>CM023481.1:251789896-252384896 GCA_013339685.2 Hyalomma asiaticum | reverse complement strand
AAAGTTCTATAGGATATGTAATGGTAAAACATGTTCTTAGTTTTCTTGACCCTAACCAGTTACATTGCGCAAACCAACACGGATTTAAGCAGCGGTCTTTCCACGGTCACACAATTAACAGAGAACAATCCATGATTTCTATTAGAACAACGACGCCCGCCTGTAGACGGAGATAATATGTGTCGATTTTAGGAAAGCCTTCGCTAAGGTTTCTCACCGTTACTTTCCAAGATTGAAAGGTCAGGAATAAGAAAGAAATTTTAAAATGAATAGAGGCCTATTATGTATGTGACAGCAGGCTGTAAGAATCGAAAACTACATTTCAAGGCCAATACGCGTGTACTCGTGGGTTCACCAAGGTGCCGTTTTAGGAGCAATTCTTCTTCGGGTATTTGTCGATGATATATGTACAATAGCTCAGCCTCCTATTAAAACGAAACTGTTTGCAGATGACTGCTCGATTTATTCTCCAGCAGCTTGCGAAAGTGATCAAATTAATTTGAACAGATGCTGCAAACATTGCTATGGCACTCACACACTGATAGCATTTGTTCTAAGGCAAACAAAACTGTATTTTCTAAAGAAAGAACAACTAGAACATGCCAAACGGAATGTAAAACTAGCAGCCTAAAAAACATTCGCACGACCAGTGTTAGAGTGTGCTTATGTTGTGTGCTAAGCAGAAGGTTCTGGGGGCATGAATAGAGAGAACAGAAAGACAAGCAGTTCTTTTCATATGCGGTAAATGCCGACGCACACACCCTGCTACGGCATTTTTAAGGTCATGTGAGCTATAGAGTCTTTGAAAGGTCGCAGGGTCAAGCATCGCCTTAAATTCCTTTTTAAATCATAAGCGGCCAAACAAAAATAAAGTAGGATTTATACCTGCAGCTCCGAAGAAGGCGATGTGGTCGTCTTAACAATAGCACAGCTATTCAGGCTTATTTAACACGCACTGATTCTTTCCGTTACTCCTTCCTTGCTGACACAATAGAAGTGCGGAATAGTCTGCCTAATGCAGTTGTAAACGATAAAACGTCAGTCGATTTTTAAGATGCACTAGACACTCTTCTTTTTTTCTGCAGTGATGTGCGTTATATATTAGTGCGAGCATTTATTGGTCGACTTTCATTTGTATAGTCACTGTAGTTTGTTTATTATTCTTCTGCTGTCGGTTTCTCATCTTGTATCCTAGCGTACTATATATTCAGTCTTACTTTTGTGCTAATGTTATGTATCCCGTATTGTGACGCCAAACGCTCCCTGTAATTACCCCAAGCACGGTGTGACATTATCAAATAAACACAATAATAAAATAAAAATCAAAGCCATTCTACTTTATGAAGGTGGGCGGCTAGGAACGTTGAGCGGTGTGGCCCGGCGGTATCGGGACAAGCTTCACACCACCACACACGAGAGACGTCGTACGGAGCACGTACCGTACTCGACCCCACCCTTTTCCCTCTTTTCTCCTGGTTATTCCAAATAAAATCTCTCTGAAACATCGCTTTGGCACAGGTGAAATGGCTGGCAGCGTCGTCGCCGTCGTATCATCGCTTGCATTCGGCGTCTCAAGCACGTTCTTTCTCGCTGCTCTCGGAGCCTCTCCTCGTAAGCTCGTTGGCAATGCGCAAACATGCATATCTATTGTAAAATGAAAAGCGTGCCTACCTTTTGATAACTTGACACGAAAGTCAAAATTTAATGGTTCACCTCCAAGTTGGTACAAAGAAACCAAACTTGTACGCATTAACCCTGCGCCTCGACCAGTACACGGCCCATAGCTTCTTAAAAATGTAAGCTAAATAAGTTAAGTTAGATGCCAATATAAAATTGCCATGCTCATTCCTAAGGTTCAGAAAAGTAAAGAAACGAGCTTGAAAGAGGAATGGAAATACACAATGTTTTACCTGCACTTAGAACGTGAAATAAGAAGTCTGACAAAACAATGATGAAGACAGGAATTATATGAACTTCGGAACGCGAGTGCTGATAGGAAAGCCAACAGCAAAATTGTATAGGCCTAATTGCAAAGTTCGACAGAAACTTTCTGCACCTCACACGGTGTGTACTACTTTACTTTCGGCTCAGGGTCGCACAGTTTTCAGTTACGGACAACAGAATCGCACGGTAGCCCAGCCATACACTGCTTCGCTGTAATGAATAACTTATACAGAGGCAGAATCATTCGACTGTAACCCTCGCCAAATATGGGCCCTCTGGATAACTGCGACGCCACCACGTTCTGGTTGACTAGAATCATGAGACTATGCATTTCGATGGAGGCGAAATGTTGAGGCCCGTGTGCTGTGCGATGTCAGTGCACGCTAAGGAACCCCCGGTGGTCGAAATTTCCGGAGCCCTCCACTACGGCGTCTCTCATAATCAGAACTGGTTTTGGGACGTCAAACCCCACAAATCAATCAAATCAGAATCATGAGATTACAAGGATGCCTGAAGCAGTACATAGTACACTTAGTTGTTGCGTAACAAAAGATTGCCGCTTACGTTATGCGCCCTCTCTGTTCATCTCTCGTTCCGTTGTCTTTTATTCTTCTTTTTGGGGAGTGTGTTAAGGCTCTTAACGTGAAAAAGTTGATTCGTCTTACGGAAAGCAAGAATCCACAGGGAAACGCCCGTAACCCACACATTACACTGCACAAGTTTGCTGCAGCGAAAGGTTCCTATACGCAACCAATTCAGTCACGCATGGAAAGGCTAACGGAAATCAACCGCATTACAAGTTAGAAAAGCTACAGCGTTGAATTATCCATTGGCCGCGGTCTTGAAGGGCCCACGGCACAACGTGAAACGCTTCTTTGACCACGTGCACGCCAAGGTAAAACGTGGTGCACGTCAGCACATGCACGTGTTCTGTCTACCCAAGGTGTTGAACGCGCGAGACCCGCGAGCGGTCTTTTTCGGTGCCCCGGAGGAAGGCCGCGTGGCCCGCGCCAAGGACCGGCGGCGGCGTCGCCGACGCGATTGTCGGCGAGCTCCCGGGGCTCAGCCGCGGAAGTATTTCCAGGGGGAAAGGAGGTGGCCCAAAATAAAGCCCGCTCTCTGGGATCCGGGCCAAGCGAAAAGAGCCACGGAGCCGCAGTCGGGAACGCCGCTCGCACCGGATCCGCCTCGACTGGCCTGCGACCCAAGTCCCAAGGACCGGGTAAGGGCCGCGCCACAGGGGTCACCCCTTAAAGGCTGTCAGCGGCCGACCATCCGCATGCGCGCCTATCTTCTAGTGCCTATAAATTTGAGACGTGACAGCGCACACGATGTGCCGTAGACCGTGAGCTCAGTTTAGGAGACAGCGATGCCTTCTAGCACGCATTCTGCGAGACTGATGTGCTAGGGCGGTTGCCCCTCCGGTGCTTCGACGGTAGCAGCGCTTCGTGATGGACGCAAAAGGCACGACAGAGCTGTGTGCCGCTGTCTTCGAGGGTACGCGTGTAGATCGTAACTCAGGTAGACGCGTTCGACCTCTCGGTCGAGGCGGCCTCACTGACACGAGAGGACGGGCGTGTATCCTAAATGAGAGGGGGGATGGGGGCATGAAGCTGGCCACTTACAATTGTAACATGGGAATGGTGGTGATTACAGCGATTGTTCGCGTAAGGACAGAAAATGGAGGCTGATAGAAGTCAGTGCACGTGCGTGGAGGAAATACACGTGCAGTCGCGATGTTTCTGCTCATCATCTACCTTCAGCGATAAATTCCTTTGAAATCGGTTAAAGGGATAAAAAAACGTTTATTCATATTAAAGACTTCAAGTGGTGCTTGAGTAAAGGTCGGGTTCAACAGGACTACATTGTAGTTTGGTTATTATGCAGCCGCGTCGCATTCGGTCGCATTTCCCGCGGTATTTATTTGAGTTTTTTTTTTTCCTCGGCGCGTGTATTTATGCAAAATTATCATTATTCCTACCATTTTCTTTTTTATAGTTAACTAGCTTTCTTAATATGTTTTGAGGTTTTGTTTGTAATCTCTGGTTGCAAGTCTTACTGTCGTTCCTTTCTTTTTATGAACTGCAGTTATAAACATAGTGTAGCGGCCGTGTAAGATTCAAGTTATCTCAAAAGGTTGCAGTCACAGTTTATAGAGTAACATAGCCTGTATTGTCAGCTCACCTTAACTGTTTAGAAAACCATCCATGGTAGCATAGCACGCGAAGCACCTCGCTGCTATACTCGAGGACTGTAGGGTTCTCTTCCCGACCACGGTGGCCGTATTTCGATGGGACTAAATGAAAGAGCACCCGTGTACTTAAATTTAGGTGCGCGGCAAGGAAAGCCAGCTGGTCAGAATTACCCCGGAGTCTTTCGCTATGGCGCGCCTCATAATCACATCGTGGTTTTGGCACGTAGAGCATTACAAATTATCGTTATCTTCCAGAAACGCCACCTCAGAAAGTGGCTTAAGCGAATATACCTTAGTGACGTAGTCGCGTACCATTTATATCTCTGGCGGCGCATGTCACCTCGAGTATAATCGACTGCGCTTGCTTTTGTTGTTGTTCCTATGGAAAAGGTGATATTTTTTTTTGTCCTTGTTGCTTTGCACGCCCCGCCTGCAACTGCTTTCAGGTGAGAATAGGTATAACGGTACGATTCGCTGAGGGAACGATTTCGCTGCTATTTGTTGTAGTCCTTAATATTGATCTTTATTACACAGCGTAAGAGTATCCGAAAAGTTAAGAAAGTACAGTGAATGACGTGCTTAAGAAACATTTGAAGTTGCGCGTAAACCACCGACGAAATGTCGCAGGTGCACTCCTTATGTTTGTTTCTATGCTTGCCTAATCGCGTTTGTGAGCGTTTTCTTGTGCTTGCTAAACATAATTATGTTCGACAGTCGCGTAGGACGAAGAAAATGGCCCCGTTTCAGTCATAGCGTATATGCTATTAACAGTTAGATAACGTCACACTTGACGTAGCGATTATTGCTGGGAATTAAATCTCGCATCCCTCCAGACAAAAAAAAAATGCATGTAAGGAAGGGGTTTTGTGAACGAGCTCTTTTGGCGGGTGTGAGAGCCTGCAGGGCGATATAGCTTACTTATTTTAAACAAAAAAAAAGTTAACTAACGTAATCCATATCTTAAGTTACTTGCGCGAGTCTAAAATCCAAACTGGAAGCGAAGCTAAGGGGAATATGGAGGCTTGAATTGATGAAGAGATCCTTGAAAACGATGAAGAACAGGGAACGTCGCTAGAGCCGACGTGTAGGTCTCTGAAGGTCTGAATACGTGTTTAAAAAAACACACGTAATAGAGTGAACTGCAAGACAGTCCAAAGAAGCAACACTTCCGTTAGTATACCTTCAATAAAGGCCATATAAATATGCGTCTGCCCTACCGTCTTCGCGTGGAAGATAGTTATATGTCTGTATCAGTTTAGGAAAGACAGCGTCTCAAAAGGACATGACGAAGCTTTAGACCGAACATTAATTTAAAGAGCCAGACTTCCTGGACACGTGCTGAAGTGTCAGCACCACGCACCACTTATAAGCTACTGTCGAGACACTGTTCGCGAATTATTCGTGGGCTCTAACGTCCGACGTAATTATTGCTTTGTTCATATTGCCCATACCCCATATGTTGTGGGGGACAGCTAGTTCGTAATTGTATGGTTCCTGTGGTCTCTGTTTACATGCACAGCTGTGTCACCGCCCCGTGACCAGCAACTGCCGAAGACACTGATGGCTATGCCGCTAGAATATAACGTATATACTGTTGTTTCTTGACTGTTACCGGCAAATGACATGACTGCGGCTCTGTTATTATTCTTAGAGTAGATTTTTAAATGCCCACACGATTTATTACCAGGATATCTGGCGGACATCAAGTTAATTCGTCCCAAAAGTGTGCTCATTTTTTTTTCTTGGCCTAAATGTGATTTGGCAGGATCATATTACATTTAGGTCATGTTCAGAAAACATGCTCAGAATAATTCTTAGAACGACAGACTTGGGAAACCTACACGGCTGTCTGATTGCACAGTCGACAATGACTCATGATTGTGCCCGAAATGAACCTACACGAATGAGACCCCGAAGACAAGGCAAAGTCCTAATTCAGGTCTTATGGACCGAAATTTGCTGCACGCTTTCGAAATGAAACAAGGGAAGATTGCGTAAAGTTAGATTTCCCCTCCTATATTTCAATTGCCCTTAAGAATAGAAAGTATGTGTGAAGGGGTTAATCAAATATTTTCGAGGTGACCGCGATGTGTACAATAATTACGTTTATTCTAATTCGATACGCAACCTGTAACATCAGCAATGTTTGTGTGCGCGCAATGCACAACTCACCACGACTTTAGTTTCCTGTAGCGCTTATGCTTATGCTTACGTCTATGTTTATGTTTGTGTACTGCCGTTTACAAGCCATGGCGAAGTGCAAATAAACGCCATATCCGGGGGATGCACCGTTTAAACATCGACGAAGCGTTACGGGAATGAAGGCGATGTGACATGCTCGACGATAGTGGAACCGTAGTGAAGGTTTTCCTTTTAGATAAAAGTATGGGAAAATGGCCTACGTCAGACATGTATCCATAAATGTTGTTGTTAGGTGGGGTTTAACGTGCCAAAACCAGCTCTGATTATGAGAGACGCCGTAGTGGAGGTCTCCGGAAATTTCGACCACCTGGGGTTCTTTAACGTGCACTGACATCGCATAGTACACGGGCCTCAACATTTCGCCTCCATCGAAATGCAGCCGCCGCGGCCGGGATATCCATAAATACGCCCCGCCACGGTGGTCTAGTGGTTATGGCACTCGGCTGCAGATCCGAAGGTCGCGGGATCGAACCCCGGCCGCGGCGGCTGCATTTCGATGGAGGCGAAATGTTGAGGCCCGTGTGCTGTGCGATGTCAGTGCACGTTAAAGAACCCCAGGTGGTCGAAATTTCCGGAGACCTCCACTACGGCGTCCCTCATAATCAGAGCTGGTTTTGGGACGTTAAACCCCACAAATCAATCGATATCCATAAATACCAAATTTGTTGTTCAAGCAGAAAATAAAAAGGACAAAAATCAAACATTCTACATCTTGTGAACAAAGAATCTCTCTGTACGGGCCCTAGTACAGTCCTAATAATTTGATTCAAGGGTGCACGAATATCAACATTTTCGAACACTGATAGGCAGCTTCGAATATCAAATCGAGTATTAAAATGCAAGTGCGCCTCCGGTAAGGTTATTTTATTTAACACATAATTACAATAATGAAACACACTAGTCAACCAACAACGCAATATATGTTTCTATGAGCAACGCATTGTCTAGAATAGCTTGACATATATTGTAACCTTACTGGTAAAATATTTCTCGGCATAAAGCAAGCGACGACGAATACTGAAGACTATCGTAAAGGAATATTAGTTGTTCCACGTGGCCGCGCACCTGCGATGCATTCAGAAGAGATAACGCACAAGGATGCAGACGTCATCGCGGGGTAGCACGCTTTGATTGCCTGTTAAAAGCGTGCAGTGCACCGGCACGGTTACATGAGCCCCTGCAGCGCTGCCGAGCACCTATTTGGAGATGCTCATCGTAATATCCCATGTTGACGGCGACAAGTCGGTGGTAGTACTGGCGTTCGCATGGCCGCCTTCAAGACGCTTCCCCTGCATAGGCATCGGCTGTGTCGGTGCCTTGCGTAGACGTGGAACATCAGCCATTTCTTGCAAGATGAGTGGATCGCGCATTGAACCTTTCGGAATATTCAAATCTCCTGGATTATTCAGAAACTTGGAATACCTCATTTTCAGATCTAATACGAATACTGAAAAGGTAATACTCCACGAATATTCGAAACATTCTAATATCCGCACACCTCTGTTGACGAAGTTTTACGAGCTAGAAGCAAGTGATCTTGAGGCGCGCCATAGAGGAGGGCTCAGGAAAATTCGACCAGCTGGGGTGCTTCAAAGCGCACTCGCATCCCACAGTACACGGGACGCTACCATTTTTGCTTCCACTGAAAATACGAGTACCGCGGGTGAGATCCAACACGCGTTCTTTAAACCTCAGAACAGCGTCGACCGCCGTGTGTGTGTCAGTTTCGACACTGCAGTTAACATGTTCACACGCAACAGGACCGTTCGTACATGTTCACAAATGTCCAACATGGGACAGAAAAGCTCACTAACATGCTCGCACAGCAGACACTGGACACTTGTAAATCATCCTTTATTTGGCGCACTGCAAATTAGCTCCCGCGAAAAAAAATCTCCAGCGGCACTGCAACAAGTTCTTGCAATAATCCTAAGAGTGGGCATAATGGAGTACGCGCATGGTACAATCGGTAACAATGGTTTTGGCTGACCCTTAGGGGTTTTCTTCGAGTTTACTTGATATTTTAAGGTAATAAATGCCCCACTTAAATGGCAGAGGTATTGCGGCCTTTTTTTTTTTTTTCGATGAGATAAACTTCACTGCTTCAGTGTTTAATACATTAAATAAGAAATTTGTTGCAAGTTAAACTATGATAAAAGTGAAAATTGCGAGCCATCTACAAATAAGCAGCTATTAATTGCGTATTTAATAATCGTCAGTATTTCCCATCGTGTGTAGCAATGTTGAGGCCCGTGTGCTGTGCGATGTCAATGCGCGTTAAAGAACCCCAGGGGGTCAAAATTTCCGGAGCCCTCCACTACGGCGTCTCTCATAATCAGAGCTGGTTTTGGGACGTTAAACCCCACATAACAATCGTGTGTAGCTCGATTTTGCAATACAGCTGCAATGATTCACGGATATGCTCACATCATTGTCCTCGATCCGGTCTCATCCGCCCTCCAGCGGCTCACGCGCCTTTTGCGTGAGCCGCTTTTGTCTTACCGGGGGCTTCGATTGTTGCACTTTATGTATAAACAATATTCGTCCCATGACCTCTCTCAGTGAGGGATTGGAATTTGCGCGATACGCTTTCGCCGGCGCTAAGTACATAAGGCGATAGTGGCTTCGGCCTGAGAATATCCATGCGATAGAGAAGCTATAAGTCATCTCGCAGGTTCGTGCAACCATTTGCGGGGCGGCCTTCAGTACAAGTGGGCGCGCATGGCAGGTTTGCATCCGGTCGTGTAGTGGGACTCATTCACAAGATGAGATTAGACAGCGTCTGGACCGAGCCCACACGGGCCCGAAAGTGGGTCGTCATTCCTGGCAAAGGCACAAAACCTAGAACGACCGGGCGTCGTCCGGTTTCGCTCTTTGTTTCCACGTTGAGACCTTGTGACAGAAGGCGGCACAAGAGAAAGCTCGTGCTGGAACACCCTCTGTGGAGTGTTGAAAAAATAGCGGAATGTATCTATAGTGGGTACGTGAAATGCGCTGAAAACGACGAGGGGCTGACGGAAATGCGCAGCACGAAACGCATAATATATATATATATATATATATATATATATATATATATATATATATATATATATATATATATATATATATATATATATATATATATATATATATCCTGGAAGTGTTAAGCAGCGCCTAACACTTCCAGGATTCCATATACATAAATACCCAATAAAGTGGACGGAGGGACGACCTCCTTCGTAGCTCAGCGGTAGAGCATCGGACGCGATATCCGAAGGTCGTGGGTTCGGTTCCCACCGAGAGCAGGTTTGTCTTTTCGTCCACTTTAATTCCTTTCTACTTACCACAGAATTACTCTAATCATAATTACGAATTGGAATAACTTCCCCTATGCTTTCCTAGGCTTCAAAGTCTGTTGTTTCACTAAGTTGTTTGTAAAAAATAAAAACGAGCCCTTGATCCCCTTCCCTTTCGTTATAGATATACACACACGTTGTGGACAATTTCCTCGCTGATTGCTTCGCGTGACATCGATTCCCACAATTCGTGGGATCTGCAGAATTTTTTTCGATAGACACTTTATAGTGCTGTGATAGAGATTCTCCTCCACACACAGATGTACGTGGTCTTCTTAATGCCTCATACTTTGCATCATACGCTTACAAAATACTGTGCTATAGGCTACTGCGCACGCTCTTAAAACGTTCGCTTTGTGCATAAATGTGATGCTCAAGTTCCCAGATTTTTAGCCAGAATTTCACATGGGCCCACCCAATAATTATTCAGTTCTTTTCGTCTTTCGCCTGGCAACGGTCATTCCAGGAAAGGGCTTTTACAGTCTCAGCAGAAGCGCTCTTTGACAATCACCAACAAGGTTCTTGTCAGCCAATACGTGACTGTAGACAAAAACCAGCTAAAATAAGGACACAGTTTCAGTTGTTAGCGGAGATATTGTCATGTTGCCTTCTTCTCTGTGTCCGCGTTTTAGCTGGTTTTTGTCTACATTCCCGTGCCAACTTCGACGTAGTTGCGCCAAATAGAATTCCATTCGCAAAAATATTTGGATCGCTACCTCATATCTATTCGTAACCCCTGGTGACGTCTTACAACTATTTTTATCTCTTTTTTTTTACATTTGCCTTCGTAGGTACTCGGCTGTTCACACTGATTTTGGATAAGCCAGAGCTCACTTTCCTAATCCCACTTGTTTATTGGGCATCATCATTGAGAGACTCACTCTGTTTCGCAGCATTCTTTAGATTTCAATACAGGTTGTTCGTCTATACTTTTCATTCTCGTCCATACTAGTGCATTCCAGTCTTCATCTTTGCTTTCTCGTTCGAAGCACGCTGCCGTGAAAACTGCAATCTCGTAGTACACGTGGACGCCTACCTTTACTGTGCTCATAAAACACGATGGCTGACTGGACGGCTCCGAGATCAAGTGATCTGTAACCTCTGCGACTAACAGCTTTGCTATTCGCATCGCGGATGTCACAGACGCGGCATGCGTGGCCAAACTCGAGCGAGAGACATACAATTCGTGGTGGTCTGAGGCTTCGCGAAACGTTCCGAAGCCCAGCGAAGGCTTCTCAACGTTTCACACAGAGCTCAGCGTAAAGAGGTTTGCGTCACGCGCGCCACCGCCCATGCACAGGCTTTTCGACAGAACGGAGGAGGAGCGCATGCGCAGTCGCCATTGACGTCACGACATTCGGAGAAGAGCGGAGGAGGAGGAGGTATCGTAACAGTGGCGCGACACCTGCGCGATAGCATTCTCCTCGCGGGGAGTTTACACGCACGGTCCCGAAACTTAAGGCCAGTAACAACAGCTTCGCTGTTAATAGAGATGTCCCAAAAACGCACTATCTTCTAATATCTTATTTTCGGCTTTGTCCTGCGCCCATGTTCTAAAACTAAAGCTCGTCAATTTAGTATTGCCCGACTATTACCACTGTTACGATCGACACTGTCATACAGCATCATGCGGAAAGTAGTCGTTCGCTCCCAGTGGCTTGCTGTTGTCGCTGCGGCGTAGCATTAGTAAAAGCACGCCTTAGGGTAAAACTATTTAGCCACCGTCACTAGTCCCAAATTCAGGGTCATCGGCGATGGGCACATAAAGCTTATTAAAATGAAAAAAAAAAGAAGAACTAACAGTGCGAATCGAACTTCGGACCGTTCGGTAATCAGCGCAATGCTTTGACCCAAGGCCATCAACCACCAACGGAGGCTGCGCTTGTAGCATGTATGTGTACGTTCTGTACGGGCACCTGCTGCCCCTTCAGTATAGTGTGGGGATTAAAGTGACAGGCCCCTCGCTATATCGTAATAATTGTTGGGTTTTAACGTGTCAAAACCACTCAGGCGCGCTCTGGGGGGGGGGGGGGGGGGCGGAAATTTCGACCGCCTGGGGTTCTTTAACGTGCACTGACATAGTGTGCCAGAGTACATGGGCATCAGCCCCGCGACGGTGGTCTAGTGGTTATGGCACTCGGCTCCTGATCCGAAGGTCGCGGGATCGAATCCGGGCCGCGGCGGCTGCATTTCGATGGAGGAGAAATGTTGAGGTCCGTGTGCTGTGCGATGTCAGTGCACGTTGAAGAACCCCAAGTGGTCGAAATTTCCGGAGAACTACCCTGCGGCGTCTCTGATAATCACACCTGGTTTTGGGACGTTAAACCGCACAAATCAATCAAGTACATGGGCATCTACCGTTTTTGCCTCTACCGAAAATGCAACCGACGCGGCCGTGATCGAACCCGCGTTCTTCGGGTCACCAGTCAAGAGCCATAACCATTGTGTCGCCGTGGCGGACAAGGACCTCGCTGTGTTCACTTCCAAAGAGACGCTTGAATTTGACGAAAACGCTCTTCCTATCTGTGTATAGACGAGGCGATAAGCTAATGTAGCTATGAAAAATGTGCGGTAAATCGAGTATAATTTAGAAGCATGTTTCCCCCCGTAGGTTTTAATAGAAAAATTTTGCGTGTTCGCCAAGAAAAATAAACTGTTGAATTTGGGTTCAATCATGCAATATGTTTGCGCTCTGACTTCACACCTGATAGCATTAGGAGCAAAATACAGCAGTGAGGAATAAAATACTTGATCAACAGGAGTTCGCGAAATTCAAATGGACAACACGGGCATGAAATGTTTAACAGCGAAACCAATAAGCACGGCATAGAAACGTCCGACCGGGGAAAACTATCACCATCGTTAGTTCTGGTCCCCAAGAGTGCGCGTGCACTTATATGCAACGCGCAGTGTTCTTCACGCGCGCTTCTCTCTTCTCTTGCACTCATGCCCCCAGCCCACTGACACACTGGCTGCGGCTAGCAGGCGCAGTTGTTGCACGTGCAAGCAGCCGGTGCACAGCGTTAAACCTACGCGTCTGGGCATAGCTTCGCGGCACGAGAGCATGCGTCCTCTCGTGGCGTCCAAGCATGCTCCTTGAATAGCACAGGCATGCATAGTGTAGTGTAGCAAAGGGGTGGGACGGTGCCAAGCCGAGGCCACGCGGGCCGCATCTGCCACCGTCTGTGGTTTAACGCGAACGTCTTTACGCTGAGCTCGGTGCGAAACATTTGAGAAGCCTTCGCTGGGCCTCGCAGTGCTTCACGAGGCGTCTCCCGAAGCCTCGGACCACGACGAAATGCGGCTGTGCCGGAGACAAATCGGTACCAGCCAAGTGCCCATCAGCTTCGCTAGCCCTGCGCCACTAGTGCAAGCTTCGCTAATTTTTACTCCTGTTTAAGTTAGTTTGGAATAATAATGTGGAAGCAATTCCGATATGTATGCGTGAAAGCCTTTGCAATCTTTTGAGAAAAATGGATACTGGTCGGGCGCGACTGTTGGGAAAGTTGTCGCGAAATGACTCACTTATCGTTTGCCTTCTTAATGGAAATGTCGGACTCAGCGAAGGCTGTCTGGTGGCTAATGCGCGTACTCCATGACGTCGCTTGTTTTAGCTGTTTACGACGCTGAAGGCTGTAGCCGGTGAAAAGTGTTTTCGAAGTTTGCTTTAATTTACGGGCCACTCTGACACAGCTGCACTCCCCAACTCACCAAAAAAGCATCTAGTTGTTCGAGGGAGTTTGGAAAGTTATCTGGGTGGGCAGGAATTGCACGCCAATGCAAGGGCCAGATTGACTAGAGTAAGATCAGATTATGAATGAAGTAAAAGTTAATAGACGTATTCGACAAGCCTCGCCTTACTAGTGCCGACTGCACCTCCCCTAATGACAAGAAAGCATGTGACCAAAACATGTCACCAGCGCGAGTCAAAGGAAATACAAAAAACAAATATGGAGAGAGAAGATCATAACGCTGGTGGCGAAAACAAACAAGGCTTCGGGCACAGCCGAACAAAGGGAACAGTGGCTGCCACGAGGCATCAAAGGGGAGCCTTATCTGTGGTGTCGTATCGTCAACGTATCGGCCCCGTATCAGCACGCGCCATCCTTTTTTTTTTTCCAGCTGACGCCAGTATGAGGGGTACTTCCCAAGCAATATCGAAACGTAATCAAAGGCGAATCTCCTAAAAGGCACGTGCTTTATGTCCACAGAGTACGAACTCCTTTCACTACATGCGTAGCAGCGTGAAAGGGTGTGAATGAAATGAGAAGCTGTGATGCTGGCAAAAATGAGTGTTCAAGGAGTAATCCTTGGGTTTTACGCTCCACATCTGTAAGATAAGATTATGCAGCACACCGTTCTAGAAAAATTCAAATTAATTTTGACCGCTCCCAGTGTCGAGTTCGCAATTTTCCAGTTTTATCTGCCAACGCCTGTACTGTTGCAGTTATAGTGACCGATTTGTTAGAGGGCGAAAGAGAGGGTGAAATAAAAACAAAACCTACGCACATTTTACGCAACTAAGGTAGCGTATAATTAGTAGTGGGGGGGGGGGGGGGGGAGGTGTACAGAAAAAGAACAAACATGAAAATTGCAAGTTCACATAAATTTGTGCAAATGAGAAAATGCAGATCACGTAGACACCAAACATACACAGCTGCTTCGAGCACAGCTGCGTCACAAATGTCAAATGTATACCTGTATTGCTCCAGCATCTCACTGGAAAGCTATTTAACGCAATTTACATTTCTATAGTCATTTTCTGTAGAGGTTGTGGACCGTCCAACATGCTAACCAGCACGCGGCGTATACGAGCACTTACTTTCTTTATGAGAGAGCGGTTATATTTCCCAGAATCTGACCCGATCTTTAAGCTCGTGTTTTTCTTTTTTCTTTTTTGCTATTCTTGGCCGGGCGTGTGTGGCTGTTTTGCGTGTCTGTAATGAATGTCACGCTAATCAAATTGAGCAAAATAAAAGCGATGAGTCAATATTAGTGGCGTCGGTTGCGGAGAGCGAGATGCGGAGTTCGATTCCCGGCAGCAGAGGCTGCTTTCTTGTGTGCGAGGAAAACTTTAGTACACTTTTATAATGCAAACAGTCAAAATTGTTCCGGCGCTGTTTGCTATCCGTTATATAATAACCAGTGGATTGCTTTTGGACGTTAAAACATGTTCGATTTCACTGCAGCGCTTCAGATATAACGCGATTGGAGCCCTAACACAAATATACAAAGTGGACTTTAGCAAAAAGAAGGGATTAAACGCAAATAAAAAGTCGTTAATACAGCTTTGGACGCAAGCTTCAGTCATAATTCTGTTTTTCTCATTATTCTCCAATCTATAAAATCTCAATCCTATAAAACAATTGTGGCGAGTGTAAATTTCCCCTTACGCACACACACACACACACACACACAGACACACACACACACACACACACACCTACGTCCCCCTCCTCCCTCCAGTCCTCCCACTATCACAACGGATGTGCTACGTGCTACGTTGGGCATGACAAGAGGTTCGAGTGACGCAGAGTCGACAAGATAAGGTGCATCACTGTCGAAACGAATTCTATTCTTCGCAGTAAGCCATCAGCGAATTTGAAAGCGAGAGAACGCCCGTCCTCATTCGCAAAGAGCTGCGCCTCCATAGTGTCTGCATACCTTATGGCATCGACTTCATGCACTTTGTTCCAGGCGACCGCCTGCATAGCCCTCGTTGAAACAAACACGACAGCAAGAGAAAGTGGCCTCCGGAGTCTTTAAGAGATTCGCCGGTGTAAGAACACGCTCTGCTATCACCAGGTGTTCATCTAGCTAGGTGCTATAATTCACTTATACTTTCGAATTTTGGCACGAGTACCGAGTGGCACCCATGTTTTTTGCGCAGCACTTCCTATTTCGAAGATGGCCTGTTACAAAATAAATGAAACACCATCAAAAACATGAAAAACTAGAAATGAACACGTTAAGAGTTGTATATGATAGATATGACATCAGAGCACATGTCTTTTGCGACACAGAGCCATTTAACCATCAGCATATTGAATGAAAATAATTATGCATTTGGGCATGCGGGCTCGAGCCAGGGATAGGCGGGCATGAGGCACACGCAATAAAGAAATCACGTGTGGCTCATACCTGCATCCATTGTGGATTACAAGGAACAACACCGAGGCGCGAGTGCCACTATCAGACGCTCAAGTGAAGGAGTAAGGTCGTATGCCAGTTTCTTTTTAGGGGCGAAGCTCCTTAAGGCGTGGGTCGTTCGTCACCTGTATGTATGTATGTAGTAACCACCGCTTGCCCTCAGCCCACTACTGCATAAAGGCAGGTATGCGGCACAGAAAGCGGGTATGTGTGTCCAGGCTGCCAGCTGGACAAACGCAAGAAGCTGGTGTAAGACGCTGTGGCCTCTCCGCCTTATACTCTTTCAGCAGTCATGTGATGGCGTCGGCAAACGCGGTGCGCGTTCCGGCCTGTGTAAGCGGCTGCGTAAGACGCTGTGGCCTCTCCCCCTTACTAGAGTGTACTGCACGTTTCTAACGCGTTTGTGCTAGCGTCCCCTTAAACGCGGGATCCCAGCGTTCGAATACAGTGTTTCTCACGTCTTTACATGATGATCGACTGGGCGAATTACACGGAAGATTCACGGTATACCGATGATTCCCTCCGGAGCTTCGACCACTCATCATCATTCACCCCGTGGATATGCTGTGATTTTTTTTTCTTTTTTTGAAATGCGAAGAATTCCTTGGCTAACTTAAGCCACGTTGACGGTATCCACTCTTGTGTTTATTTAGCTAGCCGCCTATGTCTCGGTGCTCTTCCGGGCGTCTCATTCACCTGTTAGACACTAAAATTCGGATGTCATGGTGTAAATGCACAAAGAACGTGAACGATTTATGTTTACACCACTAACAGGATATTCTTGCCATCTACGTCACTGTTATTGATACTGCAATGACGTGTGGCTCATACCTGTTGCACCCGGCCCGTGGTATACGGCTATGCGCCACAGCTGTTTCAATTTTATACAGCCTTTGTGAGTCAAGGACCAGTTAGACATTTTCAGCATCGTTAGAACACACCTTAAAACTAAAAAGCCATACTGTTTGCCGCAGCTTGCGGCTGAAATGCGGACATAACAAGCACATGGACTTAAGCGAACCTGCTGTAAAGACTGAAGGCGCCCCGCCACGGTGGTCTAGCGGTTATGGCACTCGGCTGCAGATCCGAAGGTCGCGGGATCGAATCCCAGCCGCGGCGGCTGCATTTCGATGGGGGCGAAATGTTGAGGCCAGCGTGCTGTGCGATGTCAGTGCACGTTAAAGAACCCCAGGTGGTCGAAATTTCCGGAGACCTCCACTACGGCGTCTCTCATAATCAGAGCTGGTTTTGGGACGTTAAACTCCACAAATCAATCAATGTCTGAAGGCAACCTCCCAAGCGGAATCGCACCCGGGCCCCCAAAGTGTTAAGCAAGCACGCTACCACTAAGCTACGGCGGCGGCTTCCGCCCAGGAGATACAGCAAAATAAACCAACTGCACCGGCATTTGTGATTGTGCTTGCGTAACGTCAATTGCCCTTCTAATGTGTGTCAGCCTCTGTCTTAACAGTGTGATAAACAATACGTATGCTCTGCTATCACTCGACATGCTTTTGTCCAACTTAGCTCGACCCGTAGGAGTACTTCACCGAACGACGCTTATGATATGCGCATCTGCACACTGCAGCGTGCGATTCTCTTCGAAAAACCAGATCGTCAAAACCTCTTGTTGGGCAAGTTGGTACATTCTTGAGACTTATAGGTACCGGCGCAACCAGACGGCCACAAGAAGAGAGGACACGTACACACAGGCGCGGACTAACAACTGACTTTATTTGGAAAAATGACGTGCTTAGTAAGTGTCACAGTGAAACATGGGAAATGGAGGGGAAAGTCAACAAGAAGGAGGAGGAAAACATGCCAACAACGCGAGCGCAAAAACAGTCAGATAAGCACAAATAAACGAAGTCAATTGTATTTCTTTCCAATGTGAACCCCGATAGCCGCATCAAGAAGGTCAAATTCCGTTTCAAGAAGAGTGAGAGAAGGGGTGCGAATGCACTTGCTGCCAAGTTTTCTGATGTGGTAGGCCTCCAGACTTAGGCGCGCAATCTTGACACTGCTCTTGCTTAGAATTATCGTCTCTTTCAACCGAGCCACACAATCAGTGCAGTTAATGGCATGCGCAACAAAATGAGCGTACTTGTCATGTAGTTTGTTCAAATTTACTGTGACACTTATAAAGTCAGTTGTTAGTCCGCGCCTGTGTGTCCGTGTCTCTCTTCTTGTGGTCGAAGAAAAAAAGTCTCATGAAAAAAACAGATGGTTGTGCGCTAAGTGAGTGCCAACATTACGCCCTACCATGAACAACCACTGAGCCGCCATGGTGCTGAAGACGTTCCTAGCAATAGCACCACAGTAAGCATACTCACGCGCTTAGCACAAAGGGATTCGTCCTATTCGTAACACATGGCTGAATGCCAAAAAGGCCGTCATAAGCAATTTCCTCGCTGACAGCTTCTCATGGTACTGATTCCCACAATGTGTTGGTTCGGCAGATTTTTTTTTTTTTTTTGGTGACCTGCAGCAAGAAGTGGGAATCAGTTAAGGATGAACGTGGAAAATTTGTTTCAGGAAGCCAGCGTCGACGTCGTTCATTTGGAACCACCTTGAAGTTTCATTGCTCTGTGGTTCATTGTCTTTGACAGTCTTCTTTTGCTACACAACCGCTTGCCTTCAACGCCTGACTCTCCCCGTCTCTTGCTCCATAAACTATATAAAAATGAGATTATCCCGAGAAAAGCTATCTGCTTATTTCTATTACCTGCCTTGGTTTTTCTTGCAACAGTCTGCCTTTCTCTCTCTCAGAAGCTTGTATGCTAGATTGAGGTCCAAGTTTTCATAAAGTACGAGGGCTGAATGAGTAGTACTCCAGTTTTGCCTACTTTATAATGTCATTGAACACCAAATTCTTTATGTCCTAACCGAATATCGGAAAATCAGTAAGGTGACGGTGTTTTTCGGCTTGAATGCTGAACGTCAAGCTGTAACTACTGCGAATCCACAGCGACCAGAATCCGTAAACACTTCTTTCTTAGTAATGTTACCGCTGCGTCGCCACCAAGTGACTGTTTGCGATACTTTACTTATTTCTGCTCGTGTACTCACGACTGGGTCGGCCTTATTCTCGGCTAGCTGTTAATACGCCTTACGTTCTCCCGAAGCCTTCATGCGCCGACGAAATGAAGTGAGCAGATCGGTCCGAAGGGGCCGGGAGAAATAAATAACCGCCAAGGAGGAGCAGCGGAAGCACGCGCGAACAACGCGTAGCTTAAGCTTCCGGGGTGCCAGCGGGACCCCATTGTTTAGCTTGGCCTATAAATATCTTCCGCTGAAACAACACACGTCTCGCGCTTCTTCCAGTTCAGCCATGTCCTGACACCAGCTGCCCCCCTTGCCTGCAACCTGATGTAGGCTGCGGGCGTCTCAATTTGCGCAAAAGAATATCGGGGGGAGGGTGGTTTCAAGAATGCCTGGCGCAGTTGAAGATTCAAGTAACGAGCTGCAAGAGCCCCGGTTTCATGACTTGCCCTTTCTATTGTCAGCGGGTTCCCTTTTATGGTGTGCGGGAGCAGGCGGAATTCATTTCAGCACCTCGGTGGGCCACTCCGAGCGTCATGCAGCCCCAGCTGCTATAGCAAGTGCACCGCGCATATGTATTAGTTAAGGAAAAAGAAAACCAGTGGTTGACAAGGCGTCTTTTTGCGACATCAGACGTTCCTTCACAGGAGCGTCTTGAACGTGTTGGAGGAGCCTCCTCCCTCCACGTCCCTGGAACACGTGTCGGCCCTTTCCTTTATACGACAGCGAAGTTTCCTTTTTGGCAGGTGGTTATAGCACTACAAGACTAAGGATGCCGAAGTGGTGCCATGACATTAAATGATTAGCGTCTAAGTCCTGGCTGCAGAATGGGCGCGCCGCTGGAGTTGATTACACAAGTGACGTTGATGGACTACATAACCTATTGTTTCCATGCAATAAATTCAGCTGGCCCATGTCCTTAACTTGAACTCCATGCAAGCTGATTGATCGAATTGCTCGCAATCAGTCTCACATTGTGGCTTGAGCGGTAATACCGATACCACCCTGCGCAGATTGGACTTTGTGGCCAAAGCTCTCCTTCGATTCCCACTTGGGAATCGAAGGAGAGCTTTGGGCAACTTTCCTCCATGGTATTCGCGAGAGATCGACAAGCAAAGGCCCAACTTAACAGGACTGATGAACCGGTAGATCAGCGGCGTTTTACTCGCACACTACAACTGTCAACATTTCATACCGCTGCTGCGCTAGCTCGATACGCCATACCTATTCCTACTATTACAACCAGTCCTCATCCGCGGCACCAAATACAACTCACGGATAACAAGCCACTTAACCATTCCATTGCCTGGTTCCTCCCCAGGCAACGGCGCAATGGCACCGGGTGCACGCAGGCATCCTTGTAGGGCATGTCGATGCGAGTATCAAAAATGCCATGGTCAATTAATCAGGGTGGACGATTGGGATAGTCGGTGGTTGGTGATCAAGGTATATTACGCTGCATGATTAGGGCATGGTTAACATTGCACTGGCGCACCCAAAGCTGCCTGAAGTACACAGGGCAGACATGCACGTATATGTAACTGATCCTGAGCCACCGGCCTACAGCACGCCGAACACGCCGCAGCATATACTGGACAGGATTACCTCGCTGATGCGTTTTGTTGAAGCAAAAAAAAAAAAACTATTCTAAACTCGCCATTTGCACCGACTCCTCAGAAGCAGACAGACAGAGAGACAATGAACTTGGGCATTCACGATATCGGTCACGCGGCCCGATCCATGGCGTTTTCAGATGCCACTCAACAGCTGGCAAGAAACATCAATGCATATCGTGTGGGTCCCACTTGCAGCAATATTCCGTCAGGCGGACTCTGCCACTTGCTTATCTGTCACAGTTTACTCACTACCGCAATTTCTGCCACTCACATGCCTGTCATAGGTTACCCGCCGCCGCAGTTTCCTAAAGATGACTGCAGAAAGCTGCTGCGCCAAAAGGAATGTCTTCGACATGCGCAGAGCAGTCATGGCAAAGAGCAGTCAACGTCCCTGGTGGGCTTACGCTAACAGGAGGTGGTGGTTCGGGGACTTTCACTTACACCGGTAATGACCACCCACTGGCCGCAGCACCATGGCGCAAGCTATGCATCTACATGCCCTTTTTGTGATATCTCTGTCACTGCAGTGCACGGGACGTACGCGCTTGCTATGGTCGTGCGTGGGGCTACAGCAAGCGATTTCCGCCGCCTCAGAGCAAGCGGTCATCATGCGGACCGCCCTGTAGACTTACAAAGATGGATGGATGGACTGTCCCCTGTATAATTATTACACTTTACGCACAAATCCAACTTGTTTTTTTCCGTGTGACGAGCCTCTTGCGTTATTTGCAACTATGCCATGCCTAAGGGTAACAATCCGAATAAAAGAAAAATCATTTGGTGGTCAGGAGTCCGGTCATGCATGTATTCTATCGCATGTGACTGTCAAAGATGGCATTGTTTAAAATGAATTGTCACCGGCTAACCAAATCTTTCTGGCCATCTAGTACACTCGAAAGCACACTGCAGCTGGCATTTCGCACTTACAATGGAATATGCGTAACAAGGTATGATAGTTGAACTTTTAAGTCCTAACTAGCCTCGAACATTTCGAATAGCTCGCAGTGTCACTGCTAGGCAGGTTATAATATTGTGAGCACACACAAAAGCACAGGAAGAATTGTACAACGAGCACTTTTCTCCCTTCATTTCTTTCATCACTGAAAAAAAAAAGAAGACTGCATGTGTTGTCTCTGAAGATAATACATGTCTCGGAGACAGAACATGAAACGCCATGCCTGTGGTGCATGCTGCCGTGCTTGCGCGAAGCGTGAAGTCTGCGTGAGGCGATGCATCATCTCTCACTAACGGAAAACTGACACTTGTTCTAAGCAATTCAGTGCTGAGGCGTTATAGCATTCACAGGTGTACTCTTTGCTGACCACTGAACTCCACCAAAACACCACTGAGGTGAAAACCTGCCAATACTTCACAGAAAAGCTGTTGGCCTCTAATTGGCCAGTATGTCCTCCTCGCTAAAAATATGGACTGATTCCGAAGGTGTGGGGAAGTACGGAGGGAATTGACGAAATCTTCAAGCGCTTTTTTTCCTAATAATAAAAATAATAAAATGAAGGTCATATGCTTGAGAATATGGTACCGTCTTACCCACCCCGTAACAGGAGGGCACATGTCCTGTCATACCACCTAACGCAAACTAAGAGAGGTGTCCCTTGACGTCGGTAGCGAGAAATAAAGACAGAGAGAGAGAGAGAGAGAGTACATTGCTCTCATCTCTACTAATTTTGAAGATTTCTCTGGCTCACACTGGGGGCGACGGGGCGAAGATCACCTTAGATTATCATATTAAGCCCTCTAAACAGCTAATCGTGATCACAAAGTGCATTTCCAGCTTCGTTACACATCGAAATTCGCAAAGGCAAAGCGTGCACGGGAAGTCAATCTTTGCCTGCGTCAATGCCCGCCGAACAGACTGTGTGTCCATCGCAGCCAACTTCGAATCATCCCATATATGGCGCAATAAATCCTGAGGGCTAGGTCAGCCGAGGTCATGGGGTTCATATACACGAAGTTTTTTTTCAAAAGCCAATGTGGTCGCTAAGAAAACGCGTCACACAGCGGTGCCAATGGACGCAATACTGGTGTAGGCAACTCGGCAGAGGAACAATAGGAAAACATAATTATTTGTGACATAAGCGCGTTCCTCCTAAACATTATTCCTTATGGGTGACTACTTTCTCACGAAAATCGGTGATAAATTGACCTGTATTTACAGCAGACAATGCAGATGCTGTGCGTAAGGTATTCAGAGCCACCTGTTCTGTAAATGCTTGTGTTACAACCTAGGTGCAAGTTCTGCCGCCGATGCGTATTGGGGGCTCCTCGTGCATGTACCTCACTGCGTTCATGTTGCCATTGTAGCGGTTACAAAAACGCTTTCGCTAAATACTGCACATGTTAATCAGTTACGCCCCTGTACGACTTCCGATAAGATTCCGTCGTCCTGCTGTTTTTTCCGCCCCCCAAAGGAAGCGTGCGAAACGTCAAGGGACCTCAGGATCGCGGCCGTTCACGCGTGCTGATATGGGCTGCCTCTGCGTACCAACGGCCGCGTCAAGGCAACGATTCCGACAACGCGGCCATCTACAAAGTCATTTACACACGCAGATGATTGCGTGATTCTCCTGTGTGCTTTCCATAACAGCTGGAAAGACTCCACTGACGTGGCGTCCTCTATGTAGCAGGCACCAAACTCAATTTTAGGAAACTGAACAACTTTTACTTATTGAGTGAATGAACTATTGTCGACATCGCTTCGGAAATGAAAAACTATTCTTGTGAAGTTATGTGGTAGTATATAACGTGTGCCTGTTGACTGGTGCGTTGTTAAAAGTTACTCTAAGTGGACTTGAAGTTTGGCTAATTCTAATAAGGAAAGACGACCGGGGAACACTTGCTTCCTTTTCCCATATTTTTTCAGGAGTTAAAGTACTAAATAGAACTTTTGCAAAGAGAAATTGAAGGGGGGTTGGAGGCACTGCTGTGGCAAGAGAATTGCAGCTCGGCAACCCCGCAAGATCAGTGCAAGGCGTCCGTGTTTGAGAGGCTCTGAGTTTAAGTGTAAGTGGAAGCATCAAATGCTCATCAATTTATATGAGCAAGAGACCTTTAGAACACTGGTGAAAAAAAAAAACAGATGAGATTTATCAAACAGGACTCATCACAGGCGTAGCTAAGAGAGAGAGAGAGAGAAAGACAGAGGTAAGGAAAGGCAGGGAGGTTAACCAAACGCGCGTTGCCAAGAGTACATAATAAAAGCAGTAGCCCGGTTGAGGAAAGAAAAACAGAAAGAGGCAGCCAGGATGCTAGACTGCAATGCATGGAGTAATGCTCGATTGTAATGAGCAAGACAGGTGAAAGCTACTTGCTATCGTATTTCAACTGGGATTATCAAAAATACCATCATCACTGAGATAACAGGCCGGCACAATAGTAGGGTAACTTGCGTTGTTCATCCCATTGCGGAAATTCTACATGCAAGGTGCAGTATTATAATAATAATCGCTGGGATTTACGTGCCAACACACCGACATGACTACGAAGTACGTCGTAGTGGAAGGCTCCGGCAATTTTGACCGCTTGGTGTTCTTTAACGTGCACGGATAACGTATAGTACACGGGTCTCCAGATTTTTCGCCTCCATCAAAAATGTGACTGCCAGACTGGGACAGAACACGTGCATTTCGGGTCAGCATCCAAGCACCATAAACATTGCGCACCAGAAGACTGCGCACGTTCAATGTTCTGCCTCTTCTTTGTCCGTGTGTGCTAACGCAGTCGAAAACTTTCACGACGAACGTTAACCAACTAACCAGACTTTTTGCTCGACCATAACCAATATACCACCGCGGCAGACGGTGCAGTGTGATGGAAGTGTACTTTGTGTGCCAGTTTTGTGTGGGCATCAAACCTACTTTGGTCGGTGCAGTGCCTTCGGTTTTCTACCTTTACCATGCCTAAGCTGATATTTAAAAGTGCAGGCAGCTTAAAAGAGAAACTTAACTGATCAAGCCACACACCATCCTCTAACGGCAGCCGCAAGAGCACACGCCTTAGTGAAATCGGCTAGATGTTTTCTAATATTTTGTTTACTCTCAGTGCTCCGTCGCAGGACACGTACCCGGCACACAAAATACAGGCCTGCTCTTATCGCGCGGTTATCTTTTCCAGACCATTAGTGACGATGATACTTATTTGTTTTCCATTTGACCTATAGTGTGAAGGAAGCAGCTCACGGCTGTTCGGTCTCTCGGCGCCCAAGTAGGGCATCGCCATAGTTTTCGGATTATTCGGACACTTACACTGCGCTTGCCAGCGTTGGCTTCGCATGAATGACAACTGCGGAGTAAGGGCGGACAAAAGACCCATGGACTTATCTAAACGCGGCCGTATAACGTATCAGTCCTATCATCTGGAGTAGCGTCCTTCCGAGGTTGACATAGTGATTGCATGCTTTGATTTGTTGCCATAACATTCCCGGCTTCAAATAAACAGCGTCCTCGGTCCTCTCTCTCTTTTTTTTTCTTCCTTCCTTTCTACGTCAATCAGATAAGCGAATTCTTCTGCATGCCTGTCTGAACGAGTTTTGATAAGGACATACTCTCATGAAGATTAGAGCTGCAATAACGTATTTGTAGTGTCTTCCTATGTCTTGTTCTATCCAGTTTTCGGGGACCATTAACCTCGCACAAAGAAGCAAAAGCGAAGACAGAAGAAATACCTATTGGCTCGCTTTACCTTCCCCTCACGCTGACAGTTCTCCGTCCACTCACGAACATACAGTGAGTTGCCCTCGCCCTAACATCTTTAACATTTACTAATCTAGTGCTCTCTAATTGTGGAGGGGTTAATTCACATGTTACTCAGCGCACGAGAGGAGTTTGCAAAAATGGACGTCGAAGTAAAACAGTAACGAAGGTTAAAACAAACGGCGTGCCTGAGTGACGAAGAGCGACAGCTCAATAAGACAAAGACGACACAAAGAACAACCACGACAAGGGCTGCCGACATACTTGCCGACTACAGACCTTGGTCGCCGCGGTGGTACAGTGGTTACGTTGCTCGACTGCTGACCCGAAAAACGCGAGTTCGATCTTGGCCGCGGTGGTCGCATTACGAAGGAGGTGAAATGCTGGAACCGTGCGGTGTCAGTGCACGTTAAAAAAATACCAGATGACCGAAATTTCAGGAGTCCTCCACTACGGCGTGATTCATAATAACATCGTGGCAGTGGTAGTAAAACTCCGACAACTATTATTGCCGCAATTTCCGCAGATCTGAGTTTGATCTGAGTTTTCTTGATCTTTTTAGTCACTCGTACTTCGTCATGTGGGATTCATCTGCATCTAGTTTAAGACGCATGTCCACGTTTAGTTTATGCACGCCGTGTGTAGGTTTTAGTGTTTCGGCACTTGAAGGCATCAACGTATACATGTGCATGTTATATCAGTTGTAGTTAGCATATGCTTACTTTCTCTTGTTCCTTGAAAATAGCTGATTTAGCAGAACGTCACATTCCAGTAAAAACTTTCATGCATATATAAACAAAATTTTCACAGGCACTGCAGTTTTCGGTTCCTTAATTCAGCGCTCATAGCATTTCCAGCAATGCTTAAAAACTGTTCCGCTTCGTAATTCTATGACGCCATGCTTAACGTTCTCCGCATGACCGACCTTACGCTCTTACTTCAGTTCATGCTAATCTGCAGAGCCGATTCGGTAAAATCTACGTCCTCCACCTTCAGTTCACTTCTCGTAATCTCATTACGTAAGCGCACGCAAGCAGCGATCGGCAGATTTCGATTGCAACATCTCGCATACACACAGCCCCACACAATAAGATGCGAAACTTGCCTGGCAGATAAGCAAAAGGCACTCATAAGGTGCAGCCTAGAGTCACAGTAACTCTAGTCCAGCCAACAACCTGCACACTCTCACCGTCAGGCCTCGTGAAATTATCGTCACCAGCATGAAAAAGCGAAGCAACAAAGCTTTTGTACGCGCTAGTAGTTAAGCCAACAGTTGTACAACTTGCACTTCTCCATCCAGAATGGTTTTCGACACCGACCGAGATAAGGGGTCATGTCCGCTGCGCAACATGGGCTCGGTGGCGTCACTGCTTCTTGCAATGCGCTGCAGACTTCTAGTTAGTGCAATAAGAAAATTTTAGTTGGTAGAAGTGGGGGAAAGTCATCATCAGCAGCAGCAGCAGCAGCCTATTTTAGGTCCACTGCAGGACGAAGGCACGATTTACAATCCACCCTATCCTGAGAGAGTTGGTTCCACTTTACGCCCGGTAACTCTTTAATTTCATCCTTCCATCTAACCTTTTGCCTGCCTCTGTTGCATTTTTCCTCTCCTGGCATCCATTCCGTCGTTTTTACTGTCCATCTGTTATTTTTCCTCCTCATGGCATGTCCTGCCAAGGTCCACTTCTTTCATTTAATTGATATAATAATATCAGCCACGTTTCTGCCCCGTACATTAGTACCGGGACAATGCAGTGATTAAATACTTTTCGCTTTAGTGACAGCGCAAAGTTTCCAGTCATGACTTCGGAATGTCTTCCGAATGCGCTCCAGCCCATCCTTATTCTACGGAGAATTTCTTTTTCATGGGTAGGCGTCCTGTTAGTAACTGCCCCAGGTATACGCACTCGTTCAGACAGTCTGAGGGATCATTGGCAATTTTAAATTCGTGTTCTTTAGCTAGACTATTGAGAATAATTTTGGGCTTTTGTCTATTCATTTTTAGTCCACCTTTAATACTTTCCCGGTTTAGGTCATCGATCATGTTTTGTAGTTCGCCACCATCATTGCTAAAGAGCACAATGCCGTCTGCAAATTTCAAATTGCTGAGATATTCTCCGTCTAGTCGAATTTCACTTTTTTTCCAGTCTAGACGTCTAAGCACTTCTTCTAGGCATGCAGTGAACAACATCGGGGAGATCGTATCTCCTTGTCTGACACCTCTCTTGATTGGGATTTTTCCGCTAGGAGTAGTGTGGCTGTGTAGTCTTTCTAGATGTTATTTATGGTTTGAGATGGCGCAAATATAATGAACACATCGAGAGCACAACCGACAAAATAACGGCTGAAAAGGTAGTCGAATAACAAAGAATGTCCGTCACGTGTGGTGGCCTGGCGGGGCCCTTCCAATACGAGTAGTGCGGGGCGACATAGAAGTCATGTTACCCGTCATGCGGGGACCATCCAACTTGCCGGTCCCACAGCGTGTCCACCGCGGTTGTGCAGACATCACAAACGGGAAATTAGGTGAATATTAGCGAACGCAAAGAAACAGGTGCTGAAAAAGCACAACTGCAGGACCTTCTCTGCCTCCTATGTCCTCGTTCCTTTGCGCAGTTAGCTGATATTTATCAAGAAGGACCCAAAATTTTATTGTGGGAAATTATGGCTCCTTGTCTTTAATCCTCTAGAAAGAAAGGCCCGCTACGGTGGTCTAGTGGCTATGGGACTCGGCTGCTGATCCGAAGGTTAGGGGATCGTGTCCCGACCGCGGCGGCTGCGTTTTGATGGGGGCGAAGTGCTGAGGCCCATGTACTGTGCGATGTCAGTGTACGTTAAAGAAACCCAGATGACCGAAACTTCCGGAGCCCTCCTCTGCGGCGTCTCTCATAATCATATCGTGACTCTGGCACGTAAAACATCGGAAATTAATTAACTTTACAAAGAAACCTCTGCTATTACCATTTCGAGCAAGGGAGTTCATCTGCATGTCCGTAAACGACGCGACGCCGATGAACACAATGGATTAGGTGCACAAGGCCACCTGATCTACTGTGGATAGGCGTCAAAGCACGGGCTCGCTCGGAGCCTCCATGCTGGGGTACCACGTGACTAGGTGATCTCTCAACGATGTGGTTTAACGTCTGCTTCGCCGGCGCATTTTTCCCTCGGTCTCGCCATGGATGCTGCGCCGGTTGGTCCGTGCGTGCGTGCGCTTCAGCGCAAGCAACTGGATCTGAGTCCTACCATCCAGTCAATTTAGCTGGACGGCGGGCTGCAAGATCTCAAGAAAAGGTAAAGTTGTCTGCAGAAACACCGGAGGAAAGGGGAGTCCAGATTAGCAGGTTATACAGAAGACAAACATATTGTGTTTCGCTCTTGATGACTAGGTTTACAAAAGTTAGACCTCAGCCAATTTCTTTACCTACGACTGGTCCTGTATTTGCAGTGTCCTGGTGCCTGCCCGTAGCAGCAACAAGTCAGCTTGCTTTTCTCTTGCAAGCGAATGAGCACAGTTAATATTCTCGAAGCGCTTGCGGTCGCCCAGATCAGTCTGCGTGTCATTTCTCTCTCCGCCTCAATGGTCTTATGCCCTCTTGGGCTCGCAGCATGAACGTGCTCACGGTCAGCTCGCCTGTGATGCGGGGAAATTAGCTCCGCCGCATATAAAAACTCCCGTTTCCTCATCTGATTATGTTCGCGGATGAGCGTGACTTGTTGCGCTGCACAGAAACCCGTCGCAATTACCATTTCTGCGATGCCCTTGTGCGTACCGTGCTGTGGAACAGCGGACATAACTTTTGGGGCCCTGAGCTGATACCGCAGTGTGTCAGGTAAAATTAAGCACGTGTGCCCTGTCTTCATTGAGACAGGGCACATGTGCTGTCACAATGACAAAATCGCTTACCAGCAAAGAAAAACAAGAAAAGAAAGAGAAGAAAGAGATGGGCATCCGCAAAAATCTACGCATGAAAAATTGATGAATTTCTGGGGTTTTACGTGCAGAAACCACGATATGATTATGAGAGACGCCGTACCGGAGGGCTCCGGAAATTTTGACCACCTGGGCTTCTTTAACGTGCACTGACATCGCGCAGTACTGAGGCCTCAACATTTCGCCTCCATCGGAATGCAGCAGGTATTGTATAGCAGCAGCAGTAACATTAATTACGATGAATACGGCCGCGATCGTTATAATATTGATAATTAGAGTCGTTGCCCATTTAGGATGTATTTGAACACTCATGTGCGAAATCAACCCCATATGTTTCCTCCGTTCGCTGATGATAACGAAAACACCTCGTGCACACATTATTGCTTGCAAAGGGTTTCATCAGCTGCTATAGATAAACCTTAATTCCATCTTCGTGGAAAGCACTGACGTCGCAGCTATATCGCCCACTCAGTTGCGCCTCTCTAATCTCATCTTGCACAAGTGGAAGGGCGTGCCTCGATGGATGAGGTCACATGCTCTCACTTCATATCAACCATATGACTGCCTCTCGTGCAAAGAACACTCCCCTTCATATACACGGGCCTTTTGTTGTCAAACAACTATAGCACAGCGCGTTCATAAAACTATCCTGGCTTTCATTTTCGAGTAAGACACGCGTTCAAGTAAGACAAACTTTCAAGTGAGGCACGCGTGCCGGTGTGAATGAAGCTATGCAAAGTTGTGAATACAAAACGAACTACAAAACAACGAAGCGTGATTCATTCGCAAAACCTTTGTACTTCATTTGCTCTCGTTAGTTTCTCCACGGCACGTACCTAAGTATTACTGCTGTGCTCTTTCTTTTTTCAGTATTTCTCATTTTTCACGGCGCCTTACTGCTTCACACAGCTAAAGAAGGAAATCGACATACTTGTGGCATATTTAAGAAAATCGACATTATAATTAATATTCACTCGAGAAGGGTTAAAACCAGAGAGACTAAGTACAAAATTTTTGGTAGTGTCTCATGTCATTTGCCTTAAATACGTTACCTAGGCGTAGGGGCTCTTGCTACGTGTGATAATATGGTGCATTTAACTTTTGGTGGCGCTGAAATCAATAAGGTCCATTAATTTTTAATACTTCATTTTACAGAATTGTTTATTGGGTGCAAGTGGAGGTTATCTTTTATCTTTGTCCGTGGAAAACACAAGCGCGCTCCTGTATGTGTGTACCACATACACGGGGTCTTCAAAACACAACGAATAAACAAACACGCCATGAAGAATATTCTATGCACTAGCGCTTCGTATACTCCATCCATCCCAAGCTACTCTAGAACATTCGTTAATTGTGATACTCTCGAGTGCGGCAGCACCGCCTGGAATACGTAAATGCTCTGTCGCAACTGATCCGCGCTATCTCGCACGAGAGTGGCAATCTTCCAGTTTTGTCACTTAATCGCCTTACACAACCGGTACTGACCGGTCTTAAGCGGGGAGATAACGAAAGCACTTCAGTTCCCTCACACGCACGCTACGTTTTTCATCGTGTGCGCGCGTGCCGTAACAATGGCAGTGTTTGAAATTGTTCTTTTTAATCGGGGCCCGTATAAGAGGCACATCAAACCCTTGCGACTTGGGCGTTTTTGCCTGAAGTAGGCGTGTATGGATATTTCGTTAATAAATTGTGCCTGACTATTGAGGGTGTCTTTTTATGGTGACACTTTTTTTTCTTAATAATTTGCGGCATTTAGCACGATTCTGTTCCTTGAAATGTATTATTAACCCTCGTATGTTCAAGTGATTCTCGACTCGAAGTTTTTACTCAGTTCCAGCGGGCTTTACCAGCGAGTTGATTACAGAACCGCTCATCGAGTGAGAGAGAGAGAGAGACTCTGACCTCCTAAAAAATTTACGTGGTGCGCATGTGAAGTGCGGTGACCACCTTCGGAGGAATTTCCAAATTTTCTTTCATATTTATTCCTTCATGAAACATTTGCAAGTTCCTAATCGCAGCCGGTGAGATGCCGAAACAATAGGACGAATTCTGACAGTACTTACGAGACATGCACTCATTAACAATGATTGATTTCTGGGGGTTCACGTCCCAAAACCACGATCTGATTATGAGAGACGCCGTAGTGAAGGTCTCCGGAAATTTCGACCACCTAGGGTTCTTTAACGTGCACTGACTACGCACACCGCACGGGCCTCAACATTTCGCTACCATCGGAATGCAGCCGTCGCGGCCGGATTTGATCGCGCGACCTTCGGATCAGCAGGCGAGTGCCATAGCCACTAGACTACGGTGGCTGGCCCTATTCACAAAATGTACAACGTTGCATTCCAATAATCTGCGTACTTCAATGCGCAGACAGGTACTTTCTTAAACAATGACGAAAATTTTGACCGAGCTGTTCTGATGACGTGTTAATATGCAGAGGCGGCATGCAGGCGCTACCCACGACGCGGAGTAACCGTTGCGGAACCGAAAAGCATTGCCTTGAATTAGACATTAGGCGCCTTACAAGGCCGTATGAATGAGAAACGCTGAAAGGATCGTTGCAGGTCTCGAATCCTGATGACGCGTGAAATGAAACCAACCGAAAACCGCCTGCGTTTGTCAGCACCCTGTGGAAGGATTAGACGCTTCTAACTTGACGTTGGTCTTTCTTCTGCACATATCAACGTATACACACCCCTCTGCGGTATATGCATGCATTCAGATGCTCGGCAGGGACGTAATCTGCGTACTTTCACCGCTGATCGCAGCAGCCAATTGAGTGAAACGTGACGGCAGCTGCGTCATTTTCGCGGTCAAACCTGTAGGAGACATTCCAACCTAGAAGCATGATGGTCGCACCCACACCGTCGACAGCCATGACACAACCATGGCGGCGTCGTGCGCCAGCTCACCGCAGAATGGCAACCGCAGTAAAGATATGTGAACAGTGCATCTTCGCTTAGATACTCACCGCACTTATGTCAAAATTGGCGACAGTTTCGGAATTCGTTCAAGTGTACTTGCCTCGTGAGCTCACTGGCCTAAATCGCTGCAGTTTTAAGTAACATTTCTTAGTGAAATACTTCATTAGTCCGTTATGTATTACGACTGTTTCGCGAGTAGTGTCCCGCCGCTGTGAGGAGCAGATTTATGACAGATTTGTTTGGTTAATAAAGTTTATGTACTCGTGTGAAAAAGAGTAATGTTCATCTAGCCAGGGGGAATTTTCACCAAGTTACAGAAGGCAGACCAAGAAGATTTCCGTTGTATAGCTTCGTGCTGTACGAGCAAGGAGTGCAACCGCCCCCTTGTCTGCAAGCTGGCAGATAGAAATCTCCGGTTCACTTACAACGTGACACGGACGCATAATAGTCTCTGACGCGAATATGACGTCAGTACCAGCATGCACTGCGGTAAATACGCACGGGCGACAGAACACGCGAACAGGATATACGGCTGTGAAACGTGACCGATTAAGCTGCTTGATCCGCATGTATTATACGTGTGCTGCGCGCAGAAACAGGACAGATGCGCGTCAGGTACTCCGAGTCATGTCCGCCAAGGCGTACAATAAAAACGTTCGCAATACGAACGGTGGTCAATTGGCAGTGGTGCAAAAGCGGCTGCACATTTTGGATGTTGCCATGAGGCAAGAAGTCGATACTGGCGCTATACTGAACGCATTTCGTTGCACGGAGAATACAAAAACGGCTATGCAATGAGACTTAAAACCGAGCTTAAAAGGACAGAAAGCTGAGCGAATTGGTAAGGGTTCATAATGATTTGATTTGATTGATTTCCGGGGTTTTACGTTCCAAAACGAGCTATGAAAAATTCATAATGAAAAACCAAAGTTTGCCGCCATAGCGCTGGGCAGTAGAAACTCACACTTACAGGAAATGATGTATCCCATTTTATGTGACAACATTTTTGTATGTCATCTGCGCGTGCTCTTCGTTTCTCCCGTCAGTTCGCGTGCAGTAAGAATATGCACACAGCTTAGGCTGGATTTCATGACTAATCACGTGCTCCAGTTTGGGCTTGCAATTCGGCAAACCTTTTGCGAAGAAAAAAAAAACCGAAAGGTTGACCGACGTGGTACGTGTTCGCGCTGGCCTGTTCATGAAAGTAGATGAACAGCGACTAAATATCCCCTGAAACGCTAACTGACCGATTCCGAAAAGCACACGACTCATGCGCCGAAACCGGTGCGACGTGAGTCGGGCTTGGTTGGAAAACTGCGCAGCGCGACACAGCTACGCGGCTACCCCTGACAGAGTGGCACAACAAATAGAGGCGCTGCATCTGGTTGCGCAAATAGACATGTAATCGCGTCACTTTCGGGAGCACACACTATGTACCATGGAAAAGGGAACGCTAGCTTCTTCCGATTTACATCGTCAAAAGCGAACGCGAGGAGGATGGCTCTGTGGATATCTGCACTAGCGTGAAAACCCCGGCGGCTCATTCTGGAATATCTCACGCACGCTTCATCACAGCCTGTTTGTTTCCTCCAGCAGCCTTCAGTTGGGTATTTCTTGAAAGTTGCTACGCGATATACTGGCATCTTTCGCTGCCTTTATATAAGAGACAACGTTGCAGGATCCTCGCACACGAAGATGTTGCAGCTTCTTTAAGACGCTTACGCCGATGATCCCCTTCTTTATTTTAGAACTTCGCAAGCGAACGGTGTGCACAAAGCTTGCCTCTCAAAGGAAGCAAACACACCATGCAGATTGAGCAAGCCTAGGTAAATATCCATAACAAACGTGTTTATTTTAAACGACGGAACAGCGTAAGCCGTTCACGCCAGCAAGGTGTCCCCCCTCTCCACCCCGAGCGCTTAAAACTGAACAAAGTACGCGCGCAGTTCAGTGTGGCCATGATTCAGTGTTTTATGCATTCGTGTGATACGCGGAGATGTTGACGCACCAAAACGTACGGCATCATGGGAGCGTGTTGCACGCCGTTCGCCCATTTCTTCACTACGTTAAGGATAGAAAGTTTGTCGTACAAATAAATTACCTTATTCGGCAACACGCTAGCTGCAAGCACCGCTCATGTCGAGCCCAGCTTTTGTGTAACAGGGCCCGCGCCTCCCGTTTTTACGGATGGCTTGCAAGTCCTACCCGTTGATAAGAAGTTGTGATGTTTGGTGTTTAATTGGCTACGTAGCTTTCTTCATGTAGCGCCCATCCTCGATGCGCCTGACGTACGGTCGACATATTCCACTCCGAGTAGTGCCAACCAGCGTCGTAGGTTACAGAGCACTTCGAGGAGTAACGCCTCCTTCCCGCGTGTGCAAACGGGAAGGGCGCATTATCATTGTCGATCAACTATGATTGATTTATTTCTGGGGTTTTACGTCCCAAAACCACGAAATGATTATGAAAGACGCCGTAGTGGAGGGCTCCGGAAATTAGCAACCTGGGGTTCTTTAACGTGCACTGACATCACACAGTACACGGGCCTCGGCATTTCGCCTCCATCGAAATGCAGCCGCCGCTGCCGGGATTCGATCCCGTGACCCTCAGATCAGTAGCCGAGTACCATAGCCACAGATGATGCCACACATGATAGCCACACATGACAGAACAAAATAAATAAAAAACGAAAGTAACACACAAACAAGGCAAATGACACGGCAGCATGTAGCATGAGCTGCACACCAGCTCCAGCGTTGTTTTCCAACCAAACGTAGTTTGTCGCTTTTCCCCGTGGGTGGCGCTCAGAATTTTGAAATCGGTCAATTACGCACGTTGCTCTTATTATACGTTTGCCTGAGGTGGGATTCAGTGATGACCGTAGCACCAGTGGAAGTGGTGAAATCAAAGTGCACTATATTTTAGTTTGTGCCTCAGATCGGCGTCCGCGCCGACTACACGTTTGTGCATGAACAGTTTCTGACGTTGTTATGCTGGTTATGACTGGTCGGGAACGGTCAGGAATAAAAATATATATCGCGCATGCAGTGCGCTGGCCACAACGAATTTTAAAGCGAAAATATGTCTTATGTTTGCTAAAACTACTCAAAAGGCACAAATTTGTGCACTCAAATTTTATTTTGAGTGTAATTCACACAAGGACGGCTGTGCAGACCACGTGGTTGTTGTCGTAAGGAGGCCACAGCGGGCTATAAGGGGCGGGCCACGTTGCTATAAGGGACGGGTTTGACCCCGGGCCAAGTGGCCGTATTTCGATGCGAGAGACACAAAAGGACACCCATGCGCTTCAATTCCTTTAAGAACACCACGTGGTCGGAATCGATCCGCAGTCCCCCGCTACGGCGTGCCTTATAATCACACCGTGGTTTTGGCTCATGAAAGCCAAGAATTTAACATTCTATAGATTTCTCGGAACACGCCTGTATATGTATGAAGTGGTGCAACGAGTGAGCGTTTACCACGGCGTGATTCGCGATGCTTGGGCGCGAAGCAAACACGCAGTATGGGAACCTCCCACACGTGCATCGATGGGTGCGTAAAACTGACCTTATCGTCGAAGCCCGCGACGTCAGGCATGATAAGCTTGAAGCAATGGGAAGGACATGTAGTTCATTGTTTGATTCAGAAGTTATCGGGCCAAGGTGATTGATCACACATATCGGAGGAATTCTTGGGGTTATCCTGTCAACAGGAAAAGCTGCGCTCATATACCAACCCGATAAGAACGACTGCTGCGAAGTTTCCCTCGTGCCGTCGTCATCCTTTTTGTCATGCTGAAGAAACATGTCGTTCCTTTGGATTCTAAACGTAAGTCAACAATGAATTACAGTCAGCGTGAACTTGCTAATTGCGTAAAACTCGCCATAGAGAAACTCTCACACACCTACTGGTCACAGTATAAGTTTTAGGGATCTCGAAACCTGGTTCCATTGAAACAATCTTCTTTCCATCCACCAAGTTTTCATCAACTTGTATATGTCCTCGCTTCCCAGTGCGTCACCGACGCACGGCCTACCAGCAGCAATACAGAACGGCAGCTGACATTTCAGACCTGCAACACTGCAAATAAAATACGAGAAAATAAAACATCGCAAAAAAGAGTAAGGAAACAGAATGGACAGTGGTCAATACCAACACCCACCTCTACTCTCTCTCTTTTTAAGACGAAAGTGTTTCATGCCGGGTTCCACCAAAAAAATAAGTGACGCACTCCCTGTAACCAGTAAAGTTGCAAGGCGGGCTTGTTGGTATGGCATTTTTTGAGAAGTACGGTAGCACAAAGTAACAGGACACAAGGAGAACACGGAGAACACACACGCAGCGCTACACTTCCAACAAATGATTTATTTCTGGGCACAACGTGGTTCTTATACACTTTTTTGCACACCGTTTTTCATATCACGCACGGAAACACAAATTCAACTCACACGAAGGTATTGTAGCTCCTTTCTTGAGAGCGCAATCGACGGACTGCTGACACATGCACCACCACTACTATCTATTCGTTCAGCTTCTGGAATTAGGCGTGTTAGTTCACACCCACTTCTACCTAAGATGGTGGTATCTTGAAAGCACGGATGACATTTACATTTCTTGCAGTGCAGGGATAGGAACCCATCTGGTTGTGCCTTGTTCACTTTTTGTCGTGTTCACGCAGGCTGACGTTAATACACCTGCCCGTCTGTCCGATATCACTCTTTCCACAACTTAACGGAATCCGGTACACAACGCCTGTACAACAATCCACATATCTGTAGGTGGGATGTTTTGCAAATTTACGTTTCGTCACACCATTTGGATTTGTTTTCCGGCACAGGCTGCCTAGTTTATTCGGCGCCCAAAAAACCACATCGATATCAGCTCGCTGTGCTATTTTCTTTAGCTTTTGAGAGAAGCAATGAATGTCCGGTACTACAGCGATTTTTCTGCAATCAACTTCCTGTCTCGTCGAGGAGCCGTCTTCACCCAGACGTACTTGCTTGAGCATGCCTTCTGCTACAGATACTAAGACATGACTTGGATAAACAGCCTCCTGGAGACGTTTTGCTTGCAACCTGAAGCTTGCAGCCATTTGATGTGGACATGACTTCTGCAAGGCGTTCTTAAAACAAAGCTTTGCTATCCCCCTTTTTACTAGCTTGGAATGACTTGAATGAAAATCCAGAAGCGGCTCGTTAGCTCTAGGATGATAAGACCAGCATGTTTGGTTGTCCGTGAACATAAAGTTAATGTCGAGGAACCTTATGGTTCCGTCAATAGGCACTTCATAATGTTTGTTCAAGTGGACTAAGCCAGTCGCGTACAAGGTTAAAAACACCAGCACACTCGTTTTGAAGGCTCTACGAAGTGCAGTCAAGAAAAATTTAAAAAATCATCCACATATCTAAAAATCCTAAAAACTTTCGAACCACGAATGCGATCTAGCATGGCCCTGTCCAACTCTGCTAAATAAAGGTTACTAAGAACAGCTGCCAAGCAAGATCCTATACAAACTCCCTGCTGTTGCAGGTACGGGCTACCATCCTCTTGAACAAACGTGGACTGTGGGTAAAACGTGAGTAGCTCTAAAAAGCCTTCTACAGTGGTGCCAGCTGTAGTTGAAAACCGTACAGCTCCGAATTGATCGATACACTTCTCGACGCAGGTGAGCAAATCGCACTGTGGCAGGGAATAATAAAGATCTTTTACGCCCACGGAAAACGCCTTCACGCCCCTAACCGCATTATCCCTTATAAATTCAAGAACAACATCCGAGTTCTTAGCAAGGAAAGGATCATCCAGTTCAAGGACGTTAAGCTTATCCTGAAGGTAAAGGGCGACACATCTCTGCCATGTCCCTTTCTCGGAAACTATTGCCCGAAACGGTGCACCATCCTTATGTGTTTTGGCGCTAAAGAAGACATCTAGGTAGTCATTCTTGCTCTTGTCAATACCTTTATTGACGAGAGCAAGAATGACTACTTAGATATGACTACAAGAATGACAAGGTATCGGCAAGAGCAAGAATTACTACTTAGATATGACTACAATGACTACAAGAATGACAAGGTATCGACAAGAGCAAGAATGACTACCTAGATGTAGTATGAAAAACTTAATGGCTATCGTTTTCGTGTCACAGTCATCGCAACTGATTTTTACGGTTTTTTTTTCATTTGCCAGTCTGTGCACCGCATTGCAACCTGTGCTAAAGCATCGTTGAGTACTGCCTGACCACTTGGACTTTGATTGTTGTGATAAATTATGCGGTCATCAGCATACAGCTTAATTTTAACGAGTATCTTCTGAAATATATCAGAAAATAAAGATTAAGAAGAATAGAGGCTCCAGCACAGACCCTTGTGGAATGCCCGACTTAACAGGCACAGGATCTGAGCAGACGTTGTCAATTCTGACACACTGGGTTCGACCATATAAATAAGTTTCGATCCATGCAAGGAACAAATCATTATTTAACAATGGTTTTAATTTTGAAAATAGTTTAGGATGTGAGACGCGATCAAAGGCTTCTTCAAATTCGAGAAAAATAATGTCGATTTGGCTTTGTACGTCAAGAACTGCTCAGAAGTCATGAATTAGCTCCACAAGCGCCGTAACGGTTGAAAGTCCTTTCTGAATCCATGTTGCCTGTTGTCGATTATATTATTATGTTTGAGACACGTCGAAGTATGTTTGAAAACAATTATGCTCAAGGACCTTAGGACATGTACACGGTAATGATATTGGCCTATAAGCAGGAACTAATGAAGCAAATTCTGCCCTATCGGAATCGGTACAATTTTGCTGCACCTCTAATTAGAAGGCAACTCTGCTTTAGATAGAGATAGGTTGAATATGATACATAGCTATTTACTGCATCATTCGGCACACCTGAAGAGAAAAGCATTCGGTATGCCGTCACTACCTGCAGATATAGTTGCAGGTAGTTACGGCATACTAATTGCAGAAATAGTTGCTGAAAGCGCGATAGTTTCACGTTGGAATAATTTATTTGACTTTCTCTGCATGACACGGAAGCGCTTCGTACGCTACTCAATCACCGGCTTTTGAATGTCGCTTCTGTATTTGAAAGTGGCTGCCCTGCATGATTGAATTCTGGCGATTTACGTCCCGAAACCACAATCTGATTATGAGAAACGCCATAGTGGAGGGCTCCGGAAATTTAGGCCACCTGGGGTTCTTTAACGTCCACTGACATCGCACAGTACACGGGCCTCAACATTTCGCCTCCATGGAAATGTAGCCGCCAGGGCCGGGATTCGATCCCGCGACATTCGGATCTGCAGCCGAGTGTCATAACCACTAGACCACCGTGGTGGACCTGCCCTACCTGACTACCAGCTATAGTGACGATGGCGATATGAGGTTTTTAGGGGCACAAGGGCTAAATGGGGCCAAAGAACACCGTAAGCCTACTAACTAGTGAGTTACCGTATAGTTTTCAACGTCAATAAGAAGCCTCTGCACGATGGAGCAAACACCACTGCGGAGTTTTACCGTATACGTAAACGTATTATCGTTTGTTCAATTGCTCAACATCGGACCACCGGACAGGCGTGCAACAGCAGCAACGTTGGTGGCCACAATTTCTGGGACGTATCGTTATTACAGAGCAAAAGCTGCAATGACCTTAAATATTCGACTTATATTCTGGTGCAACAATTTCGTTAGTGACATATTCATCAACGTACACGCAATCATTTTACCATTTTACTGCTGCGACAAAATTCGCAACGCGTTGACCGAGGGCCCCGCTGCAGTCGCTAGACTTTAGGACCCTCGTATGCATACTACTAACAAAGAACCTGTGTTTTTTGTGCGGATGATAAACTGAAGCTGAACCTAATAAACAAAACTTCTTTCGGCCTGAATATGCTAGACCTTAGAACATGTACACAGTAATGATATATTGGCCTATAAGAGGAAACTAAAGAAGACAATTCTGCCTTAGGAACCGGTACAATTTTGCTGCATCTCCAAGGAAAAGGCAACTCTGCTTTAGATAGTGATAGGTTGAATATGACGCACAAGTATTTACTTCACCATTCATCATACCTGACGAGAAAGGCATTCGGTATGCCTTCTCATATTATCCTTGATAACACATTCGGATATAAGTGTGCAAGCAGAGCGTGCGCACCTTTCTCGCTTTCATGAGTACATTCAGCAAGCACGTTTGACGTCAGAGCATTGGCGTTTTGGTGACTACGTGTCGACGCCCTGAGGCGAAAGCCGCACGCTCTGGGGGTGGAGAGAGAGAGAGGGAGAGAAAGAAATATGGAAGGGAAGGCAGGGATGTTAACCAGTCAGGAGTCCGGTTTGCTACCCTACACTGGGGGATGGGAAAAGGGGAAGAAAAGTAAAGCGAAGGAGAGAGGGGGATGCCTACAGGACAGTTCTATATAATGTCATAGGCGCGCGGTAAGGCCAGATGTTTTTAGAAAGCCCCAAAGCGCTTTCATTGCCTTCTGAGCCGTTGGTCGGGGAGTATTCCAAGATTGTCTATTCACTAAGTGGACGATCGTCGAGCTTTTTGAAGGACTCGGTCTTAGGCAGTCTATGTTGCTCAAATTGTGGGCAGTGGCACAACAAGTGATCTATGGTCTCTGCGCATCCGCAGACAGCACAGGCAAGACTGTCAGCCATTCCAATCAGCGCACAGTAAGCGTTCGTGAAGGCCACTCCCAACCACAACCGACACAAAAGCTGAAGCCTCGCGTCGGTGCAAACCAGCCGGAGATCCGAGTTGCAGCGATGGGTTTAGCCGGTGCAGTCTGGTGCGCCTTGTGTATGGGGCATTCCACTCAATTAAGGACATCGTTGCGCAAGAATGCGAAATTGTCTCGCAGCGTCGGTCCTTGAGAGTGGAATGGGAACACGGCGGTCTTCTTCGCCTGACTTCCGAGCTGCCTTATCCGCCGAGTCATTTCCAGTGATACCGCAATGGCCTGGTATCCACTGAAAATAAATCTCATGTCCTTTTTCTTGTAAGTTGTGGACAAGTGCCGCGATTTCGTATGTAAGGTGGCAGTGCTTCTCGTGTCGAAGCAACGATTGTATACATTGTAGGGCTGATCATGAATCGCAGAGGATTGCCCACTTTCCAGGACCCTCAGCATGTGTAATATGAAGCGCACCGCGGAGAGCCGCGAGCTCTGCAGCTGTAGATGTGGTGACATGGGAAGTTTTGAAGTGTTGGGTGACTCCCATTCTTGGGATAACTATAGCACCACCGGAACTGGTTGATGTGGTTCAGCCATAGGTATAAACTTCTGTGCAGTCACTCTATTTCGCATACATGTGTAACAGACTTAGTTGCTTGAGTGCACATGGTGGTAAGTCCGACTTTCTCAGAATCCAGGGATGTTGAGGTAAACTTGAGGATGGTTCATACACCATGGAGGAATTGAAGCCTTTGTGGCAGGTGCATACCCTGACGAAAGACAGGCACGGTGGGCGAGGACCTTTGTACTGAATGTTGTGTGGGACTGTTCCACTGGAAGACCTGCCAGGTGGTACTTAGGGGTCCGGGCACAGTGTCTTATGTGCACACGCATTGTTTCAATGGTTACATGCGTTCTGACATTGTGATCACGAGCGATTGCTATAACTCCTGTCGACGACGCGCTCTTTGGTAGACCAAGGCATATTTTCAGGGCTTGGGCTTGGATGCCTTGGAGTGTATTCAAGTTAGTTTTGCAGGTGTTCGCGATGACTGGCAGTCTCTACCGCAGGAATCCAGTGAAAAGGACTCGGTACAGCTGCAGCATAGGTGGAATTGACACTCCCCAGGTCTTTCCTGCTAGGAATCTAAACATGTGACAGATTCCTGTCAACCGTTTCCTCATATAGTTCACATGGGGCGTCCAGGACAGATTTCTGTCAACGACCACTCCCAAAAATCGGTGACTTTTGCTATAGGGGATCACCTGTCCGTCGAGGGTTATGACGTATGGCGACATTGGTTTCCTGGTAAATGCCACCACTGCACACTTTTCACAGGATAGCTGCAGTCCTTGTTCACGGAGGGAGGATGATGTTAGAGAACCTGCCTTCTGAAGCCGCGCACGAAGCTGAAGTCGTGTCGCACCCGATGCCCATATGCAAATGTCATCGGCATAGAAGGAGAGCCGAACGGTGCCAGGAAGGATGCCGGCGAGTCTAATGAGCGTTAGATTGAAGAGAGTTGGGCTCAGTACTCCGCCCTGAAGAACTCCACGGCTACTGTAATGTTGAGAGGTTGGGCCATCCTCTGTAAGTATGAAAAATGATCGCTGCTCTAGGTAGCTACTGATCCACAAATATGTCTTACCACCAAGTCCCACTGCTTCTAACGTGCTGAAAATCGCTTCGTGTGTTATGTTGTCGTATGCTCCCTTAACATCTAGAAACATGGCAGCAAGTATTCGTTTGCGGGACTTCTGGTGCTCGACATACGTCACCAGGTCAATCACGTTGTCTGTGGAGGAGCGACCACGCCTGAACCCGGCCATCGCGTCTGGGTATATCTGGTAGTGTTCAAGGTACATTCCAGCCGTGCTAGAATCATGCTCTCCATTAGTTTTCCAACGCAGCTTGCAAGTGCAATTAGTAGATATGACCCAATGTCTAAAGGAGACTTGCCGGGCTTAAGCAGTGGAATTATGCGACTCGTCTTCCATTCCTTGGGAACCATTCCCGTCTCCCATGAGCTGTTATACAAGAGCAGGAGCACCTTCCGAGCCTCTCCCCCTAGGTTACGTAGGGCACGGTAGGATATATCGTCTGGTCTTGGCGATGACGAACGCTTGCACAAAGTGCAGCTTCCAGTTCGCCCATAGTAAAAGGGCACTCCATGCGGAGGTCGCGTGATGTGGGTGAGTGAGTGGGCATCAATGCCGCAGTGGAGATTGTTCCAGCGATACGCCTGCAAAGGGTTGCGCTGCTGAGGGGTTCCACGGAGACCACAAACAGTTCTCCATATCAGTGGCAGAGGTTTTCTTGGGTCCAAAGTTTCACAAAAAGATCTCCATCTTTGCGATGCGAGTTTGTCTAAACGACGCTGAATTTTCTTTTGAGTCCTTCTGGCCAGCCTCAAGTCATGTACAGACTTTGTACGCCTGTACTTACGCTCTGCGCGGCGACGAATTGCACAGAGCTTTTCCAGCTCGCACCATGGTACCACTTTGCATTAGCAATTGCAACGGGAATGACAGCAAGAACCCCTTCCTTCGAGTGTTTTGCTAGCACCTGGGTAAGCGACCCACGGTCGATAAACGCCATAAATAGTTACAGTTAAAATGACCTGCTCCAGAAATATTCCATAAGTCCCAGTGTGCTTATCGGTGCGTTCTGTTATAACAATTGCTGCTCCTAGTGACCATTACAGGCTTGTAGAGATTGCAGACTGAGCGAGTACTCGTTGCCGCTTTTTTCTACCGATAGGGAAAAGGGGCATGGCTTCTCACAATATCCTTAACAACACATTCAGATATAAGTGTGAAAGCACAGCGTGTGCACTTTTCTCGCTTTTCTATCTCAGCAGCGACATGCAGCTTTGTAACCTTGCAATTATAAAAACCGTGTTGCTGCTTTAGGGTGGCTCGGCAAGGGTACAACCGAGAGTCTCTGTCAGAACAACACACGATAGGAGCGTTCACGCGAGTTCACCAATGCCCAAACAAACCTTACACGTTTGTTCAAGAGAAATTCACCAGTAAGGCAGAAAACTAACTCTAAAAAAACAACTAGCAAAAGAATTTACTTTACCATTTCCACATCTAAAACCTTCTTGAATTCCTTAACCGCATATCTGGTGTTCACAACTCTAAGTACAAGCGAACAATTTTCAACGATATGTTCGGAGACAGGCGTCGTTTGGCTATAGACATGTTGCTGTCAGAGTTCTATTTGCTTCAGCCATGTTTAACCCGATAAATAAAGCCTGCATTCTGAAGGGCTAAAATTGGTGCTGCTGTGATAAATAACGTACTCAAGCTGGCCAGTGAACTAGACACTTTCATATTCGACAGCGAAATCATCGGACGTGGAAACATTAAGGCGTCTGTGCAACGTAATGGCAACGCACGATTTTATTGTTCTTGTGTGTCAAGACACAAAACACACGCTATGGAAACTAAGTCGCTGATGCATAAGTGCTAAATTTAATAAGCCGTGCGTGAAAAATAATAAACGCTTTATATATTTTCTCCTGAATCTCTTTGTCATTATTTTTCGCGTCTCGTTCATTTGAAAGCAATTGGAAAAGATCCCAGTTCAATTTCCGACTCTGGGGCTCTCTCCTGTATATTTTTTTAGCAGTAACTACCTCATATAATATAAACTTTGATTCTGGTTAGGTCCTAGTTAGTACGTGTGGGCGTCATGCGCCTTTTCTTTCTTCTTTTTAAGTGTTTAGGTTAGCTCAGGCCAGAAATGAGTACCTGTATCTGTCATTGCATTGGCGGCCATTAGCGTGTACTTATCACGCTACTCTTTTACCATCGCACGCAACGACGGCGTTATCATCCACTCAAAGGCGAGAGCAATATCTTTTATGAACTGCATACTGGTCAGCCAGCGTATGTTTGAGAACATGCCGCCCTGAAAGGAGGGTGACAGAGAGGATGATAGGTAGGTTACATCACGCTGCTGTTCGCCGTTCCTGCCCAAACCTTCCAACCAGAAATACAATTGTTTCCTTGCGCGTAAGAGCAGCGAAACCGATATAGGCCTTACGCTTACTGTGCTCAACACGATAAGGCGTCAGAAAATTAGTGCAGCTTTGTTTAACCGTAAGAAACAAGCGATAGCACGCGACCCTTCGTGGCGCTTCACTATTTCTCTCCCGGGAGGCAATCGCGAATCCATAAAAAAAAAAATAGCAGCGGTGATGACACGGTGGACACGCTGATTAAAACTACTGAGAGTGGGATTGAAGGTGAACCCCAGAACTTTGCTGACGTGGCAGGACGCTACAGTGAGCCGGCGTTTTTGGCTCAGAGTACGCTGGGACAAAAGTCTGAAAATGATAACCGTCACTGCTTGGTTTCCTGTATTTCTCATTATCACGGTCATCGTAATGATTATCTCCCTACTTCATGTCCACGCAGGACGAAAGCCTTTCCGTATGATTTCCAACTCTCCCTGTTCTGAACTAGTCAATTCTACTTAATACCTACGCGTCTTTTCATCGCCCCACCTAACCTATTGCTTGCCTTACTATGTTTTTCCCTTTCTTGGTATCCATTCTGTCCACAATGTCAATCGGTCGTCTGTTCTCCTCCTTACGTGGCTTGCCCTGGTCAATGAACAAATCGCAAAGTACGATTTAGAACAGGGAATGTCGCGGGAGCCAACGTTTCGACAAGCGGACTTGTCTTCGTCAGGGCGTCAGAAAATACGGCCCTGACGAAGACAAGTCCGCTTGTCGAAACGTTGGCTCCCGCGACATTCCCTGTTCTAAATCGTACTTTGCGATTTGTTCATCGATTCAAGCATCCATCTTCCCCTGAGCTTCTCTTCTAGTTTGGATTTTGCCCTGGTCAAGGAAGGCGACAGGACATGCGCTTGCTTGTCCTTGTCACTTCGGCGCTATGGTTTCTTCTTATGAAACGAACCAACTAACCCAGGAATCGGTACTGCCCTGGTCCACTTTTAGCAATGCTGTAATTCTCGCCCTCAAATCTAATGTCACCGGTCCGACAGATTTCAGGCGCCCAGCCACGGTGGTCTAGTGGCTATGGCACCCGGCTCCTGATCCGAAAGTCGCGGGATCGAATCCAGGCCACGGCGGCTGCATTTCGATGATGGCGACATGTTGAGGCCCGTGTACCGTGCCATGTCAGTGCACGTTAAAAAACCCCAGATGGTCGAAATTTCCGGAGCCCTCCACTACTCTCAATCATAATCAAATCGTGGTCTTGAGACGTAAAAGCCTAGAAATCAATCAATCAGTCCATCGGGAGGTTCAAGACATTCTGATATCTAGGAGGCGTTGTACAGATTTTGTAGACGACGTAAGGGCAAGGTGGAGTAAGAGCGACATGGTACGTCTTATAACACACCGCAACAGTGGTCTATGGGTTTAATGAAAACTGCCCATATCGAGGCATCCCCGCTTCCACCAGCGCGTAAAAATCACATTCTTATCCGTCGACGAAATTCAGTGCAGCATGGCACGAAAATCCCGTGACAGCGCGTGCTTGCACGTCTATATTATTGTTTTGTGGCAGTAGCCTTCTCCCATCCCCCAGCGTAAGGTAGCCAACCGTCCCCCTGACTGACTAACATCCCTGCCTTCCCTTCCTTATTTCTATCTCTGTGGGAGCAGCCGTATGTACGTCGTTCGGAGTTCTGCCTCTCGGGAATCCGAGACAACAATCAGAAACTCTGAGAGTTACAAAAGAAATAACTTCCATAAAAGGTGAAAATGGTTGTAGCAAACGGCTGTATATAATTAGGAGGGGATCAAGACGAGCAAAAAAGTGATGTTAGCATAGACCCCCCCTGACCCCATCCCTTCTTCATTCGTTGAGCCTAGCGACCATAGCATTATGGTCTATGTTAATATGAACCAACTAGCCCAACAAGTTCTATTAAAGTGCAGTCACCCTAGGTAATAATTAATTTAGATTATTTGCGTTGTCCTGAGACAACGCAATAATGCTCGTGACTCCTCTGTAAATAGAGCTAGGAAGATGGCGCACGGAATTCAGGTGGACGGTACGTGCATGCACTTCAGTTCATAACCACTAGGACTTCAGCATGCGACCTTTCCAAAACAGTGGGGGAGGGAGAGAGAGAATAGAAACGCCGGAATAACAGCGCACCTATCGTAAACCGTCGCAATAGTGTCATCCAACCCTCCTCTTACTCGACGGCGACACGTTCTCCTCTCCCGCCGTAGTGATTGCCTAAACTACCGCAAGCTAACATCGTAACCCTACTTATAAAACATTAAGAGCACCTAAATTTTTGAAAGGACACTTTTTTTGTCATCGTTTTTAAGCCAAAAACAATGAAACAAACAGGGAGTTACGAAAGAAAGCACGAAGGTTTACCAAAGCAAAACGCAGCTGCACTACCCAGGGAGTAGGGGCAACACCTGGCTGTTAGAAGCCAACTGTTAACAAAATTTTCTGTGTAGTTTTACCATTGAAATACGAGCAGATGAACCGTGAAAAGTTCGCTGACGCTGATGGTCTCTATATGTTGCAAATCTGAAGATAAAACGGCCGCTTTTTAGCACTAGTAACCCAAATCACCGAATGTTGAGAACCATGTTGAGCTTGGCCTCGATATCCCTTTGCAGCTTTACAGTTCCGAACGTAATTTCCTCGTAATTGGCTAGGTTGAGACATTTGCGCTTGCTTGGCAACAGCGATGTCGCATCTTTACGTCGTGCGTTAATTGCACTTCGCATGTACGTCGCGTGCATCTAATCCTTGCATCGGTAACCGGCGGTAAGTGTGGTTACGAAGCAACACGACAGCATTCATGCACACGCAACTTCCCGCTTCAGTATGAACTCGCACTTGCTGCTAGCTCTGTAAGCAATATATAAATGATGAAATCTGCCATCGCTTTGTGTAAACTCACCCAGAGTACAAAGCAGCGGGTACGCCCTGCCGTTATCATTGAGCTCAGCTGTTTGTTCAGCCACGCCTGCTAAATCTAAATCACCGATAATTCGAGAGGGGCTGCTGGAAATAGTACAAAATGATCACGATGTCAATTCACAACTTACGGACCATGCGGTGTGCGACTACCACCTCATAAATTCGAGGTGGAAGGCATACGCTTTTCAAAAAAACAAACAAACTTTCATATGGTTTTTTTTTTTTGCTCTCTAGAGAGAGAGAGAGATTGCGTAAGGCAGGGTGTATAACTAGAAGAGAAATCCAGTTGGCTACTGTGCACTGGGGAAGAGGTAAGGGGAGATAGAAAAATTAGAAGGAAAAGAATGAGAGAGAGAGAGAGAGAGACATTCAACACACAGACACGGCAGTGTCACAGTCGTTCTGTGAGGCCGGTTGCTTGTAGAAATCTCAGCAGCACCTTCGCGGCTTTCTGTTTGGAGGCTACATTGTTCCGGCATTACAAGATTGATTGTTCGGACAGTGGGTTGTCGTCGAGACGTGCCGATTCTGCTGTGACGGTTCGCCTCTCTGAACTGTAGGGAGGACATGGGCCACAGCCGGTTGATTTCCGGTACCGGTTGATTTCCGGTAATGTTGGCACTCGTAATTATGCAACGCGTGCGCGCACGTGTAATGAAGGTACAAAATGGGCAGGCCCCCGTGAAAGCCGGTGACGCCTTCTCATTCTTGATATGCTTCACTGCAGGACACAGATGTACAGCGACGAAGCAAGATAAGGTATTATTTGAACGTTTTGTTTTTTCATGATTAAAACCAGTTTTTCGTAAAACATTAGACAAACAATGCAACTTGTAAGACTAAATTAAATTTGTATACTTTACCGAAAATTCACAAAAGCTGGCTGAAGTGACTGTGGAGAAAATAAAGTGACTGTGGAGAGACTGTGGAGAGGCTGCCGATACTTGCCTGTCAAAATATTTCTTGATAGAGATAACCAAGTTTGATAAAGGGTTGAAATAGTTCAGTCACATTCGTGCGTTGCGCGAATGATTGTCATCAATCTTGAGTGCTGACACCCAGGGACAATATTTGCCAACAAAGCCTAGAAGAGTAAGTTAGGTTAGTTGGCATGTACGGATTAATCACAGCAAACGTACGCCGTGCCGACGTGGACACAATGTAGCAGTAATGGCAAAATTACTTATAAAAGTCATTAAATTACATTACTAAACTTCTCAGTGATTTCCAGAAACATTATTAAATTACATTACAAATTACAAGAGGCCAGCCAAAAGTAATGAAATTTTATTACTGTTGCCTTTAAATGTTATGAAATTCCTTTCGAATTACGTTAACAGAAGTTCGTCATCCATGCAGTGACTCGGGTGGGTTTTATATACAGCACATGTACATTCGAATCGGCACGTAAATCGTGGTGGCGACAAGTTGTCTCAGTGTTCATGATGCATCTCTACAACCTCTCTCAATACTTCCATGACTGTGCTTGACTATGAATATGCTGCTGATCCGAAGGCCGCGGGATCGAATCCCGGCCGCGGCGGCTGCATTTCGATGGAGGCGAAATGCCGAGGCCCGTGTACTGTGTGATGTCAGAGCACGTTAAAGAACCCCAGGTGGTCGAAATTTCCGGAGCCCTCCACTACGGCGTCTGTCATGATCGCATCGTGATTTTGGGGCATAAAACCCCCGAAATCAATTATTGACTAATAAATAGTTCGATTGCCTAATGAACATTCTGGGAGTGGTTTTCATCATGGTGGTTTTTCGGGCCATCGAGCTACCAGTAAAGTTGGCTGTATGGCTGCAAACACAACACGAGCTATTTGCGCTACTAAAATTCTCGAATGCACGTTGTCCAGCTATCCTACTGTCCATCATCTATTCCTACCGCTAGAAATATTTTTATAATGGTGTGATAAACGTTTGCACACCTTAATATCCGAGTTACTTAGTGACCCAAGCCATCGGTCACTCAGCCAAAGTTTCAGCCTCTCCACGTCCTGGCTGTTCACTGCGCCACAAACTCTGCGTTAAAGGCGAAATGGACAAGCTGTATCAGTTATTCCAAAGTGTACAAATTTCTGTTACATCAATAAAAATACGCACAGTAGAAAATAGCGCTGGTTATTCATGGCATTTCTTCGCAGACGGGGCCTGCTGTAGCTGTGCGGAGTGCAGAGCACAGTGGAGCCCAGCATGCCGACCATCGGCGCTGATCGAGGCTTCATGGCCACCGCCAACGGGCTCCTGAGGATAGCAGAAATTGTAAGTACCCTCGATACAAATGTATTCGTTCCAGCTGTTCAACGAAGATATAACACACTCTGGCAGGAATCATGCCTTCTAGCGATGGAAAGGGGGGAGAGAGAAGGGGATCAGGTGTTTTAACCCCCCCCCCCCAGGAAAGATGCACGTCTCGGACTACTTATCTGCTCTCTCAGCTTTTGGCCTAGAAAACACGATTGCAGCATTTGAGCGAGAGAAAGGGTAAACAGTCAAACAAAGTGGTTTTGTTTAGATCACAGCATTGCAAGCGCCGAACCAAACACTGATTTCTAGCGTCATCATGCAACGCCTAGAAAAGCATTTTTTCACTTCCTGCAGTTTTTCTGCAAAACCGCTGCCGTCCGAGTCTCGCTCAATGAAAGCTGACGGCCCCGATAATGTAGAGCCTTTATTGATTATTGCTCAAATTAGACACATCAGTCAAAGAATTTGTCAGGTCATTACCCATTGTTTCTGAATTGCCTGCTGACGTTTATCATAGTTTTAGTTTGAAAATGAGCAGCCTTCAAAAGCCTTGTTCCCGCTTTATTACTGCTAAAAAAAGAAATCACAACTGGCTCTTGACAGAAATCTTGAAAGCTATCGCTCACCGAGACTTGCAATGGAAACGGTTTCAACGCTCCCCTGTAACTTCGTACTTATTACAGGATCGCCAGAAATAGAGTTGTCGCCCTTATCAGGTCTGCAAGAACGTCAATAGTTTCATCAGCAATTTCAGTTATCAGTCAGAAGCCCGTCTCAAACGTGGGCATTGATCAACCGCCTTCGCGGTAAAGACAGCGGAAATATTGAATTGGCATATGTATTTTCTTGCGACCCTGCTGATGTTGGTGATATTTTTAATCAACACTTTGTGCATGGTTCTGCAGGGCTGTTTTCAATGTCGAACGGCCGCTCTGAAATTGTTAAAGCAACGTCATCATCTGCCCTTCTTCCCACTATAACTGTTGATGCGCTTGCTGTAATAGTCACTATAGTTTCAAAAGGCAGAAACCAGCTGGTATTGACGGCATTTCCGTATATGTCCTGCAGAGAAACCTAGACGCACTGTCTGAGATCCTGCTCTTTATGCTAAATGGATTTTTTGTAGACTGCTGCTCTTCAATAAGATTTGAAAATGGCAACTGTAAAGCCATTATTTAAAAGAGCAAGAAAAGATAGTGTTGACCGTTATCGCCTTGTTGTGCGGGACGCGAGCGCGGCTGGAAATTAGCAGACAGAAACGAGTGATGCGTCCCCGAAGAACAAACAAAACAAACTAAACTTCCTTTTCGTGGTCGTACAGCCTCAAAGGCTCGGTTCCGCACACACGCGCCACTTCCCTTTCCCGCACACAACACGATAAGATTTTACGGACAGTCAAAGATGGGAAAGGGTGCCTGGCTGCTGTTGTGCGACCGTGAGGCCGCCACAGCCCTAATTCAATACTACCCATATTATCACAGATAACTGATAAATTCTTATGTATGACATATTTTCTCGATAAATTTTCAATTATTTCAACTCGTCAATTTGGTTTTGTAGCAGGACGCGCCGAACTTGATGTTCTTGAAGAATTCTCCGATGAACTGCATGAAGCTTTGGAACACATGTTCGTTTGCTCCCTATTTTTAGACACCTCCAAGGCATTCGACACCAGCAAGCCATTCTACTACTTAAAAAATATAACTGTTTGGTTGCAGAGGCGCGTTTTTCAATCTACTTAAAACTATCTTTCCGATCGCTCTCAGATCACATCAGATTATTATTATTATTATTATTATTATTATTATTATTATTATTATTATTATTATTATTATTATTATTATTATTATTATTATTATTATTATTATTATTATTATTATTTGCTGTTGTATTTCCCCGGCCGAAGCAAGGCAATTGCAACTTGTTTATTTTTATTACATAAATGTGAGAACATGGGAATGTTCTCATATTGTTTTCAACTTGTGTAAGTGCTTGCTCCAACCGCCCTTCCCCCAACTTCAGCACCGAGGGGGGGGGGGGGGGGTGTAGCGTAGTAAGCAAGTCATGCGTTGGAGCGCGCAAAACATGTGCGTCACAAGCCATGCACTTCCTATGGCGAAGTGCCAGAAAGATGGTGACCAGTTATTGTGTTCGTTTTTCACACCTCAACTTTGCATTAGCCTATCCTAAACGCGCCCAAATTTCGCAGTCACCTTTTCTTATATTTAATAAACAAGAGAAAATACGAAAATGACGTTGTAGGAACGCTAGAAAACGATACTAAAACCAAAGGAAATCTGTCGTTGTAACAGAGAATTATCACAAAGCCCATGTGAGCAAAGTTCGTTTCTGTATTCACGAAAAGATTTTACCTGACAATTACACGTGAAAATAATTTCTAGAGAATCGTGATGCTGGATATACATAGCGAGGGCGACCAATCAGCTTTGTGAGTCCAGAAAGAAAATCTCCCCTAATTTTACTACTTCGCTTTGAGCACAGATAACCAGACGAGCTCCTTTATTGTATAAAGTCTAGAATTTCGCCTACATTTACATTATATGCTTCCTAAAGCGTCAAACCCTTATAGTACAATAAAAAGCTACCTATGACTCGTGCTTACTTTTTCACTAGTGCTTTAAATGAATATCAAGAGAGAGTCGGTGTGCTTATTAGAAGAAGGCGCACGCACATAATCTTCCTTATCTGTCGCTCTTCCTTGATGTGCTCGTCCGGCTCCGCGCGCGGGCGCGTCGGGGAGCACTTTACCTGGAACGGTGCCTCCATCCAGGAGACATAAAGTGCAAGTCGCCTTTCCTGCATGGCGGCACCGTCCCAGACCCGTTCCAACGTGTACCTGGATACGTGCGCGCGGAGCCATACGAGCGCATCGTGGAAGGGGGGTAAGAGACACGATAAACAATATAAGTCCCTGTCGTACAGCATCGAGCATGCGCTCCGATAGCGCCGTGGTAGAGCAGCGGCCACCTTTCGTCATGGATGGCGTTTCCCCACCGACTACTCCTTGAGCGTGATGGCAACTGCATCTGAGAAGGCACATTTCGCTTTAGTGTTAGACCAATTCCTCTCACCGAGGAATCAGCCATATATATATATATATATATATATATATATATATATATATATATATATATATATATATATATATATATATATATATATATATATATATATATATATAGTTCGGAAAGAAAATTTCCCTGAGCCCGAATAAATATTTTCAAAAAAAGAGATTCACACGATTAACAAAAACAATATAAGTTTACTGACGTTGCGGCCGGTGGACCGGCCTTCATTAGAGTGATGAAGGCCGGTCCACCGGCCGCAACGTCAGTAAACTTATATTGTTTTTGTTAATCGCGTGAATCTCTTTTCTTGAATATATATATACATGGGACGTAGCACTTCAATAATATTTCATTTATTCGTCGAAGTTCAGAGTCAGAGCCTCACCTTTCTTGAGAAAGGTCAGGCTCTGACCGGAACGTCGACGAATAAATGAAATATTATTGAAGTGCTACGTCTCATACTTACATTCATGCGGCAGCCGAAGCTACTTATCACAGTACCAGGTTAAATGGAGAACTAGGAAAATAAATTTGCCCTGCAGTGGGCGTAGACATTGTTGTTGTTGTTGTTGTTGTTGTTGTTGTTGTTGTTGTTGTTGTTGTTGTTGTTGTTGTTGTTGTTGTTGTTGTTGTTGTTGTTGTTGTTGTTGTGAACGCGTTTACACTCATGTGCGCGGCATCACTCTATTTCTGTCTCTCGCTATAGCTCCGCGACCTCTTTGTGGCACATCGAATCGTTCTGTACTGCTCCCTGATGTTTTCACTTGTTGCGTACCTCTGGATAAAAATTTCTGCATACTATTTCTTGTGCTCTCATATCGCTACTTATTTGCGATCAGCTGTGCACGATCGAAAATATATCATTGTTACTGACAGCACACTCGAAGTAGTTGTTTCCGAGTGTCGTTTATGTTGTTCGTTAATACAAGAGATAGATGCGGAGCCATGCAAAATAGGTGAATATTTTAAAATTGCAAATCGTTATCACTGCCTTGTGAAGACAGTGAATAAATTCTGCGCATGAAATTTAGCGCTCTCAAGTGAGCTATCAGGGAAGAATACCTACACTTTTTAGGATAATAATAATAATAATAATAATAATAATAATAATAATAATAATAATAATAATAATAATAATAATAATAATAATAATAATGGCTCAGACTGGCTTTTCCGACAGCCACCGCTTATAAGTTGCGAATCGCTTTCTCCTTCCCAACGGAGACCTTGGCGGGACTTATCGGTTTCAATACTTTCTTCTCGGCGAGCCTGAGGACTTCGTATTTTATATTTAGACTTAAAATTGGGACTGTAATTGACCTGGCGTTAAGTGCATTATAAAAATTTTCACCGAAATACCTCCAAAGGAAAGCAGTCGAGCGGGAATTGCTTGCGTGCCCCCTTCAGCGAGCCGTGCTGGCACAAGGCAAGCAGCCATCAATGTGGCCGGTCAGTTGGAACGTCTGAAGGCAAACTACAAGCGAGAAATTACTCGTTATAGCATTGAAAGCGCCATCGAGGACAGGAAGGGGCAACAAACTGGCCTGAGAAGCATCCTGTGGTTGTGCCCTACCCGTGCACAACCTCTCGCACCGTCTAAAGCAGGTTGGTGCGAAGCGCAGTCTTCATTGCCCATAGCTTGCCTGCATCGGACAAGCTAGCACGCATGGACGCTGCCGTAAACATTAGGCACGGAAAAACTGCGTCCACCAAGACATGCAACACGTTTCGTCGCACGCAGAGCCGCACTTCTTTACAGGATTCCAATTTCATAACACAAAAATAACGTTGGTCTAAATGGCAGATGCATAAAAGAAATGTTTATAGAGCGCCGACGCCACAGAGACGATTGCGTTGTCCGGGTAACCTGGTAGATCATTGTCGTAGACGTTACTGTATAGGCCATCTTCCTTTGCTGCACGTTTCCTCGAACGTCTTAAAGAAGAAGGGACTGTTATACGCAGCCTTTTGCATAAGCGTAGATGGAAGTAGTTGTGTTGGTAAGGCACGATAAGTAGGCTCTGTCGGCATGACATAGAACGTGAACTACCCACGTTAGGGTTTACAATATGGCGGCATATACGCAGGAGCTTGGTTTGTTTATCTCTCTCTTTTTGTGTGCGTGCCTATGTGTGCTGTTTTTTACGCTTTGCCTTTTCTTCACACTTTGAGCTGTTTGTCCAGAGTCTTTCTATTCGCTTGCTCCCTACACTCAGTGTTTTTCGCTGTCAATTCTTATAATGCACTTATCTTACGCTCGAAGTTCGCAAGCACATCTTTTTGTTCCTTCACAGCCCGAGTAATAATAATGAACGATGCTTTACGTGCCAAAACCACAGCATAATTATGAGGCACGCCTCGTATAGTGAAGGACTGCGAAGTAATTTTGACCACGTGGTCTTCTTTTCTTTTTATTTATTTAAACGTGACAACATGGGAATGTCGTGGGATTCTCTGAGTACACGGGTTTTTTCTGCATTTCAGCCACATCGAAATGCGGCTGCCGTTACCGGGATTCGACCCCGCAACCTCTACCTTAGCAACCTAACCGCTAAGCTACCAGGCAGGTGCAGCCCGAGTAACTATAAGCTGTGTGAAACTCATCCGTTGAATAATCGAACTGTATCCCATTTCGCTGTACCGTGTTACCGCAACCCCTTCAAGCAAATACCGCCTCGTGTGGACGTTTTAAACGTGCAGCATTAATATTTCCAGTTATAAAAAAGCGTTGCTCAGGCTACACCGCTGACCTGTTGTTTCTAAAAATTATTATTTAGTTCTATATTTCACTGTCTACGCTTCGGCCACGTGAAGAGGTAACTCGCATACGCCGTGCGGAACTGCACAGAGGCCGGCTGACAAATATTTTCGTAGCTGCAACTTGAACGCACCGTTGCTGTTTAAGTGCATTGTTTTTAAACCTCCTTCTTCCAATTGGAAGCTGACAACTCGTCCTTCGCACTTGCAGACCTTGGGCCTGTGCGGACTCATTTGCATCGAGTCAATCAGCGGAGAGTGCTACTACGCCTACATACACCGATACGAGTTCAGCCTGTTCGTGGTCATCACGTCGTTCCTGTTCGCTTTCCTAGTCATCATGGTGTTCGTGCTACGCGCCCAGGAGGCCCTTGCCAGATGCTTCAACGTCCCGCTTTCTGTAAGGCCACTCTATAGCTGAGTGTACTCACGTAAAAAGACAAGTCGCCTTACTTATGCTGAGTTTCAAGCTCACCGCCTCTACACTTATTCTATGGGCTAGAAAAACAGAAAACGCAAGATTTTTAAAACGTAAGTGTTTTTTTATGTCGGTTCCACCAAGAAATCAGCGACGTACTTCCGTAACGGAAGTGTATGTCTGGAAAAATAAGCAGACATTTACAACGAAAAGTACCACCCGCTCGGGCTCGAACCGCATCCTCCCGGGATGCGAGGATAAGAGTGGGAGCTCTGTCGATACACCGCCACAACATTGGTGGTGGTGTATCGGTAGAAACTAATCGACTAAGTTATGCTTGGCAGCACTACTCTACTTTGTTTTCTCTCAAATATGTCTGTACGGCAATCTGTCGGCAATTCAGCGAGCTATTTTCGAGTATGGGCGCACTCGTAAGAAAATTACGCACATTTAATTCTTACTTCACATCACAAAAGTATTCGTTATCAATCTCCAATATAGCCCCTTTATTTGGCATCCTATGACAGCTGCTTTTCTGCAAGGAACACTACAACATGGTGAAATGCGCAAGTCTGTATTTACATGAAAAGACGTAGCATGCAGAGTTTAATAAATAAAATTCACCCAAGATCAGTTCTAAGTTTATTTATCCTCCTCCAAGATTTATTGCGGGGATTGTTTCGGGCAAAGATAATCCCTAAATGATGTATTTCTTTAGAATGTACATACGTTTGTAAACTTTATGGTGTTCTTCATCAAGACTGAATAGCGTCATTAGCTCAATAAGAAACGGCACTCTGCTAAACCCCACAAGCAAAATATGTGTGGGTACATTTAAAACAGTACGGATATTCTATTGAGCACTAGACAGAGATCACTATACGCAGTTTGCTCCATGGCTTGTCAGGCATTAGTACAGTTATATTTTCACATATGCGGCTGGCAATAGCAGGTCGCTTCGCCATCATTTTTTTGGCATTCAAACGCGACTGAAATATAAGTGATGGCGCTCAAAAACACTGTAATACAGAACCACATATATATACGGCTCTGCAGTTATATTTTTCTTTCTTTTTTGAATAAGTTGTCACTGCCCAGCGGTGGTGTTCCCACGTCTGTACCACTGTTCTCTCTGCAGCTGCTGGTGAGTGACAGCTTCATCGCCCTGTTCTACCTGATCGTTTGCCTGCTCGAGTTCACTGCTTTCTGCACAGATCCAGATGACAATGCGTCGACCAAAGTCGCCGGGGTAAGCCTTGCAATTGCCTACGATGACGTCAACGCACAATGTGGCCAATAATTGCATAAGCCAATGGGTGGTTTGAGGTGATCAGTAGAAATTTATTTCTAAGCAATCTTGCACAAATTTTGGAGGAGCGCCAAGAAATGTAGCCAGCGGATTTCATTGAGATCCAGTGTCCCCGAAAAATCCCCGGAGTTGACCTTTGAGCCGATAAGCGCTATAGCAGCGAGTCATTATAAGTTATCGATGAAAGTTTTCTTGTCAAAATAAAGCAATTCGTTAGCAGAGAGTACCAAAGATAGTGCAGCTTACTCGTTTACCGGCAGGGCTTAAAATGCAAAAAAATAATAATAATAAATAAATAAAGGGGGGGGGGGATCAAGCATTTTTCATATATTGCTCCCTGCTGAACCATCTGAGCGCATGCGTGTTATGAAGAAACGGGAAAAAATTACATCTGCGGCAGTGGTCAGCAAACTGGCCAGCTGCTGATAGGGCTAGGGGCGTCAGAAGGAGGAGCGGGGGGAGCAACGGCTCCTCCTCATCTAGAAATGAGGGAATATGACTCATCGAGACAAAGGGTAGCTACCAGGATGGTGGGATAGGTGGGATACCCGCTCTTACGTTCGCTTTGCGTTGAGCTGACGCCCTTCCTCGTCAGTTCCGAGACAAGGCCGAGCGCTTGGACTGTGTCACCATGCTGTTCATTATGCTACAATGCGGACTTCTTATGTTTTTGCAAAGAGAAGCGTAAACAAGAGACGGGAACAGGAAAGTAACAAGCAACATATGCAGTGTCCCTATCGCTCAGCGTGCACACAAACGGATCCTGCGCGTGCGTCCGCCGCGGTGTTGTAGTGGATACGGTACTCGGCAGTCACCCAAAAAACAGGAGTTCGATCCCGACCGCGGCGGTCGCATTTTTGATGGAGGCGGAAATGTCAGAGGCCCGTGTACTGTGCGTTGTCAGTGTAGGTTAAAGAACCCCAGGTGGTCTAAATTTCCGGAGCCCTCCACTACGGCCATTCTCTCCTCTCTATCTCTTTCACTCCCTTTCCCCCCACCCCCACGGACGCCTAGCCGTGCTCCCTACATGGGCTCCAGAAATCAGCGTCCTTTCCTAACCGAACCACAATCATCATCCTGCGCGTGCAACATAGAGACCGCCCTATAAAAGATGTATGGCTGCTGCACGCCGGCACTCTTGGTCATTAAGCAAACCACACTCCACCTTTCCCGTCGATATATATATATATATATATATATATATATATATATATATATATATATATATATATATATATATATATATATATATATATATAATTCATCTTGTTTTCGCCCACTACGGCATATCGACGATATCCTTTATTTGTTCTTTTTTTTCTTTTGCTCCCGTGCTGTTTTTGTTTCTTTGGTAAAGCAAGAAACTTGTGCTTAAAGCCTAAGTCCGCACCCTGGCTGTTTCGCGACACACACGCGCCCGTCTTCCGCCTCTTCTCATTTGTGAAGTTGATGCTACTCTGATATCAGAAAGGTTGCGGGTGTAATGAGCGTTCGATTTTGGCCCTTTAGTTGATTTCGTTGAAGGAACGCCGCTGGGCTGTTCTTTTTTTTAGCAAGTTTCTTTCTCTTTTTGCAGTTGCGTCTGCTAATTTTTATCTTAAATATGATGAAAAAAATCTTGTTTCCTCAATAGCGTCTGTAGCTTCCTAACTGCACTCTTAACCAGGCCACCTTTACTAAAGGTATACATTTTTGAAATTTACATACGTCTAATCTACAAGTTACGGCCTACCTTTTGAGTACAAGTCTGGTGGTTTTATAAGTGAGGAAGTGAGGAAGTATTTATTCGGGCAAAACAGGTACAAGCTTTGCCCACGAGGTAAGGCAAAAGGAGGACTTAAACCTCCTGACTAGGCCTTACCTCGCTGAGGCAGCAGAGATAGTGGAATTTGCAAGTTACAAAGGCAGTTTGTGCAGCAGATATTTCATAACTACATACAAAACAATCATTGAAGCTCACTGCAGAACACATGTTGCTTGTAAAGTAACATACGAACGAGTTGATACCGTCACTAACGTAAAAGTAACATTTAAAGAATTTAATTTTTACATCACTAATGCAACAACCAAGCACCTTTAACACTGAAGAATTCATTGTTGCATTAACATTTAAACATCATATCTAGATCAGAAGAGAGAAATGTGTTCACTATGAAGTGTTTAAATTGGCGAATAGTTCTACAATCTCTAGCGACATCAACAATGTTAGGGTACGTATTACATAACTGTATGGTTTCATATTCGACAGTTTGCATGCCATAGTTTGTCCTGGGTTTCTTCGCTACTATTGAGGTGTGGCGAAAGCTGTATCCTGTGTTTCTACTGAGGTACCGGTTTGAACATGTCTCAATGTTGCTGGAGATCTCTTTAAACAACCGAATGCAGATCTTTGCTTGGTAAGAGTTTCTAATATTAAAAATATTGTAGCGCATCATTAGTTTAGAAGATCCTATGTACTGATTAGAAGAATTAAGCAAACGAACAGCTCGCCGTTGTGATACCGCTAGTTTTTATATACCGGTTTTATTCCCGTTTCCCCATACTAATAAGCCATAGCTAAGATGGGAATGTACCAGCGAAAAGTACAGTTGTCTGATAAGCCTGACAGGCACATAGTACCGGATTCCTTGTAGCAAACCAACTGACCGTGAAACTTTAGCGCGTACGTTATGTGCTCTGTCCAGCTTAAGTTTTTATAAAATGTAACTCCTAGAAAAGAATGACTTGACACATGTTCTAGTTGCGATCCACAGTAGTAAAGTTTAACATCGTAACTTATTACTTTATTCCTAGCATAAAGGACCATAAACTTAGTTTTTTTCTTTTTGCGCATTTAGGCTGAGCTGATTTAAATGTAGCCATTTGTGAAGTTCTTCTAACCAAGAATTTGCGGCAACTTCTAGTTCCTGAAGGTCAACACCAGAAAAGAAAACATTAGTGTCATCCGCGTACATTATCATTTCATCTATTAATGGAACGTTTAATATATCATTTATATACACAATAAACAGTAACCGCCCTAAAATCAAACCTTGTGGTACCCCATATTTAATTACGTTTTTTTCCGAAGTGTAACCTTGCAATGAAGTATATATTGCAATCGAGATTCAAGGTAACTATTCACGAGTTCTAATGCTGTGCCTCGAACGCCATATACTTGGAGCTTATCTAGTAATATTTCATGCTTTATAGAAACAAAGGCCTTGCGAAAATCTAAAAATATATCAATGGTAAGCTTTCTTTCTTCAATATTATTTATAATTGTATCTCTGATTCTTAATAATGTCATTTCGGTTTCAGAACCTTTAGCGCAAAGGTTCAGGGGAACCTCCAAAATTGTAACCTTTATTGGAGGCACACATTTTAAGGTTTTGTTTCTCTTCTTATATATATTTCAACACCCTGTAGATTAGAAGCTTACGCTCCTTTAATTTACGCCTTTACGGGAAATAAAGTACACCACTAAACTGATGCGTGGTATAGGAACCCATATCATCCGCATTTCTCGTGAAAAGCTTTTCTGTTGGACTAAACATATCCATGAGACATGCAAAGTTTGTTACTCATGTCCCACCTGCGGTGAACTTTATATTCCTTTCATTGGCTCTATAATAAGTTATACCCTGCCAGAAATACAGAGATAATCAAGCTCATTATGCTTTTTAGGCATGTCGGCCCTCCACCTTCCTCATCCATAAGTGCACAATGCCCGCGTGTGTACAGTAGAGTCTGTTGAATAGATATGAAATGATGGACTTGTTGGGCAGGCGCGGAACTGTAAGACACGTATCATATACTGCCAGACTTTCGCAGAGATGCAAAAACGAGTAAGAGTCAGAGATATAAAAAATAAAAATAAAGCGCATTATTTAAAAATCCAAAATACGCACTCATTATGCGCACCCCAGGTAACTAAGAATCTTTTTATCAAAGCAAATATTTGCATTGGCATTTGTCAGTCTATTGCCGCAACTATCCTTGATCGTCACATGCTCATCAGGGAATGTTTCTCCTTTTTCGTGAGTGCCAAAAACACTTCAACCGATTTGAAATCGGTTCATGCGGAATGCTTTCTTGAGGCCTTAGAAGTTCCTGAACAAGAATCAGCGTTTATGAAAGTGCGGACGCGTAGGTGAGGTTTCTCGTGTATATCGGCAAGCATATGATGACGGCGCACACAATATTCCCTTTATTCAAGTGAATTATTTCTTCTTTCGTGACTTCATAAACCGTTGTTTGCTCCTCGCAGGTGTATGCATCGCGTGGTGTAATTTCTATTTCCATTGGCATATAGTAGTACAACCTGCAATTAGACTCCCCAAGGGCCGGAAAAAGTTAGATTGTGAAATTCCTTTAATGAAGGTTGCATGTTTTCGCCGCACTATGTTTATGCTGTCCTAACTCGTGACACAGAGGAACATCTATAGATTGCCAGATGAGGGAATTAATTTGATTATTTTGCTTTTTAGCAGATGGCATCTTTTGCCAATAATTTTGAAAGCTTTTGCCGGGTCTGCGTAGCTACTGACAACAAAAATCCAAAGGTTTTTGAAGATATTGCCTAAATTTTTCCAATGTCAGTCCTTGCTTATTTATGCTGAATCCTTAGAAAGAACGACATTTTAAAAACTCTACGAACTTGTTCTGCACCATAGACTCACCCCTAGTCAGAACACTCGTGGCAAGGTGCCTCTTTGTACCTCCGACGTATCGGGATTCCTGCAACTTTTGCAAACGAACACGTCTATCCCTTGACATGCGATGCGCTGCCTAACCTTCTAAATGGTCGCCCAATAGCCTTGTGCATATAGTCCTGGACAAGAAAGTTACAGTCAATGTATGAATACGTGAAAAATACCCCGCCTCACTACTCGAAACTCCTCCTTCTCGTCTTCAATGTTCGTGACTAATCGCCTTGGTGATAAGGAAACAACATTTAAAGATGAGATGCTGACATAAAATGCTGTTTTTAGCGCACGTGGAAAGGCCGCGGTATAATTGTATAGAGCTCAATAAAAAAAAAAGTGGAGTTTGCCCCAAAAGACCCCCTTTAATTAAAGGCATTAATTAACCCTCATGACGCCGTGGTCAATCTGATAAGAGCGTGATTAAGCACATTTCATTAGGAACGCCTGCAATGTCACACCCTTTCATTAACCACGTAACAAGAATCGGTCAGTATACTGGTTGAAGGGGGCTCTTTGAGAAAGAACGCCGGAACGTGAGGTGCTGCCTAAGAAACAAGAGTTCCACTCGTTACTCGCGCCACTAAAATAACATTTCGCTCAAACACGAGCTCCGCATGGCTGCGCGCATGTAGAGCGCCATTGAACCCCAGCCGGTACCAAACTCGTGTGAAAGGACAAATGACACGAAGCTTGCACCATACTGATGCCCTTTTTCTCTCGTGCCACTTTGAATTCCTTCGCAGCCGCTCAAGATGATTGATTGATTTCTGGGGCTTTACGTCCCAAAATCACGATATGATTACGGCAGACGCCATAGTGGAGAGCTCTGGAAATTTCGACCAGCTGGAGTTCATTACGGTGCATCTAGACGAAGGAAGATACCCGTGTTGGGCGGGCAGGACGGCGAGTCAAGCGACCGCACATCGCCGATTCGCTTCGTCCGCGCCTCGCCCGCGACCCACGGACACGGATAATGCCAACCCGTTTTTCAAATCCAGATTCTGGCGGGGACAGCTACAGCTTTAGCGTGTCAACACAAAGTGACGGCAACCAGTATACTTCTGCCCCTCTACGCGCGACAGTCGTGGGCTCTCCTGTGGAGAAGCGAAACTCTCAAACCATTCTTTTGGTAGCTATACCTGGCGACAACTTTCTGTGCCGGAGCCAAAGCGCGCACATTTTTGCTATGCTCCTGCATGTAGTCCACGAACGCTAAGTTTTGCACGACACATCGCGCAACGCACGACATGTCACCTAATTTTTTTTCTTTTTATGTTTAATATTATTTCATTGCTATTTAGCATTTACTGACTGACTATCACACCTTGCTAAAGTTTACTTGCTTCATTATCAGTGTCCGAACGCCGTTGTGCTACTTCTTGAGTTTGTCTTTATGTTGAGCAATGATCATCTCGAGCCACGATCATGTCGTGTCATGAACATGATTATAAAATATCACATCCCTCGAGCTGTAATTTAGTTTGACACCCATTCCAACCCTCTTAAAGCTTTCATGTTGGGTCATAATCATATCGTGCCATGACCATATCATGTCATGAAAATGACTATAACTTATATCACATCTCCACCTGTACCTTTCGTTTTACAACCGGTATCGACCCCCTTTCATAGCTTTTTGCATAATGATGCTTATGTCATATCATATAAGCGATGTCAGGAACATAACTGTATCTTATATCACATCCCTCGAGCTTTGCTTTTCCTTTGACACCCATCTTTACCCCCTTCCGTTAATTTTCGCTCTGTCATGCTCATGTCATATCATGTATTCCATGTCACGAACATGGCTAACTCGTATCGCCTCTCTCGATCTGTATATTTCGTTAATGACCCTTCCGTTAATTTTTGCTTCGTCATGCTCATGTCATATCATGTATTTAATGTCATGAACGTGACTAACTCGCGTCTCTCAACCTACATCTTTCGTTTGACACCCATCTTGACCTCCTTCCTTTACATTTATTTTTGCAGAGTCATGTTCATGACATGAGCATATCATGTCATCAACGTCACTATGACCAATGTTACATTCTTCGACGGAAAGAAAAACACTTGCTCAGACGCTACGCCAACTTGACGATCGGTCAGTTTCCGTACAGGTGCTACTCGAACACCGCCCTCACCGCTCGTCGGCCCACAAGGCACTAAAAGCACTTTTGCGCTTTTTGAAGATGACTGGTTTGCGCGAACGCCTTTGACAGTTGGACTTGTCCTACAACGTCTTTTTCATTATTCCCCTTCTTTCTCTCTCTCGCATCTTTCTATTCCTCCTTCCCCTTCCCCCAGTGTAGGGTAGCCAACCGGACGCCTTTCTGTTATCCCCTTCCTTCCTTCCTTCCTTCCTTCCTCGACATGCACCTTTTGTTTGACACCCATATCGATCCCCTTCCAGTAATCCTGTTTGCAGAGTCATGCTCATGTCATAGCATAACCTGAGCACATCATGTCATGAACCTGACTATGACCAATATCACATCCTTCGACAAGCACCTTTCGTGTGACTCCCGTCTCGACCCCCTTCCAGTAGTTTTATTTTTGCAGAATCATGCTCATGTCATATCATGATATCAGCATATCGTGTGACATCATAAATGTGACCATTATAGCAAATATCATACTTTTAGACGTTCACCTTTCGTTTAACGCCAATCTCGACCTCCTTGCAGGATTCTTATTTCTTCAGAGTCATGATCATGTCATTGCATGACCTTAGGATATCATGTCGTGAACGTCACTATGAACAATATCACCATTCGTTTGACACCTACTTGACCCGTTTCCGTTAATTTTTGCTTCGTCGTGCTCAGGTCACACCATGTATTTCATGTCATGAACATGACTAACTCTATCGCGTCTCTCGACCCACATCTTTTGTATGACACCCATCTTGACCTCCTTCCTTTACATTTGTTTTTGCAGAGTCATGCTCATGACCTAAGCACATCATGTCATGTCATGAACGTAACTACGACCAATATTACATTCTTCGACATGCACCTTTTGTTTGACACCCATATCGATCCCCTGCCAATAGTATTAGGGAGTTTTAGCAGCGCCGTCTTACTGTACGGCAATGACGGTAATGCCGTACCGTCATGGCCGGCACGCGGCTATTTTAGTCGGAAAGACTTGCACTAGTTGCTCGGTGAGTAAGGAAACGTCGTCAGATGATAAAACTTGCTGGTAAAGCCCTCAGAATCTCAATTTTCTACGTGCAAACTACGACGGTACGGCATTACCGTACTTACAGTACGGTAAGCCGCCGCTGCTAAAACTCCCTATTATGTTTCCAGAGTCATGCTCATGTCATAGCATGACATGAGAACATCATATCATGGACGTGACTATGACCGATATCACATCCTTCGAGATGCACCTTTCGTTTGACACCCATCTCGGCCACCTTACAGTTTCAAGCTTTCCTTGTATTATGTGACATTAATTACATGCTTTGGAAAATCAGGTCATTCTTTAATCGTGATTTGGTAATTATCACGTTGCACTCTCATTATCGTAACCACTCTAACCTAACTTTTGTGACTCATACAAACATTAGTTTGCGATTTTCAATCATTGATTTCTGGACATGCTCACTTTCATAGTTATAGTCATGAGCATGACTTTATGCCTGGCTATCATGCTGATTATGCCTGAGTCATGTCGGAGTTAAATTAAGGGTTCCTTTGATATATCGCGTTACATGATTAGTTATTTATTTCTCAAGGTGTCGTTTCTAGTGATAATTTCCATAATTTTGGAACCACCCTCTTTTAAGGTAAACACTCTGACTGAAACATTAAGGTTACTACCTCTTTTAAGGACACTCTGACTGAAACATTAAGGTTACTCTAATTGAGACATTAAGGCTCTCGCCTTAATGAGTGGCTCCATTGTTAGCAAAAGCAACAGTATTCCTATTATGAGGCGAGTTATCTTACAACAGTAACTCAAACAAGGAAGAGGCGACACGGTTCCCGGCTTCCCAGTTTTACTGCTACCACTGCCCCGATGATCCCGCCTCTGCCCGCGCAATAACACACAAAACAATGCTGATGGCAACTGTCCTGCTAATCAGTCAGATCCCATACTCACAAATGAACCTACCTAACGATTCCGCGATGTTTATACAAAGAGCGAAAGCAAGAGCTTGCTGAAACACACACAACGAATGCACGCGCCCGCACAGACAGCCCGGCGAGTAAACAGCTCAAGATGGCGCCGCCGTTAGACGTCGCTAGCGGCACTTTCATGGCGGCGCCCAGGAGGGCTCTATTGGAAAGGTCCGCGCTGGAGAGTGGACCGGTTCTCCGGCTCTGTCGTCTGCTAGTGCTTCGTCTGCCGTGTGGATGCGCCTGCAACCGGACAGTCCGCGGAGTGCCCGTCCGCGTCGGCGAAAAATCCGGATTAAGTCCTTCGTCTGGATGCACCTTTAACGTGCACAGACATCGCACAGTACACAGGCCTCAGCATTTCGCCTCCATCGAAATGCAGCCGCCGCGGCCGGGATTCAATCCCGCCACCCTCAGATCAGCAGCCGAGTGCCATAGACACTAGATCACCGTAGCGAAGCAGATGCAAAGATCGGGTGGTTCCTTTCTTTTCAGAGCCATAGACGACGCACTGATGCACCTGCTCCCCTTTTTCTGCATCGCAATGGCTTCCATAATCTCTCGTTTTAAATGCGAAGCATTTCTTAGCGGCGGGATGTCCCGCGGCGTCGGCGTCCGCACTCACACTGCGCATGCGCAACTCTCCTCCTTCCCTCTCTCCAACAGCTGCGCGTTACTCTCTCCACTTCTCTCCTACCACCTGCTTGCGCTTCTCTTTCCATCAGGCTGCTCCGAACGTCGACGCTCCGCTCTCGCCGCAGCCCTCACCTTCATCGAGGACTCCGGGCTGACCGGGCGGTTTTAACCCCGCTCGACAGCTCGCTCCCTGCCGACTTTGACTTTGTGGGACTTGTGTGTGTGTGTGTGTGTGTGTGTGTGTGTGTGTGTGTGTGTGTGTGTGTGTGTGTGTGTGTGTGTGTGTGTGTGTGTGTCCTTCGAACTCCCTCCTTCCTTCCTATTCTTTCATATCCCCTTCCCCTTGAGTGTACCGGTTGAGGTGTCCTCTCCGGAGAGACAGTTATCATGCACTCCCCTCCCCCTTTCCACCTTTCTACAACAATAAAAAGAATCTCTCTTGCTTGCGCTTCCCCTGAGTTCTCGCTTCTGTCCCGCGGCGTCGGCGTCTACACCTGCACTGCGCATGCGCATCCTCCTCCCACTCCTCTCCTTGTCTCATTTCCTCTACACTCGGCATTCCTCCTCTCCGAACGGCGCGCGTTGACTATGGAAACGCTCTTTCTTCGATGAACGCTTTACCAGCTCGCAAGTAACTAGAACGCGCCCTCGCCCGCAAGAGACAACGCTGACGACGCAGGTAGCGTCTGCTAGCGTCAAATCGATGCAAACGCGACACCTATAGTCAAACGGATGCAAACGCGGTGTGCACCCCCAGTGCTGCTTCGCTTCGCCTCATGGTCCTCTTTAGCGGGAGATGGTGTAATTTTTGTTTGTTACCATGTTTTCTTTACACGGTAACTTGCTTAAGCAATGTTCGGCATGAGCAGTACCTGCAGTGAGCATTTGCCTTACAAACCGTGAAAACACGCATCAATTATTGCAAATAAATTCTGCTAATCCGAGAAACACGAACCGCAGCGACACGGGGTTAACAAACTTATTGCTTTCTTATGCAGAGAGCTTCGCGTGCGTGCTTTCGTCGGCTGTCGGCGTGTAACTGTTCGAGGTATGCGCTACGTGTACGACTGCAAGGGGGCTGCAGATAGGAAAATTGTGATCAATAAAAATTTTCACTCGGTATTCCGCAATGCCGTTCCATGAGTATGCTTTTAGCCGGGCAACGGACAAGTTTTCCGTTGCCCTAAAGAAATCAGGTACCATGAGAGTTCGTATATATATATATATATATATCAGAGTAGAATCCATGCCCTGAAGTTGTTTTCATTTGGAAATATTCATCGCAGAGGTTCTGGAACATAGTGAATTACTTTATCCAAATCAGAAACGACCTTGCGGAAGGTACTGATAAACTCTCTCAAACTGACGATTTCCCTAAGAAGCGCATAGCGACACTCTTAGCACAGTAACATTTAGTTTATTTTATAGGTACACAAAAATGTGATAATATGCTCATTTACCAAAGGTTAAAGCAGTTTAACGTTTAGCAAAGGAGCATATTTTCACATTTTCGCGTACCTATAAAATAAACTAAAGGTTACCGTGTTTGGAGTGTAATACGTCGACCTCCCCTCTCCACAGCACGTCGCCCCGCCCCCATTCCCAACCTTTAAGGAATGGGGGAGGGGCGGTATCGGTGGAGGGAAGTATACACTCCCCTCCCTTATAATTCGTAAGGTACCCCCTTAATTTACAAAAATTTGTAATAAATTCAAAATATCCGCCGCTTCACACCCCCACTTGCCATTTAGACACACCCCTTAATTTCAATTCCTGGGGAAACTCCAGCTTCCAAGGTTCTTGGTACAGATGATTCCCAGCAACTTTGGTATACTATAAAAGAGAACTAGTACTTGTGAACAGGCAATGCTGGATGATTCGTACGATGGCTCTAAATAAACGAGATAGGCTAATTTATGGAAGAAGCACAGCCGAGTACTAAAGTTTAGGCGCAAAGTAAGGTCTTGTGGGTCAAGCGTAACTCTCATTGAAGAAACAGATACATATGCGTCTCAGACTCGTTTGACCCTGTTTTCCAAGAATAGTGCGTTCGCCTCTATATCACGTTAAACCAAAACCGAAAATAGCACTTCAGGCCATATAATGGGTGCGTTAGCAGTCAACATGAAAATATTTAGTAACTTTCATTCGTAGTCCAGAAGCTTTCTTTGGAATTTTCTTTCTTGAGCTTCAATGCTTTTTTTTGGTTGACAAAGTTGGCTGTATCGGTAAAGTTATGTATAAGGCAAAAGTTGATTTTCGTATCTATGTCGTGCTTAGGGCTTCATCAGTGAGCTCGAGGTAGCTGTAGGTGAATGATCACTAAGCGCAGTGGTTTCGGATTTGCTTCGCCTTTGGCGCTGTGCCAGTGCCCCTCTAAACTAACACAGTGTCGCCTCTTCCATCGACAGGTGTTCGCCATGTTCGCCATGATGTGCTTCGTGGTCTCGTCTTATTTCTCGTACAAGTTCTTCCAAGAGGAGAGGCTACCCGCACTGCCGCCGCCTGGTCTACACGCGGCCACGGTCACGCAAGTGTTGCCCAAGTAACTGCACCGTCTCTGCTGTGTCCCGACCACGCCGGCAGACTCCAGCAATTTCGCATCTGTGCGGAGTGAGGAACGTTGCCGCCTTCGATGAGAACCACTACAGCCGAACGCCTTCTCTCGCACCTTGTCCATCTTTGAGCGAAGTAGGCGGCCTGGGTGGGGAACGCTTGCGACGCACAGCGTGTCGGAGTGTGTGATAGTCCCGATGTGTGCGCCCTGCGTATGGTTCGCTCTCTCTGCTGCCTGATGAGAGTTGCGTCGGGCTGACAACATTGGAGAGTTGGACACGTTCTTTTTTTTCGTTATTTTTTCTTTTCTTTTTTTCACGCACATAGACACCGCTTTCGCACAACCTTTCCAAACTTCATAGGGTAATGAGCCCTCGCTTGCTGCAGTTTCATTTTCTCTCCTTTTTTTTCTTTTTTTTTCTTTTTTTTTCCATCTTGCCAGCAAAGTAAGGCCCGCATTACTGCGGCTGCTTTTGTTCGCTTGAACCGGGTGGCGGCAGTCGACAATGAGGTCACTTTGGGTGTAAGTTGCCGATTTGTAATATGTAAAAAATAAGCATCAGGGGCCGAATTCACAAAACTTCTCTTTCGTAAGTGCCTTTTGCTATTGGTCAGCGGGCTTCTGCAATGATATGTCCAGCATCAGGATTGGCTGAAATTTTCTCTTACGAACATTTTTGTCGTAAGTTGTTTTTGTGAATACGGGCCCCGATGCGGACTACATTTAATGCTGTGGCAGTCTCTCAGTTTCCACTGACATAGTCGTTCAAACCAACAAGCTTGAAGTTGCATTCGTTGAGACCGAATTACATATGAAGTCCTCACTTCGGCATAATTCACTGCAGCGCGTGAGCGTAAGTGCGCTCTGTGAGCTTAAGTGCACTCGCTCAACGTGCACTTTAGTTGCCTCGTGTGACTGGGGCAGCGTCTAAGCTTATCTTCCAGAAACAAACATTTCCTAGCAATGTTTGCGTCATTTCAGCACCGTGATGGCAGCTGTTCTCAGTGATGTTTACAGAAAGCGTCGAACTGTAACGAGAAGAACAGCGTGAGTAATTACGGATAACGAAGTTCAGAAGGTCCGTGTAATTATTTGCAGCGCTCGAATTCGCAAAGCTCATGCCATACCGTTCAGGTTCACTGTCATACTAACGATTACATACTATAGTATGTAATCGTTAGTCTACCCGCACTTAGAGAAAGGGAGGTAGAGGTTAAGGGAGGAAGGGAAGAGGGAGGAGGTACCTGTGGTTATCTAAATGTGAGCGCGTGTTAGACCGCGGCCGTTTTCTCTCTGTCGTTAACTAGGTTAGTTCCAAAGGTCGTTGAACAGGGAATGTCGCTGCAGCCAACGTTTCGACAAGTGAACTTGTCTTCGTCGGGGCAGACGTTGCCAATGTGCTGAAAGCGTACATACATCAATATGCTCAAGCATACTTAGCGGCGTAGTGATGTACGATTTGAACGCACGTCAATATGCTGCTAAGGAACGCAGTTGCTACTCTGATCGATGAAGACAAGTCCACTTGTCGAAACGTTGGCTCCAGCGAAATTTTCGCCGTTCATTAGCTTTTTTCACTATCTCAAGCTTCCATCTTCCCCCGAACTTCTCTCTTAAACGGGGTTAGGTATTGTTACCTCTGCAGCATGAAACTTTTCTATCCGCATGACAATGAACAACATTAGCCTAAGGTTCGCTTTGTTTTAGTCATCTCTTTAAGCGTTATTTAACTATCAGTTGCATACATCCACTGACAGATGATGAAGGGGCTGGTGTCAGAAGCTGTCAAGCCGGACTAACCGTGCATTGAGCGAGAGAGACATGGAAAATCTGTCGCTGTTTAGATCAAAATTTGGAGGTTTGTTCATGCAGTGGTCTTTCCTACGGTATATACACTACATGTCTAAAAGAAAACGAGGCGCTCCTCCACCTGTTGTCGAGTTCCGAAGCGGTGGAGTTCCCTTAGGCCAGCCCCCAAACCCCTCCCTTTTGTATATTAATGTAATGGCACCCACAACGGTGAGTTGTGAGTGCCATTACATTACATTACATTACATTACATTACATTACATTACAATGGTGAGTTGTGAGTCCCATCCCTTGAGTATAAGCCCACTATTATAGCGGCTCTCATGCACCATTCTGCACTATCATACCTGTATATCGAGCCCGCAACTGCGAGGGCACACTTGTTAGGGCTCATTGAGTTGCTCCTGCCGCTGTGGGGTGCAGCATAAGGAGAAAGTGCGCCTTCGGCGCTCAGTATATTGCCAGCCTCACTAATAGACTTGAGTCGTTTGCTCGTATTCCTGGTGCACAACATGAGGTGAAAATGCGCCTTTTGCCATCTTCGCTACTCCCACAGTCGGGATCGTCGTAATGTCGGAAAAATCTTGAAAGGAGTTAACAGAGCACGAATCGAGCATGCATGTGACGTTTTAGTCGTAAACGAAGTATTTCGGTGCAATGCTACGGACCACAAATTGTGTGAGCATTTATTAAGCTGTACTACTTGTAGGTCCTATATAAGGGCCGCTGCTGCCCCGTATAGTGTGGCGGTTAAAGCCCCCTTGCTGTAGTTACATCTTAATGTAATCCACTGTCTTGCGTTGCGTTGTTCTACAATCATATGCTTTACGAACGTCCTGTTTTCTGTCGCAATATTTAAGGGTGTCAACAAGCAGCCTCGCGTTTATGTCTGTATCTTCAGCATGTAAGCTCATATTTTCTTATGGTACTAGGCTGACGACTCGAAAGACTCTCGTTCCGTCCCGTCCGCGGCGGCTTCATTTCGATGGAGATGAAAGTGAATGATTTAAGTGCAAGTTAAAGAAACCCGAAATAATTAAAAAGTGGCCTAGTTGTAAATTCATGACGACTCAAAAATGCGCGAAAGAGCACACAACAGCAAGAAGACGACACTGACGCAAGACGGCATTGTGCTCGTGTCGTTTTCTTCGCATTGTGTGTTCTTTCGCGCGTTTTTTGAGTCCTTAGAGAAACCCAGGTAATCGAAATCTCCGGATCCCTCCACTACGGCGTGCCTCACAATCATATCATGGTTTTTGTCACGTAAAAAAGGAAGACACGATAACCAAAAATTATTAAACACGTATCTTCGGCCCATAAAATCATATCTTCAACATGTCAGGTTTGGGAGGTGCTCATCCGAATTGGCTTTCTGAAGTCTTTGAGAAAACGTACGTCTTGTGATCAGGAGAGACCAGTACGCCTGGAGAGCTACGACTGGCATACGCAGAAGTACTCATGCGCAAGAAACGTGTCCCTTATAACGTCTTTAGTGCTTATAAGAGGGATGCTACAGAAACCCTTCCAGCAAGGAACACGTCAAGCACTGTCACGTTTCGTCTACACTGCCTTCTGTCCATATTACTGCGCCGCATTTATCATACATAAGGCACTGGTAGAAGCGCATTCGTCAGTTTTCATGCCTTAATAATGTGTGGTTCATTACAGTCCGCTTGAGACAATCCTCGACTTTTCTTGCCGGAAGCCACTGTAGAAAACCTCCACCCACTTCCCCGAAGTGCGGATACAAGGGCATACTACAAACGGGGCCAAGAGAAAAACGTGTGTTTTACGACCACGAAGTGGTATGCTCCATCGAGGTGAACTAACGTATCTACGAACCAACTAACATTATATATACATTCATGTATGCATTCTTGCGTAAATCAAGCCCTTGTAAGAGTTATTTAATCAACAGTAGAAGCAGACATGAACGCGCGTTTGCAGACATTCAAGTGCTCAATAAAATGTTTACAATGGCTGTCTGATCCTTTTGCAAGGTGTGCTGGCGAAACACTGCCGGTTGCCTCAAATAATCCGTGACACCAACCTTTCGAGTGTGCGTGCGGCCGAGCGGACGGGCGTACAGGAAGGCCTTGCAAAAGCCTGAATAGTACAGATACATGTGCTATTCCGGCGACGGTGCCAATATATTTCCCTGTTGAAGAAATAAGGTTCCTGGTAAGTACATGAAAAAAAATGCAGGAACTGCCATAGCAACATTGTTATACAAACTGCCTGATCTCAGGAATAATTTTGTTCGAAAGTGCTCCTTGCCATAGGCCCGCTGCCTCCGCTAACATTGTGTCTAGCACCACACTTGTCTAGAAATTTTCCTTTTGAACAATTCTTGCTCAAGACGCTTTTGTGAATGTAGGCCCTTACTTTAGATACTACCTTGCAATTGTGATAACGTGAGTGAGCTGAGCGAGCGCCCTCGAGTGTTATAGTGTAGACAGTCACTGACACGTGCTCACCACCGTGAACGACATCCAACGCCCTGGTAGAGCATCGGACGCGTTATCCTAAGGCCGTATGTTCGGTTCCTACATACGGCGGGTGGTTTTGCGTCCACTTTCATTCTTTTCCATTTTATGTCATAATCACTACACTACAGATAAAACTACAATTGCCTCTGTACCTTCCCTGGCTTCAGTGTCTGTTGGCCTCATTGTATAAATTTGTGTGTCTTGGGGGAGGGGGGGGGGGCGGAGGGGATGCACGCGCGAAATGCCGCAAGCGTGTCGGTGAGTGCGGGCCACTCCAGAAGGAGGTGCAGCATGACACTGAACCTCACAGCGCCAGCCGTCACAAGGCACAAAATGGAACTCGCGAGCACGCTTCCGCTAGTGATACCCATGAAATACAGCGGTAGAAAAAGCAACACTACAGCACATGCTGTATATTTGTTGGCATTCGAACGAAATAAGTTGCGTGAGATCGTGACCTGCAATGCGATTGTGTGGTGGTACAATGAAGGATATCGAAGCCTCGGTGCAAAGACGGAAGCAAGATGAGTCAATCTTTCTGCGGTCTAGAGAAAACATAGGCTGTTTAGTAGTGTCAGCGCTCGTGTCGCCTCCAGGCCAGGAGTCCTCAAGGCAGTATGGAAGAGTACAAGAAGTGTTGGGAGAGAAATACGTACGTGCAACGTTTATTTACAATATTGCTACACGCATGCTGCGTTTGAGGAGCCTGGCTGATGCGCGTGGCCACCATTGACGAAGGGGAGAAGAAGCTCGCATTTGGCGCGGGAGCGGTCCGCTTTGCAACCGCTGCTGTAAATATAGCTTGCATATAGCTTCTAATCCCAGTGCTTCGTCACTCGTCGTTCTTGTAACAGTGTGGTGGAGGTGGAACATTGCCCATCCTCGCCACGGAGCTCCGTAGCGGCGGCACGGCCCAGTTTTCAGCCATGGCTCTTGGGGAGAACACCTCGTCCCCGTCTACATCTGCGGAGTCCACAACATATGTCACGGTTTCCAATCTGCGGGATCCCAGAACATTCTCCGCCCAAGAAGGCGTTGACGTCGATGACTGGCTGAACATGTATGAACGTGTCAGCTTAAGGATCACAAATGTCATCTTCTACTTCAAGCGGCGGGAAAGGGAGGGGGGGAGGGGGGGGGACACCACGTGTCTGGTTTGACACAAACGAAGCCGAGATCTCCAGCTGGGATGCTTTCAAGGCAAAGCTTTGCGACATCTTCCAAAATCCATCAGGTCAGAAACTGGTTGCGCGTAAAGAGCTCGTCGCCCGTGTCAAATCGTCAACGGAATCCTATGTTGCGTACATCCAGGAAGTCCTCGCGCTTTGCCGGAAAGCAGACGAGACAATGGCCGAGGCTGACAAGGTGGGCCACATCCTCAAAGGGATCGCGGACGATGCGTTTAATTTGCTGGTCTACAACAATTTCTCTACTATCGATGCCATCGTTAAAGAATGCCCACGTTTTGAGATGGCCAAAAGTCGCCGCGTCGTGCAACAGTTTTCTCGTCTGCCTAACACGGCTGCTACACTCTCTTGCGCAGACCTCGCTTTCGCGCCCCCTTTTCATAACGGCGTGACACGTATTGTTCGTCGCGAACTTGAAGCGGCAACTCCAGCGCCATATCACCCGCGCCCACTAGACGGCACCCTTGACCAAGCTCCCTCCATTTCATTTATTCAAGTGGTAGAGCTACAAGAAATCGCCAACCTATGTCTCCCGTCCGCCTACTCCCTCTCCCGACCTGACTTCCGACCGGTCCCGATGGAGACATACCCGCACCGACACCTACTTTCCACCAAGATACCGCAACCTGGATGAATGGAGAACCCCAGACGACAAACCGATCTGCTTCCGCTGCCACCGATCTGGTCCTATATCCCGCTACTGCCGCACATCCTGGACGCCGCCCAATTGGAGCTCAATTTCACCCCCTCGCCGATATTTAGACCCTCGCCACTTTACACTCCGTCGTGTGTACCCCAAATCTGACGCACCTGACAGCCGCTCGTATGCACGTTCACCGTCACCTCAGCGGCGTCGTTCCCCGTCGCCCCAACCACGCCGCCATTCGTCGCCGACCACTTTTGGATCCCCCCGGACGGAAAACTAGACCATGCAGCTCCTGGAGGTAGTGCTGCATCAGTTTCATTGTACCCAAATCCTCCGTTGACGCTAATTACGAACAAGAACTTAGTTGAAGTGCACGTGGACGGCATTCCTTTGACCGCATTAATTGATATTGGAGCCCAGATGTCCATAATGAACGCAAACCTTTGCCGTGGACTCAGAAAAGTTCTTACGCCTCCCACTACTAAGGCCGTACGTGTCGCCGATAGCGGCACTGTTGCCGTCGCTGGAATGCGTACTGCTCGAGTAGGCATTGCCGGCCACCACGTTCCAGCACTCTTTACAGTTCTCGCCAGCTGCCCTCACGACTTAATCTTCGGGATGGACTTTCTTTCAACGCATTCTACCCTGATCGATTGTTCTGCCGGTACTCATTGCCTCGAACTTCCTTCTCTTCCGGATACTCTCCCAGAATTCCCCAACGCTCTCTGTTCTACAGAATTTGTTCGCCTACCCCCTAAAGCCCTCACGTTTGTCGACCTGGCCCAAACATCACCCCTGCCTGATGGAGAATACGTCATCACACCTATTATAGATGTCCTCCTGGCGCGCAACATCAGTGTGCCGCACTCAGCAGTTATAACCCTGGCCGGTGGACGTGTGTGCCTCCCTCTTCTCAATTTCAGATTGGCAAAGCAAGTTCTGCCACAAGGCATATCTGTGGACACAATCTGCTTGTTAACAGACAGCCATATAACTACCTTTGCTGCCGACGTCTGCACAGATCCTCCAGCGCGCCTAAAGGCCGCCATCTGCGCCGATTAAACGTTTCGCCCCATGATAGCGCCGGACCTCACACCTGAACAAACAGCCGCCCTATACAGCCTTTTGGTGTCCTACCGCGACATATTCGGCACTGATAATCGACCACTGGCTCAGACATCACTTGTTAAGCACCGCATAAACACTGGTGATGCTGTCCCCATTCACCACCGACCGTATCGGGTGTCCACAGCAGAGCGTCAAGTGATACAGCAAGAGGTAAACAAGATGCTTGCCAAAGGCATTGTTGAGCCCTCATCGAGCCCTTGGGCGTCGCCCGTCGTGCTTGTCAAAAAGAAAGACGGCACGTGGCGTTCCTGCGTTGATTACTGCCATTTAAACCGGATGACTAAAAAGTACGTTTACCCTTTACCACGGATCTATAACGCTCTTGACTGTCTCCACGGTGCCCAATACTCCTCATCAATAGACCTTCGATCCGGTTATTGGCAGATTTCCGTCGATGAGCAAGACCAAGAAAAGACCGCGTTCGTCACTCCAGATGGGCTCTACCAATTCAAGGTTATGTAGTTTGGCTTGTGCAATCTAGCTCTTACAAAAATGCTATATATGGCAATATCAGGAATTGTGCAAATGCGGCTATATATGGCACGTGCCCGTATGTGGCCCTATTTGCCGAAATCGTGATAGAAACGTATGTGGCTATGAAAGACCAACACGAGAAATGCCATGTAAGACTATGATACATATTGGGCAAATACGGCCAAGTACACGAGCCACATACAACCATACAAACACGTGCCATAAACAACCAGATATGCATATATGGCCACGATTTGGGCAAATACGGCCACATAATGGCACGTGCCATAAATAGCCCAATTCCTGATATCGCCATATATAGCATTCTTTAACGGGACGCTCCCGCCACGTTTGAACATGGACTTCCTGCTCCAAGGTTTCAAATGGTCCACATGCCTCTGTTACCTCGGCGACGTCCTTTGTATTTTCGCCTACATTTGAGACGCATCTTGAGCGCTTAGCTGTTGTTCTTGGCATGTTCCACAAAGCTGGGCTCCCATTAAACTCATCGAAGTGTCACTTCGGACGCCGACATATTACAGTGCTGGACTACCTTGTTGATGGTACTGGTGTGCAACCAGACCCGGAGAAAATTCGTGCAGTAACGGCTTTTCCTGTCCCCCAGTCTGTAAAAGACGTGCGGAGTTTTGTGGGGTTCTGTTCCTATTTCAGACGCTTCGTGAAAAATTTTGCAGCAATCGCCCAACCACTCACTGAACTCCTCAAGAAAGACGTCCCTTTTACGTGGGGACCCACGCGAGCTGCTGCGTTCTTCCACCTTATGGCGCTCCTAACCACTCCACCTGTATTGGCCCACTTTGACCCGTCCGCCCCTATACAGAAGTCCGAACCAATGTCAGTGGTCACGGAATCGGCGCCGTCTTAGCACAACGTCAACACGGGAACGACCGCGTTATAGCCTCCACGACAGCCGCTCACGGAGCGTGGCCGAACATTCCTCTCAAAGGTCATCTCAGACATCCTGCAGTCCTGTGCAACGAAGCGCAAGTTATCCACGTCGTGCCACCCGCAAACAAATGGCCTCACGGAGTATCTTAATCGTACTCTGACAGATATGCTTGCCAAATATGTTTCCTCAGACTTCACCCTGCCGTATGTTACATTTGCTTATAATTCTTCGCGTCGCGACACCACCGGCTATTTTCCGTTTTTCCATCTGTACGGCCGAGAACCAGCACTTTCCCTGGATGCGTCGATCCTGCTGTCACGGCGCCTACCTGCCAATATGCCCTTGATGCTATCGACCGAGCTGCCCACGCAAAATAAATTGCCCAAGAGCGCCTTTTGACCTCCCAAGAGAGCCAACGGAGTTTGAGCGACCTGAGAACCCAAGACGTGCACTATCTGCCTGGTTCTTTGGTCCTTCTGTGGTCTCAGACACATCACGTGGTCCTGTCAGAAAAACTGTTGTCGCGGTACACAGGCCCTTACCGAGTGATTCGTGAAGTCATTCCCGTGACCTACGAAATCGCCCCTATCGCCAAAGCTGCTTCGCCTTCTTCGCAGAGACGTGACATATCGTCCACGTCACACGGTTGAAGACGTATCAACCTCCCGTTGATGATGTTTAGACGCTCCTAGACGTCGCTTCTACCGCCGGGATCATGCTTCACGCATGCTGCATTTGAGGAGCTTGGCTGGTGCGCGTGGCCACCATCGACGTAGAGGAGAAGAGGCAGCTCGCACTTGGCTCGGGCTCTGAGCGGGAGCGGTCCGCTTTGCAACCGCTGCTGTAAATATAGTTTGTATATAGCTTCTAATCCCAGTGCCTCGTCACTTGTCGTTCCTGTAACAATATATTGGTACCTGAATGCCGACTTCTCTCCGCTGGGCGTTCTCTAAGTAGTTAAATAGCCCGCTTTCCCTAGGACGTCTTCTAGGGAACACACGGTTGAGGATGCTCCTCCAATCCCATGTCGAAGGACCGAAGGGGAGAGAAGGTGATGCACAGGTCCCTTAACGATTCTTGCAGCAGGACTCCTTCGGGTGAGGATATGACGTCCCCGTCCCTTCCCCTGGAAGTGATTACCAGATCAGCACTCGCATCACTCTTGCTGGCGCCGCTTCGTTTATGACTTTCGGTATACGTCGTCAATGAGCTTTCTGCTCGCGTCGTCTAGTTTCCGCCTTTCGGGGCTTCTTGTGGCGCCGCCTCGTCTACGGCGTTTCGCTCGCAACAGCTGTCGCGCATTGACTCCCACGCTTAATCCTTCTGTGAAACGTGTTGTCTGTCCCTTAACACAAATGCTGTAGAAATTTGTTCTTCATTAGTCCCGTTAGCCGATTTGAAATTTTCTGGCCTCTAAAGGCCAACATATTCAGTTTATGTCAAAATCATCTCAATCAAAACCATCTCTAGCAGACGCTATCTTTTTGTATAACACGGGAACCCTTAAGTAAAAGTAGGAAAAAGAAAGAGAAATTCGGGCAGCCATGCACTAGGGGTATGCAGACTGAGGATACAGCGTAGCTGGTGGGTTCTCCTGTTCCTTTCCCTCCTCCTCACCCTCACTTCCCTTCCCCACATCTTGATACACTATATAGCGCAAGATAATTTCTAGGGTTCTAAGGATTCTACGTACCAAAACCAGGATATGATTATAAGAGACCCCGCAGTTAACGCTCCAGAAATTTCGATCGCCTGGGATTCTGCACTGACATCGTACAGTACACAGGCCTCAACATTTCACCTCCATCGAAATGCAGCAGCCGCAGCCAGGATTCGATCCCGCGATCTTCGGATCAGCAGTCAAGTGCCATAGCCACTACATGTACTGTGCAAGATTATACTACACTTCACCCTCTCTCCTCCTCATCACCTCCCTTTCCTTGCTATAATGCTGTACGTGCTTACACTAAGCTTCGCCTCTCCCCTTCTCCTTTCCCTCCTTATCAGCCTCACTTTCCTTTCCCATCCCGTTGCCACACTATACATTCTATGCTATACATTATATTTTATGCTTTACTCTGCCCCATCCTCCTCGCTCTGACTTGCCTTTCCCACTCCCTTGCTGTACTATACAAGGTTATGCTGTGTTATGAAACGCCTCCGCCTTCATGTAGTTGTGGGCTGAGGGCATGAGCGCAAGAAAGGAAAGAAGTGCGCACGCAAGTACCCTCCATTTCATAGACGCGCACTCATATCATGGTGATGATAGTTTTCTGTTCGCACTGGACAGCGCAACGAAAATGTTTAACAGCCACGCTGTTCAAACACTGCACCGTATGAGATGATCGACTTCGCGCAGGTTCAAGAATACCCCGGCGTTAACCTAATCAGGCTGTCGGGTGTCATCCGCGATCCTGTATATTATCCGCAAGTGTGCCTGAACTTAAAAATCAGCGTTGAGGTCAATCTCTTCAGTGCGAGGTTTCGGAGAGCAAGTGTGTTTGCATCCTCGCACAGCCCCTCCACCAATCGCAATTGGTGAGTAGTCATTCACGGAATGCGTTTCATTCCTCTTAATTCTTCTGCAGCAACCTTATTTTTCATCAGGTTGCCTGATATATCTACAGCGCACGAAATGTAAGATAAGTTCTTCGGTAATAAGGAAACCAAACCAGTCAGACAGCACACATGCAAATGCGGCTGTTCACTTTACGCAAGTATAAAAAGCGGGTGGAAGTGAGGGCGTCGTGTCACAATGATTATGGATTGATAACAAAAATTACCACACACCACACATTTTCCCTCTAGCCAGGCCATCATTTCATAATTTCTTTTCATGGCCCCTCAACGCGGACAGTGCACCCCGACACATTCTCCGCTGACGCAGACGTGCACATGGCAGCGGCTCTCTGTGCAAGACTGGTAACGTGACCCCACCGCCTATTTTTGAATCCTCCCCGAACTGCACCGGGTGCATGCATCCTGCCGACTCTCGCGTTTAAACCGACCGACTGTGCGCCCACAGTGGGCGCTCAAAGCGAAAATAGAGAGGAGGAGAAAGTAAAACAAAGACATCGTATGGCGAAAACACCATACGACATTCTAAGTGCGCTCTCCTTTGACTCAAATAAAACGAAGGTACGAAACATAGTGAAATGCAAATGACATTTCTTGACATCTTTAAATCTGGTACGAACGCGTCTATTTACTCAAGTATGAAAAACGAAGGATGCAGCTATAGTCTACTATCTGTTCTAAATGATTCTGTTAAAAAATGTGGTTGATGTCTCTGTCATATCCGTGTAACACGAAACTGAAACCTGTTTTCGACATAGTTTCTCAAACAGCAAATGGAAAGTATTTTGGTCTATTGAAGGCGTCAAGGCATATCTTGAAAAACATCTATTTCTTGTATTCTGGCAGAGCACGGCGTCTTTGAGATCATCGCGTAGCCATTTCGAGTCGTTTTTTAGAGGCGTTTTTTTTTTTAGAGTCGAAGCTGTGGAATTGAAATACATGAGCGGAAGCTTGGCGAACGGAGGAAAGGGACATGGGTTGGGTACTCTGGACATGCGGACCGGTAGACAGGTAACACCTGTACTCAAGTTGTCGACCCGAAGGCAGGTAACACCAGACAATGCCGGCAGTCGAGGTGTTGCTGATGTACCTCGGCAATGCGCAGGGTTCCTCGGCAGTTGCACGTAAGCGAAAGCTCTCCAACGACTCACACCAACGCCTCCTGTACTTGAGAAGAGGAGGCGTTGCTCACACTTATCCCAAAACACTGCATTTCACGCGCACAAACCTTCCCTGCGCCAACCTGCAAAAACCGGGAGCATCCGCAGAAAGTGAAACGTTGCAAACGAAACCGAACTGCTTGTCGCTTGTCATTGGATCGTTTTGTGAGCGCACAGTCTGCTGCTGCAAAAGGCGCATCATTTGCTTGTCGACGGCCGTCTTTGCACTCCTGGAGCAGAGCGCGTCGCAACACAACTGACTACCATATATGCCACACAAGACAACCTATGCAGTGGTCGGGGTTGTCCATTGCCTAAGAAACGCGCCGGCAGGACGCCGAAACCTCCGCTGCGATAGACACACTGAGACTATAGCGACTACCTGCCGACGCGCATTAGCACAATTTAAGGCTTCGTTCCATCATTCCTAGATGGCGATACCAACGCTGGGAAGAAAGGGTGCAGTGAAAGGGGGGTGATGTTAAGAGCAATTTTGCTTGCTGAACACCTTTGCTTTAACCGACATCAATTAGATGCAAACTGCAAAGCGGTGTACTCAAGGTATAAGGCCTGTTCGTTTACTAATCTTCGATATGTCAGTGGTGTGATCGGTAGAGCTTTCAGCTCGTATAGTCGCATGCAGGGTGGTTGTGAGTTCGAATGCTACCGCGTGGTACTTTTTCACGGTCCAATGTGCGTTCATTTTTTTTCAAACATCTACTTCTGTGACGGAAGTACGTCAGTGATTTCTTGGTGGACCTCGGCATAAAACACTTTCGCGTTAAAGCTACCCGTGACATTAGCGCTGTGTCATGGGATTCTTTAATACAGAGGATGAACGCACGTTCCGTCTTACGACGGCAACGTGTTCAAGAATACGGCGAGGATGTTTTCTACGAGCACTTTATGACACAGCAACGAAAAAAGGACACAGAACAACAAACGACACTATAGGGAAAAACACACTCCAACATCGAAGAAGCATGCGAACACGCGGGAGTCCACACAGCCGGACAAGAGTCTCACCACAAAGCTGATGGGTTCAGGAGGGATGAGTATGAGAAGGGAAGAGTCGGCGCGAGCTGGAGGTCGTCGTTGTGGCTCGTCAACGAAAGGTGGTCAGCACTGATGCGGACCAGGGACGGAGACGAGGAGGACGTCAGGCACCGGAGGCCCCACAAGCCTAGCGTTGCCGCTCGTGGCTCGGAGGAACAGGACAGCACTCGGGCCTACTCCCGACCGCGCTGCTGCGTAGCGGTGGCTTTCTTGACTCCACGAAAGAAACGGTCGAGCTGAGGCCCCACAGGCAGATGTCGCTTGACACCTAAAAATGCAAGTTTATCTCGCTCTCTAGAAAGCGTACTAACTCAGAATTTGACTATACGATTAATAACACCATTGTTTTGGCTACCCCATCGTACAAATATCTCGGCGTTCATATTTTATCGAAAGCCTCTCAATCCCTCGGCTATCTCCGCAGAAACCTGCGCAACGCTCCTTCTAACGTACACGCCTTATCCTATCTTACTTATGTTCGCCCACAGCAAGAGTATGCGTCATCCATATGGTCACCACATCAAGATTACCACGTCCGTATGTTGGAAGCCGTCCAAAATAGGACAGCGAGATTCATCTCTGGAAACTACGACTACCATTCAAGCATTACTCTAATAAAACAAGATATTGCATTTCAGTCACTAGAAGAACGCCGCGCCATCGCTCTATTATGTTTATTCCAGAGGTAAATTTATAGTAAGAGATTGCACTGTTTGCCGCTTCATACTCCACTGCGCACATCTCGACGCATTCACAACGCACGTAGTTTCATGCGCATTCATGGTCACACACAGGCATTTAACTCATCACCACTACCTAGAGCCATTGCACATTGGAACTAACTGTCTATAATCAAAAGAAGAGGCGTGCAGGACACGGACACAAGGAGAGCAGTGTTGTGAAATGTTTATTTATGTTTATTTATGTTTATTTATAAATAAATAAATAAATAAATAAATAAATAAATAAATAAATAAATAAATAAATACGGATCCTTGTGACACGCCATATTTAATGTTGCAAATTTCGGAACTAACGCCATTTATTGTTGTGTATTGTGTCCTTCCCGTTAAATATGGCGCTGACTGCAGCGCCATACATCATCAGTTTTTCCGAGCGGATATGACATCACCATGCTGGCTTTGCTGCAGGTTCGGATTGGCCGGGAGCAGTAGGAATATAAATATGCATCACACATGCTTACAATGCATCGAATATAAGAAATTTGAAATTAAACGCGTTTTATGCTTGGTAAAGCTACTAAAAGGTACAAATTTGTGCATTGCAATTTCATTTTGCTTGTAACTGACACAAGGAGCGCTGTGCGGCCCACGTGGTTGTTGTGGTGGAAATGCCGCAGAGGGCAGCACGGTTCCAGTTCTACAAGATGTAAGCCGCGTTTTGTTTGGAAGCAGCACGTCTCGGGATGCCCATGACTGTCGTCAGCTTTTATTTTGAATTTGTAGCTTGAATAACTTGCGCTTGCCTGCATCGATCTCGAAAATTCTTTTTGCATTTACCTCAGAACAATACAAGGAACCCGTTTCGATGCAAAACTCAGCGAGTAAAATATGGTTTCAGGGCCCCTTTAAAGGTAACGGAACACCACGAAATCCATAAAGTGGTGTTTTTTTGTTTTGTTTTGTTTTTAGTGCGTCATGTTGCACACAATCAAATGCCTTTCGAAAGCTGAGAAAGGTACCGTGAGTTAGCATTCGGTTTTCTGTGTTGTCAAGGATGTGCTCTTTTATTTTTTAAGTAAAGCAGCTTCTGAAGATTTCATCTTACAGAAACCATATATTGCTCATGTGCTGTTATTTCATGTGCATTTAGGAGCCCATTGAGTCTTTTGTTTATTACGTGCTCCGCAATTTTTTGCGGGAACGCAAAGCACTGAGACTGGCCTACATCGTTATTCATGTCATTAACTGAACCCCCCTTATGGATAACAGTCACTCGTGCAGTGTGGGAGAACACTCACTCGCACTCACTCACCCTAATTTTTCCAGGACCCGCTCTCACTCGCACTCACACTCACCTCCATTCGCACTCACTGCCACTCACTCGCACTCGCACTCACTTCCACTCACACTCACTGGCACTTACTCGCACTGGCGCTCCTTCCACTCACACTCACTGGCACTCACTCGCACTCACCTCCACTCACACTCATTGGCACTTACTCGCACTCACTTCCACTCACACTCACTGGCACTAACTCGCACTCACTTCCACTCACACTCACTGGCACTCACTCGCACTCGCATTCACCTCCACTCACACTCGCTGGCACTCACTCGCACTCACCTCCACTCACACTCATTGGCAGTTACTCGCACTCACTTTCACTCACACTCACTGGCACTAACTCGCGCTCGCACTCGCCTCCACTCACACTCACTGGCACTAACTCGCACTCACCTCCACTCCCACTCATTGGCACTTACTCGCACTCGCACTCACTTCCACTGACACTCGTTGACACTCACTCACACTCGCACTCACGTCTATGAAATGAGTGCGAGTGAGTGAGTGAGTGAGTGAGTGAGTGAGTGAGTGAGTGAGTGAGTGAGTGAGTGAGTGAGTGAGTGAGTGAGTGAGTGAGTGAGTGAGTGAGTGAGTGAGTGCACTCATGAGTGGGTGCGCCGACCCATGCTCGTGCCAGTTTCATCTTATCTGGGAAAATACCACTAGGAATAATCAGGTTGCAGATATGTGTAAGAAGCGTGCTAATTAATTCACTGACGGCCTTCAGCAGCTTCACCTTTACATCGTCTGCTCCAGCTGGACAGTTATCTTTTAATGATGAGATGATGGTCTGTATTTCGCGCTGATCTGTGGACGCCAAGAACACTGTAGAAGGAGACCGACGCGATATATATTCCGTGCAACTTGCAAGTGACCGGGACATCGATTTGTGAGAATGAGCCAACATCTATAAAGTGCGAGTTGAATGTATTCGCTGTTTGAACATCTGATAGCCCGCTACACTGAAATGTAATCTTTTTGGCTATGGGAACCTTGTTCATTATCTTCCGATTTGATTTGAGTTTCCCTTAAAGGGACTGGCCGCCGCTCGATTTTTTTTTAGATCGTGGTATAAATGGGTAGATCATGCGTCTCATTTACGGGAACGAGCAGGCTTTCACCCCACAAAAAAAAAAGAACTGTGTTTTTAATTTTGCTCTGAAAGTGGTGCAAAAAAAACGCCGGCAGCGACACCCAACAGCGTGTTTGTCAATTTCCAAGTGTACAAGAACAAACCCACGCAGGCATACATATCCTGCTAAAAAACAATCATGTATGTCTTACGAGCGTACTTCACCCTATGAGACAACGTTTTTTATAGTGATGCAAGAGCCATTCGTTCTTTTTTTCGCTGCTTTCGGGGTGGCTCAGGTGGAGCTGCCTTCGAATTCGTCAGACAGTCGAACAGATTTGCAGGGTCTGGTTAATATATGTGGTCGGGAAAGTGAAGATTTAGGACTAAAATTTTGTGTGACAAAATGCGGTTGGATGATATTCAATGACAGCAACGATCAGACCATATCAATACAGGGCGAGGAGATACCCAGAGTACGAGAGTACAAATACCTCGGGATATGGATAAATGATGGGAATAGATACATAGAAGTACAAGAAAAAGCTATGATAGTTAAAGGAAAGAGGAACTCCGCAATAATGAAGCATAGAGCGCTGTGGGGTTATAACAGGTACGAGGTAATTCGCGGTTTGTGGAAAGGTGTAATGGTGCCAGCACTTACATTCGGAAACTCAGTGGTGTGCATGAGGTCAGAGGTACAATCGGGGCTGGATGTGAATCAGAGGACGGTCGAACGTCTCGCATTGGGCGCCCATGGGAAGACCACAAATGAGGCTGTTAAGGGGATATGGGATGGTCTGACATTGAGGGAAGGGAAGCTCAGAGTAAAATTAGGTACGAACAGAGATTAAGGAATATGAAAGAAAGTAGATGGGCAGCGAAAGTATTCAGGTATTTGTATAGGAAGAACCCTGACTCACAATGGAGGAAGAAAACTAGGAGGCTTACCAGTAAGTATACAGCCAGTAACGAAACGGATGGGACGAAAAAGAGCGTTAAGAGCATGGTCAGAGCGGCGGAGAACTCGGATTGGATAGCAGGAATGGAGAAGAAGCCGGCATTGAACAACTACAGAAAAGGGAAAGACGAAATCAAGAGAGAAAAATTTTACGATAATTCAAAGGGAAGCGCTTTACTGTTTGAGGCAAGGTCCGGTTGCCTGAGAACCCGAAGTTACAGAGCGAAATTCATTAACGAAGGGGAGACATGTACGTGCTGTGGAAAAGCTAGGGAAACGACAGATCATATTTTGATTGAATGTACAGATGTCCACCCAGGTGTAGCTGTGGACACTACCCTACAGGAGGCCATGGGTTTCAGGAGTAACACGGGAAAGCTGAACATGTCGGCGATAGAGATAAGTAAAAGGCGCTTAGAGTATTGGTGGCGCAAAAGTATGGAGCAAACAGAAGCGCAAGGTATTTCGGGTAAGATTGTTACATCATAGCGGAACGATAATAGATAAAATAGGTAGACGAGGAGAAAAATTAGTTGTGAAATATGTGTGATTCGGGAAAAGAAATGTTTGTAGAAGAAAAAGAAATAAAGCTAGAGCTCGGTGGCCCGGCTACCGCCCCGTTATAAAGGGGACGCTCCTAATATCCATCCATCCATCCATCTGCCTGTACAGGCGCGTAGTACTGCGCTTGTCATGCAATGCATGCGGCACTGCATGTCCGAGGCGCACCCCGGCGCGCCGACTTTCCCTCGCCCCTCCTCCTCGTCAACTCTGCAATGCCGTCCTTGGAACCTTGGAACCGTCTCCCACTCCCGAAAGGGTTGCCAGGGAAACGATCACGCATCGTGCCCAGTACCATTGTTGTCGGCGTCCGTACACGTAGGCAAGGAGCGACGTCGTAGATAAAAAAAAATCCTTTTTTAATAATTTCTACTCAGTTTCTGGAGAAACCACTGCACGCTGGGACACTTTGAAATGTACGCTTTATATTAAGCCTAAAAACGGGAGAGCGATGAGGGGCGGTATACAGTCCCTTTAAAGGGCCCCTAAACCACCCCTCGATATTTTTTTTGAACATTTCACGTAAACAAGCGCATCGACATGAGAACACCGTCACAATCATCGTTGCCAAACACGGCAGCGCTACGTGCCGCGGGAGAGCCACAAAACGAAGAAAACTGCGCCGTTCGCTCTACGGGCATTTTTTAATGCTCCCCGGCTCGTCTTGACCTCAATAGGTATCTCTGATGATGTCAAAACTATCTGATATTGTCACTGGTGGAACGACTGCTGGAAAGGTCTGCGAGAAATTACGCACGCTCCCTCTCCCTCGTCGCGTTGCTCGCCGTGCCTTTGTAGACAGCCAGTGGGGGAAAAGAGCAGAAACGCTGACAGAAGGGTCACCCTGTGAGGCTGTTCAACACAGCCAGTCACCAAACGGTTCTATTCTATTAGCAAGTCCATTAGCTGCACCCTTCGCAGGACGACAGACCGGCACAGAGTAATAGAGCTCATTGGCGATAGCCTGTCACGTGACGTTTGGAGGAGTACTCTGCGAGGAAAGAACGGCACCGGTCAGACGGCGCAAAGCGAAGGAAAAGCGATACGAGTGGGAACCAGTTTTCAACCATAAAACCCGTGTAACTCCGCTATTACTTCACCGTTTCGAAAAATTCTTGTGGCTGCATATTCGTTGCCCCGACTCGTGTACAACTGCAACACCGAAACTAAACTTCGACCACTCGGTGGTTTAGGGGCTCTTTAACAGCTGCAAACTTGTTCATAAAATATTCTTGTTTGGCGCGTTTGATATGGGAATTTAACTTATTTCGTTCGGATTTGAAGATCCGAAAGTCTTTACTTCTGCTTTTCAGAAAAGCTTGAAAAAGTCTATTACGCAATTTAATTGTTATAGAGATCGCGTGATATCCACGACTTCTTTGCATTTTTATGTTTTTTTTAATATTTCACAAGTGGGAAACATCTGTCATTTGGCAATATGTCCGTGTCTTTGGTATTCCACAACGCCAGAGAACTCTGTCACCGGGTGGCTCGGGCATTGGTCGGTCCGATCGAAAGTACAAAATAACGCTCTTGCATAAGTGCGTTTCTATTTCACAATTCTCATTCCGTCGTGGTGACGATTGTCGACGAACCGAAATGGCCCCTGTGTCTTTCAAGTATTCCAACAGCTTTGCGTCACTATATATTCCAGAGTGTTCTTGATGCGACCAACATTTCTCGACTAGGAAACAGAAACTTTGGGTTCCACGGATATATTCCTTTTAAAGTAATCGTCGCCAGCAACCTGTTCGCTGCTTCTAGATGCGGCCACCACGAGAACGCCGCCATCTCTTGGAATGCGAACGTCTAACAGTTTTTCCTTTGTCACGGCTAGTACTGCTATAGCCAAAGTATTCAGGTTTACCCGCCAAAACTACATTTCTGGTGGAGAACGAAAGACAACAGGTATGTCTTGCCTTTGTTGCTTCTTGTAGCTGACGGTGACGAAGGGGTCTACATCTGGTAGATCCTCGTCAAAGCACATTTCGGTCATGTCTGATATATTATCATCCTCCGCCGTCTTCTGCATGCCGCTCTGGAACATTTGCGGCGATGTCTTCGTTGGTCACCAGCTGAGCATTTCGAATTGCCACTTCAGTGGTGGCATGGTTACCTGTTGTGTTTACTGGAGCTGTTGCAGGAACCAGCGTTGGTTGGTCGTTAAGCCCTATGCATCCGGCAGCATTGTTCGGAGCAGCTGTTTGCATCCTAGCCATCACGGTTCCACTCCTAGCAGGGGAGCGCTCCGCAGAATGGCTGCCGCTGCGAGCAGGGACAACATCCTTGTGGCCGTGCCGAAGCTACTGCTTAGCTGCTGAAATGGACTGGCGCCTGACGCAGCGCACTGCTGGCGGCCTTATCGTGCCGGCTGATATAGCCAAAAAGCGAGAAATAATTCACACCAAGTGCGAAAAGCGCAGAGGTGTTCGAAACACGACTAGCGGCTTGGTCACATCAATGTCACTTCAATGTTCTAATACAACAGAACCACGTCAACAGTTCCACGCCTTTCGGCTCTTCCTGGGCTGTTAGTGGAACGTGGGCACCACAGTTTGTGTGAAGCCCCGCCACGGTGGTCTAGTGGCTATGGCACTCGGCTGCTGATCCGAAGGTCGTGGGAGCGAATCCCAGCCGCGAGCTGTATTTCTATGGAGGCGAAATATGCTGAGGCTCTTCAACTGTGGGATGTCGGTGGACGTTACGGCTTCTCCATTACGGCTTCCCTCATAATCCTAGGTGGTTTTGAACATAAAGAAATCAAGCAATAAATCAATTGCCAAGCTTCGAGAGTTTTCCGGTATGATGAATTTTTACCGCCGCTTCATCAGAAATTGTGCCACACTCCTGGAACCACTCGACTACTTGCTTTGTGACAGCCAACAAACTGCAACGCTTGCCTGGGACAGTACCGCGGACGACGCCTTGAAAACCATTAAACCTGACTTGGCCGAAGCGCGCTCCTCGCTCGCCCAAACCCGGTCTGCCCACTAGCGCTCATGACCGACACATTGAGCTCAGTGGTGGGAGCCGTCCTTCAACAGCAAGTTAGTGGAGAGTGGCAGCCCCTTGCATTTTTATAAAGCGCATGAACCCAGCCCAAACCCGCTATAGTGTGTTCGGTCGTGAGCTCCTCGCCATGTACCTCACCGTGCGCCATTTCCGCCACCTGCTTTAAGGGCGATCTTCCACCATTTACACCAACCATAAGCCCTTAAAATACTCGATCGGTCGTTCTGAGCCCCTATATATGCCACGCAATGTGCGCCTGCTTTCCTTGCTCTCGGAATTCACCACGAACATTCGACACATCAGCGGCTGTGATAACACACCAGCTGATGCTCTGAGCCGCGCAGACGCCATCACACGCAGCCGCTCGAACCCGACAACTTCGTTCCCGTTCGACCTCCAAGAACTTGCCACATCGCAGCAGAACTGTCCAGATTTGCTTAATCTGCGTGAAATTTCCACCTCTCTCCACCTAAAGCCAGTATAACCTTCGAAAATATACCGATCATATGCGACACGTATACAGACACACCGCACACATTTCTACCAGATGTTTTCCGCAAGCAGGCTTTCAACTCCCTGCACAACCTTGCCCACCCTGGAATTCGCGCCACACAAAAGCTCATTACAGCTCGCTTCGTGTGGTCTCGAATAAAAGCGGACATTCGAGACATACGTGCGTGCACACCTTACCATCGTGCTAAAGTTGACCGACATCCGGTACCGCCAGGCAGGCGTTTTCTACCACATGACGAACTGTTTGCTGTGGTGCATACTTACATTGTCGGGCCGCTTCCCCCTTGCCAAGGTCACCGGTATTTGTTGACATGCGTCGACCGATTTACCATGCAGGCCGCTGGCCCGAGGCGACGCCCATTCCCGACATCACGGCAGCCACAGTCGCAGAAGCGTTTCTTTCCAGTTGGATCACACGGTTTGACTGTCCTGCAATCATAATCACTGACCGGGGCCGCCAGTTTGAATCCTCGCTGTTTGCCGAGCTCCTCTAACTACTCGGAACGACCCGTCTGCGAATAAATGCATACCACCCCTAAATAAACGGCCTTGTCGAGCGTTTTCATCGCCATCTGAAAGCAGCGCTGACAGCACTTGTGCGCGTCCAAAGCGCATTTCCACCAAGGATAATGCAAAACCAACTAGCCCAACTGAGTGCCTTGACTCCCAAAACAATTGGGTAAAAGTACTTTCCCTACTCAGCTCGGCACCCGATCTGCGTGCAAAGAAGACCTCTCGTGTGGCACTGCAGAGCTCGTTTACGGCGCCACCCTTCGCCTCCCGGCTGACTTCTTTGAAGCTACCACATACCCCAGCGCACCTGTAGCCAGCGAATATGTGAGCCTCGCGAAGCTTTCCAAGACTGCAGTGCGTCCTCTATTTTTTAGGCACTGCCAAGACATTCGACAGCAACCTACGAGACCGATTAAACCAGCCTCGGGCGACCTACATTGTTCCGGACAGCCACGTGTGTACACGTGGTACGGCCGGTACGGTCCTGTGCGTGGTTCTCTGCAGCTACACTACCTCGAACCCTTCCGTGCCCTTGAGCGCCTCCCCTCGAATTTCGTTGTCGATGTGAATGGCTCACCGCCATGGTTTGCCCGCACGCCCATCTTTCAGTAACGAAGTTTTAACTGTGCGAAGACGCCACAGAGGCCTATAGAAACATGCACGCGCACTCTGACCGCAAACTTCCAACTGCGTTTATTTCATGAAAGAGCATTTATACAGAACGTCAAGACGCAGTCGCAGAGGTAATCTTATACGAGGCAGCTGCGTAACGGAAGCATGAACGGGGGCGATATCTTATAACGGTTCCAAAAGTGGACCGGTTCACTTGGCGTCGCCTGATTAGTCAGAATCAATCTTTTGCTGACGCGAGCGCAACTCTATCCAATCACGCGAGGGCAAGCGGACCCGTCCACTTCGGGAACCGTTATGAGATATCGCCCCAGATGCGCGTTACAAGCCCGGAATGGTCCAGGGGCGGTATCTTATGGCTAGGTTGCACTCGCCAGGAGCCTCCACCATCGCATAGCCCGCCAGCGCCACTGTGGCGACTTTTTCGTTAGCGTCGGGAGACCTTCAGCGGGTCGCCCCGATACTCCAAGGGAAGATCTTACACGCCGCGCCCGTTGAGCGCGGTGTTGCGGGACGTAATAGCACTTTTTTTTTACCTCGACGTGAAAATGAACACGTATTGGGAAAAGGCTAGATGTTCGGTCTTGTGGGCAGCGTATAAAAAAATCCGAAGCGCTAGCGAAGGACGGGAAGGTATATACTGTAGAGAGGCGCAACGTGAGCGCTCGTGTTATTGACCTTCATCTTTTCCAATATCGGTAAACATTTGTAACTTTCTGTTGAGTGAATGTACTTGGAACGGTCAGCTGCTGGATCAGGCAAGCTCCTCGCATGGTGTAATAGATGAAATCGAGAAAGCTGGCGCTGAAACCACCCGCCACCGCATTCCGCAAATGTGGATAAATACACCCTCGAAAAATATGGAGTTGGCTGCAAGTTCAACCGTTTCCTTTGCTAATTTGTTGCGCATTTTCTCGGCAACCAGTGCAAGGGCACTTTTGTTGTGCAGAGTGATATTATTTGAGAACCCGGCCGTTCCCCAATTCTGCGGTGTAGCCTTGTGGGGCTATTGTTTAATTAAGTTTGCGTTGTTCATCGTAGCGTTTTCAAGCAGTTATACATGGGGATTAAATAAACGTTTGGCGCCAGATGTGTCCACTCGCCGCCGTCAAGGGCACATAGCAAGCGCGAACACGCCAACGCAGCCGCTTTGCTTTTAATTAAGAAGTGCGAAACAACTTGGCCTCAAGCATAAAGGGTAGAAAGAAATATTGGCGAAGTATGTGATCCTTACAAAAATTGTTAACGGGAAAAATGATCATTTCTCTAGCGAAGGAAACTGCTTTTATAGTCGCTTATAATCACTCAGTATATTAAAATTTAAAAGCTAATAAAGTTAATTTGATGCTCTAAGCAAGTTACGCTTGTTGAATTTCTGTTTTTTTTAACATTCATTGGGCCAAGACAACCTACAAATATCCATGTCTGCACTTTGAGATTGCTCCAAATATGAGATATGCTACAAAAACACGCAGATTTTCCCAAATTTGTGCCACACTGAAAATTCTGCTAGCATTTACAATTCATGCAAACAGCACCAAGTTGTCTTCTAAAGGGAAAGAAAATCTGCTGCAATGCATAACTCACTGATATGAAAATTCGCCTACGGAAAGTTGCTGTAAATATCAGCAGTTCGATTCCACAACGCTACAGTTGCTACTTTTACAAAGAACCATTCGGACGCCCTGTACTATTTTTTTTTTTTTCTGCGGTGCAGGGCGACGACACAGCCTTTTAGCTGTAGTAGTCGACAAGGGCAAGCAGGCGCGACCGCTCTCCTCTCCCGATGGTGACACGCCCGCCGCCGCAACGGCGCTAGCTCGTCGCGGGGAGTTAGATGTGCATCCTGCCTTATTCCAAAAGTGTATTGGTCCACCTGCCCGCGCGTGATTGGGTAAAAGTGCGCTTGCGTCAGCAAGAGAGCGATTGTGACCAGTCAGGCGAGGCCAAGTGAACCGGTCCACTTCGGGAACCGTTATAAGATATCGCCCCTGATGTGCACATCTAAGAAATTTATTTCTCTTCTTGATAATGATAATGATGGTGAACTAACGCAAGTATCCCCTCTCTTTGCAATGAGAAAAGCTTCGATAATCTTTCTTTCAGTTCCTTTTTATGCCTTTGAAAGGAATTTTGTTTTTTTCTAGCTGAGGAAAACGGCTCTTGCTCTTGCAGTTTTTGCAGTGTAGGGCAAGGGACCGACAACTGGCCAGAACGTGTGAATGAATCTTTGTGCATTTCGAAAGAACTTGGATTATAGTGATGGAATCGAGCCCCCTTTGACGATTTGAACACGATTTGTATCTTTAAATTGAACTTAAAGATTGCGGCAACTGAAACGTGGCGTAGCCTGGTGGTGACGCCTTGGTACTGATATGAAGTCGTCGAATCACCGTACGCCGCCTGCTGGTGTTCATACGACCGTAACTCGGCCTTAAAGATGCAGTCGACATACAAAAACGCATCCCTGCCCTATTTGCTTTCTACGTAGTAAAAGGAGTGGACGCCGAGGAGCAGCGCTGCCTTCGCGGCAACCGAAGAGCTGTTTTTAAGCGCACGTGCTCAGTGGCTCCAAGGCGTACCGCGCATGCGCTCTGTGGAAGCATAGCTTGGCGCGAACACACCCGACGGCTGTCGGCCACTGTTTTCAACATGTGTTAGGCAAAAAATTATCATAAAATATGTTTCCCGGCGTTTTCCCCGCTGCCATCGCGCGACTGGACACTGACTGACAAGCATTCTGTTGAAATAAAGAAAACAGGTACCTTAATTAAAAATTGGTTGTTGCCCGTGCCTGTTCCCAAGGATCGCTCCTGCGCGCGTTCAGTGAAGCAACGACTGACCACATGACAAAGGAATTTCGTAGACTATCTCCAAGGTGCATTTGATGCGCCCATACTGATGATTTTTCTTTTTGCACGGGCGATGCTCAACGTTTGCTTTAGTCAGCAGAGGCAGTGCCTCCTCCATTTGTTATAGAGGAGGCGCTGGCAGAAGGCACGTGCACTTTTTAAAGTTTGCAAGGCGCTGAAAATACGACGCGTATTCCGTGTCTTTCCGCAACCTTCTTTATTGTCTGAAACGCAATGCAAATATGGCCCGACAAAGGGAGGCTTTTTAGGCGAGTGTTGCTCTTTCCTTCCTGACGATTTTGGTCTTTGAAGTAGCCTTCAGAAACGCTGCGAATTAAGTGATCTGGGTATCCAGTGGATAAAAGACGCTCAATCTGACAGTTAAAACTGGCGAAGACCGTGTGTGTTCAGGATTATTGTAGGGCTGAGAGAAAACTGGACGTAATTATGCCTCGTTTCACAAGTTTGCAGTGTGCACTCTTGTACGGCAATAGACTTTTGTTGCGCCTTGGACTTTACGACCAACAAGAACCGCAGTTTAAGATCTAGAAACTATATACGTTTGTCCTTGGTTAATTCATAGAGGTAAAGGCAGACCTTGCCCCCCAGAAGAGAAGGTGTTCATGATGTTACTGGTAACATTGTCAAGGTCATTATTTAAAAAGTTGTCTAAAATAACTAAAGAATCATCTACATAGCGGAAAACATGCAAAACGGGGAATCATTATGCTAGTTATTTTTTAAGACGTCTGTCGAAGAAGGCCATAAAAATGTTACACAACACAGAAGCAACTACGGAACCGACGCAAATTCCTGATTTTTGTATGTAACAGTGCTAACCGTGTAAGGTGGCTGTCGAATTTAGGTAAAACTGTAACAGCTCTAAAAAACTTCTCGGTACTAACACCAGCTGTACTTTTGAAACTCTGCCTCCCCATGCTCTTCGACACTTTCTCTAATGGCCGGCTTTGTATACCAGTCCGTCGTGCGGGATAGAATAGAAAAGGTCCTCTACGCCCACGGAAAAGGCTGTAGTGGCAAGAGGCCTTCCCTTTTCTAGGGAATGCCTCTTGCAAGCCTCGTACAAGATCGTGTCACATGATCACAGCCATGGAGGAACCTCCATGATCACAGCAGCCACCACCGACTGATCACAGCAGCCACCACCACCACCGTCACCCAGAGTCTTCTGGCCATGTGGAGGTCAATATATCCTACTATATTTCTATTAAAAATTGGTAAATCAACTTGTTAATTATTAACTTGAGGACAGTTGTTTGTAAGAAAAATATGTAGGCGTAACAAGCTATGGCATACACATATTTAAAAAATTTGAAAGAAAAACAGGGCCCGGTCCTTGTGATACCGAAACTGAGCGCTCCGTTAGCGCTTCGGTGTGTATCCAAAGCTACTGTGATTATTAAGGCTGTAGACACAGAACACTTATACCAACTGTAGATTTCTCTTTACTGTCCGATAAGTGCCTGCTCTTCATTCTCGGTCCAATTCAGCGACTTTTTTCTGAATTTATTCCCATCACTATTTCCACGGATCCCGGCAAAATAGCATCCAGCGTTCAAATTGGCGTTGTGGTGGGCGTGTGTGATGTCCACGACCTGATGTCTGGCTAGTCTGGGCGTAAAAACACTTCGTCTCTGTACACGTGATCCTTGAAAGCTGTATTGGTGGTATCGCTGGCTGCATGTCGAATGACGGTAGCTGGAGTCTTGCATCTAACGTACTATGAGCGACTCCGATGATACGGTGTCAGGGATCAAGTCGACGGCATCATCAAGCCGAGTGGATACGAGTGCGGTTTCAACTTCATCTCCTCACGGCCGCCTGTCACATTTCGTCGACGAATCTTGTCTAAAGAACGTTGCTCTTGAAGATGACGCTAGCACAGCCGAGGAAACGAGGGCCCTTCGTAGCCATTCACCAGCAACTGTGGACACAACACAAGATGAAACACTGCACACGAACGTTGTGCTGTTTTTTGACAAGTCGTATCCCTTCACCATCGTAGGCGCGTTGAGGATCGCCATTCTGGTTAGATTTTTCCTGCGTTTTCTTTGACACATATGCTTCTTTATTTTGACTCGTTAAGATCTGCTCAGTGTAGTTTATTTCACCTGCTTTTGTCGTTACCTTTGTGTGCATTTTGTTTTCTAGTCCATTCTCGTTTCTTGAATGATGTTATTGGTTAATTAGTTTGTTCACTTGGAACACCGTTCTTTCTCTGCGGTATTTCTTGTTTTTACATACTGCGTCACTGTGTGAGCGTTAGGCGACATTGATTCCCTTATTTACCGCCTTTGTAAACCATGAATCAAGAAATCTGAAATGGAAAGTGAGGCATCTTCGAGGAGAGTTTATTTTATAAGTAAATGCAGTAATGACTTTCTGGCAGTCATGCAACAAAATAGCAGCAAAACGTTTGTCTCGCGTACACTACGAGGTTTGGTACTCTTCGTTGTATCATTACCAAACTTATCAAAAAAAAAAAAAAGATAACTGAGTTATTATGAACTTAGCTTGCATCCTCTGACTATTATTTTTCCCTGACAAGGAGGTTACGCCCGTAAAATAGAAGATATGACTAGTATTCATTGTCCATATGTTTAATCAAGCACAAGAGAGTGATTTCCATGCTGAAGTGCATGAAACTGAAATGAGCAAAAGTGGATACATGTACTGACTGAAACGGAATAAGAAAAAGACATGACAGACAACACACAGCACTGGCAAATTTATTGCAAGGACCGTACATGTAAATATCCGCTCAGTATATACTAACCCATTTTCCATACTGCATAATGTGTAGCACAGTCTTTTTGTCATTTCGCTACCTATGTGTTCAATTTTAGAGCCAAGATGCATTGCAAGTGCTGTGTGACCATGCATTTTCCGTATGCTCTATACGAATGCATCTTTGAGATATGTGTTGGCCAGTGAAAAACATGCATCGTTGCTGTATGTGCAGTTGCTGTCCCTGCTGAGTCTCATATGCATAGCAAGCGCGGGGACCACAGAATATGACGTCCTGCAGCTACCACGGTCAGAACGTGTCCGTCTACACCTGTTTGTTTGTGTGCTGGCATTCCTGCTGGCAGCTTCTTTGATGATAGTGGACAACTCCTCCATAGTCCACCTTCTGCCCCTTAACTGGGCCCTTATAGTGAGTTCTTTCTGGTCACATCTAGTTATATTCCATACAGCCACCCAAGCCTTAGTGAAGGCTGCATGATACAGCGGTCCTGCAGCATGTTTTCTTGAAACTGGAGAAGAAATTACAATGCATATGTATTCCCAAACTATCTGGTATTAAAGAGCCCTCTAACACTTTTCTAGACCCTATTTTTTATTTACATGTTATGTTGAATGATAGACACGTAAGTACGGAAAGAACGATAGCTTAAGTGTCTGAAGTTATTTGGCCTAGAAAAAAAAAAAAAGAAGAAGGAACCCTCCATCTCCAATTTCATTGGGTCACGTAGTCCTGTTTATCTTGCCCACCAGTGTCATGCAGTGTAGCTAGGGCAATGAGCTTGAAGCATATGCCTAGGGGAAGTGTCCACTCCATGTTTATTTGTAGCAATGCTCAAAGCCAGCATCTCTATCATTTTTTATTATTATAGTTATGTTGCTACAACCGTGTCTCTTTCGCCTTCAGTTAAAAAAATATGCAAGTGAAAAACAAAACCAAATAAAATTCTCATTTTAGATGCAGTGCTGTGGTTACCTTCAGCATCGCTACTAACCAATCACAGGCCAGCACTTGGTGTTGGCATGCCTACTACGCAGTCCTGGCAAACTCGGCTGGTAGCAATATTGTGATTTTTTGTGTCATTAGAATATTATTTCGGTATTGATGCTTTAACCTACACTAAAAATATCTCCATCCATCGTTCTGTGCACTCCGCAGAAAAGGTGTTTAATGTTAGAGGTCCCATTTAATGTGCACATACAGAATGAGCACAGTGAATGGAAGAATATTCATGTACTTAGATTTATGTGCATGTTAATGAACCCAAAGAAACCAGAGTTTACTTATTCTGGACTCTCCCATTACCATGTTCCACATAACACTGTGGTTTTGCACATAAGGGTGTCGTGAAACGTTTTCTGAAGATTTGTACCAAGTGTGTATTCGGGATCCTGACCCTCCAATCAAGAATATGCATTGTTCCGTTGCATCATGTGGGTTAGTTTAGAGTGATAGAAAGCATGGTTTTGGTTTTGCTGCGTGCGTTCCCCTCAACTTGGCAGTTGAAGTCATGTTAGTCGCCATCAGGCCTCCGAGATTGGCATGCCCTTGGAGGGCATGCTGCAGCCTGTGCTGCAGCACGCCCTCCAAACTGTGCTGCAGCCTTGCTTTTGAATGGCGGCACCGCATGGTTTTAAGCTTTTTCTTGTTAGCATTCTAGTTAATCGATTATTTTAGAACAAACGCGAGTTTACTGTACCGTTGCACTTAAAAATATCTTACCGAAGCGTCACCGAATAGTACCATGCCGGCCTGTAGTGTCGCACAGTTGTTTCGGGAGCGCAAGAATGCTGGGGTTTCAAACGTGCGTTATTAAATGTGCACTGAATATTTCGCCGAAATATTTCGGAATCACCTTGTCGAATGCATATTGAAGCAGTGAAAATTATAATCGGGCATCTTCATATTCTTTGCACGACCCCTTTAAAGCCCTGGAAGTAACTTAATATAAAAAGGCATAATGCGTACTTTCCAAATTTGCCCACTATACATTCCTTTTCAGCGCAGGCATCGCCAGTGACAGTGTCTTTCATGTTGGTCCTTTGGGGTTTTTTTTTCCCCCTGTAAATTTCTTGTGGTAGCCTTTCGTGGTTGGCATCTCACAAAGGTACCCAATGTGAAGAATAGTGATAATACAAGGTGTCTCCATCAACAACCACTTCACCTGGATTGAAGGGTTATAAGGACCATGAACAGTAGTGCTGTAGCTCATTTTCAAGGGCTGTCACAAAAACGAGTCATTATTATGCAAGGTTTTTGACTCTGTCACATGCAGTGGAATAAGTTGTGGCACTTGCATGTTCATGGCGCCATTGTCTGTAGATTGCAACCATTTTCTTATGAAGTTCAAAGTGTGTTCCATACCCCTTTAATTGCTGAAATATTTCTGTCTTTCTCATAAAAATAACCCCCTTCCCCATTCCCCATAAAGCACCCATTTTTTGCTGCAAAGTACAGTATAGTAGTCTCATTACAGCAGAACTTGATAGTGAAAAAGATTTTGGACTCTTGTAAAAAGAGCATGTAGAATACAAAACAGACTTTTATGTAGACACTAAATGGGCCTGTTGTAATCGGAGTGAATTATAAGTCACAGACATTGTCAAAGAGAATGGATTTATTCCAGTCTATAAGTTTTCTGAGAGAAGCTTGTCAGCTTTAAAAAAAACCATGCTCTCCATTGAACACTTTGGACGCTATGTGGGTGTCACCATCACTACAAGGCTGCCCACTTCATCTGCAACCATAGTATCTCGCTGTGTTGATCCCCCTGGTGCTGTTCCTGTTCTGAAAGCATGCCAAGAAATGTTTGAAGTTCAAAGTTATTGAATTTGGAAAGTCCACTGAACTCTGCTGTAAAGGAGTGCTGATCAGCTTGCTGGCCTCATAATTAAGTCCGTTATATCCAAATTTATCATATCAGAATCCATTGTAAAAAAAAGCTCCACCAACGGAGGAGATAGGAAGGCCAGCATAACACCACAGTTTGGTATGTTGTATCCAAATGTCTGTTGTAAGCAGATCTATTGTAATGATGTTATGCCGTACAGCCACTTAAATGCAGAAATAAAGACTTAAAAAAATATCTTTAAAAAAATATCTTTAAAAAAAACGTGACTAATACAGAGCAAAGCACTTCATGAAGATGAAAAATTGTTGCCTTTATGTAATATATTCGTTGGGTATCTGTACGTGAAACAATGTAATGGTTCATGTACAGATACCCAACAAACAATGTAATTTAGGTTCTAGGTGGAATGTTGTGTCAATGGGGTTAAATACTTTCAAAGTATGATAATTAACGCTGCAAAGCGAATTCTCGAGGACTGTTCTCTTAGAAGATGATCTCAGAGAGGCATTTCTTACACAAGGCACATGACAAGAGCAAGTTTCTGGAATGGTTGAAATGGCTAGTGTTGGCTTAAATGAATGAGTGAATCTTGAAAATCTGCATTACATGTTAAGGTTTGCCTACTGTCTTGGAGAAGTGGGAGATGAAAAGGGTGTTGGGGCGATTGACAAACTACCTTGGCCATGCAGTGATCATTTTCAAACCTTCACAGAGATAGCATCGCCTTTGCATATCTGAAATCAATGTGTTGACTACGATAGGCCTTGTGTGAGGATGGCATGTTGGCTCAGATCTTGATTTGGCCCTCTGTGACCCAAGGACCATCCATAGACATAACTGCTTTTCATGTTCTCATTACCTGATGAGATGGTATGACAATGACATGACTCCCTTGCATTTCTTTTTAAATATTACAGTTATGGTTGCTAAAAGCAGGATTGCTATGCATTGGGAGGAAGCAGCTGTCTTTTCAGATTTCTTGCCATGAGAGGTGGATTTGTAAAACGGCATCACGACCTTTCATGTTAAAGCCCGAGCCCGGTTACCTGGGTGCTTCTGTGGGCCCAGGAATACTACTAGCACCATCTCTAGAGTGAGGGTGAAATTAGGGCCTCCCCCTTTACCCCCCCCCCCCCCTTTCATGCTCCTCCTCACAGCTTCACTCCCCTCATCCTCCCTCTCAATTCTCTCCGTGCCTGCCAGCACCACTGAAGTCCATTGATATTGATTCAAATTTCAAAGCAAGCATTGGCGAAGTTGCTTTGTATGGACGATTTTGTGGTCTTCGTTCGCTATGTGCTTGTATGGCATGACATTTCACATCTCGCACCATTTGTGAAACATGAAGACCTGCAAAGTTCTTTGGGGCACATTACAATAATGGGTATGCATGCAGTTGGAGCATGACATGGCCTCTGCATTTCATTGTATCCTATTGTTTATTTCACTGTGTGTTTAGGTGCTTTACAGTGACCATTTGTATTGTTTTATATTCGATGAGCATTTCCTGAATCCTTCATTTCTCCGTTTCCCGAGTCTGTGTAATAAATGTACCGACATATCATGTGAATCTCTGGGTTTTCAGTGATGTGAAAGTGAGGCCGAATGTCTGTTGTGTTCGCAACAGAATTTAATTTTCTGTTCTTGTGAGTATTAGCACCATTGTATGCAAACACTGATTGTTTGCCCATCATTGCAGAGGTGCTAACATGCGCAAGAGCGCACAGAATTAAATTCGACTCAGAACACAATAGATCCTTACAATAGGCCTCACTTTATTGTCGCTGAAAATCAAGACATTTACATGATGGGCCTGTATATCCATTATGCAGGGTCAGGAAATGAAGAGAAATGAAGGATGCGTGAAATGCTCATCAACTATGAAACAACACAAATGGCCACTGTAAAGCAATTAAAGCATACAGTGAAATAAATTATAGAGAACGCAAGGGAACACGTAGGCTATGTCAACAACGCGGTGCTTCCAGACAAAAAAAAAAATAAGAAAAAGGAATGAGTGTGTGTGGCGGTATGGAAGGGGGAAAGAAGATGGGAGGGGAGGGTCAGTGCCCATAGACCCTTTTCCTACACCTGCTTTCTACATTTGCTCAATCTGTTGCTGTGGCAATGTAAACGGCCATGTGTACCACCATAGTGGCCACTCCCTTCACAAAGGTCTTATGAGAAGCTGACTTTGGTGCTAGCATCGATGGAGCGTCTGCATTAAAGCAGCCATAGGAACCATGGGGATATTCAGTATGTTAGGGTCAGCTTGTATTCAAAAAAGACCTTATGGGTGCCTTTCATTGCTTTTGAGACTACGGTTGTGTACGTTGAGTTGATGTCAACTGTTTGAGAAATCTGATGACAATAATGTGTTTAACTCTCATTCAGCCCTGCAGGCATTGCACTTTATATCCAGGAAGATTATACAGAGTAATCACTTCCAAGTTCATTTTGAAAGGGGCTAAAAGCAAGATACCAAATTGTGTACTGTGGAACTGAACATGTTCCACAGTACAAAGTGAAATATTACTATGAGCACTTTTTACCTACTTTAAAATTGCTTTGAAAGTGAAGGCACTGTGTGAAGGCATTGGATGGCTAAACATATTTCTTAGCATGCCACAGAAAGTGGACCATGTTGATCGCTACCTTTTCTAAGATGCTGTCGAACCTCAATATTTTACAAAAAGTACAACGTACTGAAATTAATGACTTCACTTTTATTTTCAGCTGAATTTTGCCACCTTTGACACACTGTGGAGCTTGATATGACTGAAGAAACCTAACAGTAACTGTTACTGTTGTTGCTTAATAGTAACTGTTACTATTGAGCAACAACATACATATACAGTAGACTCCCTTTAAGATGAACTCGAGGGGATCATGACAATTTGTTTGTCTTATTAGAAGTTCGTCTTATCAGAAGAGCCTCCAAGAATGGATTGACCACTTGTCCAGGTGGATCCAAACATCTTACTTCAAAAAGTCAATCATGTAGACTTGCAATTGGGAAAAAATTACAAATGAAACCATATTTTTACCCAACTTGAAAACTGTCTTCAAGCACTGGCAAGCAGCCATAAATAACATTTCGTCTAATGATTTTAAGTATCCTCCAGTATCTCCATGCTGCTGGGAAAGGTTGTTCATTAGAGAACTTAAGCAGGCACAAGCTACCTCTTGTATGCTTCGAAAGCACTCCAAGCACTTCTTCAGTGAGCATGTCAGTTGTGTTGCCAGTCAATGTGTTAGGCATTGTGGCGCATCTTTCAGGATACTCACATATGCATTCATGTGTGCAAGGACACCTTTACTGCCCAGACTAGAAACTAGGCCTGTCTTTCTTCAGGGCAGTTTTCCTGCACTTGCCCCAGGAGGTGCTGATCAGCCAAAAGGTCTAAGTGTACACTTTGCTGTTGTGGATAAAAAGTAGCATTCACTTTTTTATATCCACCCCCTTTTTCTTGCCCCTCTGTGGGCGCCCCCATCCTCCCTTTTTTTTTCCTCTGCTGTGCTTTACCACTGCTCTACTAGTTGGGGGAGAGGGGCAGTGAGGAGAGGGCAACTTTATTCAAGTACCCAGAGTCTCTGTGTAAGCCCTCTTGGATTCTTTTGCCTTGTGTTCCTTTGTATTCTCTCTGTAGGTGCTGAACAGGAGGTGGGGAGACAACAAAAGAACCCCAGATGAAGTGACAACAAAAGGGCCCTAGAAGGCAGGGTGCCCCTAGCACTTGGGGTCCCCAACAATAAAACTCTGTAAAGAAGTTTTATTGGTGGCACCTAAGTGGCTTTGCTTACTTAGTCTTTGATTCTCTTGTACTTTCTTTGATGGGAAGACAACAAAAGAAGACAACTAAAGAACCACAACAGTATAATTACCAGGCAACCCAGGGCTTTAAAATATAAGCCCTGGGTTGGATGCCTGCTATTCTTTACATGTGAAATTGATATTGAATGTCTGTGAACCTCTCACATGTATTTTTAATCTTATATTTAATTAACATATGCTTCTTCCTCTGTAGCCTAAAAACGTCAAATGTACCAGTTTTTATTAAAGGGACCCTGAAACGGTTTTGACGATTTTGTGCAAACATGGTGATCCGGTAGAGCGGGTCATTAGGACCATTACAGGACAGATTTCAGCGCTGTGCGTAAAGTGTGTAATTTATAATAAGGTTTTGAACACGCGTATCGCAAAAGGTCGCAGCGGCTCGCCAAAATGCGTTTTCAAACGCCCCCGCCAATCGAACTACGAATGGGAGGTCGCTGATTGGCCCCGAACCAGTCACACTTTCAAAACCTAGCTGCGAACAACGTGCTTCTACAATGTACTCCTTCGTTTCAGCCAACGGTATCGTCGCGGCATCTGGCGGCGTACACACGAGTCGCCGGCACTCTATTACAGAGGCTAGCACTGCCGAGGCGGGCGACCTCAGTGAGGATATCAGGGCGCTATGTCGCTACGGAAGGCTCGGCAGAGCGGCTGACGCGGGAGGCGCTGTCGTCGCTAGCGCGCACTCCGCAGCAGATACGAGTTGAGGAGGAACAGCAGTGGTAGGGAGGAAGGCGACAGAAATAAGCCCATAGCTGCCTTAGCGCATGGTGCTTCGCTTTATTTATGGTGTGAATGATTTCACAATTGTGTTACCTAATCAGTGACGCAATGTCAAAAAAAACGTTTCAGGGACCCTTTAAGGAGTAGGTACATTTTTGAAGCCTACAGTCACCCTATTACCTTCTTATCATCTTCTAGTAATGTAATAGAGAATGCAGTTGTAATTCAGTTGACTCTAGCTGCATGTCAAAGTTCAACATTGCATTTCCTTACCAGTTCAGGTTCTGGTCAGGATTTTTCCTAATTGGCTCTAATCTCTCTAACAGGTAATATAGGATGCCCAGTGACAGTGGTGACCTGGTTTTAGATTTTTTTTTGTAGACCTTTTTGAGACTTTTGACTCAGTTACTATTCACGTTGTTTCATATGCAAAATCCAATGCTATCGGTATCACTGGTCCTGTTTTAGAAAAGTTATTTTCTCTATAGAGAATGGAGTTGCTTGTGTTTGCATAACTACCTTCCAACAGAAAATAATTACAACCCTTGTGCTATAAGGGTCAATCCTTGGTCCTGTTTTGTTCCTGATATACATAAATGGCCTACCACAGTACTTTGAGAACTCACAATATATATAATGTCCACTTTATGCTGATAGGCTATTGCTCTCTGTTTTAATAATTATGTTTACCGCTTATAGCAGAGTTGTTGCTTGTGCTAAGCTGGCGCAGGATAAATTTTTTTAGTACCGCCAAAAGAACGGGCTTTTTTTTTTCACCACAAGATATTTCTGCAACTAACCTGTTGGTTATTAAGTCACTAGATAGACATAGTTCTGATAGAGTGCATGCTTATTGGTAATTTAGAGTACCATTTGCACCCTCACATACTTTCACCTAATTTTTTGTGAAGTCTACTAAAAAAAAAAAGAAGAGGTTACTTGCACACTTTGCCATCTCCGCACCTTCCTGCACTTTCCTGTTCTCTTCCACCATGAGAAAGCATGCTTACAATGCAACGCAGAACACTCGGACAACTGCATCAAAGGTGTGCGAGGGTGTAGCAGCCCCATCTCTGTTGGCTCCTTCACATCAGCCTCTTCTCTCCGCCTGTGCCGTCGTGCTGCGGCAGAACCTGTTGTTTCTTGCTAGTCTAGGCATTGCCAAAAGTTCACCTCAGTTGTTCTGTAATGCCAGACTATGATACCTATATGGCAAAATCGAAACTCTGTGTCGGGAGAGCTTGTGAAGGAAGATGAGAATTGTGCCACCACAAGAGCTTCAACACTTACTAGAGTCATGTTATAGAGTAACATAAAAGAGTCATTTGATAAGTATGGTAAAGATACAAGAGATGGCATTAAAATTCTGTTTTGTTCTAGGTAATGCATGAGGAGTATCCTTTATATTATGGCAGAACTTCTTTACATTGGTACCAGCAATTATAGTAGGATACAACTTAAAAAAAAAAAAACAGTTGGCAAAAAGGGCCCATGGACCACGCGCACCAGTCTTACTCTGCTAGCCAGTCACAGAAGCAAAGAAAGTCGTCGTCATATGACCTTTTCAAAATGGCGCCTTGTTTATGCCATCGGGGAGCGTCTGCTGTTCTTGAGTCCTTTCATCGGTATAAGAAGTCATGATTTGTTGAGGAGCATGGACAAAAATGTGCAGAGTGTCAGCGTTCTATTTTGAAAAAGGCCATGAGACAGTTTATTTCGCTTCCGAGCCTGTTTTACGCATGAATGTTCACTGAACTGTGTTGAAAAACTCAGGTGGCGGAGCTTGTGGTGCACCGGGTTTTCGCATTGCAAGCGGTTGATTCCTGCCCTATAAGGAATTGTCCTTTCCATATTCCACTCTAAAAAACGAATGAAGACATAAAAATTTATGCACCTATCCATTATTGTTGCCACCCTTGCTTTATTTTGATAATATGGAAAGTTCAATCAAGCAACTATTTGAGGCTTCGCGGAGGTACAGTGGCTGATGCCTACTTCAAGGGCCTGGAGACATCCTTATTTTCTGAGGGGATAAAACAATTGGAACACCACTGGAAGAAGCATGTGGAGCTGGAAAGGATGTATTGGGAAAAATAAAGTATTGTTTCCTGGAAATGTGATTTTTTAATTGCTTTTTACCTCAACTATCAAATGTCCCCTGTGTACACTGTCTGCTTCTTCTATGGTCGTGTTTATACTTGCGCTTTGGGAGGTTGCTGACATTGCCCATGATGACAAGTCCGACTTAGACTTCTCGGCTAGCTATTTCAGTGACTTTTTAATAGTGATATCTAGCAGTGCTGGCTTACTACACGGTAAGTATGGTAATGCCGTAGCGCCCTGGTCAGCATGAGGATATTTTAGTCAGACTTGGATGAGTTTACCTATGAGTATGTTAACATCATGAGATGATGAGAGTAGCTGATAAAGTTTTGACAGACTAAATTTTCTGCATGCCAACCATGACAGTAAGCCATTACCATACATACCGTACGGTAAGCCAGCTCTGATGAAGCTTTCTCATGCATGGTTTATTACAGGCTAATTTACAGATTATTTTTGACATGCTCACAAAATCCCCGAGCAATTGGCGCACTCCCTTTTTGAAGCCTTAGATCCGTGGGGGAAAAAAAGTGCACAGATTACATAGGTGAATATGGTAGTTAAGTATTTGCCTACAAGACGCACAATGGGGCTGTGTCTATGACATGGCCTTCAGTCTGTTCTTTTGCATGTTAAAAAGCTTACGTAGTTATAACTAAACTACGTTCCTTGCTTTAGCACTAGATAAGTACCTAATCTTTGATGACAATGTGAACATAATCGCAAAAGAGAGTAGCCTGTTGTATAATGGTTCTGTACAAGAGTTGCTTTTTGTTCACAAAAGGTGTGCAAAATGACTGGATCTACGGCTGATATAGCTAGTTGAAGACCCATTCGAAGAAAGTGAGTTATTACAATTAGGTAATACAATTTGCAAATGAAAAGTACAGTATCATTGTGACATGCATTATCAACAGGAATTCATGATTACAAATATGGTATGGGGATTGGTAGTTTCCTGGAAATAGGGGCCTTGTAAATTAAGGTGCAATATTTGCCAGACCAATAAAGGGTGTGGTTGACTCTCAGCACATAGTGTTTTTGTTATTCTGCCTGTCAAATGTTACTCATGGGTTTTATTAAAGCGGATATTTTGTTGGGAATGCCTTGGAATTTATTCCATGTACTAACGCTGCAATTTTATATTACCTAATGATATTATATAGGCATTGCATTCAGATTTCTGAAAAGTCCTGTGGATGGTGCACTCTCATTGTGTACTGGCGTAACCCTCCCAACCTTAAGCTCTTTGGTGTACATGCCTATCACAGATCACTGATAGCTTTCGCTAGAGGTTTGCACAATGCTTCATGTGTTGTCATCTTGAGTGGTGTTCTATAAGACATTTGGTGTCTGCAGTGATATGTCTTTTTAAATGTGAAAGTGTCCTTAGGAACAGTATGGAACAAGAATTTATTACCTTTATGAAAGCTGCCAACTGCTTTTCTATGTTTATGAAATAATTATTGAACAATTCTCCAAGTTCACCTTCACTGTGCCAGCCATGGTGGTCTAGTGGTTATGGCACTCGGCTGCTAACTCGATGGTCGCAGAATCGAATCCCAGCCACGGCGATTGCATTTCTATGAAGGCAAAATGTTGAGGCCCGTGTACTGTGTGACGTCAGTGCATGTTATAGAACCCAGATGGCCGAAATTTTCGGAGCTCTCCACTACGGTGTCTAAAATGTTAAACCCCATGAGCCAATCAACCATAAACATGTACTGGTCAAGGAAAACCAATTTGGAGGTATGTTATCCACAGAGACCAATCAGAGCATGCATTTATCGGAGTTTCTCGCTAGTGAGTGGAGTTGTGGCACCACATTGTGGCAGTGGTATCTGTGCTACACAGCACGCGCACCCACATCGGCTGTAGTGTGTAGGTATGTAGGGTTGTTAGTTTTGGGGTGAGCGAGCGAGCAAGGAACTTTATTGAAAAGGACCAAAGGGATCGGGATCAGGGGTGGAAGCGAAGAGGCTCCATCTCTTCACCCGGTCGGTGGCTCCACCCAGGTCGGCACGGGAAGATGTAGCTCCTCCGCTATGGCCCGGGCCCTCCGGACAGCCAAAAGTTGTAGCCCCAGGTCGGGACTGCGTAACGCACCACTCCATGACTCCTCGTCGTTGAGTCGCTCACGCGCGTTGGCGGGACACTGCCAGAGCATATGTTGTAAGTTGCAGCTCTCGAGGCCACATTTGGGGCAGCCCGGTGGGAAATCCGGCTCTATCCTGTGGTATGAGCGTGGGCTGGGATAGATGCCAGTTTGCAAGCGCCGGAGCGTAACACCCTGGGCTCTGTTCAATCGCGCGTTGGGGAGTGGGTAAAGCCTCCTCCCCAGCCTGTAGTGATTTGTAATCTCGTGATACGTCGTCAGTGGGTCCCTTTCCAGACTCAACCCCTCTTCAGTCGCCTCTTCTATCCTCGCGCGGTTCGTGCATTCACGCGCGAGGGTGTGGGCGGCGATGTTGGGGTTGAACACGCTGAGACCCTCCATGTGCGCCGGGAACCAGGAGATGTTGTGGTCCCCGGTCCAGCGCGGACTGTTCCGACTTGCTCGGACTATTCGGGCGGCCAATGATGAGACCGTGCCCGCGGAGAAGGCCCTAACAGCCGTTCTCGAGTCTGAATAGATTGTCGCTGGTGTGGTTGCCGCTTGAAGTGCCAGGGCTATGGCCGCCTCCTCCGCAACGCTCACGCTGTTTGTACGGATCGTTGCGGTCGTGATTGGATTGCCTCCACCGTCGACGACGGCGACGGCAAAAGCAGTTTCACAGTGGTATTCTGCCGCGTCAACGAAGAACGTTGCGTCCCTGTTTCTGATGCCGCGGATGATCGCCCTGGCCCGGGCCACTCTCCTTCCTGCATGGTGCACGGGATGTACGTGCCTAGGGATGGGGTCTACCTGTATATCCTCCCTCTCTTTGCACGTTAGCATGGTGCGCTCCTTGAGCTCGATTCCGGGGAGGGCGGCCATCCCAGCTTCATCTAGTATTTTTATTCCTGCTTTAGTGCTTGATAGGCGTGTTCTTTGTGCCGTGAAGTGCGCCTCGACGAGTTCGTCTATGGTGAAACCCGGTTTTACTCAATTCTTACACCGCGAACATGTTTCAGGAAAGTTGGGTTAAACCTGATTTCTCTCCAAATTTCAGTACCACATATCATCCCATTTTTATTGCTGTGTTAAGTTTGCGGTGCATACACTCTAGCTGCCCGTCTTGGGACAACAAAGTTGCATTCTTTTGGCTGGAATGAACACTAGTTATGTACAGTTCATTTCATAAGCTGTGTGCAGCACTGTGAACTTTATATGGCTGTCATTCGTAGATTTAAATTTGTAAATATGACTCAAAAAGACCCAAATTTCAGTATTGTTCCACGAAAAGTCCGATTTCTCCTTGATTTTTATGTTAAAAAATATCATTCAATTTTTACCCCCCCCCCCCCCTTTCCCAAATTTGAAAAAAATTATAAAATCCAAAAATGAACAACCCTATGTATCAGCACAAATATGTTTTATGAATGGTAGGGTTGGAATGGAAGCTCTCACTCATATGCTAAGTCTAGGTGAGGTGCATGAGTATGGTCCAGACTGGCCTTTTGCTGCACCAGCATGACCAAGGGATTTGAGCCAAAACTGGATTTAGTGTGCGCTAGTACACATATGCATAGTCTGGAAGGCAACCGTTGGTGAAAACTGCCATAGTTAACTCGGAACACAAGTATGGAATTCAAGTACATAGTGTTTGAAGGAATACTTCTATAGTTTGCTTGGTGCAACCTCACATGATTGTAGGAAAAACCAAAACACTGTGCTGTTGGTCACAGATCAAGACCAAATGAGTAAAGATGGCATACTTCATTCTTCTTCCAGATCATAGACACATGTGCAGGGCTGAGCAGATATACTCAGAAATGTATTCCAGAATACAGATAATGAAATACATGTGTTGGAAGCCTAAAATACATATACTGGGATACATTGGAATATGATGTAACGGGATATTTGAGAGATACCTTTGCAAAAACATGAAAAAAGTATCCCAGAATACAGATACAAGAATACAGATGCTGGAATACTTTTTTTTATTAGGGGATGCTGATGCTCCACAAAGACAGTTATGGAGTGAAGCATAATATTGTGAACAATGTACATTGCAGGGCAATAAAACTTGCTAGTCAAGTGTGTCATTCAAATCACTAATGAACACCAATAAATTTTGAAAAAGTGTTTTATAATAAGATTTGCTTTGCTGCGAATGTCGCCGCACTGACTGCACTTACACAACAGCAGCTTGTCAAATAGGCTGTCTTCTAGACAGCATTGGTTCGGCCTCAACGCAAGGTCTGCGTATGAGAAAGGTCTTTCTACTGCCTGCCACAGAGGAGCACCAGTTCATACTGTAACGAATAAATACCGCTTTCATGGCCGGAAAGTCGCGCAGCATTGCGATATAGTGGCAGGCAATCAAGTTGTCATCATTTTAAAGAGCACATCGGCAGCCACGTGCACAGCCAACTGTTGGTATCAAAGGGCCACTGGCCACGAAAGGATCAATTCCCTGCAAATGGCTGTAGGGGCAACTTGGGAGCTTCAACACTCCGTGGTATAACAAATTCCTTGCGTCCGTTCCAAAACGGTGCCTTGAAAGCCACCTCCTGAGCTTTATCAGTGCCGGGCCAAATGGCTGAGTACAGCACTGAATAGTCAACAAGATTGTTGTAAACACACCTCATCAGACAATCTGGTGACATTTTTTTCATGCAAAGCTGGCTCATACAGTGTGTGGCTTCCTGGACAGAGGAGACCACTCACCAGGGGAAGGCCAGCTCTTGTCTTCTCACAACAAACATTTACTTACCTTCATCAATCCGGTAGGTTCCGCTGTGGGGCGTAAAAGGTCTTTGTAGCGTGTTTCAACAAACCTCAACAGGAGAAATTGGCTGCAGCGGCGGCACAGCCCGGTGCCACAAATGCATGCCACGTGCTTGTAAATCAATTAGGAATCCACCCCTACACACTGGAGCGTGGCAAAGAGGATAGCCACCTTCGAGCCATTTTGCCACCGCCACTGCTTTTTGAAGTCCTGCTGCCACTTTGAGAATGAACACGTGCAAAGCATTGCAATGCCGTTGTTTCAAGGTGGTTATACGCGTGGGTCATAAAGAGACGGTTGGCCACTCGAAAAAAAATTAAGGGTGCTGTACTGGCCTTGGGACAACAGCGACTTTAGTCACAGAGGCCAACGATACCTGCAGCACTGGGCATCATTCAGTGCATGGGGGGAGAGCTTTGACTCGATCCCTGCTGTGTCGCCGAATGGTGGCTTTTGCTTGGTTTAGACAAAAATAGTCTTTTTCTCCTGCTTGGAAACTCGTAAACATGGTCTCATTTTTGAAAAAAGTAGAAAGTTATCCACGTCCTCAACGTATCGCGATACAATTGATACATTGTAAAAGTATTCCACTACTGAGATACAAATACATTTTTAAATGTATCTTGATAGAGAAATACAGATACTCAAAAGTATCTCTAAGATGCTATCGCGATACTCTTGTATTGCGATACTGCCCACCTCTGCACATGTGCTTTTCGTTTGTATAACTCAAAAATAGCAATAATAATAATAGACCCTTTTCATAATTTGCAAGTGCACTTTTCTACACTGCACATTTGCCGAACTAATGGGGACACCTGTATTGTTTGAAATGTTCACAAAGTTAGCACATGCTGAGGCTTGTTTTCTGTGCGTGTTTAGATCATGAGGGATGAGCCTGCATTTTTCATGTCTCGGTGTGAACTATGCTTGTGCATCCTGCATTCAGAGCTGATTACGCCGCCATTAGGTGGGCAAACTGTGTGACAGGAAAACTAGCTTTACAATTAAGAAAAGGGTCCATAATGGCACTGAGAATGTTCTCACGATCACAAAATCAACCGATACCCATTGGGCCCACTTTCTTGTTGTACCACGCTTGCTGCATAGCAAGCAGGGCACGACATTTGAATAAAAGAGCAAGGCACTTTTAGCTGTTCTTTGCAATCAATGAAATGCATTTGATAGATGGCAGGTTTGGCTGCAAATGCTTGTGAAATGGGAATTCCCAGTTGTATATAATGCTCCGTGACATGTTGTTGGCTTCACATGCTGTCTTGTGAAAAGATTTTTACAAAATCTTTCTACAAAGCAATCACACTTGAAGTGTTTCTTTTTTTATATTTGTTTTGTTAGTGTACTGTAGGTATGCATATATTATAAGGTGCAGACTTCTTGCACTTTCTATGAGCGTGGTTATCTGACCAGCTCATGATAATCTCACATATCATTTATGGGCTATAACAGCACTTTTCCATACCACAGTTCCTTTTTGATGTTTTCTTGCAATTTGAAAACAGCGCTTACATGCCATTTAGAGAACCCCAGACGAGGTACTGTACAGACTGACTTTTTTAATTGCGTCTTCTGTATACTGACCTCACATCAACACCTTTTTTTTTTTTCCCTTATCGCTGTGTCTGCTTTTCTTGCCCTCATTATTATATTCAGTTTATTTTAAACCAAGGAAAATAGCTATTATCTGGGACCCTTGACAGTTTCTTATCCATCTCCAATAAAATGCACAGTCACTTACACCTGCAAAACATGCCTTTTCCCCTTCCCCTTCTGCTTCTTCCTCCACAAAGGTAATCGAGGAACCACTTTTGTCACTGTTAAGCTCTAAGCAGTTCAGGGACCCTCAGCTTTCAAGATTTAAAGTTGTTTAAGTGAAACACAACCTGCAGTTTTTCTTCATTGAGAAGGAAAGACTGTACACCCCAGTTGTAGTAAATACTGAACTGATACATATTACTGCCCATTGTGCATAACATCTGTAATTGTGCATTATAGGAACCTTACGCCCTGATTTGTTTTTACATACTGTTATGTTGTAAATGGAAATGCAAACCTTATTATGCTTGTTGTGTACATATAAAGTATCAGCTTCATTGTTAACTGTTATATCACACATTCAGGGAAGAAACTTTTTACAAGGCGTATTGTCTCCTGACTGTATCCCTTAGACTGCAATGCACATTTTGATGTATATGTTGGTGCTGTGGCATTTACCCTTCTTTTCCTTTTCTTTTTTTTTTCCCCCTACAGGACACAGTGCTGTGGGGTGTATTAGCCCTTCTATTTCTGGTCTCCTCCTCACTACTGATACACAGCAAGGTGCTTTACCGACGCACTTACTTTACAATTGTTGACTGGACCTGCAGCCTTTTTGTTGTCTCTGGGGTTAGTATAATCCATTCCCTCCTGTTTAGAGGCACATGAAATGCCATAGTGCTATATTTCCTGTTATATAAATGAGTACTATGACATTCACTTAGTCATCAACATTATTCCATAAATTTGAAGGAAGTACTGACATTAAATTTCTGTCTGTTTCTTTTCTTTTTTTTTTAAGGATAGCTGTCATTCCTTTTTTTTTTTAGTGTATACCAAAACATTCACTTATCTTTATTTTTCAAAATGTTGTACTTTCGCATGAAAAGCAAAGCATTGATAGCAACAGCAGTGCACTAAACAGATAATGTCCATATTTTCAACAGCCCTGCATATTGCAGCAGACATTCACTTACTATTTAAATTAACGAGCATTGTATCATGTGTGTGCATGTAAACATGGACACATGACACTTGATGACTGCAAACTCTGGCTTTCGTATTGCTGGTATGATTAACTGTGCCAATAAAAGTAAATACATATATATCCATCTAGGCTTACTCGGGTTTTGCACCCGCCACCGACTTTTATGACTTTGTGACCTGACCTCACTGTGTGGGGCTGTAGCCCTGGTGCTCCCACTGCACTGACTATTGCATGTTGAGTGCTTATAGAGTCATGCTTTGGCAACAGTCATGTTATAACTTGTGGCCATTGCACCAGGCTGTCTGACCTACAACTCACTACTTGTGGTAGTGCCACTCACTACCTCAGATTTCTCTGATGAAATCAGGAGTCCTGCTCCAAACATTTGTAAAGGTGTGAATTTTGATTGGCTTCCCTGTAGCACGCAAATTCACATCTTATCAACCATTTATTAACAGCATGCTATGCCATGGAAAGGGTAAGGCAGTAAAATATTAATCAGACTAAAACAAAAATTAAGTAGAAAAGAAGCAGCTTTACTATATGGTGTGGTTTGTATGAATTGAAAGAACATGTAGGAAGGATCAATGAACAAAAAATGTGCCCTTCTGGGAGCATGATTCTTGAGAGGTTTATAACATTACTGACCATAAGGAAGACATTCATGGCCTACATGCAGCAGGCATCCAGGAAAGGGTGAAGTGCACAAGGTGACCTCATGGATTGGTATGAATATTGGGTCTGTCCCACATAAATATAATAATAAATAAATATAAGAAACTCAGCCACTCAGCCTAGCCTTGGTAGCTAGGCTGAGTGTCATGCACCAATAATTAATCACCTGTTCACCTGGTGGGCCAATGTCTGATTTGTCTTGTATATCTTGTCAACAATTGTCAATCATGTTAAGGAGCAAAATGTATATCGCCGCACACTGAATGCAAGGCGAGGTCTAGGAATCGGAATTACTGAATTAATCATCTTGGGGAGTGTGGGTTTCCTTCCTTGCAAGAGAAGAGCATAGAAACCTGATAACAGGGAAAGGCACAAGAGAGATGCAGCACTGTCTTTTTTTTGTGGCTGTCATCTTGGTCTCTGTAATGATGAACAACCAAGGATCCTGACTTAAAATGCCTTTCTTGTTTTTTTTCTTGGCTTTCTTTTGTTACACTGTATCAGGGGATAAACTCTTTTTAACTGTGTTTTCTTGTGAGAGAAAGTACACTTGAAAAAGTTTAGTAGGAGTGCGTCTCCATTTGATCTGTTTGAACCCTGCTATGAAATTCTGCACACATTTCATTTGGGTGCTGCGTTGTTTTGTGTTTGTATTTTCTTGCTTTATTTTTATTTGTTTTCTTTGGTACAGTCGAACCTCATTACAAGAGGCATTCAAGGGAACATGACTCTTGTAACTGGAAAATTCTAAAACACTGAAAAGTCTGTGTCACATTATTATACATCGGCATCAAACTGTGTTCTAATAAGACTGCTTGCTGGCCTAGTTGGTATTTACTTAAGGACATGATGAAGCCGCCACTAAAAAATACACACACACAAAGGGCAGAAACACGGTTCTCTGTGTTTCTGCCTTTTAGTCATGCCTGAGTTTTTGCCTAAATAGTGATGAACTTATTCTAGGGACTTAAAAAAGTTGCCCATAGTAACACAGTATATTGTATGCAACACTGTTAAGGGGGGACATGCCTTTCGGTACAAACTTTGTTTTTTGGTGTATGTTGATGAAAATTGGCACAGGCACTAAGAACTGCTCTGTGATGCTTTCATAAAAATGTCAAAGCAATACAACAAAAACTTCTTGCATGACAAATTATTCCTTTAGCAAACCTCGTGGAGAGTCTGAAGTACTTACAAAACGAAGCAACCTGATATTCTGCACTGCACGAATCTCTCTCACTTCCAAAACAATCTCCTTGCATAACAGGACAGTGTTGCCAGCATTCCTTCCTGCCTACTTGGTATGTGCTGGAAATCTTTTCACAGCATAAGCTGTTACGGGCTCATTACAGTGACTGGAGTGGTGGTGATGGTGTCTGCTGCCACCCATATTCATAACTGCTATCAACTTCAATGTAGAAAAAAGGCTGCATGCCCTGTGTGGATTGGAACACAGATCAACAGTAGTGGTGCCACTACAACACTGACAGACTCTCACTGCTTAGTTGGGCATTTTGCATTCTCAGCCACGGCTCTGATATGTTAGAATTAGTGGCATCCACCCTAGCTCTCGCCACTTGGGTGGGCACTCTGTGTTCTCAACCACCACCCTGATTTGTAAGAGTGGTCTTTCAGGACATTATATATGTTGGCCAGCATCAGCTGTGGTTTCATCACTGAGGATGAGGAAGAAGACAACGATCATGAAGAGGAGAAGGAAGATGGCAAAGAAGAAGATGAAGTCGGCTAATAAGGAGGTGGCGACAACAGTGAAGAAATAGAGGGAGTGAATGATGATGGAAAAGAAGTAATGGAAACAGACAAAGCAGGCGATATCAGCAACAGAGGGGGGAAAGCAGAAATAGAATAAGACTGAAAATAAGTATGAGAGCACACAGCAAAATCTAGCTTTACCTCCCACTGTGATGTGTCCTCTGTGCGGGCCTGGGAGTCTTTTATGGAACGGGTTGAGTATTCCTGTGGGATTTGATCTTCTATTTAAAAAGAATCACTTAAAGGGTAAAAGGGCCCTGTAGCACTTATTTAACATAGTCTGAAAATGGTGCCCATCAATCGGGGAGGCTCCTGGGAACATGTGAGCCAAATATTAGTGTGCTGTGCGCACCAGGGAATTCGCAATCTTGATTCCAGATACGGCTGAAAACCACCTGCTCTTCTTTCAACATGTGACACCAAAAAGAACTTTGACTTCGTTTGTTGAATTAGAACTAGCATTAGTGATTCCATAACTGCAGAAATGTCCTTGGTAATGTTTTATTTGTTTATGTTGAGTTCAACAAATAAAGAAAGTATGTGTGTGTTTCTTTCAGAACAACAAAATAAGTTAAGCAACACAGTCAGTGCTACTTGTGGTGTCATTTGTTGAAAAGGGAACAGGTGATTTCCAGCTAGTACTTTTGGAACCAAATTGCAAATTTTATGGGGCATGCAGCACACTAATATTTGGCTCAAGTGTTCACAGGAGCCTCCATGACTAATTGGCACAGTTTTTCCGACTTCCAGAAAGTGTCGCAGGGCCCCGTTAGATCTAGCTTCGAATACCAGAAGTCTCAGGGGCAAAATCTTATAATCGTTCCAAAAGTGGACCAGTTCACTTTATCTCACATGGTTGATCAGGTCAAGTTTTTTGCTGAGGTGAGTGGCTGTCCAATCACGCAAGGGCAAGCGGACCAGTCCACTTTTGAAACCATCATAAGATATCTCCCAAGCATGAGAACACTTGAGCTTGGTTTTCAATTTTGTAAACCAAACAGGATAAGTGTTTGCAAAACCTGACAAACAGCCTCTATTTTACATTTTTGTAAATATATTTACAGAGTATTTCAAGTAGGAGAACAGCCAAGCAGTCCATATGGCATTTGTTCTCTTGAGCACCTTCATCATCAAACTTTGTCTTCTGCATGCATATGTATAGTCAAACCTCGATAATTCGAACTCGCATAATTAGAGCTGCTGAACAATTCAAACTGGTCCATTAGTCTTGGCAAAGTGATGTGTATTTGAATGGAGGAAAACTTGCTAATTTGAACCTGAAACATGCCCCACGGTTACTTCAAACAAAATTGCCCGGCCGCACAGACTAATTTTCATGCAATCCTAAGCCAAAAGCAAAGTTAAACGCGCCACTGGCCTCTGTAGCTTTGCAAACTCCTAGCCGCATGCTCGATCCGCATACATGCCGCTACCCACGACACAACATCATGGGCATTGCCATGTGCATTTGATGGGGCGCGGTCCTTCTCTCCCATCAGTACAACTCCTTTTTTCCCCCCGAAAGAGGAGAGAGAAATACAACATCGGTGGTTGGGACCAGCCCATGGACCGGCCTACTGTTTGCGAAAGGGAACTCTGGAGACGTGCTTGCGAATGGCACACCTAATTGGCCACCCCCCTTGCTCACAGTTTGACTCGGCCATTGCTACGGTGATGAGACACCGCCGGCGTCACTGTGCCAGGCTGGCCAGGTGCCAGTATAAGTGTTGTCTGGGTGCGTGGTTGGCCGGTTCTTCTGTGAGAACACAGGCTCTGCCCGTCTGCGCCCCACTGCACTGGAGCTCTTGGGTTGGCTCTAGTCCATGCTGTTGCAGTCGCGTCGAAAAAGGTGCACCCAATTGTAGATAACTTATTATTTGAATGCTTGAGCTACGTAAGTAAATGCGTTTTCATATGTAACATCCTCTTGTGTTTTTGCATGTGCGCTGTGGTGATAGCCTCTCCTGTTCTTACATGTGCACTGCAGAGAAGCACGGAACGATTGAAGCTGCGTGCCTTGGTCTGTCCTGGTCCAGTGCATTATTCGCCCAGATGTTGTTGTGGGCCTGTGCTTTCATGTGCACGTATGGCTATTCGTGCTATTCGTAGGGCATGGGCATCATGTGGGCGGTGCTACCTTTGCGCTACATTTCGTGGTGCATAAGTGTGCGCTTGCTCTTTGGGTTCGCATCCTGACTGTTATATATGCTGCATTTTCACAGTGCGTAATTATTGACATTGCACTCCGAAGGATGTGTGATAGAGCCTACTTTATCGCATGTGAGTTTCTAATATTGAAAATGTGTGCGGTACCACTAATTAACGGGACCCCCGCTAGTTCAAACTTCGGTTAATTTGAACAGATTTTCTATCCCTGCAGAGTTTGAATTGACGAGATTCGTCTGTTTTTAGTTCCGCAACATCAGCGTTCAGCAGCAAGGGCGTCAACCTGGCACTTGTTAGAAAGTGCTGGGTGAAAGGTATGGCTTTAGGTGTGTGACGTGGGCAACATTTGAAGATGCGGCAGATGTGGTAGGGTCTGGAGGCCTTAATTCATAAGTAATGTTGGCCACTTTTTGTATGACATGGCACGGGTCTGGCATATTTCGATAACAGCTTGAGTGGGTGTCTTAGTCATGGTTGTCACACCTACACCTCTGGCGCATCTGCTATTAATCTAGGTAGTGACAAACAATCTCATGCGCCTTTTCAGCTGTAGTAATGGTGTGGCAACTATAATCACTTGATAGCTGGACAGGGTTGGGAAGGCCTTCGAGCATGCAGAAAAACATTGGTTCTTTTCCATGCAAAAATAAAAGGGAATATAGCAAGTGGTACGACAGCTTGAGGTGGTGTACATGAAGGTGAGAAAAAGTAGTGTATCATCCCAGTCGCAGTGATCAGTTGAAACATACATGGAGAGTATATCAGTGGTTATAGATTCAAGCACACAGTAACGCTGTTCATGTGGGTGTGGTAGGTCATTGTAAGCCTGTGTTTTGTATCACAACAACGAAGTAATTCACCGATGACCATGGACAAGAAATTGTGACCTCACTCCGTGAGAGGCTGATGAGGAGTGCCATGATGTAAAATTACATCCTGTATCATGAAGGCAGCAACATTCATAGCACAACTGCTTTGGAGAGGTCTCACTACATGGGTCAAATAATGCCAGATCTCATAACAGGTTGAATAATACTTAGCTACAGCAATCTATTTATTACCTACAATGGACAGAGGGAAAAGACCAAGAAGGTCGAGGCCAACACAGAGAAATGGCTCAGTCTATATATCAGTAGGCTGAAGGAGCCATGCAGGATGTATAGGTGGCTTTTGCCAGTATTGGCATGACTTGCAGAAAGCAAGGTAGTAGAGGCCACACCAGAGAAAGTGTCATGTCTCTGGGCACCACCGATGTGGCCAGCTGTGGCCACCATTAACGCAATACAGTTGTCCCTTATGAAAGAATAGAAGTACCTAGGAGTAATTTGCTCTAGCAGTTTAACGTGGAATGCACATGTCGATCACCACATTGTATCAAAGGCCGCTGCGGTGGTGTAGTGGTTATGCTGCTTGACATTTGATTCGAAAGACACAGGCTCGATTGCAGCTCCAGTCGTCGCATTTTTGATGCATATGAAAATCGTAGAGGCACATGTACTGTACGATGTTGGTGCATGTTTAGGATCCCCAGGTGGTCAAAATTTCCAGAGACCTCCACTACGGCATGCTTAATAATTATATCATGGTTTTGGCACATAAAACCTTAGCCCCGCCACGGTGGTTTAGTGGTTATGGCACTCAGCTGCTGATCCGGAGGTCGCGGGATCGAATCCCGGCCGCGGCGGCTGCATTTCGATGGAGGCGAAATGTTGAAGCCCGTGTGCTGTGCGATGTCAGTGCACGTTAAAGAACCCCAGGTGGTCAAAATTTCCGAAGACCTTCACCACAGCGTCTCATAATCACAGCTGGTTTTGGGACGCTAAACCCCACAAATCAATCAAATCATAAAACCTCATAAATAATTATTACATTGTATCAGTGGCTAGTAACACAATAAACTTTTTGGGTTGCAACTTTGAGCAAGCACCAGTCTGTCCAAAGGAAACCCTGCATATGCCGAAGGTATGCTCGATTTCAGAACACATATGTAATGCTTGGGACCCCTTAGCTAATGTTATCGATGCTCTGAGGTGGATACCTTTTCAAGCAGCTCATTTCATCACAGGTCATTCTAAAAGGTCATTTGAAATCTAGAATACATTATGGCAGCCTCTTCTTTAAGAGAGGCCCAAATATTTTGTTTGGGTTTGTGCTGTAAAATATTTCATTGTTTAAAGGGCATTTGAAAAGAAAACTACCTACATGCTTTAGACTAAGCGCATATCTGCCCATACTGATCAAACTGTGTGTGAGTGCCTGAGTTTGCTACTAGAATAGACATTTTTAAATACTCATTTTTATCATGAACAATTCAACAATGGAATAAGTACCCTGAAGAAATTTTCTCCACTTTGCATTCATTGCATTAACCTGTACTTCAGAGTTCAATATTTCAGGCTGATAAGATTTCTTGTCAGCCTGAGTACAACTGAGAGTTTTTGTTTGTGCTTTGTTTTATTCTCTCTAATCCCTTAGTGCCTTTTGTTTGTTTTTTTAACCCATATATCAGCATTGCTTTTCTGTAGAAAATTTCAAATGATGTGTGACAGTCTGCGCTTTGTCATGTATTGTTTTTTTACTGCTGTATAATATAAAGTGAGGACGGCATTAGAGTATGGGCTGCACCCTGCTTTTTCAAAGTATTTTGAAAAAAACATTGTTCATGTAATAGCCACTCTTGCCTTTTGTGTAGGCCTGGCAGTAGCAGTTAGCCTCAGAAAGCATGAACTCACTACCATACATTTAAATGAAAGACCGTTGCCAATGCTGTGCCTGCAACATTGCTGCTCTTTTACAGTGAAGCTGTGTGTGCCCTGGCAAAGCACTCGTGGTCCGACTGAAAAGCACTCTGCTGAAAGATGTGTGCGCATACTTCTTGCTTCTATTGCACTTGACCCACTTTTGTTCTCAGTGCACTACTACATGATGGTGATTATTTGAAGCCCAATGTGTGGCATTTTCACACACAGTTTGTCCTCTTATGTTCATCCTACTCTTGCCCTCAGTCCACAACTACATGGTGGTGATTATGTGAAGCCCAATGTGCAGCATTTTCACACACAGTTTGTTCTCTTATACTCATCCTACTCTTGCACTCAGTCCACAACTACATGGTGGCGTTTATGAAAAGCCCAGTGTGTAGCATTTGAAATAAGTCCGTAAGTGTGTGCAGGGGTCTCCATTTGGGGGCGGTCAGGGACAAAGGCTCACTGCAGTGCCCCCTCCCCCTTCTCAACGCTCTCCCACTGAGGCCATTTGGTCAAAATTGGGGGCAATGTAATGGTACAGGGCACATTTGGCACTCCCCTCAGGCAATTAGACGGGGCAGTTGCCCCCCTTGCCTGCCCCCTGTGCACATGCCTATGCATAAGCCCATACGAAATGTGTGTAACCTCGAGAAATAAAGACATGACCAATAATTTTGAAAGCTTTTAATGGACCATCGAGGTTAACCCAGTGATAAAAACTGGGACCACACATTTCAGCTTCACTGGTTTACCATCTGTACTAAGTGTGTGGGTGGTGAAATTTTTTTGTTTATGCTTGTTATTTTTTTCTGAAGTAGCATTGGGCTTGTGTGTCATTCTGCAATGATCCATAGATTGTCCACCACTGCCATTGAAAGTGAGGCATGCGCTTTCCAAAGCATCTAGCAACTGTGCCCAGCATATGATAGCAGAAAACGGTGGAACAAATGAATTCTCGCATTGCAGAATGCTGTGTGCAAATAAAAAGAAATGATGCAAGAAAATGGGAGGGCAGTTTAAACTTATGCATGCTTAAAAGGCAGTTAAACGAGCACTAAATATGTCCCCCAAGGAAACAAAGAAAGCATGGAAAGCATGTGGGCAGTACACCATTGAAGTTACATTGTCATTATGCACCTCTTCTAAGCCCTAAGACAAGCACAGAACGTTGTGTCACCGACAAATGAAACAAGCCAGTGAGATGGGCAGGAAAAGGAAATAGAGGCTGGTGGGTGCTTGAAGCAGCTGTTTGGGGGGGGGTCAGTTCCTAGGGCTCTCCTCTGTATGTGCTGGTGTGCAGTAGTCAGTCTTTTTGTGTTTGTTTAGTACAAAGGACCAAAAGCTCTGTGTGATTTTTATTAGTGTGTATGTTTTTTCTCTGTCGCTCATTCCGTTTCCTACACAAAAAGTATTTAGCTTTCACTACCTCTGCTTCTCATGCAGTTCCCCCATTTTCTGGATTCTCATTATAAATAGTATTGTGCACATTGAATGATATAATCATGCTTTATTATATGTCCACTTTTCATTCAAATTTTCGTAAATGATGATTTTAAAAGCTACTTCTTCAGTTTTGGAGCAATCCTCTTTGTTAAGGTCAGGTTCAGACAACTACATTTTAAAAAACTTCTCGTGATAGTTAACACTGTGCATTATCCAAATTTGTAAACTGTAACGAGGTTCTACTGCATGTTTGTATGCTCCCTTTTTTTTGTGATTTATAGTTAGGAGGTGTAGTCTAAAGTTGTTTGGTTTGACATGGCCAAAGTAATTCCTCTTTATGAATGTGGGTTTTTTTTTTATAAGCCCCGAGGTGGGCTTTGTGATGATAAATGGTTCAGATAAAGCTGAGTAAGCTGTTGTAATGTAACTCATAACCTGTGAACTACCTTTTTTCACACAGATATTCGGTCTGGGCTGTGTGTGCTCCTGCTTTGCTCTGGGAGTTCTGCGTTTCCTTCGACCCAAGGCCCCTCTTCAATGCCTGTCCCCAGCAGTTGCCAGTCAGGACATTATGATGTCGCCCATAACTACAAGTTGATGCTACTGCAACACCACATTTATTGTGTGATCCTACATTCATGTGAATGTGTGTCAGCTTCATATTTGCATTTACCCTTGATGTGCATGTTTTTGTGACTTTCCGGTAAATATGCCTTTTTTCTTGACTGCAACTTGACTGTTTTAGAAACAAGCTTTGCTAAAGGGACACTAATGTTAAAGATGAGTTTTCTTGTATTAGTAGATACATCTTCAAAAATGCAGAAAGCCCCACTTTTGTGAGATGTTTATAGTAAGCTGGAAAACACACAAAACAAAGAGGGTTGGTGACATTTCTCTAAGGTTCCCGTACTGATACGTGTGAAGTCATACATTTTGACTGTCTACTGAAGTCTACAGTATTATTTATTGCTGAAAATTATATACATTGTATTGTAAGGGAGCCAGAGACTTAACAGAGAATGTTTCAGAAAATTTCATTGAGCCAGTGTGGTCAGGAGACAAAAAGAGAGACTGCAGTACATCATGTGCTCCAAGTTTTGACATGACATGAAATTCAAAAATGAAACTTTGACATTTATTTTATTTTTAACGTTGAAAATAAAAGGGTGAACTTAACTACAATGTAGTTCTTAAAGAATAACTTGTAATTGTAAACCCACTTCCTTGTTTGACTTTGGTGTCCCTTCAGAAACAAAGCTTTCTCAGTGACAATTATTACATTGTTGTCTGAAGATGCCATTTGGAGCTGTGTCATTAACTTGTAAGTTACAACAAAATGTAATTTCTTACCCTCTTACCACCAACAAATAGGGATCATGTGCTAGGTAGGGTACACGGACAGTTAAAACAAGGTTTAAATTTCATTTCTGGCCATGTTGTTTACTGTGTTTCCCTGTGGCCATGAAGCATGGGACAGCACATCTTGCACCACGCCAATGTGACTGAGGAGCACCATAAACTTGAGTATCCTCCCCTCCTTTGACAGTTTTTATTGCAAAACAAAAAAGTATGTTAGGGGTTCTTAACTACTTATTGGGTTATGAGACTCTTCCCTAGTTTTTCATGACTGTTTGAAAAAACAAAAAAAAACAAACAAAGGGAGGGGGGGGTGGGGGAGGAGGAGTGCCTTAGCATGTGTTAATATCTTTTCAGTTGTCATTTTTATTGTTGTTAAATACAGTGAGTTGCTCGCAACTCTTGGTGACGCTGTAAGTGTATGAACACGAATTATATTTATATAATTTAAGCTTTTATGGTCACTGAGACATCTCCCTGAGGCCTTGCATACCATCTAACCAAGTTGTGCGTGGTAACCCTGATTATCTTTTAACTCCCACTCTAATTACATTTCAGGTAAAACATTAATTGACCATGTTTCTCTTGTAAAAGTCATAAGAAAAGCACCATCGAGAGGGACAGTTTGCCATGGGATTTGGGACAATTTGCCAGCGAGAGTGAGAAGGGGAAAGGGCACTTGTTTAGTAGTACACGAAAACTGGAAATCTTCATATTGTGTAAAGGGGTATGCTTACACAGGTGGGGACACTTAATCAGCATTTTATGGTATGCTTCTAAACTTTTTTCTCTTTTAGGCGTGAATAATAAGGAAATGTGATTGGTACTGAAGGTGTCAGATTTCCAATAATTTAGTACTAGGTGCTAGACATTTTGTTGCACTAAAAATAAGGCAGTAAGAATTTGCTTGTATTTTGGTGAGCCATGACGGTTGCAAAGTAAGTGAATATAATTTACTGCACACTCAGTCATATTGAAGTTTTACATAAAGGTAATTGGACAATTGGACCACCAACTGGAAGTAAATGCACAAGTTAATTAATGCCCATAAACATTAGAAGTGAAAAAAAAAATGTTCTAATGTCATTAGTCTTACTAACATGTTGAACACCCTCTTAAGCATGATAGTGCCTCAACCAAAGTGATCATCTTCAACAATATGCAGCACCATGTCAAGTCAAGGTTTTCCACAAAAATTTTTTAGCAGTGGACATTTTGCAAACGGAGGTAAGAAAGGCCTGAGGTAGTATAGTGTGCGATGTAAAATCAGCACCCCTATGAAAACTAAAAAGTATTTCTGGTTGTGTGCTCCTCTGGGAGCTATTATGCATGTGTAGGTGCCATTTTTGGTTCTTCAGGCATGCATTTCATATGTTAAAGTGGTCAGTTGGAGCGGTGGTTGGTTAACCAAAGCGGGGGGTGAAATTGGTGCTGCTGCCTACCGTGGGGGAGAGCCCTACAAGTTAAATATATCCCGAATGAGTAACCTGTTAATCTTTCCTACACAATATGTGACAAAAAAATGTGAAAAAGAAAGTTAGAGAGAATAAAAGGAAAGAAAGAAAAGACATAGAGGAGTGGTTGTATTCTGTGTCTGTAGTAGCATGGCACTGAACTGATTTCGTTGGGGTTGACAAAAAAAAAACAAAAGAAGAACGTTACACCATTGTAGTTTTCGAAGAGCTGCATCTCTGGTTGGCCAGCTACTGAAAACGAAACCTTCATGATAAAATTCTTAGCAAACAGACTTAAGTATTACCCATTCTAGTGTCTGACAGGTTCCAGAGCTCCCGTCAAAATGTTTATATCCACAGGCTGGAGTGTATTAAACTTGTGGATGAGACACAATTCTGTATATTTTCTGTCTCTGGGGGTGCAAAAATTGGACTGAAGTGCATAAAGTTTACGTTCATCAAAACTGAAACCTGCCATATTAAAATGCTGCGTCACTGCTTCAGTAATGCCTTCACTATGTCTGCATAGTGCTCATTTAACGTAACCATAATTAGTCATCCGGTTTCATCAATGTATCGCTTGTGGTGCACTGTACATTCCAGCACGTAAATGACATTCAAACAAGCGCAGGTAAAACTGGACTTAATGTGGTGGATGCAGTCACTTCCATTGCTTAACTTCAAGGTAATTTTGAAAGTTTTTACAAGTCTTACTACTGGGACAAAAACAAGATGTTGTGCTGCCACTACACTGAGTGCTTACAGTTGCGTGGACTAACATGGCTTTAATGTTTCTGTTACAGCAGTAGGTGAACCTTGGTGCCTTGGGAAATACTTTTCTATGGTGCTTGTTGCTTGCTAATATTTGATAGTATTTACAGAGGATATTATGTTTGAGTGCATTAGAGTATTTGGTTATGTGTCCTAACAGCTGGGTAGACTGGCCTCTAAGGACTTCTCTAGGTAGTGCTTATTTGCCTTCTGATTTACATGTCATTACTATAGGCATTGCTTAAAGGGCCCCTAAACCAGCCCCGACATTTTTTTGAACGTGTCAAGTTAACATGCGCATCAAGTTGGGAATGTCATCACGATGAACGATGCCAAATGCGGCAGCGCTGCGCCCACGCCACAAACTCAAAAAACAATCCCGCGTGCCTCTCTGGGCATTCCTGAGCTGCGACGACAGCAACGGACAGCAACGTAGTTTTCGGTGACGTCATTAGAGTCCGAGCTCCGCTGATTGGCCAAAGGAGAATTTCGACTTCCGGTTAGTCTTCTAGTGCGCTCCCTGCCTTTCTGTTCTTCCTCGTCGTGTGCCGTTTGTGTGGACTAGAAACTGTAACAACTGTACCAGCGAGCAGAACACGACGGGGAGCACTAGCACAGAGCATTAGCACGGGACTAACAAAACACTTGCGTGAGCGCGAGGCCGGCAGAGCGGTGGCACGTGGAGGCGCGTCAACCGGAAGTGGACAGTCTGTCACATGACACACGGAGGAGCGCTCGGCGAGGAGGTGGCACCGGCAACTGCAGGCGACCGGTGCGTGGCACAGGAGAGAGCGAAACAAGCAAGCACCACGTTTTAATCATCAAACGCGTGTAACTCCGCTATTTCGGCACCGTTTCAAAAATATTCGTACAGCTGTGCGTTCATCGTGGACACCGGCACAGAAGCAACACCACAACTAAATTTTGACCTCTGGGTGGTTTAGGGGCCCTTTAACATGTCCATATGGTTTCTTTGAAATTGAGTATCCTCTTTATTGCTTTAGTGGTGAATGTAATTGGCATCATTGCTTCATATTGTTCTTATGCATGCTGCATGTGATGACTAGTGTAATTTAGGTATTGCTGGCTAACAAATGGCTCTATATGGAGCATCAGCTTCAGTTTTTCTCTTTTTATTGATACTCTGTTATTGAGGAAGTCAATTTCATTCAAAGAGTGGTACTATCAGCGTCAAATGAAAGCCGAACAGCGGAGCACGTGCCACCAGCACTGTTAACATTATAGTGCGCGCCGTCCTGTCATCACCACTGACAGGCGAGCACATCCGGTGTGGCAGCACTGCGCGATCCCCCTATAGTGCGTTATCTTCACTTCTGTTCCAGTTTTCGTATGGTGATAGCAGTGGCCGGCATGAGCGCGCCAAGCGCTTTTCGTCGTATCGCTCGCAGTTCTTCGCTTTTACTCTAGTGCTGCATTGCAATCAGCGTCGGGGCACGATAAAAAGAAAAGATAAATCTAATCGCTTTGTGGTTGCTTTCAAGCTATCGTCTTTTCTTGTTCAGCAGCACTGCTTTTGCTTTACCTGCACCGTTTCTTTTGTTTTTGGAGATCCAGCCGGAACCGATTAATTTAACCTGAAAATGCCGAGCTGTAGAATTTTCGCTTTTGTTTTCTTTTCTTTTTTTCTTCCTTTCAAAAATCCGAGTGAGAACACAGGCAAAAAAAAAAAAAAATCGCACTTCAGTTGGGTGGCGCTGTGCTACCAAACCAGATGTGTTAGCCTGTCTGCGCTGATGACTGCACGGCGTGCACTATGCTGTTTCTAATGCTTGTGGCACGCGCTCCGCTGTTCGGCTTTCATTTGACGCTGATAGTACATGGCAAACTTAGTACTAGAGTGAATGGCCAAAGGTTTTGTTTGGTGTCCAGTGAACGTTCCTTGTGCCATGTTCCCATTTAAAAGATATTGTCTGTGTGGCAGAGACAGGTGCAAGGCTCTATCTAGCGGAGCTATATCAGAAACTTTGCTCCCAATATCACCATAAATATGCTGGCTTATGTCTGTTCAAAAAGAGTTTCCTTTTTAGTACGGAAAATTTGTAGGTATTAGGTCTAATGAATTTCAAAATATGTAAGTGTGAGGACTAATTTCAGCAATGAAAGGTCAACTTCAGCCTCAGCCGCATGTGTTTGCTTGCCATCGTGCAATCACTTGAAGAGCGCTTCAATTCCTTCTGTAATAGGCATATTCGTGTGTAGGGAGCAGACGTCTACAGTTGCTAGAATAGCCTGATCAGGGAGAGTGTGTTTTAGCAAAGCACCAAAGCTGCTTAAGCTAACCGTAAAATCTCTGTCGTGCCAGTTTTAACAGCTAAACCATTTAAGCTAGCCGTAACTTATCAGACATCATGCAATACCACGTGACATTGCGTTACGTGATTTGGGCAACAACATGTCATGTGACGTTTCGTTATGTGATTTTGGGGGGAACATGTCACGTGGCATCTTGTTATGTGATTTTGGTGGGAACATGTTACGGAACATTGCATTATGTGATTTGGCCAGAAACATGTCACGTGACATTGCGTTACATGATTTGGGCAAGGACACATAAGGTGACATTTCGTTATGTGATTTTGGGGGGAACATGTCACGTGAAATAAATTACGTTGTGTGATTTTGGCGGAAACCTTATGAATCTTGGGAAGAAGGTAGAAATGGCCGGCTTATTTATTGTTACGCATCAGGAAGCAGTGCTCAGAAGGCATGATGAATTCCCTGGCTGGAAGCTTTCTTGTCCTGTTGTGTGTTCTAGCTGTATTCTGGAGTTAGATTGGAATCTAATTTTCGATAATGGGTGTCACTACTGGGTGTAATGGCCTTGTTTTTGTACTTTGCCATGTCCCAGATCACTATATTGCCACCCTTGTCCACAGGTTTTGTAATAATGTACTTTTGGTCCATGAGTTGTTTTAAAGCTGTTTGGAAGCATCATCATACTCTCAGTGCAATAATTTTTTTTAGTTTGCAACTTGGTTTTGTTGTGTTTGGAATTTCTCTTGCGACTAGCTTTATGTACTACTGGTAATCTAGATATGGTATTGTTCAGAATCTGGTGTCCCTGTGCTTGGTGGTTTCAGAGCATCATTGTTTGCATCTCCTACATTTACCTTATCAAAAAAGAAATCTTTAATGTGCAATCATGATGTTAGGACAAAATTCTTAATGCACAGATCAGGATGTTGGGACAAAATGTTTTTTGTTCTGGTTTTAGTTTCATTCCACTGACAAACGTTTCATTCCATTTCCACTCCAAAATTGAAAAAACATTAATAATCCATAACAGTTTGTAAACGTCTTCATTTGCATGCAAAATTGTGAAGCAGATTGGCTATAAAAACATGGTATTTATTTTTCCTAATAAGTGAACTATGAATTTTCAGATTATGATGAGCGCTTCCTGTGTAGGAACTGAGCATGATCTCAGAGACAGCTAGGGTTGCCAGCTTAATAATGGAAGTCGGGACAAATAGGTTTTTGAAACAACCAGATATTTCTTTATTCACAGCCAGTCTTCTTACTGTCTCCTTACCGTACTTCAGCTAACTTCTCGCATCTTGCAGAAGGTGATCTTGCTTCAAGATGTATTGATAAATATCTTTGCATTTTATGTAGATGTTCAACTTCACATGAAGCTTTACCTGCATCCCTCATCCCTCAACAAACTCTACATGATGGAGAAAACACCCTCTCCACTTGCTGATGGGGATTGAAAAAAGCAGCCAGCTGCTATCAAGAGGTTGCGGCAGCTTTGGGAACATTTGAAGAACTCCCCCCACTTCATGTTGGCTCACCTGCAAACTTTGCCATCGTGACACAAAGAATGTCACACTTGTTGTAAAGTTCATCACTAGTTGAGGTTCAGGCTGGTGGCCTTGACAGCACAGATGCGTGCATCAAAATAAAGCTCTCACTTTAGCCTTGGCACTGATATGGCCATCAGTGGTGACCTATCAAACAGGCCAAAAGTAGGAGTCACTTTTGCCTCCTCACGTTATGAACTGTGGAACTATATTCAGTCTTGAGTGCAGGACATATTACTGTCCCAACGTTGGCAAGTCAGGACTTGGGACTCCACATGAAACTGAGGGTCTGTCCCGTAAAATTCGGGACAGTTGGTAACACTAGAAGCAGCACGTGATTGTATGTACTTTCCAAAATGCTAGGATGCTTTTCTGAGAAAACGACCTTCAATGCTGGGAGTGCCTTCTCCCCCCTGACCACTGCAGAAAGAAATACTTGCACTAATATGTTATTTGTCACTGTCTTTGATATTTTTATTTAATTCTTAAAAGGCATGGTTCTTTATAAAGCAGTTACAGCATATGTACACCTCCAGGACAGTCATGCTTTCTGGAATACAGCTGTAATATTGCTTTTGCTAAAAGCCTTTCATTCGCATATTTCAGTTATCATTGGGTACTATTCAATTCTGCCGTGTCACAGCTGGCTAACTGCAAACTTCGGTGCTGAAGAGTTGTATCAGTAGAAAACGAAATGATCAGTTATTCCGTGCAAGCACCTGCCACTATCCATTAGTGCACTGAGCAGCATGCTTTAAAACAGTTCCATAAGGATGCTTAGATTGATAGCATGCTCAACCGGCTGTGTCATGCACTGCCTGAGATAAGTGCACCCGCTAAATTCTGAGATATGCAACACTGGTGGCATTGACTAATGTCACCTGTTTCGGAGTTGCCAACTTTCACCTTGAACTGAAAACAGATAGAAACAACTCCGGTTTCACTGCGGAATGAAATAATAATGTTTCAGCTACATTTTCATTCTGGTTAAAAATACAGTTGAACCCACTTATAACAATAGCGGTTTTAACAATATATCGGTTATAACAACGATGAGCTGCTGCACCATCAATCTTTGTATGTTTTCTATAGTGAACTAACCCTCTTACAGCAATGCCTCCATGCCTCACTATTGGTTATAACAATGAAGCCTGGCTGCTGGGTGTGGCCTGTGTTGGTGCCAAGAGAGAATGGAATCTGAAATCCTTGAAAATAAAACAAACTGTGGCCACTGCACACTCCCTGTTCCCCTGGACAGAATTTCCCACTGACATACAACAGAAACCAGCTTTTTCTCCAAGGTCTCACTGTCCCTCTGCCATTTCCAAACATGAGCCCCGCCCTGAAAAAAAAAAAGAAGTAACAAAGGACAGTGGTTCCAAAGCTGGCCTTAAGGAACTTCAACTAGCCTTCCCAGAGGAGCCTCAGTGCTATCCCCTCTAGCCACTGAGGTAAACAGTGGGGATTAAAATAGCACTCCTGCAGAGAGGGTTGGGAAGCAGGGGGCTCCTTTTAGTGTAGCTTAGGTTTGGTTCAGGGCATTTGCATCTTTGGCCTTTGTTGTGCTCATTGTCATTCTGTGAAGCATATATCCCCTGCACCCCTCCCCTCCTCCCCCTTCCCCTCCCAAACCTCCACTCACACACACATCAGCTCTGGGGTCCCCTCATATAGCTTTTTTTTCCGCACAACCCTGTCATAACAGCTATCAGTTACATCAATATAATTTTCATGACACTTTGATATTGTTACAAGTATGTTGGACTGTCACTTTTTTTTTAAGTTTTTGTTTTCGGTTTTTGTTATATCTCAACACACCGGCACAGATGCCTTGAAAACTTCATGTAGCTTATGCTAATTTGCTGTGTTATTCATGAGGCACTATGTAGGACCACATTTGAAGAGACTGATTTTGAATGCATTTAAGCTTGGTCATATTTCTATTTGAATGCGTTTAAGCTTGGTCATATTTCTACCATCTTGCTACTAAGCTTGGTCATATTTCTACCGTCTTGCTACTCTGTTCATGGTATTTCATTGGGGCATAGGAGCTTTCTATAGTGTTTATCGAATTATTATGGGTCAATTCCTAGTGCCAGTGTTTTTGCACTGTTCTTTGATTAATTTCTCTTCTCTACCCTCCTCACACTGAGCAAATTGTTCGGTTTGTTCTCCAGCTAGATAATGTTAAGTTCATCGGTTATTACAATAAGCTGATTTCCGTAATGTTCTTATTCTTAATGCAAAGCGTTAATATATTAATGTAATATAATGCAAAGCATTAATGACAAAGAGGCATTTACTGGAACACTACTGTTCCATCTTGTCAATAAGCTGAGAAGTAGGGCACCCAGAGCACCGGCTTAATTCTGAGACTGAAATTTTCGTCTCTTTTTTTATGCCTTTTTTTTTTAAGTGTAGATAGAATATTTTTGTAAGTGAAGTATGTCGTTTGTTTGCTTGGTGGTGAGTTTGTGATTGAAGGAAAGGATGAGATTTGAGGTTGCTTATGCTGCCTTCACTGGTTGACTGGTTGTTAGACACTCGTGTTCCTTTTGGGCAGACCTCCGGAGAGTACCATTTACAGGTGCTGTTTTCTTCCTACTCATCGTGTTACTGGTGAGGTCTGCCTCAACATCTGTCTGTGTATCTGTTGGCATTTGTAGGGATAAGCATGAAGGTGGTGCATGTGTTTTTTGCTATGCTTGTTGTTTGTGTATCCTTGGTGGTGTTGGTTCCATGTCCACAGTCTGAGTATATGCTTCTTATGTTTTATCTTCAGTGTGACCTGTGTTCTAGCTAGTGTTAGCAGCTTGTAGGGCATGTTGGTCTGGTAGTGGGATGTTCTGTTCAAGCATGACCTTTGGTACATACAAAATAACAACTGGGCTAGTTAGTTTCATCACCTGTAAAATAATTAAGCACACTGCAAACGTAGACAAAGAGACAACAAACGCAAGTGCTTACTTGCTACTGGAACATTAGTTCAAAGGAGTCACATAAGTGAACAGGAAATGGAAAGAAGCGCATGCATGTCAAGGCAAATGTTCACGCAAACATTTCCTTATATTTATTTTTGGATCGTTACGGTGCAGTCCATCCTGAACTAAAGGAATGTCAGGCTGCTGGTGAATTTTGGCATTATGGATGACATTGACTTTTTCATGGCTGTGTCCACTGTCAGGAAGAAAACATTAACCTTACATAAAGTAATACTAGCCATGTCTATGTTGTGAACTATGGAAATTGGTGTTAATATTTTTGTATGTGTATTTTTTCTCCTATTACAAGACATCTTTTGAGCTTTTTATCCCAGTTATAGCCAAATAGGGAGCAAACAGATATGCTTATAAGATATTTGGTGTACAAATTCCTAAGTATATCCTTAAACTGACAAGCATTCTTAGACCTTCGAGTGATGTTTGATTACCCGATATATTCTCATCTACAGTTGTAGCCTAATCTGATGCTTGAGTGAGGTTCATATTTATTTTTGTACTGTTTCTAGCCATCCTTTAAGACTTTGTTGACTAAAATGAGAAATATGTGCAATGTTTATGTTTGGTCTAGTCAATAATGAGTGATTAAATAGCATTTAACATGACTCAACATTCATGGTCACTACACAGGATGTTCATGATGTTAGTAGCATATTTACATTAAATTTAATCTGCTTTAAAACTGCATCCCTTCGAAGGAGATGCTAAGAAGTCCTCAAAGGAAATATAGAAGTACATATTTGAGCTTCCTCGTGATTCATATTTGATTGACAAATGATTGCATTTCTGTGCAGTCACTGCAGAGACCTGAGAATGGTAAATATGTTATATGTTTTTAACAATACTCAAAATGCAGGAGGATCTCTCTTCTGCCACCAAAGATTTATGTTTGTTAGTCGAAATGGGTGTTAGTTACTTCGTTTCCTTAGCCTTCACTTGTTTTGATTTTGAACTTAAATAATATAGTCATATTATGGTGACAGTATTAAGCGTATGTGGAGAAGTGTGACTCTTAGCAGCAAAGACGGTGTACTCCCACCGTGCATATTTTTTCTTATGTATAATGTCATAGTGGAAAACATATTTTTCATAGCACTATTTCAGGTTCTTTTGTTTGATATGGATGTAGCTTTGTTATTTGGATGTAATAGGCTTATTGCATGTCACTTCTTTGTTACTGACTGCCCAGCCAAATTTTCTTCCTCAAATTTACAGTGTTTCATAATGGATAATACATTCTTACATGTTTGACGCCTCCACAAACTTCACATCAGTGTACTGAAAAGTCCTGTAAACATACTCTACAGTTGCCAGCAGACCAGTGATAAGTGTATGCAGCAACAGCATGCAAAATAGTTGACAAATTTACATGTGTGAAATATTTTTTTCATTGCTTTGCTCAAATCATTAAATATTTTATGTTCACAAAAGAATGTATTGGTTGCCAAATAAAGTTGTTTGAAAAATGCTTCTGTATGGCATCTGACATGACAGCCGCTTTTGAAACTTGAGTTTCATCCTCTGTGTGGAGCTTGAAACTGCTCTTTGTTCAAATTTTTTTGCCTTCCACTGAATCTACTCAGAATCAATTCTGAGGCTGCATATATGCTGTCAAACCTAATTTTAACCACAAAATCAGACATGGAAATAGCTTTATTATGCCTTATCTTGATTTGAAGCAATAATTCATTGGCGAGTAACTGCTTAGATTTAATTTAAGCCAACATTTTATAGCCATGTTTGCTACAGCAAAGTTTAGCTCAAGCCATGTTGTTTAGCAAAGTCTCTCTGACCCTTTCGACAGAAAGTGGCTTCAAGTTTAGAACGTTCTAACACAGAAGAAACTTATGGCACGGTCTATTAATTGGGGTGGCAGACAGATTAACTGGCACATTATAATGGTCAGAATTAATTCTTACACTTACGCTTTTTTTTAAAACTAACGGTGTAATGAGGAGAGATGAGGCACTGCCATCTGGCTGCTGCGAGGAAAGATAGAGCATCAGCACTGCAGAGCATGCTTTTGTGCTTGGTCAGGACTGCTCTGTGCTGGACCTTGCAGAAGTCAGTTTACTTTCAGCGCTAAGTAAACCCTTGCAACAACAGTGACAAATTGTTTCCGTGTTGTGAGAGGATTGTAGTATACCCACTGTTGTGCTTTAACGGCCATCGGGTTGTGCTCCTGAGAGTAATCTTATCACGGATTCTGTGCAACACAACTCTGGTGGAATGCAGGAATGCTTGTTTAGCCATGCTTTGAGCACATGTTAAAGAACTTAGATAGTTGGAACTAATACACAGCTCTCAACCATGGCACCCCTCCAAGCCTGCTGTGCAGCTTGTATAGGGGGTATGTTTACACTATACAGTTCATATGTTAACTTACTGTTTCAAAACTTGAAAAGTATGATAAAAGTTTTAGATATATCCTGATGTTTCTTAAGGAGGCCCTGCAACACTTTATAACATACCCAGAAAATGGTGCCAATCAATCATTGAAGCTCCTGTGGACATGCGAGTCATATATTATTGCACTGCATGCACCACTTAACTTGCAATTTGGTTTCAAATACAGCTGGAAATTGCCTGCTTTTCTTTCAACAATAAATGTCACTAGCAGTACCAACAAGGCCGCTTGGCTTTCCTCGGTCTTATTAAGACAGATGCATACATGATGTTTATTTGTTGAGCTGAAGATGAACAAATACTAATGCATTGGAGAGGATCTGACCATGATCATGAGCTCAACGAATGGTACTTCGGCCTCAAGAAATGCAATCAGTGTCCTGGGTGACATCATTTGTTGAAAGAAGAGGAGGTGCTTCCCAGCTGTACTTAAAACCAAATTGCAAATTCCATGGTGCATGCTTTGGCTCACTTGTTCACAGGAGCCTTTACGACTGATTGGCACCATTTTCTGACTAAGAGCAAAAAGTGTTGCAGGGCCCCTTTAACATTCCTCTGATTTCTCTTCTACAATGCAAGCCAGATAGAAGGATGTTTGAAGCTGCTGTATGAAAAAATTTAAAGTTCTATATTTAGAAACATTTGAGAAAGATCTTTTGAAGGCAATGTGACTTGTGCAAAAATTAAAACTGACTTATTCTTCTACTACTTTTTTTTTTTTTTTGGTAGCTACCAGCCTTGGGTAGTAACAGACCAGTCACAATTCAAACTCTGCTGTTGCGAGCTGTGGTTACTTCAGTTAAATTTTGGGTTGGTCTGCTCTGTTTTAAATGTATTTTGGTTTTCTGTATTTTTGTTTACCTCATACTTTTTGCTTATCCTTGCTGGAAATATTAGCTGCTTTTGTTCCTTCTAGCTGGATGTTCACACCCCTATAGTAGTGTTAAAACAATCAAAAATGCCCCGCCACAGTGGTGTAGTGGCTACTGTACTCTGCTGCTGATCCTAGGGTCACGGGATTGAACCCCAGTGGCGGCTGTTACATTTCGATGGAGGCGAAATGTTGAGGATCATGTACTGCGTGATGTCAGTGCACGTTAAAGAACCTCAGATGGTCGAAATTTCTAGAGCTCTCCACTACAGCGTCTCTCATAATCAAATTGTGGTTTTGGGATGTAAAACCCCAGAAATCAATTCATCAGAACAACAAAAAATAAAGCCGAGGGCTTGCCTACGCTTGTCAAAGTGTTTAGAACCATGAGCAGAAAAAAGACAAAGGAAAGACTGTGGCAATGGACATAATAATTGGACACCTCTACTTTCCCCTATATGTTGCCTTGAGTCATACAGGGTGTTTTTTTTTAGCTGCAACACATTTTTAAAATTAGAAAAACATAAATCGCAGGAATGTCTTGTGTACCATACGAGTGTACGGGTTGGCGGCCTCTAGATACAGAACAATTACCGCACTGGTATGCATAATTAACGAAATTACGCTAATTAACTTTTTAATTATCAGCAATTGGTGGCTATACTAAATGAGTACTTTGGAGCCCGTCCTCGACACTACCTATCCCAACGATCAAATTTTGAATAGCGGAGTGCATGTCGGAGCTACGCGAACAATTAGTTCCCCGTGGCAGGCTCCTTGATACCGAAACTAGACGGAAAGAGAGCGTCTGTGACGTCGATGTCGCCGCCCCCACGGCTTTCGTCACTCGCCACTCGCCCGTGGCCACCGCCGCTCCGGCCGCGCAAGCAGCTTGCGTTATCTCCTTCCTATCTGCGGCGTTGGTCACCGCGGGCGAGTGACGAAAGCCGTGAGGGCGGCGACATCGACGTCACAGACGCTGTTTTCCCGGCCGATTTCGGTTTCAAGGAGCCTGCCACGGGGAACTAATTGTTCGCGTAGCTCCGACATGCACTCCGCTATTCAAAATTTGATCATTGGGATAGGTAGTGTCGAGGACGGGCTCCAAAGTACTCATTTACTATAGCCACCAATTGCTGATAATTAAAAAGTTAATTAGCGTAATCTCGCTAATTATGCATACAAGTGCGGTAATTGTTCTGTATCTAGAGGCCGCCAACCCGTACACTCGAATGGTACACAAGACATTCCCGCGATTTATGTTTTTCTAATTTTAAAAATGTGTTGCAGCTAAAAAAAAACACCCTGTATATATGCTTGCATCTGATAATTCAAACAAAATTCCGGGGAACAGTGCACACTATGAGATAATGAAACACACAGGACACATCACATCACTGTGTCCTGTGTGTTTTACTGTCCCATAGTGTGCAGAGTTTTGCCATAATGTTCATGAGCCAACTAGCCCACCTAAGAGCCCTTGTGTATTGCAATTCTGGGGTCCTCCCTTAATGTATGGTAACATCTTATAGCCCAGTTTTGGGGCTAAGCAACTGAGCTACTCATGGGAAAATAAACTCCTGGGCATCCTAGCAAGAAATATGTGCAAACGGGGGCATTTCATTGATTAGGTGAAGGCTCACTGAAGAGGAAATGAGGTGGTACAGAGGATCCAACTCATTAAAGTAACATACTTTATTCAGAAGGCAGTAGTGTTTGTAGCTGCTATTCTCAATTAGAACAAATTAAATGAATGTTTGTTATGCACAATGCAGATGGCACTACGCCCCCGAAAGTGTCTCAATGACACTCCAGTAGTGAATAAAGCCTGTGATCTGTCACCAAACCCGTGCTGTGAAGTACGGGACGCAATCGCCGGAAAAGATCCCAAGGACTAACTTATTAATCCCCCGGAAATAATCCCACGAAAGCTTGGACAATAAGTTTTTGGTCCTCTTCAGCACACTAGCAAAACGCCAGCAGTGGTTCAAAGACCGAGTCAGAGCCAAGGGTGATCAAACAAAACAAATATATTCTCATCAAACAGGCAGTTACAGAAAACGTACACAAACACGGCTTTCACAATCTCAAACACAGATGGGTTACAACGTTACACAAAGCCAACAAACACGAACAAGCTCATGCACTGCAACAAAGAACAAAACACAAAAGAGTCCTATTCACCAAGTCACTTGGGCGTCTTCTCAACTCGAGCTTGCAGGTGGGCTTGTCAGCTGGCTCGTGGAACAGCGTCTGAGTCACGCACGACTTCTTGCTTCTTCTTTCTTCTTGCTACTCTTCTACTCCCTCTGCGGCCCGTGTCCGACTGCTTATATAGGCCTGGGAAGGCGAGCTAGAAAGTTCTGCGCGGCCCACGTGACTCAAAGCACACACAAAGTTGGGAACCTTCTCGCCCATTCTAGGTCCTTCTTCGTTGGGGCGGCGCCTCTTTCTCTCTCTCACTGCGCGAGGAGCGTCGGTGTGTACTCTCCGCTTCCTCTCTCTCCTTACGTCTGTCCCGCGCGCGCGCTCGCCACGATAAGAAAGATTCCACAAAGTTCTCCCCTTTTAGAGACGCGGCACGACCTTGGGCGCCTCCTCCGCGCACCGCTTTCTTGTTGTTATTCTGGCCTTTCCCTCCAGGTCGACGCTGAGTTTCTCGTCCAAATAGGCACTATTTTGTGACGTGATCCATGACGACATCCCTGGAACTATGAAGCAAAGATCCTGTACTTGTAGATCACTGGGAATCAGCAAAATGCGAGTTTGGCAGATGAGTTCTTTGGAATTCCGCAAGGTAGCGATTATCAAAGGTAAACACCCACCCATTTGTAGCACAAAGCTACAAAGAAATCCATTTGAATTTCTTAGATAGAAATGAGCACTTCTTAGTTCACAAAAAATTCATCCTGCTCTGAGGTTCAAGCCCAGTGCCTATCCAGGGTACTTGCACTGCCTATTGAGCTAACCAGGAGTCTAGAAGTTGGCAGCACGAGGGCGAATTGATCGACAACGGAAGCCTGCAAGCATGAATATGGCAAATTATAAATGAAACCTCCTTGGTTGATTAAAAATTCATTCTGTTCCGGCGTTCGAACCCGTGACCAATGCCTATTCGGTGTGCTCGTTCTGCTAATTGAGCTAACCATGAGGCAGCGTCAAGGTGAACGACAACTTGAAGTATGTGGACGTCCATAGTTTAAACCACGAACCGCGATGAAGTTTTTGTCAACTAAAAAGCTTTCATTTCTGAGAAATCCATATGGATTTCCTTATAGCTTCCTTCTACAAAAAGGTGGATGCTAATTTTTCCTTTCAAAAGGCTGAGTTGTGTCATCTGATTGATGTTATCTATTTCTTGGATCATTTGTATATTTATATGACAGACACAGAAAATAAAGAGTTGATAGTTGGTGCTCATGTCATTGTGTGTGTTCCTTCTTTACCCGTGCTGTTCATACTGTTTTGCCATACATAGTGCTCCAAAGCAGAAGAAAAACTTTCAGCTACTGCAGTTTAAAAAATATGCTCATCGAAGAAAGTGGATGTAAAAGCTTGAGTGAACTGGGTGGACAAACTGTGCCTTGAGAGAGGCACACAATATTCTATCGTTGTTGAGATGAAAACTTACAAGTTATGAAAAGTACATTCAGGATATTCTATGAGTTTCACAATGCAGTCATTTAATTATCCCTAGCCTAAGCAGGTTGCATTGGGTTAACGGGAAAGGTCAACCCCACCTGCTCAACAGCACAAGTGCACTGAGATACCATTTTTAGACTAGTTGCATTGAGCTAACAGACGCGACCGGCAAAAAATTACGTGTGTCGAGAAATTCTGTATGTCTGAATTACAATGTTTTGAAGATTAAAAAGATATAGTTCGGAAAGATTTCCCTGAGCCCGAATAAATATTTTCAAAAAAAAGAGATTCACATGATTAACAAAAACAAAAACATAACTTTACTGACCTTGCGGCCGGTGAACCGGCCTTTATCACTTCATCTGTGTGCGTGTGTGCGTGTGTGTGTAAAGGGAGCTGGCGAGCAGGGGCGATATCTTATAACGGTTCCCGAAGTGGACCGGTTCACTTGGCATCGCCTGATTGGTCACAATCGCTCTTTTGCTGACGCAAGCGCGGTTTTACCCAATCACGTGCGGGCAAGTGGACCAGTCCACTTTTGGAACCCTTATACCGCCCCAGAACCCTGAACGATTGGATGAAAGGCGTGGAAAATAACTGGCGTGGTGACCATAGTCGTGAAATTTTGGTAATACTCGTAATAATATGTTTCCACATGTTTACTACATCAGAAATCACGATGGATCAGTCAGCGTTACAATAAAGTGGTGAGATCGCGGGACATGTAAAAAAAGGGACAGTTTTGTGTCCTACTTCACTATATTCGTAAATACGTATATATATATAAAAAAAAACTCCACCCAGGTCACCTCGCCTTATCTTCGTGCAATCATGTATTGTCTTTATTCAAAGTACCCAAAAATTTCGTGTCATTGTATGTCGTAGATTTGCAAACAAAACAGAAACTGCGCGAGAATTGACAAGCCCCTCGGGTAGCCAGGGGTCAGAAGCCGTAGCTAAATCCATTTTTTTTTCTCTCATCTTTGTTCTTTTACACCTCTTTGGGCTGCGTCACCCGCGTCAGTTGTATCGCGTGCTGTAGCCGAGGATGTAGGCTGGCGAAATGTCGTGCTTTCGGTACATGCGACGCCGGGCGCGTTCTAGGGGCCCCAACGCTGCTCCCTACTTCACTACGCAGAGAGAAATATGCGAACAGAATATGGTCATCACGAGCAAGGTAACTGAAGTTTGGAAAAAAAGCGTGGCTCTAAGCCTAAGCATACTCCTATGATGGCTGTTCTAGTCGGTGAAGTTCTATTTCACGGCACGGTACCTTCGCGAACTCTAGAGCAAGTCTGAGACTCTCATCTCACCAAACACGTTGTGCCTCATTTAGTATACGCAATTTTTTATCTGCGTGCTCGCGTTCGCATCGCAAGCACTGACGTGAACGCTCTTGTGACAACTTGCGCACACTTCTTGCTTGGATCAAATGGATCAAGCGTTCGGCGTTGGCTTGAGCGGCAAGTCTGCTACATCACATTGGTAGATTCGTCGTTGTCTATGGAATAACAGCCGTAATGGTTACTTAGGTCAAGGCGATAATGCATGGCATTTAAGTAGATGAAATGATCAACGGACTAGTAGCGCAGTCCACATCAAATTAACTGTACAGTCTTTGAGGATTTCTGGAGGTTAAAATTTTTATATCGAATGTTCGCATTTAATACATGGAAAGATAATGCACTGTTCGGTAAATGTTTTTGTGCTGTTTTGCTGATATGTGGATCGTTAAGGAACTGATTTGTCACGTCGTCTCATGCACAAAATTGAAGATTTGTGCGTATTTACTTGGAGCTACCATGTTTGTTTAATGCAGTGTGTATAATAATGCGTAAACGTGTTATGACTGTTGTAATAATGGATTTGGGTGGGCTGACTTTTTTTAATTGTTGCCTTAATAAATAAGTGGCGTACCACTAGTATAGGCTTTTTGTAGTATGAGCCACACTTGACTGTAATTGTATTTTGCCTCATGATAGTGCTGGTAATCTCTCGACCTGAATATTCAACTGATTGAAGCGTTCATCCACTTTTTATGAACTGCTGTGTTAGCAGTACACTTTAAAGTGAACTTTTCGTGCTGTGCGAACAGTGCGTTTGCAACGCTAATCGCCCACATGCATAGTCTGCTTCGCAGTGTGCATGGCATTTGCTTTCATATTTTGTTTAAGTCTTCTGTTATAGGTTAATATGAATGTCAGTGTAATACAATGTATTTTAATTGTGGCCTTTGGAGTTTTAGGCTTTTTATTTCAAGATCTTTCCCAAGTTTGTGTGACGAGAATCAGTGGACATACATACCGTTGGATTTATTTGCACTGTCTCAACTTTCTGGCCTCAATGTCAGCATTACATTGTCGTTGTTAAAATATGGCACACTAATATGTGACCATTGTGCAGTGTCAGAGCTGAACAGGTGAAACTATGTAATTGTCTTCTTTTGACACATATGACTGCATATGTCACATCCAAAAACTTTGGAGTAAAATCTTGTTGCAAGTTATTTGTGATGTGCTATCTAATTTGACAATTTCCATCATTAGCTGGTTCTTTTCACTATGACCTGAAGCTTTCGTTTAGTAGGATACTAGCAATATCATGCATGCACTTATGTAAGCCTCATTGGCGTTTTTGACAAGTGTCCAACTTTTTTTCCCCATGTTCTCATTATTATGTGTGCCTACCAAGGCATGAACTTGGTTCCACTGTAAAAATTTCACTAGCAAAGTTACTGTTAAAAGTTACAATAAGGCTTATGGAGACATTGCATTTCTTTATTAGGCTCTGCATGTTTTAGCAGTTTCCAGCATGTGGACTGCCTGGTAAACAAAGATTTACTGGATGGTCTTGTACTGGGCGACTTTCACAACTTCACTATGAATTACTGTGTATGTACTATAATGTAAATTGCTTTTATTATATTAAGCTTTAAACTAATTACACTAGGTTAAATGTATATGAAATCTTGCTCAAAGCTTTCACATCTTGCAGAATTTTTGTAAACTTATGTTGGAGATAATTAAAATACTTGTTGTTCATGTGCTCATCAAAAATTATCACAATTGCTGGGGTTTTATGTGCCGGAACCATGATATGAATATCAGATTCAATTTTAAGCCAGAGTTATGGTCGTATGTATAGCAGCAGGTGACGTACAGCAATTTAAAGACTCCAGAAAGCAGTACCAAGGCTTCACCACCAGGCTACATTAATTTCAGTAGCTGGGATTTTCAAGCTCGATTTAAAAATACAAATCCTGTTCAAATCGTGAAAGGGTGCTGGATTCCATCACTATAATTCAGGTTCTTTCCAAATGCACGAAGGTTCACTCACATTTTGACCATTTGTCAGTCCCTTTAAAGATTCAGAACATTGTCAATGCACTGTGTTGCTTCTCTCACTTGATGATTGCAGTGATGAAAATAGTTGAACAGTGGATGTTCCTGGAGCCATTGGTGACCTGTCTTTGTCAGAGCACTACGACATGTTGCCTTTTAAATGAGCGTGAAAAGCTGGGCTGGTTGATTCATCACACCGTCACCGTTTCCGGTGATGGTGTGTCTGCTTGTGTGCCTTTTCTCTGTCTGTGTCCTGGTATGCTGGCTTTTCGTTGCAAATAATCCCCTTTCAACGTGTTGGCTCCAGTGAAATTCAATGTTCAGCCATTTCTCCTTACCTCAAACGTTCATTTTTTCCTGAACTTTTGTATTGTCTGCTAGCTTGGTAACATGTTGAACCAGTTCATTCTCAGGTACCATCATTCTCGGGAACTGGTTCCCGAGAATGATGGCGTTTTGCATATCCTGTTGTGATGTGAAGACCAAAGTTAGCCCTAACCAGATTTTATTTCCTTGGAAACATGCTGGTGGCAGCCAAAAGCAACAACTGGTGCATTTTCTTTATATTGGCAGATACAACAATCGCTCATTGTTTGCTTGAGATTAAATACAAGCCGCTCTCAGTGACATCAGTAGCCCTAGAAGATAACAAAATGACCCCTTCAGGCATGAATTATGAACTGTTTATAAATGTCATTTGTACACCTTACTTCTGTGGCCTTACACACCTGTCACATGGCATTTGTAATGACATTTGCTGCGAATGTGATTGTGTTAATGTCATTTTTGTTACTGGTACATGGGCATAGCGAATGACGTTCACACCTAACGACATTCGTCCAATAAATGCCTTCGCCGAACTCATGCATCATGACATACGTGATCTCGATGACAAAGGCTTCGCAATAAAATGGGAAATTGATGAGGAAAAGCTTGATGTACACAGCATTGCGGTTCTTCTTAGTTACTTCGTGGCCCTTTGATAACTTTCTGATGTATAGCACGATAGTTGATGCAGTCTGTGCAACTATATTCTTGTTCTCAGACTCCAAGTTTACTCCAATGCATCCTGTCGGCCATGTTTATAAATGTGTGTTTGTTGCTTGAGCTGCTTCAGCCGGGACTCCAAGTTTACTCCAATGCATCCTGTCGGCCATGTTTATAAATGTGTGTTTGTTGCTTGAGCTGCTTCAGCCGGTTTTGGCACTTTGTTGTGAACTCCTGGAGAGCAATTAATGTTCGTTCGCGCTGACGGCAGGAACGCAGGCATGGGCAGTGATACTGCGAACTGCGGAAGAAATTGAAGCTGCTTTGGGCCAGCCTTGCTTTGATACTTGCGCCGGATATTTCTTGCCTATTAATGCTGCCATACTGTATTGCGATATATGTTCGCATAGCCTGCCAATGTTCACTACTGTTTCTAACAATAAAGAGAAAATATGTCAATAAAAGGCATAATTTATAAATACATTTTGTTATCTTAGTATATGGCAGGTAAACATCAACATCACTGGCGAATATCATTTTGTATAACCGTGTAGACGAGGAACGCGAAACTACAGTGACATTTATTATAAACATAGTTTGCTGTAAATGACATTTACATGTCCTGTGTGACAGGGGTATTACTTTCACACCTTACTTTATGTCCCCTTTATGGTGCGAATTATGATATTCTATAAGTGCGTCAAACCTTCACACTTGATTTCCATGGCCCTCCAAATTCTATTACAAGAAAATGCGGCTATGTGTGGAAATGTTTCTTATGCAGAAATTACTTGTAATTAGAGTGTAATTATTTATAAATTGCTTTTCATGGGTTAGTCATTGTCTATTTTGTCATAAAATAAATTATAAGTAAGGCTTTAAATGTAAATGCAGATGCAGGTTGTTATTGGTCGTGTTCATTACAAACCAATGAAAATTGTACTTTTGACGTTGTTTCCGGAACGTACCATGTCAACCGACTCGTCAAGCATCATAACGTTCTTGGAAAATTAATTGCCTGCAGGAATACTCCCCATATTCCAGTAAATTCATGACACCTTGAATATGTTGAGGGTTCAGTTCATTCTATGCTCAGCGTTTCTTGACTTTTCATGGCCACTTGTCCACTGAACAGCCAAAAAAACTTGTGTACACAATTGTGTGCGCCGCCGCTGAAGCGGATATTCTGTGGCCACAAAATGAAAAGTGATAATACCCTGACATGTACATCTTCAGTAATTTATTTGATTATAGTGTAACTGTTTATTCTGAAATAAGTAGTGTTAAAAAAGAAGGAAAAGTTGGAACTCGGGCTTGAAATGCTTGGTAATTTGTTATTAGTTTTATTAATTATGAGCCAAGAAAAATTGTTTTGACGTTGCTGCTGGAATGTACCATGGTGCATTACTTGTCAGATATGGCACTACCTTCAGTAAAGTTATCTGCGAGCGTATGTCACATGGAAGCAAAGTGAAGGCGCACTGAATATGCATAGTGCTCAATTTCTGCAAAGCTCAGTGTATGTTGCTGTTCCTTAAAGGCAACTCCGGTGATTTTTCATTGTCCACTGATCTCAAATTTTTGGTATATGTTCTCCTTGGTACAACAATAAGTTGTCCCAAGCCAGGTGGTTGCAAGTCATTTAGTTTTCCTGGAAATTAATTTTAAAAACTTTTAGAGGATTCCCACGAGAGCCACCCTGTGTTTTTGACATCATTACCTGCAATGCTGCCATCTAAAGCAAAATGGCGATACTTCAGCAATCAAGTCGTCACTGCCAAGTTTAGAAGAGCTCAATGCATTGTTGGATGAGATCGCCACTGTCATTTTTCTGCGCCAGCTGCATATTTCTGATGGTGGGGAGGCTGTGAAGTCATCGCATACGCTGCACGAAGCATCTACCCATTTCGGTTTCAGTTTGGACACATTTTTTATTGGGTTATTTAAGATTATTGGTGAGTTTCTGAGCAAGCTGAATGACCCTGGCTGCTTCAGGGCTATCAAAGGGCTATCAATACTACTGGAAAACAGCTATATCAAAATATGGTGGAAAAACAGCCAGAGTTGCCCTTTAACCACTAGTTGACTGCCCCGACACGGTGGTCTAGTGGCTGTGGCACTCGGCTGATGATCCAAAGGTTGTGGGATCAAATCCCGCCCATGGCGGCTGCAACTTGGTGGGAGCGATATGTTGAGGCCCATGTACCCTGCAATGTCAGTGCAAGTTAACCCCAGGTGGTAGAAATTTCCAGAGCCTCCCACTACAGTGTCTCTCATAGTCATATTGTGGTTTTGGGACGTAAAACATCAGAAATCGTTAACCACTAGTTGATTGAACTGGCAAAAACAAGTGGCATCTACAAAAAATATGGGCAAGTGGATAGTGGGCTATGCACACCTGAGCACCATCCTATCTCCAAGTTGTGCTGATGTGAGCTACTGGACATTGAAGATAGTGAGGGGGTGGCCGCTTATAGTACGAACTCGTAGTGGTATAATTGATTTGTGGAGCTGTATGTCCCAAAACCAGCTATGATTATGAGAGACGACGTGTGGAGGGCTCCGGAAATTTGTGACCACCAGGAGTTCTTTAGTGTGCACTGACATCGCACAGTACATGGGCCTCAACATTTCGCCTCCATCGAAATGCAGCCACCATGGCTGGTATTCCATCCCGTGACCTCCAGATCAGCAGCCGAGTGCATAACCACTAGACCACCATGGTGGAGTCTCGTAGTATACCTGCTTATTTATCATTCTTCATACTTCAGTGCACACAGTTTGTGTTCTATAAGTGGAGATTTTGACCTTGCTCGTATGATTACTCTGCTTTAGATTTTTGTGGAATAGCCGGTGCCGGTACTGACTCTGGTGTCTAAAGCGAGGTGTTGAACTGAACCTGAACCAGAATTTTGGGTGGAGCTGAGCCAGAGCCTGAACCGGTGTTCTTTGAACGTGCTCGAACCCCAACCGAATCCGAACTGGAAAAAAAAAATTTGTTCGGAACAAAGGGCGGTTCAAGTAGCTATGGTGCCACGATATGCCAGCAGCATCTCGTCACTGTGATTGATTTTGGCCTCTCTTTCTGTTGGCCTTTATTGGTTTATTTGACTCGTTTTCTTATGATTGCCCCCCCCCCCCCCTTCTTTTTCCGCTGTAGTGGTCTAGTGGTGCTTGAATTCCGACCTTAAAGATACGAGTGCATATCCAGCCGCTTAGTCGCATTTCGATGGAGGTGAAATGCTGAGGGCCGAGTACTTTGCAATAGCAGTGCACGCTAAATACCTCCAGCTGGTCAAAACTTCCATTTTCAAAAACTTCGAAATACGGCATGCCCCCCCCCCCCCCTCAACTCTGGACAGCAATGCCTACAAGGGCTACAGAAAACAGTTCTTTCCTCAAGCGAATCACAACTATCTATCCCTTCTCTTTGGAATCGCCTGTGAAAGCACCCTAGAGTGGAGCACAAAAACACATTGTTTTCACCGTAAATTGAAATTTCTACACGTCTAAAAAAAACAATTTTCTTTCTATTAAACTTGCTAAAACACTGTTAGTGAATATGCTTACACTGGCAAGTGCTGAATGTATATACTAACAAGCAAGGCCAGCAGACAGCCTGAGATCTGTGTTGGCCTTGCTGTGTAACTCCGCAATATTTAAGCACAGCCTTTAAAGGGTCCCTGAAACGTTTTTTTGACATTGCGTCACTGATTAGGCAACACAATTGTGAAATCATTTACACCATAAATAAAGCGAAGCACCATGCGCTAAGGCAGCTATGGGCTTATTTCTGTCGCCTTCCTCCTTACCACTGCTGTTCCTCCTCAACTCGATCTGCTGCGGAGTGCGCGCTAGCGACGACAGCGCCTCCCGCGTCAGCCGCTCTGCCGAGCCTTCCGTAGCGACATAGCGCCCCGATATCCTCACTGAGGTCACCCGCCTCGGCAGTGCTAGCCTCTGTAATAGACCGCCGGCGACTCGTGTGTACGCCGCGAGATGCCGCGACGATACCGTTGGCTGAAACGAAGAAGTACGTTGTAGAAGCACGTTGTTCGCAGCTAGGTGTTGAAAATTACGTGCGCGTGATGGTTCGGGGCCAATCAGCGACCTCGCATTCGTAGTTCGATTGGCGGGGGCGTTTGAAAACGCATTTTGGCGAGCCGCTGCGACCTTTTGCGATACGCGTGTTCAAAACCTTATTGTAAATTACGCACTTCACGTACAGCGCTGAAATCTGTCCTGTAATGGTCCTAATTACCCGCTCTACCGGATCACCACGTTTGCACAAAATCGTCAAAACCGTTTCAGGGTCCCTTTAAGAAACTTGTGAGCAAGCCAGTCTCCCCTTTATGCAACCAATCAATTCTCTGTGTCAATTTAGACAAAGCTAATTATTTTGTTGCCATTTGTATATTTTTATTCATACATTTGTACATTTGTATTCACTCATAATTGCGAGTCTGCTCCACCTATAGACTTATTTACACTGTACAAGTGCCCCTTTTTAATCACGAATTTCAACGTGAATCTTGGGATGCAATCCTGCCATGGTGCACATGTATTGTAGGGCGTTTGTTTTGTGGCCTGCACACTCTACAAAAGATTTCATTTGATTTCGTTTTACTCTATATTGAATGATCGTTCCTTTCTCTAACACTGTTATCTGATGCAGCTCGAGAATTTAGCCATTCGAACATTTATGTAAATGCCCACTGTTTTGCTCAGTTCCTGTATAACTAGCAATAGAAAATCGCAAAGTACGACATTGGCTCCCGCGGCATTCCCTGTTCTAAATCGTACTTTGCGATTTGTTCATCGATTCAAGCATCCATCTTCCCCTGAGCTTCTCTTCTAGTTTGGATAGCAATAGAAAGGAAGACATGCGACAAGGGAGCTCAAGGATTGATATGTCGGAGGTTCGCAAAGGCTTGCCGTCCAATGCAGTGCTCATAATATTGATATGTTTCTCAATATGCCTTCCCTAGCTATTTTCACTAAGTTTTGCTGACCACTGTCTCAAAAAGCTTGCATATGTGTGATGTGTGCAGTTCTGAAGATATGATCAGAAACGAAGATGGAATTCAATAGAAAATTACAAAATGCAAGTTCTGTAGGGCCAGGCCCTAAAAGTATGTGAGTGATCCTTGCCATTTTCCAGCTGCCTTAAATTTCTGCTTTTATAGGATATTGCTGGAATTTTTCTGTGTTGGACGCTAGTGTGACATGCTTTATTTTTTTCTTTTTGTGGGTGAATGTCAGTCCTGGTGAGCTTCTGAATGTTGCACCTTTTGATCAGTGCTGTGTGGAGTGTTTTAGGCTATCGTAAACAGTGCTGTCAAAGTCATTTGTGAAGTTTACTGCTCCCAACCGGTTTGTGAACTGGTGTCAGTGTTGTGAATCGGTTCAAAGCTTTATTTCTCTGAACCGGCTTTGAACCGGAGCGATGTGGTGTGCATTGAACCCTAATCCGAGCCTGTATTTTTTTTATTCTACTGCCTTTCTATTGAAGAGGCCATCGCTTGCAGGCCGCTTGGGATAAGAAGTGAACAGTGCATCTCTGGAGTTGAAGTGATTAGTCAGTATGATGCATGCAAATAGTTCCATCTATATGTGCAGTAGTCACCTTTAATTTATGAAATACTGGGTAAAGTGTTGTAGCTTTTCTGGTTGAGAATGTATGGACCAGTGTTGACAGTACACCATGGCTTTTTGCTCTTTGTGCTTGTATTGCACAAAATGAACAATTGTATTAATTGTAATTTAAAACAATTTTTATGGTACGTTTGCTTCAGTGCTGCAAAAAGCTTACTGGTCAGTGTCTAGTCTTGGAATGGCAATATGTGCAATGCCTTGAAACATTCTCTATCAGAATTTCTCAATCTTCAGAGCCGATGTCGTACATGCAATGCAGACAGTGATGAGTGAGTGCGATAGCGATTGTAAGCTGACAACAGAGGAAAGCAAACAAGCGAGGCCCTGTCTGCAAGAAATTAACATTGTGTTTATCAAGCCTGTGTTGCTGTGGCTCATGTTTTCTGATGTGTTGAGTTATAGTTACAGCAATTGCCACATGTTCGCACAGCTTCTTATGGAAGTGCTACGGCTATATACAGATGTATAAAACTGCACTGTGATGCAGATAGTTGTCGAGTGTGCTAGCACTGGCGTCTGCTCCCGCGTGCACCGTGCGGTGCATGTGATGCAGTGCACCTGGTGGCACCAGTATGAGATGTTCGCAGGTAAGCTTGTAATATGATTGAGCATTATGGGATCCTGGGCAGTTTGCGCACGTGCTGGTGAAAGGTAAACCGGTTAAAATGGGAAGCAGAATGAAGCAGAGCACTGTGCAGTGTTTGCCTGTTTTTGTTCTTGTTGTGTGGTAATGCCATTTTTTTTTGTGCTATTCGCAACTCCAGAAAAAGTGGTTCATCTGGCAGCATTGCTGAGGTAAACAGATGGCTTCTATATCCAGGGTCACGGCCGTGCTTCCGCTTAGCGCTGTGCTAAAGTTTCTTGATTGCAGGTTCGAATCACGATACTTCGTCAAATGCGAAAGGGTTCTTGCTGCCGAACATCTGATATTAATCGGTCTAAAGGGATGCAGTGAAATCGGTCTAAAGGGATGCACTGGACGCAGTGAAAGGTCGCCCGTCGTGTTACAATCGTGGTCGCGTTACAATCGAGTAAATACAGTACTTCACTAGGAAATTAACAAACCAGTCAGACATTTTCAGTTCACTTGTGCTTTCCTGAAATTAGCCGCAGTACTTTTTAAAAATGGCGAGCGAAAACCACACAGATGCTTGAACACGGGAGACATTCACAATTTAATGCCACTTCGTCTTCAGCTGCTCCATGTGGAGAATGTGATGGTCATCTTTGGAAATGTAAGCGTGTCTTGAAATTGGTGACGCATCTTTAATCTCCCAGGATTTCTTTCGGTTCCCGAGAAAACATAAACCACGTCTGGTTTCCGTTCACTCCTCTGCGTCTTTTCTACAGCAGCTCGATATCTGGATGTGTACGAGCCCATAACATGTATAAGGAGTATTAATATGTGCATTGGTTTACCGCAATAGAGCGCAAAAGGCATCGCTGTTGAGTAACCTTATCACAAAGGTCGACTTTCGAAAAGCTGACGCCGTATGCATGTTTCCGTCGCCGCGGAGCCTCTGGGACTAAGGCGTATACAATGTGGTGCGTAGCGAGCATTTCCAGTACAAATTATGTGTTTTCGTCGCGATATCACCGCTCGGTGCTTCCGCGGCGACAGCAGAAGTCACACCTTGCGCTTATTCTGGCGTTTTGGTCCGCGAGCTGTTCAATGGAGCGAACGAGCTGGCTGGCAGGTAAAAAAGGGCGCGCGTGCGCAGTGCATGCTCTCGAGCTTTGCAGGCAGCCGTCAGTAGGTGCCGCTGTGCTATCCGCCACGTGCTCCCGTGGTCCGTAAAATTTTGACCGCCACTGTACATATGGATGGTCTACGTTGCGGGAGAAGGCACCAGATGGAGTTATGTCTGTCCCTTCGTCTAGTGTATTTTCGTGCAACATTGAAGATGAAGGGAGCTAACCAAACGTAGTAGCCGCTTGCCAGTGCCTGTCCTTTTGGGAAGTAGCAGACAATGCACCCAAACCAATACTAAATCTACTGCAATGCCACTGCCTGGATGGCGATAGCACCGACCCGCTCCACCCCACTGGAGGGCCGAGCTCTTTGCCAACTTAAGCTATTATAAAAATGTTGCTGCAGTCCCAAGAAGCAATAAATGAAGATGTGCATGATAATTTTCCTTCTTGTTGTCCCTCCCTCTTTTTCGCTTTGCCAGGGGTGAGACAGCTGCTCATATTGCACAGTTTTGATACAGTTACGTTTTCCTGCTCCGAGCTGCTCCAAAAGCATGAAAATGGGGAAAATTGCTCCAAACTGCTCCAAAACAGCCTGGAAAGCAAGTATTTTTGTGCTCACGTTAATTTCAGTGGGAAAAGAAAGCGGAGTCGCGCAACGTGCATCGCATGATTGCATCTCGGGCGTCCGCGATTCGATGTTCGTGTCAACGCAAGACATGTGGAATTAAGGCACGTCGAATGCCATTACCTACATGAAATTGGAGTATCTTTCACAGTTAGTTGCCACCACAGTATCGCAGTGTTACAATAGAGGGCAATGCGCTGGTGAAAAGCTCAGTTGAGCCTCTTCCTAATGGTGTGAAGCAGAAAAATTTTGACAAAATCCAAAGTGAGTAGACTATCCTGACAAAAGAGAACGCTAATTAACCTGCAAGAAGTGCTAGGGATCCTTCAGAAGCTAAATAAAAAAATCTACAAAAAGTCAAAGCAGTAATTGGCGAAATCATGTTGCGAATCTACAGGTTTTCGTGGTCCCTAGGTTGGCAGGTATGCCACTAGGATTTGAATAGTAGTGCACGTAAGCTGTAAGCAAAGTATGCTACTGATACTAATGAGTAGGTACGAACACTTGTGTGCTTAAAATTAGGTGCATTTTAAAGAACCCGAGGTGGTAAAAGTTATTCTGGAGCCCTACACTGCAGAGGGCTCTTTGAGTAACTGTATAATGGTTTTGTGCATATGAAACCCAAGTGATTTATTAAACCTTAGAACCCGAATGAATGAGTCTAATGTTCATGTTCTTATGTTTACGTCTGCATGTAGCCACGCCTACTCATTAGTATCAGTGATCAGTCACCTCGCCCAGTAACAGGCTTTTCGAAAATAGGCTACAAGTTAAAAGTTACCATACTTGGCCAATATAAGCTCATATAATATGCATATTTCACACTTTAAATGCGGCTTCACTGCAGTGCGCATTTACTTGTTAAAGGCTGTTTCACGGCAATGTGACCCTATGCTGCAGTGAAACCACCTTTACAGGTGACTTGTATGCGGAAAAACGTTTTATTTGTTTCGAATACTTCAAAATTTCAGAAATTAGAATTTCATCTCAAAGCTGACTCGTATTGAGGGATATTCAGGGAATTTTCAAATCGAACGTGCTTTTAATAAGAAAAATATTCAATTCATATTAATTTAGAATATTCACTCACCCCTACTGTTAAGGGATTTTTTTACCTGCTCCGCAGTACAACATGCTACAATGAATGTTGTTTGTTTGCAGCCACCTGAGCAGCTACTGGGGATTCTTCAACCGGAGCTGGTGACAACTGAATATGGACCTTTGTACCTACGATTGCAGACCCTTGATCGGCTGTCAGTGACCTACTCTCCTGATGAACAGCTGTACCAAGAGTCGCTGCACATTCTTCTGGTCAGTTGTGACAAAACCTCTGTTTCTTGCCTTTCTTTTCAGGTGAAAAGTACAGTGCATAAAAGCCCTAACTAATTTGTACATGAAACGCTTTCATAGACTCCATTTTAATAACTATACTATAAAATGAAAATCTTGATATTACGAAGTACTTAGCTTTTCACAGCAGTGATGTCCATAGAATACCATGCATTTTTTACCTCCGTGTAGTAAAGCATTTCAGTTTCAGTTCAGTTTCAGTTGTAAAATACATAGGCTCATTGCTAGTAGCATGCAGACGAGGGTTCCAAAGTCTAGCAACTGCAGTGGGACCCTCGAATTTTTATACGAGATTTCGATATGACGAAATTTCAGTGCTGCTGCAAGGGAAGACCAAGCTGATAAATTTAAACTTCTATTGGTGCCAGTAGTCAGATGGGCAAGTTGCACGCGGTTTTTGCAAGGTCATTTTTCAAATTGCGTGCCGTGCGACAAAGCATCTGCTGATGTAGAGCAGTGCCTCTTCTACCTGTAGTTGGTGGACAAAGGGCAGTGATACCACTCCTGCACCAACTGTGCCAAGGTGCACCATCTGCCACTTTACAGTGTCATCTTGATGTAATCAATGGAAATTGCACCTGACTGCCCAAGAGAGGTTATGTGTGTACCTGAATTTTTGGATGCTGAAACTGTTCGGAATATGACTTTTCTGACCTTCTGACGCTCTCAGATGAGTCCTCTCTGAGAAGCACAAAATTCTATGGCAATTTCATTGTTCATGCTACCTTCATGTTGAGGGAGAGGGAAGATGAGATCACACAAAAGCCAAAAAAATATTCACAAAGACGTTTGTATCAGCACCTGCAATGTCTAATCTACGCAAAATTGATACAATTTCATTCACGAAGCACTAGTACCTCATCATCATCATCATCATCAGCCAATTTTATGTCCACTGCAGGACGAAGGCCTCTCCCAATCCTCGCCATCCTTGCCTGTCCTGCGCGAGCTGATTCCATTTGATGCCTGCGAATTTCTTGATTTCGTCCCCCCATCTTACTCTCTGCCGCCCACGGCTGCGCTTACCCTCTCTTGGTATCCATTCCGTCGTTCTAACTGTCCATCGGTTATCTAGCCTTCTCATCACGTGGCCTGCCCATGTCCATTTTTTCTTCTTAATATCGTTCATTATGTCGGCGACCCCCGTTTGTTCTCTGACCCACTCTGCTGTCTTCCTATCCCTTAGTGTAACGCCTATCATTTTCCGTTCCATCGCCCGCTGCGCGGTTCTTAACTTCCTCTCTAGCTTCTTTGTAATTCTCCAGGTTTCTGATCCGTAAGTCAGTACTGGCAGGATGCAGTAGTTATATAGTTTCCGTTTGAGTGATAGTGGTAGGTTTCCGTTCATGAGTTGTGAATGTCTGCCATATGCGCGCCATCCCATGTTTATTCTACGGTGGATTTCTTTTATATGGGTGGGTTCTCCAGCAAGTAGCTGTCCTAGGTACAGATATTCTTCTACGACTTCTAATGTATGGGTTTCGACCTTGAATAGACGTTTTTTCGCCGTGCCACTTACCATTATCTTTGTTTTCTGCATGTTCATCCTTAATCCTACCTTAGCGCTTTCTCGGCTTAAGTCTTCAATCATCTTTTGCAATTCGTCGCCATCATTGCTAAAGAGTACTATGTCATCTGCAAATCGCAGGTTACTCAGATATTCGCCGTTAATCCTGAGCCCTGTCTCTTCCCAGTCTAACCTTTTGAAGATTTCTTCCAAACATGCAGTAAATAGCATGGGAGAAATTGTATCTCCCTGTCTGACACCTTTCTGTATTGGGATTTTTCTGCTTTTCTTATGGAGGAGCAGGGTGGCTGTAGAATCTTTATAGATGTTGGCTATTGTGTTTATATAGCTATCACATATTCCTTGACGAGAGCAGAAGGTCAAAATAGAATACACAACGAAAAGATCGTTGTCTTACCATCGGTTGTCTATTAGCGAAGTAAGAATACTCGAAGTGAAAACCAGAAACACGATTTATTTTAAATCAGCTAGTCCCACAATGATGCAAGACGACATGATAGATGCGAAACGGGCAGCCGTCACTTGTAGGGACCCGCCATGTTCTTCGCGCTAAACAAACTTAGCGAGCGCTTTGCGTCTCCGGTAAATTCGGAAAATAGCGAGCGATCACTAAACGCAAAGCTGGACTAGCGTGCGTACGCATGCGCAGTCTGACCCCGATAAATGTTAACGTTTAGCGGGACGCAACTCAAAACTTAAGCTGCACTAAAACCATATATTATTTCAGCGCGAATAGACGAAATAGGCACACGAAAGAAGTGACAGGCGCTGACCGTAAACGCATTATTGAAGGGAAATGGCATATACGAGCGCGCACATCGTCGAAAACACAAACAGTTGGGCTGCCAGGCGAAAAGGAAAAAAAAAAAAAAAAAGACTTAAGGAGGTACCAATGTGCTAAAACTGGTGCTCTAAATAGCAAGTTACCAGGAGTTAACGATGCCAGAACTTGTTTGATATCAATCTTCCGCTAAGATGCTAAGCTATTCGCAAAAATCGCCTATCGGGGTAAACGGACAAGGAATGAGCTACGCTACGAGCATAACACACGATGTGTTCTGCTTCTCTCTAAATTACAAGGCCGCAGCACTTCCGTGGTATATAGGAAACCACATTCAACATATTACGATGTAGGTTGAACGCCGACAGACGAACACAGAATTTATTATCACTGTGATTCCGTTTGTGCGAGCTAGGTCGCTATGCACACTTTTCCCGTTTCTTACTAGTACCTAAAATACCTTTATTTTTTGTTGTGGATGGTAAAGGTAGAGCTCAAGATTGCATAAAAAAAATTCACGCATCTCCACAAAGTGAACCATGAAGAGTGGGCGAAGCTTTGGGGATCGTTCGGTGTTACCGTCAATCGCCCGTGACATTGCCCCCTCATGCATGTAAATGAATGACGTGTGTGTATATTTACACACGCATTCTCATTTATGCTCCTGGTCTTTATGAGGTTCCTGCGCTCCGACGTCGTAGATCGTGCCGAGTTCCGGATTACCTATAGTTAACGTGCACGCTGCGAATCCTTATGGTTCAACTACACACATGAGAAATCTCCCACCGGCGCTACATTGCAGGTCTAGATCCAGTGCCTACATATACGGGGTGGCCGGTGAATGGTTGGCAGCCCGAGCAGTCGGTTTTTTCAGTCAAGAAACTCTCTAGCAGACGCTGCCTGCATCAGCGTTGTCTCTCGCGGGCGAGGGCGCATTCTCATTCCTTGCCAGCTTCGGCCAGCTGATGCGCTTGCGCAGTGGGGGTGTGGACGGCGCAGGCTCGACCATAAGCTGCTTTGCATCTAAAACTGTGTTTGCCGAGCCATTTCTCATCTTTATATTTTGAACACCTTCATGTTGGGATTGCTGGAAAACTCAGTTTCATGTTTCCCTGCCCACCCTCATTGCCCATGATAACCATGTGTGCGTGAAAGAAAAAAAAAAAAATCGGAGGTCGACCTGGTGAATTTTGCAACGTATGCACGCCAGCATGCTGTTCTTACGGTAACTGCGCACTGCTGCTGCTTGTTGAATGCTTGCCTGCTAGGCCTTCTTGCAAAGGTTTCATTGATCCACTGCTTCTTTGTTAATCGCACTGTGCATCATTTATGAAAAGCAATGGTTGAACGCCAAGGCTCCTCTGCTTCTTGCTCTGATAAGTAGCAAATGGTTGGCGCAAATATCAGACAAGTTGGCGTCCGGCTTGTGGCAGACTGCTTGCCTGGTAGGCCTTCTTGCAAAGGTTTCATTGATCCACTGCTTCTTTGTTAATCGCACTGTGCATCATTTATGAAAAGCAATGGTTGAACGCCAAGGCTCCTCTGCTTCTTGCTCTGATAAGTAGCAAATGGTTGGCGCAAATATCAGACAAGTTGGCGTCCGGCTTGTGGCAGACTGAACAAGTCGACAGGCAGTCGTGTAGTCCAACTCTTGCCGTGTCGGTAATAAAGTGACAGCGAAGCAAACCGTTGCCTTATTCCTCAAGACATTTACTATGCCTCAGCGCTGATGCTGTTTTCACTTTAGATACTAGAGACATATTGATACTTGCTCTCATGCCCACTAGCTCCGTCAACACACATCGCGGTGGCACACTTACGGAAGCACCTTTGGAATGCTCTATGTGTGGGACGTCTGCGCCGAAATATAATTATCATGTGGCGCAGTGCTTGCCAAGAGCAAAGTGATCAACCGGAGGAATGAGATCTCGGCTACTCCTTTGCCTCACCTTACTTCTCTCGACTTCTGGGCCAGCAGAGACTAGAGGTTGAAGAGGGGCAGGGCTGGAGAGGAGGGCTGTACTCTCCCTCTGAGCAGCTACGCCATCTCACTGATTGTGGCAATGGTTCCCGCTTTCGTATCGAGCATGACAGATTAAGAAACTATTTATATAAGCACGAACCATGGCCTATTCTATATGTAATGACCGCTCAGGATGTCTGAAATTCATATCATCGCCAAATTCGCATCGGCCATAGACATTCAGTTGAGACCGATTTTTCGGACCTCTTGGGAAAGCAAAAATGTTCAAAAAATTGGGCAGTCTGAAAAAATGAATGCATGCAAAAAATCAACCATTTTACGTATATTTTTCTTAAGCGGGTCAAGGATAAGATACAGTCAAACCTCGTTAATACGTACCCGCTTAATGTGTAACTCCGGTTTAAACGTAGTCGCGAAGATTCCCCCACCCAGTCCCCATTGAACCCCATGTATTGGCTGACCGCTTAAGCCGTAGTCGCTTGTTGCATTACATACGGTTAGTACGTACCATTTTCTTGTTTTTATATGTTCACAGGCAGAAAATCGGCAAAATTTCACTTGCGCAGACATTCGATTCACGAGCGGCGACGACCGGACTAAAATTGTCAGCGATAGTGACGTCAAAACATGGCCACGTTGACGTATTTTCTGTTCGTACGGCTGTTGCCGATCGAAGCGCGCAAAAGTATGGCCTTCGAGATTGGTAAACTGCAGCGATAGTGACGTCAAAACATGGCCACGTTGACGTATTTTCTGTTCGTACGGCTGTTGCTTATCAAAGCGCGCAAAAGCATGGCCTTCGAGATCGCCACATTGATGTATTTTTTGTTTGTATGGCCTACGAGATTGGTTTTTGTTAGTCCGCAGCGGCTGACGGTAGGGGAATTCGCTGTCACTTTGGAATCTGCCACGTTTCCTTTTTTTTTTTTCTTTTCTTTCATTCTCCCGTGTCCGCCGGTGGTGTTTTGCACAGTGGTGTGTTCTTTAACAACGGTCTTTTGCACGGCGTATTTTTTTTTTATTGTTTGGTGCGCGTGTTGTGCGATTTAATTCGCACGTGAGGACTGCTATGCCGAAGTATCGCGTTTTGAGTGTTAAGGAAAAACTGGAAATCATTCGCACCATTGAAAATGGAGCGAAGAAATCTGCGGTAGCCCGTGAAAAGGACTTGCCTCTGACGACTGTGTGTGGGATATGGAACGCTCGCGAAAAGTTGAGGGGCGGCACAGGCAGCAATCTGAAGAGGTGCCGCATCAGAGAGACTGCGTTTCCCGAAGTGGAAAAGGCCCTGCTTCTTTGGTTAAAGAAGGCGCGGAGCATGAACCTGCCTGTCACTGGACCGCTTCTTACTGAGAAAGCGCTAACTTTCGCAGCTCAACTGAATTGCACAGGTTTTGATGCCGTCGCAAAACCTGTGCAATTCAGTTGAGTTGAGATGCCGTCGTCGCGGCGAGGCCACCACGGTGGCAAGTGAAAATAACAGGTTTTTTTGCTGCCTGCCCTTTAATAAAGCTTGCGTGCCTGTGTGTGTGTGAGTGTGTTTACGGGGATCGTGACGTTCATTTTTGGCTGGTTAGTAGCCGCTAAACCGGCACTGACGGTTAATTCGTACATCGCTAAGTGCGTACCCAAATGTCATTCCCGGCCAACTACGTATTAACGAGGTTTCGCTGTACTGTGCTTCAGAACCACCAACCCGATTCAGCTGATGGGTGTGAAGTGCGTGCAGGTGCTATGAACTCCCATGCTCTGTGTGACATCACGCGGAGTACATTGAGACAAAACAATATTACTGTTCATTGTCGTTCTTCCTTCCGTCAAGGATGACTAATATGCCCTTTTGAAGGCATAGGCGCAGCCAGTGCATGTTTTGCCCTTGCGAAACTGCATTCTACTGAAATTTTGGTTGTGTTGATGAGTTCACGGACAGCGGCTGCCACACTCACAAAGTACATGTGCACTGAAAGCGCTGCAGACAGCATCATAGTCACCGTGATTATGAATGCAAACCACGCAGCCCTGAAAGTACATGCGTGGCCAGTGCCTGAACAGAGTTTTTACCTGTTTTACCATCCGTAGGTTTTAAAAATCGCGATCGTTACTGATGCAATTATGTGTGGCCACCATCAAACTGAATGTATGGGCATGCCCAACGCACAGTGAGTCAAAGCAAAGCTGCTTTCCGCAAACGCCGTGGAGAATACTGCTAGACGCTATCACTGATAGCGGTGATGCGGTTTGTGAAGGCACATGCACATCCAGCGCACACAGACTGAAAACGGAACTATAGGTTGCTGTCCACTGCGGACAAGATTGCACTCGCTGTCATTGTGATTGATAGCGACTACAGCTCCCAAACTACGCCGCCAGTGCAGCGATAGTTCAAAGGCAGCAGAGTCATAAAAAGGCACGAAGCGTTGCAGCTTTCCTGTCATTCGCCGATGGCTGTGACGGATCCGGCATTCCGTTTCCAGTTGGCCTCTAGTGCATGTGATGTGATGCTCATTCACGGTGTTCTGCATTCGGCATGCTCCGAGGGTCATGTGTACAAACAGCTCAGTGGGCAGCCGAGTACATCGAAGTTGGTGAGAGTTTGATGCCAATAAACAATGCTTTGGTGCTTGCAAAGACAAGAGGACAACTCAAAATAATCATATTTTCTGAACTAGTGTAGCTTTCTAGATGAAGATTTGCTGCGACGAAGTTCCACAACTGCGAATTTTTCGTGTGTTGCATCAGTTTTGTTGGGGCGAGATTTGAATGTATGCTGTTTTGATGGTTTCGGGCTTTTCGTTGCGTCATAGTCCCAAAAATTGGAAGGTGGAAGCGTCAAGAGTCCGAAATGTCAGACTTCCTTATACATTGATTCTATGGGGCTTGTGGCGGTGCCGTGGTGACGTCCGAAATATCGGGCATGTCCGAAAAATCAGACGTCCTGAAAAATCTGTCGTTGACTCTATATCTTCGGGATTATACTGCAAAAGATGCTGTACATGGGATTTCACATACAATTTCTTTACCCAGCCAGGCAGACTTGCTTGGAAGATGTACCGTATTTACCTGCATAATTTGCACCCTCGCATAATTTGCGCACCCCTAATATTTAGCCAGCTTTGCAAAAAAAAAAAAAAAAAATGTTCCTCGCGTATTTTGCGCTCCCCGTTCCCAGCTCGCCGGCGCGCACAGCCGCGCTGCCGCGCCCCTCGCTGCGCAGGCGAATGCACTCATACGCAAAAGGAGCTGCGAGCGCGATGCCCTTTTTTCCGATTCTTTTCTCCGGAAGCTCCCAAAGCCGGCCGCTACAATAAAAGCATGCGAGTGGGGGTGACGAAAACGGCTGAAGCAGAGATCAAACGAGCCCGGCCTATCTCCGTCGCTCGGAGGGCGGATGTGATAACATCACCCGATCGGGACACCTGCCCGTCGATGCGGGGAGGAAAGGCCCCGCCCGTCTTTAACGAGCATGAAAAGACGCGAGGGGTGGGGGGGGGTGGGGGGAGGGAGGGAGGGGGGAGTGTCGTTCGGCTGCTGAGCGATCGCATGGCTGCGGAGATAGCGCTGGCGCCCGCCCTATCTCGGCAGCCATCAGTGGGCGGCTCGTAAACACTTCTACGTGCTGCGCTCTCAACGCGAAGGGACTGCGAAAAGTGTTCCTGAAGCAGCCGTATCTCTTACACCAGCATTTTGCAGTGTTACGTGAGATCGTATCCAGAAGAGTTACCGCGCTAGTTGCATCATATTATACGTTATTTCAAACCTGTTCGAGAAATATCCGCGTAATTTGCGCAACCCCCTTTTCGGAGCTCTAAAATCGCGAAAAAAAGTGCGCAAATTACGCGAGTAAATACGGTATATTTGTAAATTTTTTTGTGTGTCACTCCATGGAAGAGCATGCTAATTATTGAGAACATGTTGATACCATTATTCAAAGATTCTTCGTTGTTCGTCATCCAGAAGAATGGTTATTCCAAAGCCTTCCTTGAAAAGGTCGCCAGTCGCCAGAGCTGCCTCCCACAACAGCTTTCCAGAAACAGCAACCGCAACCCACTGCCAACCAGCTGTGCAAGAGTGGTAATCCTCTATGTCAAAGGCACTAGTGAAGCATTTGGATGTGTCCTCTCGGTGCAGGGAATCAAAGTGGCCCAGAAACCATGCAACACGCTTGGCCGCTTCGTTCCATGACCAAAAGACCGCCGAAAGAGAAAGCACAAGGGGTGGTTTATTTTATCCCATGTGCAGAGTGTGATGCCACCTACGTAGGGGAAACCAGGGTGTCTACCAACTGGGAAAACCGGGAAATCTCAGGGAATATGAGCAGTCTGGAAAATCTCAGGGAAAACTCAGGGAATTTGGGCTTCTGTCAGGGAAAATCAACCGAAGTACGGAAGTCGCGGTGACGCTGGCTCTAACTATGCACCTGTCAACAAAGACTCCCTGGGCGCCGCCATAATCCGCTTTGGGCTGTTAATATGCGTAACCCCCCATCCCCATAAAAGGGCTGCTGAGGTTGTGACGAAAGAGGGGATCCGTCTCTCGTTGAAAAGTTTTGCCCTGGAGTACAAAAGCTAACATATGTACAGCCTCGGCAGTGCATTTTTGGGGAGCCACGCATAACAGCCCAAAGCGGATTGTTGCGGCGCCTAGAGAGCTTTCATTGTCGCGCTTTGACGCGACTGTATGAAGCGCGTCCTCTCCGCAGCCACGCCAGCCTCCCGCTCTTTTCTAACACGTTACCATAGTAGTAACGTTTGGCGCTATAGGCACAGGCACATCCAGGTGCCTCGTACTGCTGACGCCCTGTGGGCGTCGTGGGCACGAGTAAATGAAGGGGGTTATAGCTGAACTCGCAGTAACTGAAGGGATGAGTGCCCACTCCCTTCCTCCCCGCTTTCCGTCCTCGCACGCGGGCTCTTTTTTTTTTTTTTTTTTTGGCTTTGCTTGTCGCGTCTCGGTCAATGAAAAATCCGCTGTATGTGTCTAGACGCGCTACGGCGCCCACACGACCCGTGTGTGCGCCTAGCGATGTTATCTTGTGCGTTGGCATGCACGCAGTCTTTTCCTTTCCACAAATGTACGCGCACATGACAAAATGAACTCGAACATACAACACAACTAATATTGGTCGGCGTAGGTGTGGGCACAGGAGGAGGGGAAGGGGTGCCCCCCCCCCCCCAGCCATCTGAGAGGTTAGGGGGCGGGGGGCGCCGCAATTAACCTTTCCTCCTCCCCCCGATGGAGGAGAACCCTGCGCACGGTTACCTTACCGGACCTTATTGACTTCACTTAGGTAAACGTTGATTATACTATAATTGATGGGGATAAACACTCGGAAAATTAACAGATGTTATCGAAGGATATATGCCATCTGTCCTTGAAATGCACCGATTCAGCAGCTTTTCTCCGGACAAACCCCATCAGCTCTAGCCTTCAGGAAAACTTTAAAAAGGCATCCAGCTTGAAGAAAAGTTCCTCTGAGATATAGATCGCAGTCTGCCCGTGCAAAATTAAACTCGTTTCTTCGTGTCAGAGTAGTAACGGTTTGCATACATCTTCCTAGACCATAAGAAACACGGTTCTAACTGACGGCCAGTGATAAAAGGAGAAATGCAAAGCAGGCACTACAGTACCCGGTTCTGTGGGAGTTGTAGAATTGATAGTGTAATTATGCCGCATGTGCTTCATGTCCGCTGCTTGTTCGTGTAGCGATGTAAACGCATCATCATTCATGCTCTTTTCCAATCAGTTATTTTTGAAAACATTTACTGCTGCCTCACTGCAGCAAACAACTAGTCTGTATGGACGTGAAAATGAATGGGCACAATCGACGCAAACGGCGCGTTCACTTGTAGTTTTTTTTGGATGTTTCAAGCCCGTGTACTTAGATGTAGGTGCACGTTAAAGAACCCCGGGTGCTCAAAATTTCCGGAGCTCTCTACTACGGCGTCTCTCATAATTATATCTTTGGTTTTTGAACGTTAAACCTCCATAACAATAATTATTATCATTATAGTTCTTTTGGGAAGCGGGACAATCTTTCGGGGCTTGTTCTGGAAATATTCGAGCAGCAAAGCACGATGCACAAACAGCGCGAGCGAGCACCTCGGAACTGCCGACCACGGCCAACGCACGCCTCACCAGTGGTAGACTGTCTAGACGCTACATGACCCCACCCTTAGAAATGAACTCAGACAATACCCGACGCCACCCTTCCAAATGAACTCTTCTCGCAAAACGCAAGGGCTGAGAACATAGCAAGGGCTTGATGGACTCGTCCATTTCTACCTCGGGGGAGCACACGGCCGCAACTAGGGGCGGATCCGGAGTGGCCTCGGGAAGTGGGGGGGGGGCTCATCACAACGACACATTTCTTACTGTCATCACAACGACACATTGTCTTACTGTCGCGGCCATAGGACGGATATCCGAAAGTAAAACACCAAGAGTTATTTAGAAGGTTCCCCGTTCACAATGCCCAGCGAGTCACATAGGCGAAAGTAAAAGCTTTTAGTAAAGAATCCTTCCCACTGTTTTCTTCCCCTGTAAGTACTTCTGTTGGTCCTCAGTCGAGAGAGTTACCTTGCGTTCGGAACCGAACAAGAATTTCCTTTCCAAAGAATTTCTCTCTCTGCCCAGAAGAAAGTCTTTCATAACCTGAAACTATCCCAAGCAAACAAGTTCTGTCGTCTCTTTCTTCCCCAAACCACTACAACAAGAATGATTGATACAGGGCTAGGTACACATCAAGAAAAGGAGGAAGAAAAATATGAGGACTGGGGCTGACAATATGCCCCCCCCCCCTTCCCCCCTCATGGTCTGCCACTAGCTAGATAGCGCCACCGCTATCTTCGAGAGCGTTGCGGGAGAGCTCGCCACTCTGTCAACAGAGCGCACATGGTCTGGGGTGGCAGAGTTTGATATATCCATTCTACGCCTGACCCCATTTGAAATAAAAAAATTGAAAATGCATGGGATTTTCCTACTGATATAGAAAGTGTTCGACATAAGCAGTAATTCGATATATCCGTGTTCGATATATTGGGGTTTGACTCTATACTTTAGGTTGCACAGCTTACTTGCGAGACCTGACTGACCAGATAAAGTAGCAACAATGTGTGTCCCAGCCCACTGACAGCATTGGATACCTGTCAGCGTTCTTGCGAAACTTCAAGAGAAGAAAATGTCTTTTTTTTCCCATTGCTATAGCAACCAGCGCTTTTGTTGGAAATCTGAAATGATAGAGGCGCGCGATGAAAGCAGGTCAGTGGTGAATAAAAGCATGTGTCATGCATGTCTGAATGTTAAATGTATTCCCTGTTGAATTCTGCTTATTATTCTGTTCTATCACCGATATGAAGGTGCTGTCGTGAGTGGGCCAACGTACATGATGTGTCGCTGGTTTATCGCGTTGCATGAGTGTCCTCACCTAAAGTGTATACAGTTGAACCCCGTTATAAGAGGCACGGATGTAACGGACAAACGGGTATAACAGGCAACATCTACACTTTTGGTTGGCCAGCCTATCTCTCTCATTAATTTGACTTCTTTTGTAAGAGACACCGGATATAGAAGACAATTGGTTGTAAAGGACAAGTTATCAGTGAATTTTGGTCAATAACATCGCTTGTAACAGACATTCTAACCTGAATGAAGCGCCATCAACTGCTAACTCGACTTGCGTCCATCTTTGGAAATAGAAAAAACAATAGACGTATGCAAACCTTGTTTATTATAGCCTCAGTAAATGTTTAATGGATCATTCAGTTATAAAACAATGATAAAAGGTCTTCGAAACTGGTATGCATCGCTGATACGCACTTCAGGCTTACCGCCAAGGGACGAGCACTTCCACGCGTGCACTTCACAGGCACCTGAAGGAGCCAATACCGCGAGCACGCGGTGTGAACACATTGCAGAAGTCTTCCAATTAAAACGCCTCACATGCGCGTTCTCCACAAGTCCGAAAATAGCACCAGTGCACCGCAAATGCTTTCTTTAGCGTTACGTGAACGCCGCGATCAGCCCTGCGCTGCTTGACAAGCTACGGCCGCTCGATCACCGTAGTCTTGCTTTCCTAAAAAAATATCAAAGGCTACAAAGCACGTCAAGAGCCAAGCCAAATGGAAGCCAGAAATGAGAGGAAAAAAAAATGGAGTTGCAAGTCTCAGAGGCTATAATTGAAGCTCCCACACAAACAGCGCAAAAAAAAAAAGTGAGTTTCGGGTCTTTGAGGCCAAGCTTCACTGCGAGTGCAAAAAAAAAGCTTTTTTTCTCTCCCGAGCTTGGTGGCGCTCAGGTCACCGGCCCGAATGGCCCACGTTTGTGATCGCCGTCGTCGCTGTCAGTCCACCACCGGCTGCCAGCAACGATTCACAAGAGACGGTAGACGTGCTTCGCCGCAGCGCCTGCAGTAGGCGTATCACTGCCGTTCACTACCGGATGTCACGCCGTGATCACTACGCTTCGTGGCCGCTTTGTGATTGTGTGATGGTGTGATCGCTATCAACATTCGCTGCTGGCCGCCAGTATCAGTGCGCAACAGATGCTGCTACTGGCCTAGACTTGGTTCGCCGCCAGGCCGTGACCACAGCGCTTATCGCGCCATTATCTCCGCTCACCGCCAAAGCTACGCCGTGATCGCTGCGAACTAGGCTTATCGCTGCCTTTATCTGGTTTGAAAGCAAATTCTGCAAAATAAATATTTTGTAACCGTATATAGCCTTCTTTTGTGCTTATTTTAGCAGTAGTGTGCCCACAATAAAATATGGACTGAATATGATATGAAAAAGTGGTACCCTGCTTATAAGAGACCTCTCATATAAGAGACACAAACTGCTCCCCGCTACGTGTCTCTTATAAAGGGGTTCAACTGTATCTTACACCATGATGCTGGTACAAAATCCTCCTTTCACTGATGCCTGTGTCTCTTCAGTGAATTGATCAAATGAAATCAAATGAAACCTAATTTCCTTCTGGAAAGAGGAGGCGGGAGTAAAAGCCGTATATACAGCTTGACAGCGGTCCCAGCCATCTTATTTTCAGGCCTGGCACAGTACATATGATAAAACACTGGTAGATTGCACATATAGAAAATGCAAAGTTTGGTCCTATTGTGCTGCCAAGACGCACATTGTAGCCACTAGAAGTACCATATGGGTCAAGTGAACGTGGACTGACCATTATTCATGTGTGAACTATCTGGCGAAGATCAATTTGAAGATAGAAATAGCAGATTTTTTGGGTTAGAAAACTATATGGCACTGGGTCTATATTTGGTTTTGAAGAAGTGATGCTTCTTATTGTGATTAATTGGTTGAGTGTTGCTTGTTAAAGAAAACAGCAACAAAGATTAATAAAGTGAATGCATATCCTAGCATCTCCCAATGTCCTAACAAAGATTTGCTACGTAATTTATTGTTGTAAGGTTTTGAAAGAAGGCTCATGATGTGAACTTATCTCTTTCGCAGGCTCTGCAGCAAAAGCTTCAGTACCAGTCTCACCTGAGCACATCAATAGATATTGTTGATGGCTCAGATTCAAGTCGTCCTGCAGCCATTATGAAGCTGTTGGTGCAGCTTAATGGTATTGAGGTAACAGCCCCAATTTGTCTTTTTTCTTCTTTTTAAATAGTGGTAGTAAACAGCTTCTAAAAATGAGTGTTCTTTTTCTCAATAGCCAAATAATAAAAACATAAACCCAAGCAAGCACGCTCCTGCCCTACCTCCCTTGCATGCTCCTCACCTCCCTTCTCCCACAGGGCCAGAGATGATAATTCAGGAAGTTTTTTTTCTCTAGGAGGGGGGTGAAATGGGATGGCTTGCTCATTCATGGTCCCATATTAAAAAAAAAAATGCTGTGGCAAAGTGTTTCTTTTTCTCAAAAGCCTTACACAGTCAACTCCCGTTAATACGAAGTTGACGGGGACCGCGAGAAACTTCGAATTAAACGAACTTCCAATTAACCACAGAGGCAAAAACGGACATTTTTATTAATTAATTTGAAAAGAAATCTGTTAGTGACGTCTGCTTCTGCTTGCGGCATCTTGTCGCGGAGAGCAAGTTCTGTAGGCTGTAGACGTGGCCGAGTGCTTCCTAGGCGTTGCTCTCTGCAGCAAAAAAGTGCTGCGCGAGGGCAAAGGCCTGCAGCTACAACAGCAGCCGTAGGTTGAGGCTCGCTTGAAACGTTGTCGTCCAAGTCACTTTCGTCAGCAGCCTCGATATGCCGAACGATCTCGAGTATTTCGGTGTCTGTCAGCGCACCACACATTTCAACTTGACCGTCAACGGCAACGTATTCTCCAAAAGGGACGTGCATCGAGAGCTGGTTTAAGACTATCGTCATCAAGTTTGGTTGTGTGCGCTTCCCACGCTGGAGAAGACGAACCACCTCCATCTCTCGAGGCACTTGCACTAAAACCGCCGGCCCTGAAGCAGTTCGCAATCGTCTCCTCTTAACACAACCCCATGCTCGCGCTGAGGAGCACTGAGGAGGCTCACCTCGCGCTGCTTGGAGCTATCCATGCACAAAAGCATCCGCTCGAGAAGGTGCTTTCAGTATAGCCATCCATCGGACGAAGAAAAGTTTTCAATGCCTAACCTCGCCGCAAGCGATAAAGCTTTTGCTGCTACGATATCGCCACTGAGCGGAAGTTGGTTCCTCCGGGCCTCCCTAATTCAAATGAGCACCGGGTGGGCACCGGTGTGCGTTCTCTTGCGTGACATTTTAAATTGGCCGTTCTCAAATGTTTCGAGTATCGAGCGCTTGTTTAAGTTCGAAAAAGTGTTAGGCTTGATGCCGTACCTCTGTGCGATGTCCTGCTTGGCATTGCGTCCTCCCTCAACTTCTTTCAAAATCTTAACTTTCGTCACCAAGTCAAGCGTACGATAAGGTCCGCGAGTTGCCATTGCCGCGACTGTGCAACAATGCCGGCGGGCCGATTCACTAACACTCGAGGAAACATACAGATAGGCCTAGCACGTCAACGCGACCATGCAAGGCCAGAGAACACCTATAGCAAGGCTGCGATGCGCTGGGCGGATGGGCTAACCCTGCCGCCTCATCATTTTCGGCGCTGTCGTCAGCTGCGATGCCTATGCCGCCAGTACCTAACATTGACGCTTTATGAACTGTGGCGCTGTAGTCGGCTGCGATGCTAGCGATGTAAATTCAGCATGCAAAGCTGTTTTTCACTTTAATAATATGGAATTTCTCAAACATTATGATCATCTTGAGCTATAATATTGAGAAGTAACTTCTAATTAACCGACACCTTAGACTTCTAACTTTGAATTACTGAGCATTTTTTTCTATTGGTTTGCATGCAAAACTGATGGGCCCCTGACTTCACTTTAAATTAACTGAAAATTCCAGTTAAGCGACTTCGAATTATGGGGAGTTGACTGTATAACATGTCCTTATACAGTTAAACCTGGATATAACGAAATTGGAAAAAGTTCGCGAATTTTCGTTACATCCAGGTTTTCGTTACATGCAGTTTTCAAATAAAGACTAGAGAAACTATCGCAAAAGCCAAACGAAGACGCGGCGGATGCCAGTTCCAGTGCCACTCACCTCAAATATTTATTTAGCACAAAAAAACTGCGTTATTTTGGCTTGTGTCTTTCGCGTCAAAGATGACGTCACGCGGCGGTCCAGAGAAACCAACTCATCCAATGCTGCTTCGTCATCCTGTGAGCCAACGTGACGACGCAGAATGTCCAGCGCGTCCAAGACCTCCTTCGCGGTAGGCAACGGCAATGCATCTGCCTCTGCACCTTCACCATCACCGCGATCTTGGGCAGTTTCTACGAGTGCCACATCCGACATTTCTTCGGTAGATACCGCATCACTGTCGGCGTACAAAAAGTCGTCAAGTGCAACGTCGTCGGGCACTCCACCATTCACACGAAGTGCATCCCACGCTTCACTGACGTCGGATGGATTTGAAGGTTCCTGGGGTTCTTCTTCGTCGACTCCAGCCTCTGTAGCCACTGACACCCGGGCTTTCTTGAAGCAATTTGCGACTGTTTCAGCTCTTACTTCCTGCCAGGAAGCAGCAAGCATCTCGATGGCTTGATAAATATCTATCTTTGTCGGCCGTTCAAAGCGTATATCCAAGAGGATCTTCTGAATGACGCGACGACGATAGCAGCACTTAAAGCTGTTGATGATCCCTTTGTCCAACGGCTGTATTAGGGACGTGCAGTTGGCAGGGAAGTACTGCAGCTCGATGTTCGATAGCTGAAGGCCTTCGATGTGGTGCGCGGAGCAGTTGTCAAGCAACAGACATATTTGGCGACCCTGACGCTTGACATCTTCGTTGAATGCCTTCAGCCATTCAGTGAAGATTTCTCGGCTCATCCAAGCCTTCGAATTGGCCACGTACTTGACTGGCATCCGCTTCGTGCCTTTAAAGCACCTTGGCCGGGCATTTTTTCCTATAACTAATGGTATTCTTTTGTCGCTGCCGTCACTGTTTGCACAAAGCAAGACCGTGACGCGTAGTTTGCTCTGCTTTCCGCCTCGACAATCGTGCCCTTTAAGCTCCAGCGTGCGATTCGGCAACATCTGATAGAACAACGCCGTTTCATCGGCGTTGTACAAGTCCGCCGCCTCATAGCGGTCCAAGATGCCAGGCAGCTTCTCGGCCACCCACGAGGCAGAGGCATCGCTGTCAGCAGATGCAGACTCGCCGCTAATTACTCTACCGACGACACCGTGCCGGCTCTTGAACCCTTGCAGCCAGCCGTTACTTGCCTTGAAATCGTCATGGCCAAGAATCGACGCAAAATCCTTCGCTTTCTGCTGCAGGATTGCGCCACTTATGGGCACGTTGCGTGCCCGTGTGTCCAGAAACCAGGTGAAGACGGCCTTGTCCACATCAGCGTACGTTGACTTCTTCAGTCTTTTCTTCGAGCCCGTGCCCGACTCCGCTGCCTCGCGGATGCTGTCCTTCGCACTCAATATCGTCGACAGGGAGCTGGCTGGGATATTAAATCGCGCAGCAACGTCCTTCTTTTTCTCACCCGCGGAAACCGCATTTATAATCGCAAACTTTTCTTCAAAAGACAAAACCTTGCGCTTTCTCGGCACGGAGCTCATTGTCACAGCGAGAGCAGCTGAGCTGAGAGGCCTAACAACAGAGAATGCCTGACCAGGCCTGACGCTCGCATGACGCTCGCAGAGCCTCGCACCTGACCCTGACCCGCCTCACCGCTTCGTTCACCCGTTCGGCGCAGTAGCGCCACCAGACGTCGCAACTCGCAAGCAAAAGCTGCATAGCGTGGCCTTCGAGATGGCGCGCCGCATTACCATCTCGAAGGCTTTGCAACGAGAAAACTCCGTTTGCCGCTAAGCGGCGCAAGCTATTCTAGCGATGCTTGTATCATCATCGCGGCACGCACTTGCCTGCCTTACCCGCTGCAATGGTATGCGTTCTACCCGCAGCCGCCCCCGTGTATTATTAATTTTCGTATAATAAAACTTACGCGTTGTACATACAAGATTTTAGTAATGTTACGACTCAAAATAATATATGATCAGTGCCGCAAATTCGTTACATTCAGGTGAATTACCGCAACACCTTCGTTACATGGAGGTCACAAATACATGGGCTTCTATGGGGATGGTATTGGGGATTGAAAAAAATTCGTTAAATCCAGGAATTTGTTACATGCAGGTTCGTTACATCCAGGTTTAACTGTACTAAACTCATTAATCATACAACACCCTAGTTGATTCAAGTGACCTGATTGTAAATCTGGAACACAAAAGAGTGTATTCAGCAGTTACATTGCAATATTACAGGAGTACCAGAACACTGGCCATTGCAACAAGTAGTTTCATAATGACTTCAGTGTGTGTTGTCCACACGTCGTCAACAGTGCATAGTTGCTGACCATGGTTATGCAAGCAGTTACAGTTTTCCTGAACTTAATGCTTTGGCTACATGTTTTTGTAGCCTGTAGTCACTGTCAAGATGTGTGCAAAAATGAGGGGGAGCTTGCTCAGTATTCTTTAGTTTTGTACTTGACCTTTCTGGCTGCTTTTTTTATATAATACAGAGCAGGAGTAAATACTCTGTTGTTTGTGGTACTGGGATATTATTTAGCTGAGTAGTCATAGTGGCATGTACTGTTTTTATGTTGCAGATCTTGCTCCGGATCATTATGCAGTACAGCCTGCTTCCTAGAGAAACTGCTGTCAGGCATGGTAAGGAACTCAAAATATAATTTAAGAGCATGTACAGCTCGGACCACTTAAAACGTAACAGCCTTTAGTGCAGGACCAGCTATAAAGCAGTATTTTATGGCTCTGTGTGTAGGCTTACCGCTTTCTGTGCAGCCCCTCTCCGCCCTTCCCCAACATGAAATACCAGTTATAATGTGCATGTAGGAAAATCCTATTGTCAAATAGTGAGCACACTTCCCAAGGGAGGTGAGCAGCCCAAGGAAAGAGCGACGACAATGGCAATATGAAGGAGGAGCAGGCACAGGACAAACAAATGCATGGAGGAAGATAAAAGAGAAAGAAGGCTGTGGTAATAGCTTGTTGCGGGTGTGCAGTGTAGGGAGAACACTTCTGCCTAGGTGACTGAGAATACTCCAGACACTTGTCAGTTATAAGCGCTCTACACTGAACACACTTTCACCTGTGTTTGCATCAAGTACAAGTTACTGCTGTTTGGCTCTTCATATATACAGGCTGTCCCACCAAGTTTTTACATATGATGGAGTGTGCTAGCAAGTCAAGACTCGGCTGTGTGGTGGTTAAATTGCACTAGAGTGACAAGTTTTTCCGTTTTTCAGTCAATTAACTAGCATAAACGAATTAGCTAATTTTTAATTATTTGCTTCAGCAAGAAATTGTGAACGCGAAAGCTGTCGACCAAATTTAAAAATGACTGACTGAAGTGTTCCCATCAAAGTACCATTAGTAGATCTTCCAATGTATGCCATCAAAGAAAGCCTGCAATATACAAAAATAATCACATGATAGCACCACTAGTAGTGCAGTTACACGGCACACTAAGTGGCGGTTAGGCCGCCAACTGAGCTTGCCAAGCTTGGTTAAGCGCAAACCGACGTTCAGAAACAGACGAAATGGCAGACGGTACCTCTCACGAGTTCAGCGCTGGTGCTTCGCACATAGCTTCCAAAAAGCGGTCCTCTACCTAAGAAGTTGTAATATGGGAGATAATATTGCTGCAGAAGCATGCCTTTCGACCAAGTGGTCAAAATGCATGCTTCTGCAGCACACCGCGGTTGCTTCCCCACGCTGGGACCGCTCGAGCCTAGTCTACTGAGGCCATTGCAATATCACCGCTCATAACAGCACTGAAGATTTTGACTCTGATTTCTTTATGATGCAAAATAATTCATAACTGCGCAAAATAAGTTGTACAGCTTGCCATTGCCTGCTTCCGCACCGCACGACAGGTCAGATGCCACGATGCGAGAGGTAAACAGCAACACCGGCCATTTCACCAAACTGGCCCGGATCCTTTCGGACCTTCCTCTTCACATCAAAGCATAGAGAAAACTAATCGCAAGCAAGTGTTCATGCATGACATATGAGTACTAATCTTAATTGTGATGGCAAGAACAAGTGCTCTGTGACGAGCGTGCGCTTGATTGTGGACGGCGATGGCACTGCCGTACACCTTGCTAGGCCTCGCGCTCGGAGTTGTCAGCACCGGCCAGTTCGTGGTGGTGGCGGATTGTTGTGATGTGTTTGTCGCTTGTGAAGGCGTAGTTTTACCAACAATGTTCTTATAGAACGATGCAGGGCTGTGCATACTTGCTTCTTTCGTAACTAATTATGAGGATGTGAAGCTCCTTTTGTAACTAATTATGGGGATGCGAAATCTTGTGAGTGTACATGCCGATGTGCGGTATGTGAGCGGAGCCTCTGTCAACCGCGAACAGATAGCCTGTGTAACTCCGGCGGACTGTGGTTGGCGTTCACTACTGTTGAAATTAACTGTGATTATGCTAACCGTGGTTAAGGTTGCCTGTGTAACTAGGGTGTAATTTAGCGCTCCTAGAAAATCGATCAGAAAATTTCGTCGGCTGGTCGCTGCCGCACTGAACAAATACCTCAACAAATTTAAAAGCTTTTCAGCTTTTACTTGTGCTTTCGTCTTTGGCGCTATTACGCAGAGTAACAAGCCTGATACTTGCGTAACACGGGGCACAGTGGAAGGCCTTTGAGTTGATGACCTTCGAAAAGCCCACAACTCTATCGACTCAAAATAAGTTCTCACGCTGCTACACGGCAGTTTTGAACAGCCATTGAGTCACCAAGTGATTTTGCAACAACATGGCGGCAACCAAAGCACCCGCTTCAATTCTAATTCGCACTAGTTTCTTGCTATTCGCACCAACGGCAAGTAACAGGCTTTAAATTGAGCCTTCGCTTAATCTCATGTACCAAAAGGGACAAAGTATGTGCGATGTTTTGCAATATTCAGAAAACGTGCCGATTTTGACACTAAGCCTAAGTCCCTAGCATGAGCATCAAAAGTGGTGCGATTCATAGACACCAGATGGCGCCACACGCAGCGTTTCCCACCAGCTGCACGGATTTGTTTTTATGGCAGTGATGGCGTGTTTGTTCTAGAACTAATGAAAATGAGAACGTTGGCCTCGTGGCACATTTCCAATATTTTTCACCGGTGTATGATTCTACTTATTGATACGGCATAAATGTGGTCATGGCCTCCGAAACTAACGCATGCGGGAACTGCTGGTGCGCCAAGTCTCGGAGTTCGTGCCGCTTCCGCTTCCGTCGCTCAGTAGCCTTTGAAGTCTTCAAGGAGTTCTAGGGTGCTCCGTTGACTCGATAGGCTATTGACTCGACGGCCATCGAAACCGCCACTGTGACACCAGTATTACAGGCTTTTGCAGCGTGGCAGCCTCGGGTGATCTCACGTGAACTCAAACCTTTTGCATGCGCTGCCCTTTTGGTTGAGCTGTGTTGTCAAGGGCAAGCCTAGCTTGGCTGCATGCTGCCCAAGACCATGCAGGCTAGGCCTAAGCAAAGTGCCTTTTCGGTTGCGACTGCGGGTGACTAAAGTTGTGGTTTGTTGCCGAGTCAACGAAAGGCTTTGTAGTTGCTGCTTTTGGAACGTGGAGGGATGACATTGATGATGAAACCAGGTGCGGGTGTCATGTACGCTGCTAGTGCAATAGTACACTGTACCACTAGCTAAAATTGCAGTTTGAGGCCAGAGTAATCAAACAAGATACTGTGTGCATGCGAATTTTGGTCACAGTTTCTGCATAGTCTGGTTCAGTGGTAAGTCTGCACAAATGAGGAGGTATGGAAAATTAGCTGGCTACCTTCTTTCTTTTGTTGGCTCCATGAGACTTCAGGTGTTGATCTTTTAATGTTTGGAAACTTAAATGGATGCAAGCACCTTGGTTGCATGCCACGATTCTCTGACATGGCAAATGAGTTCTGCATTAAACCCGCTACATGGAGTAACATTGCTCCACCTTGCGGGGTTCCGTAGAACTTATTTGCCATATTCATGCTATGTGCATAAAATTGACGATGGATTCGCCCTTGCGCTGTCAATCTCTAGCCTCCTGGTTAGCTTAATTGGCAGAGTGGGTGCCCAGACAGGCGTTGGTCCCAGGTTCGAACCCCGGATCAGGACAAACTTTTTTGGCCACTAGGAGGCTTTCATTCCTTGTAGACTTGTGCTACAAATGGGTGGATGCTGATTTTCTGACATGTGCCATTGCCTGCTCAACACATTTTCTGCATGTGTAGACATTGAAAGAAAGAACAACATTGTTTTGGCTATAAGAGCAGTATTGCTTGTAGCGGGGATTTTTGCGACTGCGGTGACTTTTGTTATTAGTGGTCAAAGCTGTATTAACAATTTACTGTGGCTAACCGTTATATGTGGCTAAATGTGTATTTTTTCTTTACAGTGAACAATTCTCGTTACCTCATATTACAGAGCCATTGTGTTGAGGTTCTACACAGGCTCTGCGTAGATGTAAGTATGCCCATGGTTAAGAACATTTTTTGATCCCTCAGAACCATCTGGAGCAGTCGTCCCATCCATTATTCTGTTTTCCTTTAAACTTCAGGAAAGTGTTTTTATTCGTAATATGTTAAAAATGAATATTTGACTACTTCAAGTAATTGGGAAATTGAATAGCAGGGATTCTTCAGTCAGGATATAACATTTTGCGCATTTGCACACTTATGATGATGATATTGAATTGGATTTCTTGCCTAGCTACATCGGTTTTCTTTTTAATGTATGGCCTATGTCAAGCCTATTTACACATTATTTTGGATGTGCTCATGAAATCGTTGCATAATGAACGTGCAGTAAAAGCTGTAAAGTATTACGTATATCGATCTTGTTTTGCACAGCCTTAAGAAAGTTGGAAGTAGATAAGGTGTTCAAGTTGTTTTTGCTGCTCCCGGTAAGTTAGGCAAGATTTGCTCTGCGTCGCCGGACGGGACGCAATTAGGACAAGTTCGAAAGAGCCATGTGCAGCTCACCCATTTAACCACTGGCAGGTGCCAGTGGTAAAATTATCAGCTTGGTCTTCCTCTGCACAGCAGTAAAAGTTGGTTGTATTGAAATCGTGGATAAAGTGCTTCATGATATGGAAGTATATAATACGTTTGTGTTCTATGCACATCACATTGTAAACATCGAGTACTTTGTTATATCGAGAGTTTTGTTTTATTGAACTTAGTTGTATTGACGTGTAACTGTACTAATGTGTGTTCGCAATGATGGTGTGTATGGTAGGAGCATGTTTTCTTCATATTGTTGTAGAGCCATGGTAACGAGACGAACATGGATCTTTTCTGTAACAAATTCAAGTTTATTCTGGATAACAAGGAGGATCGGCAGATACATGCAGTGTGTCATGTGTGGCGAGAGTCATAGAGAGGAAGCAGAAACTGAGAGGAGCAGGTTGCTCAGAAATCGAGTGAAATGAAAAGGAAGCAAGAAAGGGAGCTCGTGTTCTTGCAGTGGCCATGTGGCACCGTCGTGGGGGCATCCCAAGGAGTGTTTCATGAGTTCAGGGGTGGCGCTGTTGTGGCGTTGTTACATTTTATTTGCTCGTATATGCGATGAGGTTTTCCTTTTTGAAAACTGTGCCCTCAAGGTCTGCCCTCACCTATATTCAAGGCAAACAGCTTTGACGATTCCTTCAATGTGGGGAAAGGCGTGTCATTTTCTTTTCGTGAAGATGCATACAGTTCTGAATATATACAGTGGAACCCCAATTATACGACGTTCTCGGGACCACGTAAAAGTGTCGTAAAGTGCGGGCTTTGTAAAATCTGAGCACGAAAGTTTGTGCCTACAAAAACACTGTTTAGCACGAAGGATTAGTGAGAAACTTCAATGCAAACTATGAATAAACTCTACAGGGCTCTAAAATCCAAATAACACACAGAAAAACGAGAACATTGCAGCGCAGGTGCTAGTTCAAATTTATTGAGACGAACCTTGAGTGTGCCGCAATCCATTTGCGTGATTCCAAACAGCTGTAGCGGTACGCGACACACTTAAAAAAAAATCCCTGAGCTGCTTCTGCATTTTGTTTGAGCCCAGCTGCAAAAGCTTCCCCTCAATCTTAGCAACATTCCAAAGAATGTCTTCGTGGTGTCACGTGTACACACGTAGCTCCTAATGCTGTCTATGTGCCGAAGCATATCTGCAAATGACGGGTGGATGGCAGCATCTGCGGTGGTGGTGACGTCGTTCTCGTCCTCATCCAATGTCGCAGTGGCGTCGGCACCGGGCAATGCTTCCGTGATTGCGTTGTCCAGCGACAGTTCACCGCAGGTGGCAAGGTTGTCGTCGACCTCTACAAATTCAGCGAAGGTTGAAGCTGGGTTGAAGCTGGGTTCAAGCTCTTGAAGTCGTTGTCGTTGATGGAGCTTCCATCCTCCTCCATGGAGGGCATGAAGTTGCCAGCAATGGAGGTAGTCTCTTGCATGAAGCCACAATGCTTGAACGAGTTCGTGATTGTCCTTTGCGACACTGCGCTCCACGAACTGACGATCATGTGCATAGCGTTGAGCACAGAAATCTTCTCCTCTTCGCGACGCTCCATTGCTGCCAGGCGACGCTGCACAAGCTGCTTTCTATAGCCCTGCTTCACGCACTTAATGATGCCGGCATCCAGCGGCTGCAGACAGCTTGTGCAGTTTGGCGGGAGAAACACTGCCTTGATGTTCCGCAGGCTGGTCGTGTCAGGCAGGTGGCATGGTGCGTTGTCCACAAACAGAAGAATTTTTCTCACCTTTGCACCCATTTTGTTGTCCATCTGCTGCAGAAACTTGGCGAATATATCGGATGTCATCCACGCCTTTTTGTTGAAGTCGTAGCTGCATTGCAGTGTGCGCAAATTCCTTAAACATCATGGCTTGCCAAATTTGCCTATCACGAGCACTGGCAGCTTTTCGGACCCATCCTCGTTGCACAGAAGAGTGCTGTCAGGCGCTCATTGCTGCATTTCCCTCCTTGACAACTGTCACCCTTGAAGGTGAGGGTCTGCTCCGGTTGCATGTTGTAAAAAATGACGCTCTCATCTGCATTATGGTGTGTCACCACCTTTTTCAAAAATTTTTAAATTTTGACCCTTAAATTTTTATTTCATATTGACCTTATAAAGCACAGTTTTATATGACATTCAAAAGCAAAAAAGAGTGAGAAATGCTATGCTGGCATTTTTTATTGATTAAAAATTGCCCGAACTCTGCTCTTACGCCAACATTCCTAACTAGCGAAGGGAGTGCAGGAATTGTAAACTTTTTGACACGGAGGTAGCCAACTAACCAGACTGTGCAACAGACTAGGATCTTTGTCATCCGATGATGGGAAATCAAGTTATATCAAAAATACCAAAGAAAACAAAAAAATGTGTCATTTTCTCCTGCATTCCTTCGCATAAAACATGATTACATCAAAACTTACCATTTGTTTTCATTAATCCTAGTTCATTGCACAGGCTAATAAAGGAATGAGCGTGCAAAGTTTCATTGAAAAATATTCAGTCATTTCGAAGTTGTAACTATTTGCGCAACACGAAAGTGCCAGAAATCAAGTTTTGAGAAAAACAAGATTAAAGTTTTTCAATCTTTGTAGAAACAAGATCATCACGCCCAAGGAAGTTAAAATCCATCAGATTCATAGCTAGGGCCCTCCTTAGCTGCCACAAGCGCTCTTTTGGCTTTCATTGCTGCCCGTCTTGCGGAGATGTTTTGCCTCACCAGTTGATTGACTCTGGGGCTCCTTCACATGGTACTGGTCACTGGTGCAACACGCTTCAAGAGTGTGGTGGCCAGGTTGGATGCCTGCTTACCTCATAATATCTACTGTACTTCTGTTGCCGTCATTTAAGTGGCACACAGCATCATATAAACCAAAAAGTAGGATGGCAAGGCTCACGTGAATATCTTTGGGAACCCGTTGCAAATCATACCATTGGAAATCTCACTGGCATTTTAGGTTTTTCAGCGCAGAGATGATAGGATCTCCCAAACTATAATCCTTGCAGTAGAGGTTCTTTTAGCGGTACTTCACAAGTGTTCTCCAAGTTCCCAAGCTTTACAGCACTCGCTGATACATTCGCGTCCATATGGTCTTCTGTCGGGGCATTCATCATGTGGAGATTGCCAAGAAACATCCGTTTCAATCGCCTTTTTACCTTCAACTTGGCCATGCATTCTTACAAAAACATTCAGCCTATGTTATCTAAATGTAATACTTATAAAAAGGACGAACCCGGTAGTGCTCAAAGCGGCAGCATAAAGCGCGCGCCAAGTAAACAAATGAGACGCTTGTAGCGTCACGCATCCTCCTTGCGGAAATTTAAAGCAATGTTTAAAAACAAGGAAGCCTTACAGTTTGGCTTTCTATAATCTTTTACATATCCAACTAAAACATAACAGGAAAATTTCAATATATAGCAGTGATTCTTGCTGAGTTATCAGTTTCTGTTACCAAACCACATCAGTTTCGGTTTCAGAACTGTTCAACAGCTGTTAGAAAGTTGGCAATAACTTCTAAACTAAGTAAGGTAAGAACGTGATTCTTGCTGCAAAACATTTTGAATCTTTGCGGATTCTCGAAATTTAAAAAACAAAAAATGTCATTTTTACAAAAAAAGCCTTCTAAAAGGTGGTGACATACCTTAAAAACGTCGCAAGGCTTGCATCCCACAAGCAAGTCCAGCAAAGACTCTTTCCACTCTTGCACTGTCGAAACGTCTATGGAAGAACTTTTGTCCACAGGATGTTATTGCACTTTCTAAAGCTATCGAGCCACCCGTTCGATGCCTTGAAATCTATGCTGAGGCGCAATGCCATGAGGTCGGCCTTCTCCTTGAGGATGGCACCGTCAATATTGATGGCGGAGCTCTGTGCTTGAAGGAGCCACTTCGTAACACTTTTTTCCAGCTTCTCGTGTTCACCCTCTTTAGCATTCCTTTGCTTCAGACCGAACTTGCTTGCGTTGTCAAGAATCGACGCCTTGTTCGCCAAGATGGTTTTCAGTGAAGACTCCACTATCTTCAGCTCCCGGGCAATACTTGCCTTTGTGGCTCCATGCCGCTTTTCAGCTTCTTCAATGATTTTCAGCTTTTCGCCGAGCAACAAAACTGTGCACTTTTGTGACATTTTGCATAGACACGATCGCGGACAAGAGCATGTGAGGACCACATTGTTGTCGAGTGGCTGCCAGCAAAGCAAGAAGAGTTTCTCCGGCGTGTACGGCGTAACCTCCGTGGTCACGATGAAAGCGGGAGAGAGATAATGGTTCAGAAAGGGCGAAAAGAACGGGGGAAGACCACAGCCGGGGCGCCACTCTACGCTGCCACTTGCGGCACTGGTGGCCGCTAGAAGGGTGAGGTGAAAACGAACGGCAGCAAAGCCCAAATGAACCTCGCCATGCGAAAGAGTGCCCCTCCTGAGAGCTGGTGCGACGGAAGACACCCACGGCACTTCCTTTTGTTCGCCGCTTGGTCCCCCCGCTTCACGTGGATCATTGTGTAACACAGATTCGGCGTAAAAGCATGTCGGATAATTGAGGTTTCTAATGCATTGCCTCTGTGGGGCTTTCACCAGGGTGGGACTAATCTGTCATAAAATGCGGGTTGTCGTAAAACCGGGGTTCCCCTGTATTACCTTTCTAATGCTGGGACACGTTCGCCGTGGAACTGAATGTCCAGTCACTAGAAAAAAGGAAGAAACGAGTAATCCATCTGCTGTTAAAACTGTGAAACAACAGGAGGCTCTGGGGTCAACGTTGTATTGTGTTATTTATCTCGTAGCCTCCCAATAAAGGGGTTAGATGCGATGTTAACACCATTGCCAAATGGCAAAAGAGCACATTTTGTTGCAAGTCCATGTATGTTCATTTCGTGCTCTCTACAAGCTGCGTGTGTGCAAATTGGTTTCTGTTAAGTGCAAATGGCAATTCAATGTGTTCAATAGGAAAAGATTTTTATGCGCTGAAGTAGCTGCATCACATCCTTATTTTGCGTATGAGGCGTGTGACCGTAACACAAGAAAAGGAGTAGATCCTAAGCTGGGGGGGGGCATGTCAACTACGAAGAGTTTGTATGGTCCAGAAGCTTGAAAATGTCTGGATCCCAAAGGGAGGCATCCAAACCTTTTAGCTACTTTGTGTAGTCTGAGGTTGCAATGCTAACTGTCCTCGAATTGGCATGTGAGTGAAGGTTGTTAAGGGGGCACATGGCAGTGAAAACTGTCTTTTTTATTTATGGGTATAAACTGATGAAATTTGGTACACTGGTGTAGTTTGTTATGCTTATGTTAAATGAAATCGGTTTTAAGCTACCCATTAGAGTTTTTGACCTTGCAGTTTTTTTTCTTTATAGACCCTTGCAGTCACCCCTTAATTAATCGATTAGAGTAAAGCTGTTTGTTGATTTTTTTTTATGTCCAAATGTCTACAGAAAAAATTTTTGAAATGTCCTCGACATATTTTCTTACTAACAACTTTTGCCAAAATGCAATTGTAAAGTTTGTGTGACGTGCAGGTAGAAATGAATAGCTTTACGGCGCTTACCAACATCTCAGGGTCTAAGTGGAAAAAAAAACAAAAAAAAACAATGAATTTAGCTTCATTAGTTATGAAATGGCACCGGGATGACTGACAGCAAGTGCTTAAAAAATGAAAGCTGAGAAAACTGAGCTCAAAGTTTTATTTCATGAAAAACAGTTAAAGATAAACTTTGAGCAGCTAACTATTTGCTGGCTTTTGCTGGTTTTATTTTTTGCTGGAGAAAAACAGTGGTGTGGTTTGATCTCTCCTTTTTACAATAATGCCAAGATGACGACACCTTCGGAAGGCCGCCTTTCTTGCGGTTTTGGATGACAACGCATTTTCTATACTGTACCACGTATTTCATTATAATATTCCACCACAAGGTAAAAGAAGGTCCCATGATCATGAAAAATAAATCAATTGAGAAAATGAACAATTCTGACCAAATTGAGCATTCCCATTGCCATGTCCCACCTTAAAACATGATCCAAAGCCAGAACTGCATTACAGAAGAAAAGGAACTGCCAGATGAATAAATTTCCCCTTTTTTTGAAAGCAAATAGTACTTCTGTCTCTCTCTGTTCTCTGCCTGTCAATTTAGGGGCATGTCATAGTCTTACCATATAATTCCAGAGTACATTCAGGTGCATTTTTATATTCAGCTGGTGAAAACTCTGCACATTACGTTAGATTAATATGGACCCGAGGCAACACTGCATTTTGAACTCTTTGGATGTACTGCAACATTTTTCTATCATATTACACACAAAGAGGGAGGTGGATAACAGCATTAAAATGATAGCCTTACTTTTTCCATTCTTTCCCCCTCATTGTACTTAACTGGCCCGGCAACAAATTATCCTCAGTGTTCCTTTGCATTCTTTCAGTTCTGCCTTCAAAAGCGTTGCATGGCTAACAAGTACAGTGAACCAAATATCTTCAGCTGTTGCTTTTTTTTTTTCATGGGGTGTGGTATTTCAGTTGAGAGCTTAGGACGAGAATTTCTCATCTTTCTCATTTAACTTTAAAAAATCCAGATAAGAGTGAGAATTGAGTTATGGGGACTGCAACTAAAATGCGTGCACAGGGCAAGCACCTGCTTTATATTTATTTTATTGTGATTTTATAGGTTGTGTGGTGTGCAAATCTCTGCTACAGGAATCCTGAACCCTTGTTTTCACTGTGCTGGCTTTTGCAGGACACAAATGTGGCACGGGAACTGTCTCACAAAGAAGCATTTTTCCAGGGCCTTCTGTCTCTGCTGCAGTTCAGCGAAACCTGTTTAGTAGCATGTGACCTCATAGAATGCCTCTTGCTTTCACGCCGAGAAGTTCTTAATCTTACTACCATACGTAAGTATGACATTCATCTGTTTTTGTCAATATTCTTTGTTCCTGTGATGATTGTTGTAGCTGTATGTTTAGATGCTTTGTATGTGCTATGCCTGCTGTGATCGTTTAACTGCTCAGTAGAATGTATTGTGCAGCTCAGTAAGAGTATGCGTGCTTGGTTCGTAGACACCTTGGCTGCATTTCAGTAGAGGGCATAATGCAAGCACACTTGTAAACTTAGATTTAGGTGCACATTAAGGAACATGTCGTTAAGCAAAATTGTGTTTCTCAACAGTATGCCTTGCAATCATATTGTGATCTCGACACATAACACGAGAATTTTAATTCATATGTGTGTCCTGATTTTGTTGCCTCTAAACTCTGTGGGATCTCACAGAAGAAATTCAAGAACACCTCAGCAGGTTTGGTAATTCCAATTTGGTACTCACCGGAATACAGTGGTGCTGGTGATGCAGCTGACGTACGCGCACAAACACAAAGGAACTAAGTTGGTTGAGCGATCTTGAGATAGTGCGGCACATGCTGTGCACAATACATACAGTCGAACCCTGCGATAACGAAATCTCGTAACAAGACTTTTGAAGTGGCATACTTTTATAAGGATGTAAAAAAGTGATGCAGGGCTGCTTTAAGGGGCACCCTGCTATTAAAAACATTTCAGTGCTTTATTGATTATCTTTCATTTGCCTTGTTGGGAGCAAGATTTTTTCCTAAACCAACAGAGTTAGAATGCATATCAGCGTATCACTAAAATCTGGAGCTGTATGATAAGTACAAGAGTGGATGCTCTAAACCAATTTGAACAAAAGTTACGGTATGTTGAACTTTAGGGAGCAACATTCCAGCTTGACATTAGGGCTCTTCAATTTCGCACTTCTGGCTGCCCGCGGGCTGCCAGAGCCCGCCCGGCGCGCGTTCGTTTTTCTCGGGTTGCTCCGCCCACCGCGCGGCGCACTTCCGGTTGGCGTTCGTTTTTCTCTGGTGGGCTGCTTCTGGCGACCCGCGGGTCGCCAGAACCTGCCCGGTCAAAATCGGTCTGGCAGCTTTCTGGCTGATCTCTGGCTAGCAGACGCCAAAATGTGATGGTCGCGCACGCGTGCCGCCATGTTTGCAGGGACTCGGCGGATTGCATCGCGGGTGCTTGAGGACGTCTCCATTCGGACTGCTGCTGTAATTACATTTGATGTGTTGCGAAGCTCGTTCCGCCGTGCAAGATGGTTCATTCACGCAGTGCGGCGAACAGTTGGAGCTTTTATTTTTTGATAATGTCATGCGAACTTCCTTCATGACGAACTCTCGCCTTGCAGATGTTTTGTGTCTCAAAGGTTGAGGACATCACACGCACACGTAGCGGCGCGCCTTCGTGTGGTGGTGCCCGTTCTTGTCTCTTTAGCATTTGTGCGGTATTATCTCATGCTTGTACAGTTTGCAAAGACGGTAAGTTGCAAGTACATTCCGCTTCGTCGGAAGTTCTGGGGTGTGATTTGCGATCGAACCGATGTGTTTCAACTTTCAACTAGATCTGCAATGTTGATAGACATATGCGCGGACATGAACGATAAACGTGCCGCAGGGCTGTTTGTGTGTTTTTCGTAGGTCTCTGATGGTGTGCACACGCGTGCTAGCGTATGCAAGGTGTGCAAAAATAGAGACGAAGAGAAATGCTTATTCCTTATGGTGTGTGTGTGTGTGTGCGCTTTTCATGCTGCAGTATTTATATCATGCAAGCGCGCCTGCCGAAACCGACAAGCTCGCCCGAGAGTGCTACATCAGTTGAGTGCCCCGCCCCTAATTCGACTGAAGGTATAGACTCGTCTGCTGGCAAAGAGGCACCACCAGCTGAAACGAGTCGAATACGTGCAATACAGAACTTTATTTCTTGCACAAGTGCACGTAATGTGTCAATTATTTCTGTCTTGATAGTCAAGTGAAAGGGAGAAAGCGAACTAATCAATGCCGGCGGGCGATGTGATGTCTCAAACCGTCTCTTTCGGAAACACGATCACGTTCGCGAGACCTCGCGTCAAGGCGCTGGACATGTCGGACAGTAGCGATTTCTGCGTTCTGCAAAAGTGAGCTTGCCTTGTCCACGTTAGCGACGCAGCAGCTTACCTCGCGTCGGTGGTTTTGTCCGCCGAAGGCAACGATTAATGCAACACAGGTTCAACGCCGTTTCGCGCGAGGTCTTGCGAACATACACGATCGTACAGCAAAGCACAGTCGCTCGAGAATATCGCGTCAGCTCTTCAGCAAACCTAGCCACATGTTGATATCAAGCGGTCAACATAGCAGGGACCGAGTAGATCGCATTGCGCAAAGTTTTGGCATGCGCCATGTTTGTTTACATTTATGCAAGCCGGACAGGCGTTCGATTTTACAATTCTTCGGGCAGCTTCGGGTTGTCTCGGGTTACCAGCACACGTGATTTCCTGTCAGAGCCGGAACCAGCTAGCTGCCCTCTGGCAGCCCACGGACTGCCAGAAGTGCGAAAATCGAAGAGCCACATTGACTTACCCGTGAATGTTTGACATACCATAACTTTTGTTCAAATAGGTTTAGGACGCCTATTCTTGTACTTCTACATACAGCTATCATTCCAGATTTTAATCACATGCTGATGTGCGTCCTAACTCTGCTGGTTTAGGAAAAAAAAGCTTCCTTCCAACAAGGCAAATCCAATGTTGGTTGTTTTAAAAACCACATGCAGTAGTAAAAAAAATAATTGCATATTGAAAACCAGTACATAAATATACATAAACACATAAACCTTAATCAAAATCTGTCGAGAATTAAAGAAAAAGCTTAAAACCAAGAACTGGCCATCCAGGGGGCCCGCGAGAGGGCCATCAGGTTTGACCTGATGGTCCCTGAGTGGGCATGGCCAGGTGAGATTGAGTTTACTCACATTTATTGTGGACTGAATGAAGTTGTTTCACTCACTCCCTTGTTGTGTGAGAACGATCCAGTTTTGATTCAGCATGTGGGACATTTTTTTATTCCTGGACTCGCAAAGGGTTAAGATAGTATACTGAAATGTTTTTCTGAAAAACATGTATTCTGCAAAGTCATATTGCCACAAGAGTGACAAAGACGGATTGCGAGGAGAACAAGGGAGACACTGAAATGGGGCCTAGTCAGCTGCTGCGCTGTTTGAGGTGTACCAGCCTTATTGCCCAGTTTAGTGATATATGTTCCCATTCGACCTCGTATCTTTGGCTGCTTCATTTTGGTGGAGGTGCTGTGTACAACAAATTTCCAAAATTCCTCTGTATTGTTATTCTGTTCTTACCTTAAATACTTGGTGCTTTTGCTGCTGAATGTTTTATTTCATGAACACTTGTGCTTCTCTTTTTTTTCTTTGTTTTTTTTTTTGTTAGCCAACATAACCAGCCTGATTGCCAACATGAATGACATTCACCTGGCCAATTTCTGCAAAGTTCTGGCTATAAGCTTGTCAGACCTGGATGTGTACGAGCATAAGACATCATGTAAGTTATCTTTTCAAAGAAACTTGTGACGTAAGGAAAATTCATTTACATGAGGACCTTTGTGGGATAACCTAGCACATGCTGGCATCGTAACGTTGTGGCATTCACAACTGTTTTCTCTGAGCAATGTATTTTAATGAAACAATAGCTTTTGTAAAAGGCCTATTGATGTCATATGAAGTACTATTGATACATTGCATGCAGATATTTTGCAGAGAAGCAAAATGGCACATTACTACTACAGAAACACTGCAGGTATCAGTGAAGAGTGTGTTTCTTTTAGCCACAGGGGTGGACTTTTCAGAGCGAGTGAAAATTTTGGTCAGCATTAAAGCATGTTGAGTCACAAGGGTGCTTGATCTTTTTTATTGAACCACTATGAGTAATTACTTTAGCACTAGTTCTATAGTCGGGTACTACTAAAGTCTGCAGTGAAGCCCCTCCCACGCCCTTATAACCGCCAGCCACTGTACCTCCGTGAAGCCTCAAATAGTTCCTTCTTTGAACTTTCGATGTCGCCAAAGTAAAGCGAGGGTGGCAACAATAATGAATAGGTGCACACATTTTTTTCATTTTCATTCGTTTATTAGAGTGGAACATGCGAAGAATAATTCTTTATTGAGCTCAAATCAAGAGCCTGCAATGCGGAAATATGGCGCGCTACAAGAGTCGCCACCCAAGTTTTTCAGCACAGTTCAGTGAAGTTTCAAGCGTAAAGTGGGCTCGCAAGCGAAATTAAGTGTGCCATGGCCTTTTTCGGATGGAAACGCTCAGACCTGACGCATTTTTGTCCATGCTTCTCGAGCACCTCTTGGCTTATATCTATGAAAGTACTCAAGAACAGCAGATGCTCCGCAGGTACCGAAGGCATAAACACGGCGCGAGTAACACCGACGCGCGGTCCATTAGCCCTTGTTGCCAACTGCTGTTTTTTTAAGTTGTATCCTGCTATACAGTGGAACCCCAGTTTTACGACAACCCGCATTTTATGGCGGATTAGTCCTGTCCCAGCGAAAGCCCCATAGACACAATGTGTTAAGAACCTCAATTATACGATGCTATCTTAAGCCGAACCCGCATTACACGACGAACCACGCGAAGCAGGGTGACCAAACAGCGAAGAAAAGGAAAGTGCCCGCAGGCGTCTTTCATCGCACCGGCTCTTTGTCACCCCTCCGCATGCCGAGTGCTCGGGAAGCCGGTTCGTTTCGGCTTTCCACTGCCGTTCGTTCGTCTTCCCCTGGCCCTCGCAGCGGCTGCTGGCGCTGCGAGGAGCGACTTAGAGTGGCGCTGTTTTTGTCTTCCCCCATTCTTTTCACTCTTTCTGACCAACCATCTCTCTCCCGCTATCCCGCGATCTCTCTGTGATAACAAAGAGCGAAGCAGCACACACAAAGGCAGACATCATGGCGACAACCGTGAAGCAGGTGCTAACCCTAACCGTAGCAGACGACGCATGGAGCGGCCGCACGTTCCCCCCACTCTCTTGAGGAGCGCGCGCTTAGTGCAATCGCAGCTTTGCATCCAAGCATGGGATACTCGAAGGCCCCGCGAGCTCCCCAATCATGCGCAAACCATGCTTCCACCACGCCACCACCGCTCCCGCCGACGGCGGTGGAAAAAAAACGCAGGACTTCATGAATGATACAAAACCAAAATGGTGCCGGTAGTTAAATGGCACGTGGACGGCGCTCGCTTGAAGTTGTGCTGTTTTGGAGCCTGTTTGAGCGGCACAGCAGCTGCCGCTGCTCGTAATATATTTGATATGAAGTAGTTTTAGGATGAATTAGGCACTTAGAATTGCAGTAGGGGTAGTTTATGACACATACAGTGTAAATATGCGGTTTTTTGAAATACGTGTTTTTCGCGATTTTTTTACTTTCAAAGGCCGCGTACCCCCTTAAGTGTGTGCCATGTTTCACTGCGGCTGTTGTGAATACTAGCGGATAGTGGTGCACTCAAGGGCATACACTTTTCTGTTCGGATTTTACGACGCCCGCATTTTACGATGCTTTTTTTGCGGTCCCAAGAACGTCGTATAATTGAGGTTTCACTGTAGTTCCACACTGTACCACGCTGTGTTGCACAGAGCAAGGGCAAAATGGCACCTCCAGTGAAATGCATGTAGGATGATTTACTTTGTCTATTCCCACAGGTTGTTAATTTCATTGCCACATTAAGTGTAAATGTGCTGTTAATAACAAATATTCAGTGGAATATTATTACATCCCTTTACTTGTCCACGTTGCTTAAAGGGACCCTGAAACGGTTTTGGTGATTTTGTACAAATGCGTTTTGCACCGATAGCCTGAGTCCTTCTGATCATTAGCAAGCCAGCCCTCTCTAGCGGCAAGCGCGGATGACTGGGTGACCTGTAGCACTCCAAGCATTTCTCAATAAACCGAATGTCGCGTGTTTCGACATCTAGTGAACTTATGAGACACGTGATAAGGTGGTATTTTCGTTGAGATATACACTTTTTTACCTCCGTTATCATCAAACTTGCGTGATGGTCTAACCTCCACATATCCCACCCTCTTTTTAGTGCAACCACCGTACCTTCGAAAATCTATCGAGCAGAATTTCCCGTCATTTCTTTTCGCGAAGTCTCAGAACACAAATAAAGGTTGCAGTGACGTTTCACTTAGCAAACACGGGATTGTTCCAAAATATTTGGGCACAACGCCTTCCTTTTGCACTGCGAGCAGAATGTTATAAATTTGTGGTCATTGCGCGCAAGTTTCAAGGTTCCTTCGAGACCGAGAGATTCCCAAGGAACGTTTGGGCAGTCAGTCTTTGCTGATGGGAATTACTTCGTACGTGCATACGTTACGTGCAAGCGTTTGAGTGATAACCCTCCGTTGTACACCGCTTTGACTGTAAATGTGGCGGTTCACTGAAGGGCAGTAGACTCCCGGTGAACGTGCTGGGCGGCATGACGGTCCCTTTAGCAACGTGGAAGACAAGTACCTCTCCTTCCGCGAGACACGTGACTATTCGCCTTACCTCCCGTTTCTAAACACGGGACGGATACGTCTGCCAAGTTCAATACAAGCAAATGCATCACACGGCCACCGCTTCGAACATTTACGCCAAAAACCGTAACTGCAAGTTACTCCTTGATATAAATTAATTTCGGCTTCGCAGCCGGAGAGTGACAGCACCCGAAAGTCAGAGCAACACACGTTAGCAGCATACGTAGCCGCCGTTGTGTAGCTTGCCGTCGAGAAGGTCCCGATTGCCTGCTCCCACGAGACGGCCTGGGCTTGTCACGATTCGCGAAAAGTCAACGCGAGGGACCGTTCTCACGCGACGCGCTCCGCTTGACGAGCTTGAAAGCGCAGTCGGCCAACTTTTTTTTTTGTCGGTATTTTATATACATGCTGCATTCTCGCTGCATTCTTTATATACATGCAGCATATACATGCTGCATTCTTGCTGCAAACGAAGGAGGCCGGAGCCCCATCAATTTGCTGCTGTGCAGCTTTTTGTTCCTTGTCCTTGCATTTTCTTAGTTTTTTTGCTGTAAAAAAGGAAAATGCCAAATAAACTTGAAACTTTAATCCGTAACATATCAGTGGTGCGATAAGTGTTCGCCAAATACTTGTGCGACTGACCGCCCCTCCGGTGAAAGGGTACCCCTCGGCACTGGGAATGGAACCCGAATTTGGGGGTCACCTATGCAGTGATCTCACCCTCTCCCATCCTCTTTTTCTCCGCAGAACGCTTCGTAACTTCGCCTCGGCGTTCTTCGCTCCTTTTTGGACTGGGTCCGTGTGGAAGGTCGAGAAAGTTCAGCGGCTTTCGCTCCCTTCATAAAAGAGGCACACTCGCTGGTTTGACCGCCAAGCAAAAATGAAAAACGCACAGTGGGAAGCGGTGGACACGTGCGCACAATTCCTTGCAACGTGAGAATCGAAGTAAAGCGAAGGAGTCTGCATGCAAGGAGCACCTATGCCGCATAGTTCGGGCTTGAGCCAAGCATTACGAGGCAGATCCATGACTGTGTGTAGATTGAATAGTGCGCATAACAAGGAATTACCAGGCCATAATGTCTTCTTTTAATCCTGTGCTTATCTGCAGAGAATACAGTGATATGCATGCAGTACTTGCTTCACGTTTTGCGAATTACGCAAGACAGTAGCTTAGGCGGTTGGTGCTGATGAAACGCCGGACGCATACTTTGCATACATGTCGGACGCATACTTCACAAGAAAGTGCATCATACAGGCACCGATAGGAAGCCTGCGTCGAAGAACGCGACGGCAAGTTGCGCCGTTTTCTTCGCTAGGTTGTAGAAATGAATATCTCAAGTTTCCGCTTCACGTAGGACAGGGACAACACCCGTGTGTTAGAGTAACGCATGTTTTAGTAGACTCGCCTTTTGTAGACTCCTCACTCAGAAAAGGGACTGGGCCTGATACCGGATGCAGTAAAATAAATACTTAGGCGCAGGAAACATGAAGCACTCCTCGACCACCACCACCACAATGATAATAATAATAATAATAATAATAATAATGGCGCATATGCTTCGATACTCCCAGCTGGGGTCGGCTTAGCGTGTTCAGTGAAGCAGAGAATGCGGCAAAAAGTGTTGATTCGTCCAGTGTGATTGCTTTGTCGTTACCTGTTATGGTGATAATTACAGATAAGGTGTGGCGTCCTTCTGTCGTACGACGTGAAGCAGAGGAAAATGAAAGATGTGGTGCCACTTGGTATCAACACTAAATAGGCTGTTCTTGTTTCGTCCGTGCTTGAACATTCCCCAGGCTGGAACAGGAGCCAGCTGTGTCAAAATCCCATACAAGATACAATGAAGCCCTCCAAACAGTTCATCGTAACCACAAAGTGTTTGCGCAGCTTTGTTGTACATAGATTTTCGGGCGTTGTCTGTATACTGCACTTTATTACAGTAATCTTTATGTCACGACATAATCCAGGACTTAAATAAAATGCAACCATTAGAGATATTACAGATGACTAACACATACACATGCATGCACGCACGCTTTAGTGAAGGCAGTAAATGAGATAGAGGAAACTGGATACCATTTACAAAGGAATTTCACAAGCATGATACCTTACTATATTCTTCAGGTGTTGGAATATAAACAGCTCATGGATAGCAGGCAAGATCGCACTCGCGAACTTACGTCCACTGCGTACATGGACGACAAGGAAGCCTGTCGCAGTTATTCCATCCACCCTATAGTCGCAGTGAACAAGAATGCAGTTGTGGCCATGCAGCATAGAAGTCACCCGCTGAGCTGACATGGAGAAGGCCTGTTCGCTGATATTGAGATCCTGTACGCACTTTTGGAGCACCCCGATTTTCATACATGGCAGCCGCATGTCGACAGCACCACAAGAACAGAACTTTGCTGAGTATTTGTAAACTGAGGAGTCCCTAAATAGGGCCCGTGTGCTGTACGACGTCAGTGCACGTTAAGAACCCCAGGTGGTCGAAATTTCCGGAGCCCTCCACTACGGCGTCTTTCATAATCAGAGCTGGTTTTGGGACGTTAAAACCCCACAAAACAACAAAACAACCTAAGTAGGGGCCCTCGTTTTAATTCATTTCAGTTGACCAATGTTCGCTTAGGCAACCACATGGCATCTATAGCATTACCTCATCATTGCAAATTGCCAACGACAGGAGGTGTCACACAAGAGAAAAATAGTGCTGTTTGTCACGTGCACAAATAGAAAAATGGGGTTGTAGTTGCGCATGCCCCGGAAGCTTTGTAATTCACATGCTTACGGCACCCTTTTCAAAACAGAAAAATCATTGTTGTCCACGCAGTCAAGTGTCATGCCTTACAGGCTTACCCTAGACACTGCAACGAGAGGTGGTTGCAGGTGAAATAGAAGAGACTGCCCGTACAGGCATGGAGGGGAGCATAGCGCACGCTTGTGAGCAGGGACCGTCGCGGCGGTCGCCCTCATACGTGAATGAAAAAAGACACATTTCAAAACCGAAGAGAGAAAAAAGAAAAGATGGACTAAGCACATGCAGGCACAGATGCTCGGAAGAAAAACCACGTGCGCGGCCGTTTGCAGCAGCCGCTACACCCCCCCCCCAGAGTGGGACTAATAACACCAGTTACTTGCTCACTGGGGCAGCACGAAGGAGAGAATACAGAAAGCCAGAGGAAAGGCCACAACATTGTAGTGTGTCCACCCTGTTCTTTTTGTGTCCTATTCTTTGCGCACTGACCCTGACTAGTATGAAAGTTTGCAGAAGCGTGTCTCCTCCTCACCCGGAGCCTGCCTGGAGTTTCTTTTTCTCCGTTCTCCGTTCTCCGCTACCCTGACCTAGTGGCGTCGCCTAGCGGGAAAATTTTAACTACAACCAAGATGGCGACAGTGAGACCGTCACCTTAAAGGGATACTGAACAAAACTTTCGCCGTCGAGATAAATGTTCCAATTGAAAGATTGGGTACAATTTAAAGATTGGGTAATTTGTTTCCACAACCTCCATTTCAGCGAGAGACTAGCGGAAAATATTGAATTTAAAGGGACCGTCTACCGTCCTTCATCGCTCTCCTGTTTTTTGGCTCAATAGAAAGCGTACCTTTCGAAGTGTCTCAGCGTGCAGTGGTTTCTCCAGAAACTGAATAGAAATTATTAAAACACAATTTTTTTATCTACGAAGTCACTCCTTTCCTAGTGTAGGCATGCCAGCAACACTGGGTACCGCGCATGATGCGTCGTCGTCTCCCTGGAAACCCTTTCGGGCGCGGGAGGCATCTCAACGCAATCCGCCTTCAAGGTCGACATTCCAGAGGCAACGACGAGGAGGAGAGGCGAGGGAAAGTCGGCGCGCGGGGGTGCGTCTCGGACATGCAGCGCCGCATGCATGACAAGCGCAGTACTACGCGCCTCCGCAGGCAGACGAATTCGAAGGCAGCGCCACCTGCGCCACCCCGAAAGCAGCGAAAAAAAGAACAAATTGCTCTTGCACGCTATAACAAGGTGTCTCATAGGGTGAAGTACGCTTGTAAGACATACATAATAGTTTTTCAGCAGAGTATGCATACCTGCGTGGGCTGGTTCTCGTACACTTGGAAAATGACGAACACGCTGTTGGGTGTCGCTAGCCGCGTTTTTTGCACCACTTTCAGAGCGAAATTAAAAACATAATTCCTTTTTTGTGGGCTGAAAGCGTGCTCGTTCCCGTAAATGTGACTCACGATCTGCCCAATTTTACCACAATCTTAAAAAATTTTCTGAGCGGTAGACAGTCCCTTTAATGCATTCTTCACAAATTCGTGTGTCTAGCGGCCGCGCGGGGAACTAGAGGAAGTTGCGTGACACCCACCGGATACTGAAATGCCGACCAATTCGTGATGAGCAACTCTCGACACAAGTTGTTCTTGGGAGGAGAGGCGGATAAGGAAGCGGCTGGAGGAGAGAGGGCACCGGTTGCATGTGACGTCATGGCCATTGACAAGCACACTGGCGTGCAAAATCCACTAAATATCCACTAAAAATCTCATAATCCACTAAAAATATGGCCAACTGTTCCAAAATACATAAAATGAACTCTGTTAATTAGAATAGTGGTGTCTTCCGAGTAGGTTTTCGATGTTTTCGCTAGTTTTCCCTATTTTTGTTCCATATCCCTTTAAGGATGGTGCCATGTTTCCATTTCCTGAAGAACCCTTATTTTCATATGGGCGCATTACAACTAAACTTACGATAAAAGGAGGCTAGAGCCTGTTTGGAAAGGGTTTATTATATACCATTTGCCTTAATGTTGGGAGAGTTTTGACTTTGTCACTCGGAACAGAGTTTATCTTTTCTCCACCACAACTCAACGAATTTCAACAACAAATTACTGAAGTTAGCAGCAAATAGCACTGCATTTGGAGTTAAAATATCTATTCAAGCAATGCTGTTGACCAGAATTTAGGGATACTTTCCTCTATAGCCAATTGTCCTGAGGAGCCTGTATGTTGCAAAATGGGAAACTAAGCGGAGAGATAGGGCAGCCAACCATGTGAATAAATGGTGTCTCTCATACGTCAGCATCTTTTATAAAGGGGTTCAAGTGTACATAGATGAATGCCCTGAAACTTGTTCAACACTTATGCTTTTTTATGCAGTGTATGCCCAGTGCAAGGAGAAAAACCGCAATAACTTCTCCTGTGTTCGGGACATCAATCAAGGTACAAAGCCTCATTGTTTCCATTAAATTTTTTTGTGTGTGGTGTAACCCACTATATATGTATTTATAAAACAGAAATATGACTGCTTTAAAGGGCAACTGCGGCAATTTTTTTAATGTTCGCTGTTCTCAGTGAAATTTCCAAGATGTGTTCTCCTTGGTACTGTCATAATAAAGCCAGGCTGGGTGGTTAAGATTATTTAGTTTTCCTGAAAATGAACTTTAAAAATGTCCTCATGCCAGCTCTCATGCCTTAGAATTGGGCCACCCTGTGTTTTTCAAAAACAAAGCACGAAATGCCAGACCAAAACGGTGATTCTTCAGCGCTTAAACCGCTGCTGTCAAGTTCAGAAAAACTGCCTCACCTTGATGCATTCTTAGATGACATTGCCACTTTCATTTTTCTGGCACCAGCACGATATGCCTGATGCCGGGGAGGCTGTGACATCACTGCATATGCTGCACGAAGCAGCTACCCATTTGTTTAGGTTTGAGCCCATCGTTCATTTAGTAATTTAAAATTGTTCACGTGTCTATAAGCAAATTGAACCAACTGCCTGCTACGACAGTGTCAATACCATTGGAAAACAGTGCTGAAAGAATATGGTGAAGGAAACCACTGGAGAACCCTTTTCATTGGTCATACCGGGACCAGCACTAAAACTGCATTGCAGGAGAGTAGGTGCTGCTTAGTTGTTTAATTTCATAACTAGCATTTAACATTTTTTATGGGCTATAGTGTGCAGTGCGAGATTCACACAGGTTTCCTTATACTATGCTAATTTAATTATAGTGCAGTGCTTGTAACATTGGCTAGTAGGTTGAAAATTAGCTTTTTGAAACTGCAAAGAGAACAAGACTGGGCTAAGATGGAGAGTAGTCATTGTCTATACTGTGTACCCAAGCCCTCTTGTTTAAAATTGTGAAACCATTGCTGCACTACATTTTTGTCATGTACAAAATAAGGACAACACAACTGGTGTTGGTGCTTTCAAATGCAGATTGTATTGTCCTTTCTTTACTTTTGTCTGCATAAACATATACAGTACAAGAAACTATGAATGTAAATAAACTAGCCACTTTTGTTGCTTTGCTGAAGGTCAGAGTGTTGAGGTTAAATTAGGTAGCGCACTGATTATCATTAGAGGGGCACTAAAGTGAAAATTCATTTTTCTTGGTTGACTGCCGTATTTACTCGAATCTAACGCACACTATTTTCCCAGTAAAACGGGTCCAAAAATCGTATGCGCATTAGAATAGAGTGCGAACGAACGACACCACTACCATATCACCGGCATCAAAACGGCCGCTTCCTACAAGGTTCGAGCGCTGTTGAACGGTCACCGGTGAAAAAACGAACTAGTGGCGCGGCGGTTTTTGGCACGCATGGCTTCAGTAGTCCCGCGCTGAACGACGCCACAATGCACATGATGCGTAGGCCGATGATACTCTCCGCGCCGGCTTGGCTGTCTTCCGGCCAACCAAAGTCGCTATGTCGCCGATGCACCCTCTGAGACGCCCAGCCGCACCAGCTTTCGGTAGTGTTCACGGGTAGCCGTAAGGGGAGATGTTTCCCATCACCGCAAGCAAAACGGCTCGTCATTGCATTTCTCCCTCATATCTGTGCAGAGCCTGAGCCACCTGAGCCTCTCAGTTGTGTGCGCTGCATGACATTCGAGATTGCATCGTGGCAATCTCGGGGACCACGCCCCGACCATGCTTAGGCTTATCTGCGCCAGCCTGTGCAGCATGCACGGCAGCATGCAGTAGCGGGCGTGAGGGAACTGCGATAGGACGGAGGAATGCAGCACTGCGAGTAAATGCTGTTACTGCCACTTGCATGCGGCTAAGCCTGTTAACATGCAGCAGTTTGATCCGGACGCAGGAGTTATGAATTGGTGCGCCGAACGTGTTCAGGACACTGCGGATTGAGTGAAGTGAAAAAGCCATAGCGTGGCCTTTCGAGGGACTGCAGAAGTTCATGTTGGCGGTGTGTTTATTATGCGAGTGCGTTCATTACACGAGTACAGCATTTGTTTTTATAAATGTGAGAAGGTTGATTACTAACCCCCCCCCCCCCCCCTTTTTTTTTTTGCTATGTCATGAAAAATGGGAGCGCGTTACAATTGATGTTTCACTTACTTTTTTTCCTTGTGGTCGCGGAAAATGGGTGTGCGTTACAACAAAGTAAATACGGTACTCAGAACATCTTGGAACATATGATGGAGCAAATTTGGTGAAAATACAAAAAAAAGGCCTTCAGTTCAGAAGTTTCGGCACGACCTTCAAAACTTTGACATTCATTTTCTCTTTTAATCAATTAAAATTATGAAAATAATGACAGTATAGTTCTTAAATTATAAGCTATCATTCTAAACCACTTGATATTTTCACTTTAGTGTCCCCTTAAAATGACAGTATCTTTTTTTGTAGTAATTAACATTCTTGTGCAAAAGAAATGAAATGGTATTTTGGAAGAATACCATCCGAATGAGAGCTTCTTGTGGTGAAGCTCCAGTGGGCTTGTGTGTGGCTCCATGTGGTTGCTTTTGGAAGCACTGTGAACGCTTTTGTATTAAGCCCTCTTCTTTCTCTTCCTTGTTCAGAGGTCATTCTGAATGTACCTGGCATCCTCAAGCGCCTCGTCATAATAGCTTGTGCAAAGCCATGTGAGTAAATTTGCTTTTCAAAATTCTTCCTCTGTGCAAATCCAAGAGTGAGCTAATGGTCCTTTTGACCTTTGCTGATTTTGACTTTTTAATTTAAGCATAGGTTTGGGCCCAGGACAATGATTGCAAGGTTAGTTTGTGAAAAAGATTGTTTGCCTGGAAAAAAAATTGTACGCTTGAGCACAGTAGCTTTTCCCAACAAACAAGTGAAATGCTACCTTATGAAGACATATTTTAGTATTGCACCTGGGTACAGAAGTAGTTTTGAGAAAGAAAAAAATCACAAGCACACCAATATAGTATTTCGAACTCAGTAATTTGTTTTTGTAGAGAAATTTAACTGGGGGTAATTGAACTCTGCACATCTCTTGATTTTTGACATTATGCAGTGAATGCAACCGTGTCGGTGTGCATGTTATCTCTGCGTGGAAAGATAAATGAGCTACTACCGTTGCTGAGCGATCACAAGCTGTGCGAGTTCCGATCAACTCTACATCTCGGATCTGTACATGTGCATTGTGATAGGGCACAAGCAGCAGCACACTTCACAGAAAATTTGTGTTGAGACTTGTGGAACATAGACGTACACATGTTTATAATGTAGGTCCCCCACCTCTTTTTCTTTTATGTCGCAATCTTTGGCAGAAATTTGGTGTCAATCAAATCACACAGCATTGATTCAACACTCTTTGGGAATATCATAGGGAGCCTCCACTTTGTTAGCACTTGTACCCGATGGCAAATAATTGTGCATTTCCATGATCAACCGTGGCCAAGATGTCGGTTCTGATAAAATACCTCATTTTCATTGCATTATCATGGTCTCTTGTAAGAGGAGGAGGCTGTATATGGAAAGGCAACCACAATGCAGGCAGCATAATATTTTTTCACAGTAATATCACAATTAATTCGTGCAATGTATTCTATGAATACATACTATAGCACTAACTTTATGAAATAAAATCCGTCTGCAACAATTGAATTTTCCCGATCCTAGTTTCATATTTGGCTGATTGTGGCAGCGGAACTAGTACAACATTTTTCTTTTACAGACACACCAAGGTTTCCAGCGATTGCTGGTGAAATGAATCATTGGATGCAATGGATCGAAAACCAAGTTAGCACTTCGAGCACTGGCTCAGAGGTGGATTTCGTAGGAGGTGAGTGCCTGCAATTATTTACTGGCTTTCCTTTGAAGCACTGAATACAGCAAGAATAGCAACAAGAACGTATGTTGACTATGAACAAGCAAGCATTAAAACTCTAGGCAATACACGCATGCTTGCGGAACATGTATTTATAGGAACCATACAATTGGGTTGTACCAGTAATCGTAACACAGTCTGCTATGGGTGAGAGAGAAGGAAAAAGAGAGAGGTATGAGAGGAGGAAGAGGCAGAGAAAGAAAGTGATAGACAAGATAGTGGAATGAGTGAAGGGTATGATTCGCTTGGTATAGACAAAATAAATACTTGATTTGCATGGAAAATGATGCTTTAATGATGTCAGTGCGCATTGAAGAACTCCAGGTGGTTAAAATGGAGCCTTCCACTAGGGGGTCTCTCATAATCAGATTGTGGTTTTGGGACATTAAATCCCAGAAACCTTTGATCATCAATGTCCTCCTCATCCTCCTCCTTTTCTAGTTTATTCTTAAGGGGACATGCGCAATTTGTTTGTGAGGGGCTTGCATGATCTGCAAGCTCTTCAGAGTACAGGTCTATGAGGCGAACATGTCCAGGTTGTCTCTCTTCTAGATAGTGAATTCTATGAATGTGCTAACATGGCACTGATTTTTGGGCTAGTTGGTTCATTTCATAAGACGAAGCCATAGTGCTGAAGAGACGAGGACAAGGAAGACTACAGCGCATGTCCTGTCATCTTCCTCGTCCTCATCTTTTCGGCGCTATGGCTTATGAAGCTAACATGGTAAACATAGGAAAACTAACCAAAGCGTTTTCAAATGTCTCTTATAACCAAGTGTCTCTAGTAACAGTGCCTCTTGTAATGGGATGCTTCTGCACAGTAAAATCTCATTAAGTTGACCCTCATTAATTTGGAAAATTGGATAATTCGGACTTGTTGATGAGAGAAAGGCAGTGCCCCATAGGCCAGATTGGAAATGCGGACGAGTCTTCGATCTTTTTGGACATTCCGGCAGGCTACGTGATTGACGAACTCAGCACCAAGGAGGTACGTGTTCGCACAATGGGTAATGAGAAGACCTGGGTCACGGTGATGTTGGCGTGCACGGCGGATGGGCATAAGCTGCCCCCATTTCTTACGTAAAAGAAAGACGCTCCCTAAAAATGAGACATTCCCGCCCCGAATGTTCATCAGGTGCAACGACAAGGGCTGGATGGACAGCAGCATGATGGAGTGGATTCGTGTCGTGTGGGAAAGGCGTCCCGGTGCGCTCTTCAACACTCGAGCTATGCTTGTGTTAGACGCCTTTAAAGGCCACTTGACCGATGAGGTCAAGGAAGCGCTCGCCAAGTCCAACACTGACCTTGTTGTCATTCCCGGAGGAATGACGTTGCAGCTCCAGCCACTGGATGTCTGCATAAATAAGCCTTTCAAGGACCTCGTACGACGGGAATACGAGCAGTAGCTGGAGGCTAGCAATCGCCCACTGATGCCATCTGGTTGCATGAAGCGAGCATCAGTGAGTGATGTGGCACGGTGGATAAACAATGCCTGGAAGGCTTTGCTGTCGGCAATAGTGTTGCGGGCATTCCTGAAGTGTTGCCTCTCGAACAATCTGGACGGCACGGAGGACGCAGTTTTTGCCGACAGCGACAAGGACTCGAGCAGCGAGGAAGAGTAATTGGGCATTTTCCGACGGCTGCAAAGGTCAATAAAGCTTTGCGGGTGACCGCCCTTTGATTGCTGTTTACAGTTGCATCACTTTGCGCTATAATCGTAATATACTTTTTTTTTTTGAGACCGAAAGTACCCCCCTCGCGTTATATTCGCGGTCGCATTATTTACGTGCAAATACGGTATATTCTAGTTCACTCAACCAAAATGAAGTGGTGCAGTATGAATTGTCATTGTCACCAGCGTGAACCGTGCGGGGATGAGGGGAAAGTTGAGATGGTTCAGTCTATCTTTACTGCCGTGTATGACACCATGCCCATGTCCATTCAGTAAAGCGTAGTTGCCATTATCGCACTGTTAGCCACAGGGTTCACACATGGCTGCTGCAACAAATTACAGTAAAACCTCGTTATAATGAAGTTGAAGGGGGCATGGTAATTACTTCGTTATAACCATTAGTTTGTTATAACCAATATCAATTTCATCTATAGGAATTTCAAGGGGAATTGCGATTACTTCGCTATATCCGATAGTTCGTTATATCCGGGTTCGTTATAACGAGGTTCTACTGTAGTTCCGTTTTCACGTGGTGCACGCCAACTGTGTGATAGCACCATAGCTGTTGGATTGTGACTACAGAGCTGCGTGGATGTTATGTACAATCGCCAGACGATAGCTTCCACACTGACTCTGTGTATGATTTGAACCTGTTGCAGTGCGCAGTGCTATAAAACCCAACATGGTCGTAGCTGTTGTAGTTGAGCGATTCTGCCGTGGTCTCCATTCTGGCATTGAACTCTCGAACAGTTAATGGACGAACAATTTATTAGGGCGTTTTAGCAGTGGAGGATTATCGCACAGTAAGCACGCTATTGTCATTTCTTAGTTGCCACCACAGCTTATTTCAGCATTAACGTCATGAAAGGTCCTTTTAAACTTTTATCACCTTGCTGTACTCACAGAGCTACCAGCGCAGATGTTTGAAATAGCCATGTTGAAATAGTCAGATGATGAAATAGCCATGTGCTGACCATGACAGCACGTTATCGCTGTACGGAAAGAATGGTAAGCAATTCCATATTGCTCCATATTGACGGCCGGCTTACCGGTGCCGAAAAAATTATTGTCACACACGCGTGGTGGCGGTAACAAAGAAGACTGGGTACCTCACGTTTCATATGAATCTAGATACAGAGGTCTTGCATCGCGTTTACGTTGTGAAGAGTCTCAAGACAACGTGAATGGTGGTACTGCTTTTATGCAAAATAAGAACTAAACTCGTGTACTTGTATACATTTGTTTATTATTTTCGCTTTCATTTAGCTAACAGTTGCCGCAAACCACTCGTGACAGTGCGTCACTATGTACATTTGAATGTGCGAACCAACTCTGTTGGCTTCAAGCCGTTCAAAGAGAAGGCGAAGGTGTTGCGGGTGCTCTTTGAAGGATGAGCTTGCCACGAGCAGATTGCCCACATAGGCAAACACGAACAGGAGTCCTCTCGTCACAGTGTCAATGAAGCGCTGTGATGTTTGTGCAATGTTTCAGAGTCCGAAGGGCATTCGCAAGAATTCGAAAAGCCGAAATGGTGTCGTTATGGCCGTTTTGGAGATGTCTTCTTCGGCCACTGGGATTTGGCGGTATGCCCGAACAAGATCATTTTTCGAAAATATTGTAGTACTGTGCAGAGCAGAGGTGAAGTCTTGGATGTTAGGTAGTGGGTACCAGTCAGGGACGGTCTCAGCGTTAAGGAGCTGGTAGTCTCCGCATGGCCTTCAGTCACCTGGCTTTTTAGGGATGAAATGGAGAGGTGACGCCCAATTGCTGGATGACGGTTTAATTATGCCAAGCTCCAACATGTGCTCGAACTCTGTGCGGGCCACTTTGGGCATGTCGGGAGCCAGGCGCCGTGAACGACAGAAAACAGGTTGGCCGGATGTTATTATGTGGTGTTGAATAGTGTGGGCAACAGGTTGAGTCCAGTCTGGTGGAGATGTCAGGGATGGGAACTCATTTATCAAGGCAGCGAACGGATCTGTGGCAACTGTAACAGAGAAAGGTGGCACATCTGTAATTGCTGCTGCAGCTATGCCTTGAACAGACAAGCTCGTTAATGAGTCGAGAAGACGTTTCTGCCTGACGTCAACAAGTAGCCCCTGCTTGGCAAGAAAGTCTGCCCCTATAAGTGCAGAACCGACGTCGGCGACTAAAAACTCCCATCGGAACGGCCTTCGAAGTGCCAGGTTCAATGTGACAGAACATTGGGATGACACAGGAATACAGGTGCCATTTACGGCTTGGAGGTACAAAATGGCAGGCGAATTGTGTTCTGACCTTGTGGCTGGGACGCCGCCGACTTGGGCTCCGGTGTCGTTGAGAAAACTTTTGTCCGTGGTGAGGTCGCTGATGTGGAAAAGGCGACATTCTTCAAGGCCCTGACCACTTATCGCCGCTAGTGGTCGGCCGGCAGGTTTCCCGTCCAAGCGCATGGCAAAAGACAGTGGCGAGCAGCGGCGCCAGCACCATTTGCACGTTGGACGGCAAGTGTTGGAGGAAGAGTTCACATATCACTGCATTCATTATCCAAGGCTTGCGCGCGTGACCTAAGGAGCTGCATCATTTGTCGCAAAAGCTGCATAGGCTTCGGTCACCGAGCTCTGCAGTTGAGAGCAACTGTTGGATTCACGTTCGTACCAATGCAGCTGTTCTGTCGAACAGCACTGCCTTTAGTTCGTCGTAGGGAGCTGCCGGGAAGTTCGTGCTGAAGGAAACCAGGATGTCGCAACCTCTTCTGCAGCTGCGGGTGGCAGCGCACTGATGACATGGTGGAATTTCTGAAGCTGCGACGTTACTCGGCAGATGTGGAACTGCGATTCCACTTGCAGGAACCAGACGTTTGGGTTGCGCTCCCAGTACTTTGGCAGACGTAGGGATACCACAGAAATAGCGTCGCCAGTCGCTTCTGCAGTACGTGAATTTTGGCCGATGTTCAGCGGGTCTGGTAGGTCTTGTGGCACCCTGGTTCCTTGCAGCAGTTGTGCATGCCTAGCCAGGTCACCAATTTCTAGAGGGCATGCAGGAGGAACTGACCATGACCATGTTTGCTCTGCAACTGCTTTTATTTTCTTTGTGGAAGGGGAGATGCAGGAAAGCAATGGGGGAGGGAAAGTCACCAAGCGGGTTTACAAAAAGGCGTGACAAGAGCGGTGCGGTTCCGGTTTAAGCGTGTTTACACAAAGGTGTGACAGAAGCCACAGGGTTCTGGTTTTTCTGCTGGGCGTGTTAGGCGGTGGCAGGCCCCACTACAGAATCTTGGTCGGCCTGCATTAGAATAAATATCGTACTTGTATGCTGTGCCGGAAACCTTTTCATATCAAATGCAATTTCTCCCCCATTTTTGTAGTGTGGCTGTAGTGTGTATATAGTTACTCCCCACATGTATATAGATACTCCCCACACAGAGAAGGGATTTGGCCTGATTCTGAATGCAGTAAAATAAATACTGAAACGCAGAAAGCCCCTCGATGACCACCACCACAATAATAATAATAATAATAATAATAATAATAATATAATAATAATAATAATAAAGGTAGGTTATGCTTCAGAATACTCCAACCATCGGGCCAGGATAGTGTGCGCCGCGAAGCGCAGGAATGCGGCAAAAGGTTTCGCTTCCTGTGACGTGTGACTGCTGTGCTGTCTACACTTTTGGTAAAATCACAGAGAAGTTGTGACGTCGTCCTGCCGTACCACGTGACAGACAGGACAGGAGGAAATATGGTGGCTCTTTATGTCTGTACTCGATATGTCACTCTCGTCTCGACTGCGCTTGAATATTCCTTTGGTTCGAACTGGTGGCATTTTTTGCAAAGCCCTGTGCATGATACAGTGAAGTCCTCCAAATGATTTGTCGTAATCATGAAGTTCATGCCCAGCTTTGTTGCACATTGCATGGTTGAATGTAACCAGGCATTTTTTTTTCTGAGGATGTGCATGCTGGAGAGTAATTTCTACGTTTGCGCACTCCAGCTTAGTAATTTTTATATAATCTATGGTACCCAGGAATGAAATATAATTGTCAGTATAAGAAGCAACACAGACCACTAAGAAGGAACAGACAAGAAAAAAAACGTGCTTTAGTAAAGACAGCAAATGAAATAGAAAGTGGAAAATGGACCTACTTTGAAAAAGAGGTTTTACAAGTACACTGTATGATACCTTTCTATTTTCTTCTGGCGCAGCAACGTGAAGAGCTCGTAGACAGCAGGTGAAATCGCACGTACAAGCTTGTGAGCGACTCTAATGCCTGTCGCAGTTATTTTAGCCTCCCTTGTCGCACTGAACGAGAATACATTTTGGTCAAGCGGCATAGAAGACACCCACTGTGCTATTATAGCATGGACAAGGACTGCCCGCTGATATCAAGAGGAGAGTGCGTGCATGTGTGTGTGTGCACGTGCGTGCATGCTTGCTATATTGTAGGGGGGTCACACGCACACCAAGATCAATGCGGCAATAATAGGACGTGCCTGGGCGCCTCATAATTTGCATACTTACTGTACCCTTTTAAAAAAACAGTCATGCTTATTCACGTGCTCAAGTGTCTAGCTTGACACTCTTTCTCAAGATATTACCAAGGTCATTCTGGTAGAACTGATAGAGAACTTGCATGCAGGTGATACATAAAAAAAAAGAAAGGGGGGGGGGGCACCACTTATGCAGGCTTGGAGGGGAGCTTAGCTCAGCACTCATGGCCAGGTGGGTAAGAGATATGGAATGAGGAGAGGAAATGAATAGCAGTAGTGCTAGTAGTAAATGGCTGTTCATTTATGTTGGAGCCATCGTGGCGGCGACCCTGAACTGAGTGGAAAATTGTACACTTCAAGAACCCAAGAGAAAACAAAACAAACAAGGAAAACGAGTAAGCAAAGACGGGGACAGGCACCTCAAAGAAGGAGCACGTGCATTTGCATGGCCGGGTTAGAGAAGCGTGTGCTTTATAACCACACCCCCACATACACTACTCTGAGCAGTAATTTCCTGCTCAAGAGGGGTGTCAGGCAAACAAGACAAGAAACGAGCGGAAGATCACGTCATTGTAGTTTTTTCCCCCTGGTCTTGTATACTGTTCATCGCGCTGTCCCAAACTAGCTTGAAAATTTGCAAGTGTGCGTCCTGTCCTCACTCCGTGTTCCACTGATCCCTGCCTGCCTTCCAAATTATTCTTTTTCTGCTGCCCTGACCAAGTGGCATGGCCTGGTGTCAAAATTTCAAACAGTTTCAAGATGGTAGCAGTGAAGCTGTCATCTTAATGTCATTTTTGTCGCTGCTACACAGGCATAGCGAATGATATTCACACTTAGTGACATTCGCCCAATGAATGCTTTTGCCAAACTCATGTAGTCGCGGCATGGAAATGGAAAATTGATGAGCAAAAGTAATATTACACAACATTATGGTTCTTATTAGTTGCTCTTCTGGCCCTTTGGTAACTTTCTGATGTACGGCACGATAGTTGGTGCAATCTGTGCAACTATATTCTTGTTCCGAGACTCCAAAACTTCCTGTTGGCCATGTTTACAAATGCGCGTTTGATGCCTGAGCTGCTTCAGCTGGTTTTGGCGCTTTCTTGTAAACACCTGGAGAGCAGTTAATGTTCGTTCGCACTGATCGTCATCCTTTACGGTGACAGGAACACAGGCATGGTCCACTATGCTGCCGACTGCGGAAGAAATCTAGGTGGCCTTGGACTAGCCTTGCTTTGGATACTTGCACGGAATTCCTGCCTACTAATGCTGCCTTATCGTATTGTGATATGTTTCCACATAGCCTTCCATTGTTTACTACTGTGTTTCTTAGAATTATGAAAAAATATGTAAATAAAAGGCATAATTTGTAACATCTTGTTATCCTAGTATTCGGTGGGTAAACATTGATATCACTGGTGAATGTCATTTTGTATAACTGTGTAGACAAGGAACCCGAAACCACAGTGACATTAGTTATAAATGTTGTTTGTTTCAAATGATGTTTCCATACACCGTGTGACAGGGGTATTAGTCTCCTTTCTCCTATAAATTACAGTGTTTGTCTGTAAAGTATTGAGACTGCCTGCCATGTGTCAGTGAATTTGCTTGTAGTGCAGTACCTGGACGCTGGGTTTGTCATGCGGGCTCTAAGCTAAGTAGTGCACCGGGCAGCACTTGTGTCTAAGCTCTGACACTGTGAGAGTTTGAAGTAGTACAAAAGCTGCTTCTGAATTTTAGTCCTGGCAAAGTGTGAAAAATGGTGTGTGTGCTGCAGCAGACACATGATTATATCTTGCTTTCACTTGGGCAAAACCACTTCCAAGGCACTTGCATTGTTTAAGAAGGTTTACAAGGATGACGATTTTCTTATTGTTCTGGGAGTTGAAGAATGGATGGCAGACTGTTGAAGCGGGCTACTTCAGCACAGTGGATTGCCACCCCCACCTCTTCCACCCCTCCCCTCTCCCCTTGGTCTGTACACCTTATCAAATTATCAGGCAAAGTACCATCTGCATTTGGGTGGAGGCTTCTAGCATATCATGGGTGGAATCCAACTTGTTGGCATACATTTTTGTTTTGATTACAAATATCATGTATTACTTTGGCAGCTGCCCTTTGTCTCCCTGTCCTCCCAGAGTGGCACGCTCTGGCTAATGTCACCTTTTTCCTGGAATTAGAGAATTTACACCTGTCTCCAATTCAAACCTGCAGGTTTGAACTGTTGGAGACAGGCACTATCAAACACTATTGGGAAACAGGCGCTATCACAAAATGGAATTACGTAGCTAGCACAGTGATAGTGAACTTTATGCCAAATTGTTGCCAGGAAAGTGAAAGGAACTAAAATATACAGTATGTGGCACTTCAAATATACAGTATGTGGCACTTCAGAGAATGCCATGAGCACAGTAGATGATGTGAGCCTGTTGTTTGTGCAAGCCACGGTGTTCCTGTGAAGTTTTGTTGGGAAGAATGCAATCCAAAAGACTAAGCTTTATTTCGCATCAGCCGGGGAGTTTCGCAGAAGTGATTGCCCCACTGCAGTAATAAACATTCTCGTCCTGCTGGACTCATTGTCTGGACTTGACGCGTGCATACCACGTCAAAGAATCAACACTTTTGAATTTTCGCGCTTATACCGGAGCTCTAGGTAGCAGTAGCAGCATGGGTGTTGTGCAGGGTGGCACACTAACAGCTTGGGAACAAAGAGCCACTTGCTAGCTAGCTCTCTGCTCAAGCTCTGCTAGCTCTGCTCTGCTAGCTCAAGATAAAACAAAAATTGCTGAAAGTATAACCTCTCATATTAGGTGCTTACCCCACAAGCGACCAGGGAGGCCTTCTCAAGATATTGTATCCCTGACTCAAGCATTTAAAAAAAAATATGAACCAGTGGTTGCAATGCTACGCGATGTCACTCTATCTAACCAAGTTGGCTGCTGGTCAGAATTTAGGGAGAAAAAGCAAATCTGTAAGAGGCCATCTTTCATAAAGAAGTCAACACTAAAGTACAGTTAATGAAACATTACTACGTTCCTGAGCACTGGAAACACATCTTTTGCTTTACCGCACATGTTGTTCTAGCATGAATGCAGTCAGTGAGAATTTTTTTGGCCATGGCAGCCAAGCTGGTTTGGCTGTCTGTATGGAATGCCATACAGTCGACTCTCGTTACAATGGACCCTCATAATCCGGGAAAAAAACGTCTTGTTTTATCTGAAGTCCGCAATATCTAGACATCAAACGGAAGGGGGGGGTGTAAGGCCTGTGTGTTTATCATCGCTGACATCGCTCAGCTGCGTGATTTAGTCCTTTTTAAATACCTGCCGCCGAATATAGACTCCATGGCACGGCTACGACCTAACCTAACCTAAAACTGTAGCACATGTTCAACTTTCATCAGAAAACGCAACAGTACTAAGTGCAGGAAGGTCTGGTGGGTGGTTGCCAAACCCATGTAAACATTAGCGAGGCTCAGTCCAAAAGCTACTAATCTAACAGCTTGCCGTCGCAAAGCTGCTCATGTTACGAGCTGCCGCTCATGTTACAAAAAGAACTGGTTCCAGCTGGGGCTCGTTCTAACGATCGGCATCACAAATTAGTTTTTTGCACGGACGCATTTCTGCCTCAGCTAATCGAAGACCGTTGCTAAGCTGAATTATCACGTGCATTCATACCAACGCACCTCGCGCTTAGAAGCCTATTCATTACAACTTCTCAGTGGAACTCACCAGTATTTGGGCTGGGAGCTCGGGAACGCCTCACTACCATAGCGTTGTCGCAATGCCTAACGACGCGATTGTGGAGAGAACGATGAACATCCAAGGTAGAAAAAAACAAACAAAAGCTTTTTATTCACACCTAACTCGAAAAGAACTTCGTTATCAGTGACTGGCGGGCCCCCCTCAGGTCGCTTCATGGAGCCTAAAGCGCCTAGGGGGGTTCCCGCGATGCTTGTTTGCCGGCGATGCCTTTGTTGTGCACGATGGAACTCATGGTCTGCTTCCATAGTCCCATCGCTTTGGCAACATCCATCGCTTTTCTCCGCGTGCAACTGCACTCTCAATTTTCATTTTATCGCTGAGTGAAATTTGCTTCCGTTTTCTGGAGGCTATCATCTCAGCACTTGCTCTCGGTGTGGCACAACCATTCCCCACGGAACACGACAAAATGGCGTTTGTTATGCTCTCAGGCTGGCTTGGCTAGAGGCTCAGCTTGGCCAGATGAGCACCAATGTTGCCAGCCGCAGTTTAAAATTTTTGCTTAAAACGCTGGCGTGGCAAAGTATGTTGTCAGTCCGCGTCTAAACGGCAAAAGTCCGTTGTATGTGCAACTTTGGCAAAAAACTGCCATTAATTTTGTCCGCTGTAGCCGGTAGTCCGTTGTAGCGGGGTCCGTTCAAAGCGAAGTTGGCTGCATTGATAAAATACATGGACCAAACCTGGGTTAAGATATGATATCTGAAAGTCTGTTGTACGCGGGTCCGCTATAACGAGTGTAGACTGTATTTGGTGCAAACCTGTACCTTTAATAATAAAGCCATAATGTGAAAATTTTTACATGTCCTTGTTCGGTCAAATATTAATAAATGTAGGAAAATAGTAATTTTTAAAGTTAACTTTCTCATATTTCATGTAATACAAGTTTAAATACCGTTTTAGCTAACTAAAGCACTAGAAGGTTAATGTACCTAGCTGATGGCTTTTAGAGAAACTGAGAAAATTACAAAGAGCTTTGGCACAGCACTCACAGTTTATGTAGGCAGGTAACATTGTGCTTTGAAAAATGCAGACTTCTAGTCCTTTACACTGGTTTTAGAATGGCTCTCTCCATGGAATGCAGGCTTGGAAGAACGTTTCAGATCCTGTTTCCTTCTGGAAAAAATTGCCGTGCCACGGTGGTCTAGTGGTTATGGCACTCGGCTGCTGATCCAAAGGTTGTGGGATCGAATCGCGACCACAGTGGCTGCATTTCGACAGAGGTGAAACATTGAGGCCTGTGTACTATGCGATGTCGGTGCACGTTAAAGAACCCCAGGTGGTCGAAATTTCCGGAGACCTCCACTACAGCATCTCTCATAATCATAGCTGGTTTTGGGGCGTTAAACGCCACAAATCAATTGAATCAATCTGGAAAAAATTCTTGAGAACCTGTACATCACTCTACTCCTTTAAGTATAGTAGCTTCTTCCATGGTAGCTGTCTTATCAGGTACCTCTTCTGGCTGCTCCTTCTCCTCATCATTGCAGATTTGTGCAATAGTGCTTTCTAATGTCTTGTCAGGGTTCTACAGTGTTACTGGTAAATCGATAGTAATTAATAACTGATGGGGTTTCACATGCAAAACCTGTGTGTGATTATGAGCCACTCTCAGTAGGGAAAGGCTCTGGAGTAATTTTGACCACCTGGGGTTTTTAACATGCACCTATATCTAAGTACATGGGTGTCTTTTTGTTTGTTTTGTTTTCCCCGCTTCTCCTTTATCAAAATGTAGCTGCCGTAGCCAGGATTTGATCCCATGACCTTGAACTCTGCAAGCCAACACCTAGCCGCTACTCACACACTCGTCATAGTCCAGTGGGATTTTTCTTAAAGGGACTGTACTGCTCTGAAAACCTTTCTTGATTCTGGTAAAAATGGGAAGATTGTTCACCACATTTACAGGAACTAGCACGCTTTTGCCTCACAAAAAAAGGAATTTTCCTTTGAAAGTGGTGCAAAAGAAGCCACTAGGGTCACCCAACAGCATGTTTGTCAATTTTCTGGTGTAACAGAACAAACCCACTCAAGCATGCACATTCTGCTGAAAAACAATTATTTATGCCTTACAAGTGTAGTTCATCCTATAAGACGCTTTTTTATAGCGTGGAAGAGCAATTCATTCTTTTTTTCGCTGCTTTCGTGGTGCTGCAGGCAGCGCTGCCTTTGAATTCGTCTGCTTGTACTGGCACGTAGTCCTGCACTTGTAACGCGTGCGGTGCTTCATGTCTGAGGTGCACCCCAGCACGCACTTTCCCTTGCCTCTCCTCCTCATCACCTCTTGAATGTTGTTGTTTGAACCAGTTCCTGTTCAGAACAGGCCTCTTGCACCTCAAATGGTTGCTCTGGGAGACGATGCATCGTGCCCAGTAACCATTGTTGTCGGCATCTGTACACGTAGTAAAGGAGTGACTTGTTAGATAAAAAAAAATTCTGTTTTAATAATTTCTACTCAGTTTCTGGAGAAACCACTGCATGCTGGGACACTTCAAAAGGTACGCTTTCTATTGACCCAAAAAACGGGAGAGCGATGGACGGTAGACAGTCCCTTTAATGAACACCACTCTGGGTCCTGCTTCTTAGTCCTAGACCTGCTTCCCCGTCATTCAGGGAAATCCTGCATGATATGAAGGAAATATTGCATGGCTGAAGTAATTTACAGTGGTAGCTGGCATCAGTTGCATCCATGCATCAGCAGTGAGGTGAATATCACAAAGAGTGTTCATTTTGTATTCTTGTCCTCTTACATTCACACCAGCATCTTCTGCAAAAGGCCCCTATGGAGGAAGTGTGCTTTGAGGGATTAGGTAACTCCTTGACCCATGGGCTATAACAGTGCTGTGGTATGAGCCAGTAGGAACTCCAGCTACTGTTCCATGTCCATGACTGTTATCAACAAGGAAAATGACTGCTTTTCTGCACTTTTTTGAGGCCACCTGCTGAAAGGAACGTGCATCATCCACACTGTGATGTCCGATTCGTAGGCAAAGGCCAAGCTTGCTGTTCCCTTAAAACACTGGGAATTTTTTACTTTACGGTCACTAGCACCCTAACCTGCTGCAGGTTCTCCCGATGGCGTGGAAAAGGAGGCCATTTCTTGCTTTGAAACTCATCGACCAGCCCTCGCTGCACAAGAAGTCGACTACAAGTTAACAAATTCTTCTGCTTTTGCGTGGATTAATCGACCATTGATGGGGATGTTTTGGCTTTGAGCTCTCTTCAGCCACTAGACGAGGCAGTTTTCCAGCTCTTCACGGCCACCGTGTTGTAGCCTTTTTTGTTTGAAGCCCGAATCATGAATTTTAGGGGGCACCCTGCAACTTATCTTCGTCTTGCAGGACCGTGTCGTAGTCTTTTTTTTTTTTTTGAGGGCGGAATCATGGACTTTAAGAGGCACCCTGCAAGTTATCTTTGTCTTGCAGGATCCTTGTCAAGGTACTCTTAGGGACCCCACGTCTGGTTGCAAGTGTCCACTTTGTGTCGCCACCACTTTGATGATGATAGCCACCTTCTTTTCAAATGTAGTGAGCTAACACTGAAACATGTAGGCCCTGCCATCACTCCAGCCGCCAGAATTGTGGTTTGTTTACTTTTGTGGCTGATAGTAAATTGGTGGTGAAAGCTTTTGTAAAGACCAAGCAGGTTCAAGCAATGTTACCAACGTCTTTTGTCTTGTGAAAACTTACAGAAATGATTAACTTACTTTAAACATTAAAGAAAGCCTGGAGTCTTGTGTTTTATGACCCTTTCCACTAAAGATTTCGATATACCTGTTGGGGGTGGGGGGGGGGGGGCTTGGCTTTAATTTCATCAATAGGTATATACACTCCAACCTTGTTATATCCATTACTTTGTTCTCACCGTTATTGCCTTTAGCTGCAATATTTACCATTCTGGTGCGAAAATTTTAACATGCAAATAAGGAAACAGATAGTGCTGTGGCTCAAAGTAAAGCCACGCATGCAATGAAGTTTTTTAAAGGCAGTATAAGAAAACAAAAACAAACGCTATTCATCAGTACCGTGCCAGTCGGCAGCCGGCGGGATAGGCCGTATACGCGTCTTCTCCACGTTACTGTGAAACCGGAGAAACGGCGACACTGTCGAACAGTCAGCAGCAAAACTACGCTTGTTGTGAATGAGCAGCATCGAATGTCGCTGCACCAGTGTCGGCTTGCAGTTCCCAAGGTTGCTATGGCGCCGATGCACTCACAGGGGCCATGTCTAGCCGCATGAGCATTCGGTAGCGTTAGCGGGTGACCGTAACGAGAGAGGTGGATGCACTATTTTCTTTCCACCACACGCAAACAACTGGCGGACAGTCACGTTTGACCCTTTGCAGCTGCCCGTCTGAATGAGCAGTTAGCATGACCTCCAAGATTGCCACATTGCAATCTCGGAGGCCATGCTTTTATATTCGGGTGCTGCCAGAAAAAAAATTAAAATGTGAGGACGTTAAGTGACAACCGCAGTAGGACGGCGGAAGGTAACAGTACATACCGCTGCTTGCGTGCAGCAACATGCGGGGATGTGCAGCAGTTTCATCGGGCCGCGGAATTTTTAGTCACCATGCCGAACACTGTGGGAAACGATTTAATGCACGCAGGTTTTCGGTTTGGGAGACAATTTTAGTTCATTATATCCTTTGGAAGGTCAATTTTGCTTCGTTAAAACGAGATTTCAGATGCCTGTATGTCTACATACAAGCATTTTAGAAGGGAATTTTATTTATTTTGTTATATCCTGTTACATTGTTACGTTATAACAAGGTTCAAGTGTAGTTCTGCTGGCCCTAAACACTGTGTCGTTACAAATAGTTCCATTTGTAAAATGCAAGAAATGTACAGTACAATATCATTGGCAGACCTTATATTTGTTCTTGTGTTGTAACTGATTATAGTTACCTACGTGCGTGTTTGAAGTTCCACACCTACGACTCCAATACAGGGGTGGCTTTTCCTTAACAGAAGCAATTTACTTTTCTCTTGGCATTCTAAGAAACATTAGTTCATCCATCCATGGTCTTCTCTCTACACATGTTTTGTTCTTTCTCTTGCAGGCATCTCTCAGTGGAATAGAGAGATCAACAGATTCCAACATGAAGCGGCACTGAAAATCTCAGCAGAAATGACATTCCGTGCAGAGGCAGTCTACATACTTGGCTTACTACTGGTTGGAAAACGCAGGAAGGAGGTATAGTAACAACTGCAAGGTCCATGTACAGTCTGCTTCATGCATGGGAAAACTCGCAGCACATTGCATTGCGATATGGCCATGATGTGGCAAGCACTGGAGTTGGCCAGCAGAAGCTGCTTGCGTAGGCACTAGAGGGCTTGAATGGTTTGAACCGTATTGTCTCCTACAGCGGCACACTGGCGACCATTTTGGGGAGTGTGCTACGGTCCAGGGCAGTGTGCTGATTTCATCGTTACTGCCGGAGCTGCCCTCCAGAACTCTGTGCTTCCATTGCTGCCACAGAGGACATGACGAGAGGGTTGGAGCGTGATGCATGTGTATTCATGCCGTCGGGCAGCACCTGTCCAATTTCACGGAATGTGTTATCGAGAAAAAGCACTTCCACATAATTTTTGCAACTAAGGAATCCATTTATTCTATCCTGATCATGTTTGACCTGCATAGTTATTATTGTTGAGTGCATTTTCTTTCAGATCAAATAAAGGTAGAGCACATTGTGCACATATTTACATGCACTGCATTCACTTGTGTAATGAACGCACTCGCATAATAAACGCACCCCCAACTTGGGACCCCTGCAGTCCTGTGAACGACTGCGCTGTGGCTTTCCCACTTCACTTGATCTGCGGTATTCAACATTTGTTCGGCGTTGTGATTCATAACTCCCGCATTCCGATAAAACTGGCACACATTGCCAGGCACATCCGGGTGTAGCCGCATGCATGCGGCGGTAACATCATTTACTCTCGATGCTGCATTCCTCCGTGCTACAGACCCTTTTCATAAACTGTAAATCTAGCTTCCCTGCAATGCAGCTTGTCCTACTAATCATTGGCAGTCTGGCAAACAGCGTGTGCAAGCGCAATTCACTTGCGATAGGGCATGTAAAATGTTGACGCAGCCCTTCTGATACAAACATTCCCAAAAAAGAGGCCACAGCATGTGCAACTTGAATTTTGGCAGCTTTTAAATAAAGACAGCTGTCGCCATTAGTAGGGCAAGCTGCACTGCAGGGATGCTAGCTTTACAGTTTATGAAAAGGGTCTATTGCAGTTCCTTCCTGCATGCCACCACGCATGCTGCGCAAACTAGCACAGCTAAGCCTAAGCGGTTGGGGCATGGTCTCCTAGTTGCATCGTGGCAATCTCGGTTGTCGTGCTTAATGTGCTCAGCTGATAAGCTCTACGTAGATATGAGGGAGAAATGCAATGATAGCTGTTTTGTGTGCCATTACGGAAAATATCTATTCTCTTGTTAAGGCCGCTTGCGAATGCTGCTGAACGCTGATACAACTGGGCGTCTCCGAGACTTCATTAGAGACTTAACGACCTTGGTTGGCGGCAAGCCGCACAGCGACGTCATTGGCCTTTGCATCATGCACATCATGGTGTTGTCATTACGGGCGGGACCCAAGGCGACATAAAAACTATGGAAACTCTATGCGCGATGAAGACTGCTGCTTGCCACTCATTCGTTCTTTTGCTGTGACCATTCGACAGCGTCGCCATTTTTCCAGTTTCGCGGCGTTGTGGGTGAACCCCGCGTTAAACAGAAGAGAAAGCCCATTGCAACGAAACAAAATGCAGCCACAATAAGGCTGCCGCAGCGGGCACCAAGTCTTGCAGTACCGACGCCATGTGGCTGTGTTTTTTACTGCTTTTAAAATAACGTTCCATTTTACATGTCGCTTTAAGTCGTTACGCATAAAAAGTTTTGTTCAACCCAAAAGATGTTTTCGTAAAATTAACCCCACATAATAAACACACACACCCCCAACTTCTGTGTTTTAGGAAAATTAGTGGATTCATTACACGAGTAAATATGATATATCGTTGGTGCATACAGTTGAACTTGCTTATGAGAAGTAATGACCTATTAGTTGTCCTGCCAGAGTGGTCTAGTGGCAATGCTACCTGATACTTGGCTGCAGGTCCGAAGGTTGCGGGTTTGAATCCCGGCCCCAATGCCAGCATTTCAATGGAGGCTAAACGTTGAGGCCCGTGTACTGTGCGATACCACTGCACATTAAAGAACCCCAGGTGGTCAAAATTTCCTGAGCCTTTCACTACAGCATCTCGCATAAGCATAGCGTGCCTTTGGGACGTTAAACCCCACAGATCAATCAGATAAACTATCTATTGATTATGACTACCATATCTCAGTGCACTTAAAATTTTCCTATACCACCCATTCAAACTGTGTCCAGAGACGATGAACATTTTTTAAAGAACCCTACTTTTACGACAAACATTTCAAATGTGAGTGTGAAAGAAAGTGTGGCAATACGAAGTTGAAAGAAATGTAAGCAGGCCTTCAAAGCACGAGAGCGGTGCACAGTTTCACATGGCCTGCCTCGATCCCGCACCATTTAAGTGCTGTTGCATTGAAGATTTTGGTAATGCAGAGTTAAGAAAGACTGCAAGCTTCTCTTCGAGTCTACGTCTAGCTCTACACTTATTCTCTATTTGCGTTGCAGACATCACTGGCTTTGAGCGCAAAAGACTCAATGCAGCTATCTTCAACACGCAAGAAACTTTTCTTTGGACGTTAGCTTTGTAACGAAAGTGGCACATCATTTGTATTTAGTTTGGAGCAGGCACGATGCACATGGGCCGCAGGCAAGCAAGAAATGAACCAACATGAACTTGCTTCGAAGGTTATCCACCGTTTTGCACCATTTTGCGTTGTTCTGGTAGTTCCGCTAATTCCGCTATAGTTCCACATTTAACGAATCAAGCAGGAGTCTGTCGCCAATGCTGCAAACATTGTTTCAGTTTCATACTTAATGCTTATGCGCAGGATGTTTTTGGGCTCGTTTTGACGGAAAAAACGTGCACTTTAGATGCGGGTAAACAGAGAAAATTCTACTGAAGCTAGCTGCCTGCGCATTGAAGTGTGTGCAGGGAGCCATAAGTGTCCAAAACACCTCTTTGTTCCCACTACCATTCAAACGTTGCTATCGCAACGCTTGAACGGCATGAGGATATCGTTATGCAGTCGGAGTCCGCTTGAATGCGGCAATGTGCGCTGCGCAAACAATCGGAAGCAATGAGCTGCTATTGAGAGATCACTGCTCATCAGCACTTTGTTTGAGAAGTTTCTGATATTGAATCGCGATTACATTCAGTTATTTGAACACTGTGCCCTCTGGTCCAATCGACACAGCTGTAGGCGCGCTCAGCCTGGTGTGACTCATGTGTAACACACACACACACACACACACACACACACACACACACACACACACACACACACACACACACACACACACACACACACACGTTATGGTGATAAGAGATTTTAAGATTTTAAAGGGGCACTGACACCAAATTTTGCTGCTGAGATAGCTTGTGGGATCGATTTTCATGGACACGTTCGTCCACCAAATATAAACAGCAAATGAACACAGCTCTGAAGGTAATTTTAATGAATATTGAAGTTTGCATGAGCATTTGAGCGCTGGGCGCCACAGCTCGCGACATCGACAGCACGAAAGGTGACCCGAAGGCAGTCATGAGCACGTTACCAGTAAAAAGTAACAGTGTTACAGTTACAGTTACTTCAGCCAGAAAAGTAACTGTGTTACAGTTACAGTTACTCAGCTTCCGAAAGTAGCTTGTTACAGTTACTGTTACTGCTAAAAAGTAATATAGTTACTTTTCCGTTACTGTACAAGATTAATACACCGCAAACGAAATTATGTAGTTCTTTCAATGGAAACATATGAAGGCACGCGGTTAGTCGAAGTTGCTCTTAGCAAAGCGTCAGATAAAAGGAATGGAATGGGGGCTCACACAAAAGTCCAACACCAGCGGTCGTTGCGTATGCCTCATTTTCTGTAATAACTTTTTATTGATTGTTGAGATTTTATTTACAAAATACGCTGGGACAGCCTGGTGCCACAAAGGACTGCTGTACGCTCGTAAATGAAATGGGAGCTCATCCTGAGACGCGACAAAGAGGATAGGCGCCTTAGAGCCACATTGCTGCCGGCACTTTGGGAAGTGCTTTTGGAAGTACCACTTTTTGGGAACTGAACATGTGCGAGGCATTGCAAAGCGTCTGTTTCTAGTGGTTTCCGTGCGGGTGGTCATGAAGAAATGCTTGGCCACGTGAAAAACATTAAGGATGCTGCACTGGTCTCTGAACAACAGTGACTTTCATCACTTAGGCTGGCCACACCTTTCTCTGCATGGGGGTGGGGAGAAGAACCCTTCGCCAAACGGTGGCGGTGGCGCTTTGCTTGCCTTCGTAGAAAAAAAGTCATTTTCGCCCCGAAAACACGTCAACCCATTTAAAAAAAAGGGGGGGGGGGGGGGAGCCAAGAGATGTCCGTGTCCTGTACAGCATAGCGATACATCGTAAAAGTATTGCAGTAGTGAGATTTGCAAATTTGTCTAGGTACGGAGATACAGACAGTCATAAATATTTGTGAGAAACATCGCGATAGTCTTGTATTGCGATACTGCCGAGCCCTGCTTTTAAGGAATGTTGCTGCTGGATATTTTTTTTAAAGGAAGTAACTGCAATGGTATTTCTAGTTACAGTTACTGTGTAAAAAGTAACAGTGTTACAGTTACAAGTTCCTCAAAATAGAAGTAACTAGTTACAGTTACAGTCGAACCTCGATATATCGAACACGGATATATCGAATTATTGCCTATATCGAACGGTTCCTATATCACGCGGGAAATCGCATGCATTTATAATTTTTAAAGACGATAGTCTTTCTTGGGATACTTCAACGCAGAAATTTTGGTCTGTCTGTGTGTGTGTGTGTCTGTCCTGCTGCGGAAGGTGAACCCCTTCCTCAACGACCACCCAGCTTGAACTGGTAGCTACGTTCATACTTCTGAACACAGTCGACAAAAAAGCAAATACAGTTAAACCTGCTTATAACGAACCTCCATATAACGAATTCCTGGATATAACGAAGTTTTTTTATTCCCTGCCGTTACTTCATAGAAGTACATGTATTTGAAACCTCTATGTAACGAAGTGGCTGCGGGAGAACCCCTCGAAATAACAAATTTTCTCCGCCGACAGCCTGAGATATTGCCCCAAATTTTGTCACGTTTGCGCGAGCAACAACCGGAAGCACCTCCTCCGCCGCAACGGAATGCGAAGCGGCGGTGTCGCGCTTGGCGCGCTCAAAGACACGGCGACTGTGAGGCGAGAGCGAGTGCACGTGTGCGTGCGTGCGTGTGAGCGTGCATGAGGAGGGCCTGCATCCCTCGACCCCGCGATCATCCCGCCGCGGGCGTGTCCTTTCCCCCTCACTTCAAACCTACTCCCGCCGCTTTCTGCAGCTGGCTTAGCCTGCCAAGCCGCCACCCTCCTTTTCCAGTTGATGTTACCGAGTCGCGCCGGTTTAAGAGAGAAAGAAAAAAAAAACGAGCTTTTTTTTTTTTTCAATGTGCGCGAGAGCGGAGGTGAGAGCGGTTGTTAGACCTAGCGCGCCTCAAGGGAAGTTTGCCCTTGACAACACAGGGATCATGTGCACAGGAAATCGCGGGGTGGTTCAAGGGCAGCGCGCGTGAAATGGTAAAAAAAAAAAAAAGGAACTGGAGACAAACAGCGGCCGTAGTAGCATTCACCCTGGCCTTGGAAATCCTATCCTCAGAGGGCGCTGCTGCCGGGGCCGTTTTTTTCTTCCCTCCGCTCATTGTTAATTCGTTCCGCGCTCCTTCCTCCTCCACGGTGATTCGCTGCGCTTTTTTCGGGCGGGGCACTTTCCTTTGTAAAGCCTGCTTCCTACCTTGATTTCCCGGCAGCCGCATTATAACGGGTCCTTCATATCGGAAAAGGGGGGGTGAGGGGGGCTGCACATTAAGCGGTATGCGGGGGGGGTCAGAAAAAACCGGGGAGGGGGGGGGGGTGCAGAAAAAACCGCATTATTGCCGGTCCTGTACTATAAGCGGTCACATAAGTGTTCTCAGCTGTAAATGTTTTCTCGCCCAAAATAATTGTTTTGGGTCAGCTCTGCCGTCTGTAACCGTTTTGCTTACTTAAGCGTTTATTTTTCGAATTTTCGTGCCGAACCTGCATATAACGAAATCCTTTTTATAACGAAGTTTTTCGGGAATTTCTCAATTTCGTTATATCCAGGTTTAACTATTACGCATATATGAGGCGCAACATCAATACGTAAGCATTAGATAGTGTGTTCCTTTAGTAGAAAATACATAGATGCGTAATTCTAAAGAGCCTAGTGCTTGTTAGGAGCGGACGTTTCCTACGCTTCAGTAAAACGACACGGCGCTGCCAGCTACCAGTAGCTCTGCGTACTACGCAAGCTTCTTGCGTTTCCCGATATCATAGCCAGATGGCGTCCATATCTCACGCAGCGCTGGCGCTGCCTCCATTTAATCAATGCCAGCCACATGCGGCCGATTCAACATAGACGGGGCGCTGCCTGAGGCAAGGCAAAACATTAATGGCCGTTTGTTGACATAGAACACACCCTACGTGACATGCCCAGACAACGCAGGGAAAAGACCGACGAGCAGATTGCAGCGGAGAAGCGCCGGCGTGCCGATGCCCGTCGTTTCAAGTGTGCCCAGGAAACGCCCGAAGCTCGCGCCGAACCGCAGATTAACCGGGACTCATGTAGTACGGCCGGTAGAAGACTATCGTCTTTCGACGACATTTGCAGCGAAGCACGGAGATACGCTGCCAATTTTTTATTTTGAACGAAGTTTGACGCATAATGGATATATCGAACTCGGCCACCCCAGACCGCCCGCGCTCCGTTGACAGGCGGCGAGCTTTCCCGCAACACTCTCGAAACTAGCGGTAGCGTGGTGGGCGTTTACGACTGCTGCACACATCGATGGCGCCGAGAGCGCCACTTGAACGTAGCGGCGTACGTACGCCGCATATCCTTGCAGCATCGACGCACTGCACTTGTTGGACTAGCTCCTCCCCGTCGTCGCATCGATCGTTGTGCTCGTAGCCTCGTAGTTAGGCCTGTCGCACGTGTAACGATGGCTGCAAACGCTAAGAAACGGACGACCCTGACTTTTGCTGCTAAACTAGAAGCAATCCAGCTCGTTGAGAATGGCGAGAAGTCGAGCGTCGCAGAAGCGTTTGGCATACCAAGGAGCACATTGAGTACTCTGCTCAAAAACAAAGGCGACATAAAGGCCAAGGCCGAGAAGAGTCAGCACTCGGGCGCGCGGCGTGTATGCAAAGCTGCCTTCGAAGATGTTGAGAAGTCGCTTCACAAGTGGTTCATCGACGCAAGGGCCCGAAATATTCCTATATCGGGACCGATGTTGCAACAGAAGGCAAAGAACTTTGCATTCATTCTCGGCGACGAGAATTTCAATGCGAGCAGCGGTTGGCTGCAACGATTCAAGACTCGCTTCGACATTGTCGGGAAGACGGTGTCAGGAGAAAGTGAGGACGCCAATGATGAAGAAATTCAGAAGTGGCTTGATCACGAGTGGCCCAAAGTTCTCGCCAAGTATGAGCCGAACCAAATCTTCAATGCTGACGAGACGGGCCTATTCTGGCAAATGCTTCCGCGACAAACGCTGGACACTCGCGGGGACAAGTGCCACGGGGGCAAGCAAGGCAAGGCCCGTGTGATGGTCCTATTGGCTGCCAATATGGATGGAAGCACGAAGCTGCGGCCACTTGTAATTGGCAAGTTTCAAACCCCGAGGTGCATGCGGAACTGCCCCAATGTTCCGGTGACTTATGCCTGGAATAAGAAGTCGTGGATGACGAGGGATATTTTCCTCAAGTGGCTGAAGGCGTGGGATTCGGACCTGGCGCGTCAAGGACGGAAGGTATGCCTTATTGTCGACAACTGCACGGCACACCACACCGATGCCCAGCTGAGCAACATCGAAGTGGTATTTCTGCCACCTAACACCACTTCGAAGCTGCAACCGTTGGACCAGGGCATTATTCGCACATTTAAGTCCATCTACAAGCATCGGCTGATCGAAATTTTGCTTGTCAAGCTCCGGATGGGCCAAGACCTGAAGATCGATCTTTTGGGCGCCATCCAAATGCTGAAAGCGTCGTGGGATAACGTCAAGCAGTCGACGATAGCCAACTGCTTTCAGCATGCGGGCTTCGCTGGCTGCACTGACGAGGCATCAGTGGAAGAATCCGAGGAAGCTGGGTTGGCATGCGCAGATGAAGAAAGCGAGCTCGCCGAAACGTGGAGCAAGCTGGAGAGCTTTGTTGGTGCCGAGCCGCAAAGCATGTGCATCGACGACTTCGTTGGAGGTGACGACAGCACTGGTACAACAGCGGAGCTCACGGATGTGGAGATCGTCGCCGAAGTTACTGCTGAGCAGCCAAATGAAAACGCTGCCGAGATGGATCCCGCAAGCGCTGATGATGCCCCGCTGCCTACATCAGCTGAGGTCATAGCTGCTCTGGCCCTTGTGCGCCGCCACTGCGGCGCGATTGAAGGCACTGGCCTATCATTTGTGGATCTCCTGGATTACATTGAGGATGCAGTCGTCAAACACGCCATTGCCAACAAAAAGCAGGCTACCCTTTTTCAGTATTTTAAGCCAATGCAATAAATGCTTTGTTTGAATCGTCAAGTGAGAATTTACTGCACCATGATTGGTTCATTGGTTGTTTTCCACAAGTTTTTGACGCATTTTTTACTTGATTTTTTATATCGAATTCTGGATATATCGAACTATTTCGCGATCGCCGCGCTGTTCGATATATCGAGGTTCGACTGTATAAGTTACTGAAAAAAGTAACTAGTTACCGGGGGGGGGGGTGATGCGTTACTAGTAACTAGTTACAGCCCAAGACTGTCCGAAGGTGACCCCTGATTTGCGAGACGTCACTATGGCAGCTGAACTCCGAGCAGTGCAGCTAGCAATGATGACATCATAGACACCATTGCCTGTTGGCCGTGCCTGCATTAGTAGACTCCTGGCGATACTGGGCCTCAAGAAAATCGTTGTCGCACGATGACAGTGGTAGCAGCAACGACAGCAGCCTGTAGGATGTGTAGCGAAAAATACGAATGAGGAGAACCGGACCCGACCGTCTGGCCTGTTCGAACGAATGGCGGAACTCCATAGCGCGAGCCCGCCCGTGGCCCCCGCTCGTGCCAGCCGCCCCTTCGTCTTCTTTATTTTGCAACAGGATGTGCGATAGGTGAAATAAAACGAGCTCAATAGGTCATGCAGAAGTGCATCCCAGTTATGTGCTCCTGTGGTCGTTTGTTTGTTTACCCCATTGTGAACGCTAGGTGCCGCCGGTTGCACCTGGCAACTTGCCATTTTTGGAACTCTCCCAAACCAAAACTGAAACAAGTCTATAATAAACAGGCCACAAATAATTATCTGTCACGCGCTGGAGCAATTGATGCGCCATGTTATGACTTACAGGTACCCAGCTACATATTGCAGCAAAAAAATATCAGATAAAAGTTTTTGTGTCAGTGCCTCTTTAAAGACATGTATAAGGAATCTTTCTGTTCTTTTTTGCAGCTACTGTGCGCGCTCTCGGAACTGGCAGATACGATTCATTGCAATTGCAGCTTAGTCCACTTGTAAGCACGCAGCAGCCATTGATTCACAAAGCAAGAAGGCCTAACTTTAAGTTGGAAAGGTTGTTGGTGCTTTGTAATAAAACGTGGTGAATAAAGAATGACTGGGTCACCAGCTTGTTCACGTTTTGAAGGGCCACTTCATATACGACGAAATACTGATTTAACAACCACATTTTTTGGTGCTTCCGAGTTTGTCATAAGAGGGTTTGACTGTATTACTATATGATCACCCACAGTGATGAAATATACGTGCACGTGCTCAATGCGCAAGCCTTCTGAAAAAAAAACAAGTGAAGTGTGCTCTCAAAGTAGATTTGTAGCACTCATTTGTACTGTCAAAATAGTTTTGTAAACTCTCTTCTTACCAATGAAAGCTCAAGTTGGTGGCGCTCAGCTTAGTAAAGAATATTGGCTCGGTTCTCGCAGTAACAACGAAAATATTGTGCTGCCCCATTGGCACACTTTCCGACACTGGGCATATTTGTTTTACAAATCCCAGACAGCCCCGTATGCCTGCGGCACATTTTTCTTTCACGGGGACCTCTCGAAGTCCCGCTCACTGATCACGGACTAGTCTGACGCACGTTTATTTTTTGCGTACCGAGTGGCCCGGGACCGCTCGAGCGATTTTGTTTGGACAGCTGGCAGACCAGGTACACTGCGGGGACTTTTGAATCATGTTACAGTGGCTTCACGTCTGTCAGTGAGATGTCTGTGGGCCGCTGGTGGACTGGCCCGGGACTCGATAAATCGAATAGGCTCACTGCAGCCAGCTTGCACCGCTATAGCAGACATGAGGTTGGAGGCTGCTTTTGAGCTTCTGTGCCTGCTTGAGGAGCTGCTGCTGCCCGGCTCCAGTGCTCGCCATATCATGGCCTCATCGCAGTACAGTGTGCCCCGAGTTTTCCCTTTAAGTGTGAAACAGGCTGTAGAAGCAGTATGCAAGCCAAAACCATTCATACCATATTAATCATGCTAAAGTGGTCCTTCATGTTGAGCTGTGGAGATGAGCAACGTGGTTTATTGCTGCTAACCAGTGTTGAGTGTTCAAGTGTGAATGTGAAATACATTAGAAAATTGTTTATTTGTTGTCATTTTCTACGGTTTTGTGGGGCTGTTATTTTGAGATTGAGAATAGAAAGTGGAGCAATACAGTCACAATTATTTTTTAGCTGCTTCTCTACATTACTGGCCCGCCCATGTTGCATGGAAATGCCAGGACACACTGGTTTTCTTCTCATCACCTATCAGATTCACAAGTTTCACTTCCATCACTCCTCTCCACCAACCCTGCCGTAATGCACTTTATCTAATGAACAGATTGTGGCATAGTGCTTTAATCTCTTTGAGGGTCAAAATCACTTTTTTCTTGCAGGGTGTTACTAAAGAGGAGTGATTTTCTTCTCTTGTTTTGGTTGTTTTGTATTTTCCTTCAGCCTACGCGGCATTTGCTAGGAAAGTCACGACACTATGCTATTTTACATTCGTTGCACACCTTTCACGTCGTGATGAATTTATATCTGTTTTACGCACATCTGGTGTGCAGGATTTTGAGCCACTTTACACGAAGTCATTAATGTCATTGTGCACACATATTATACATCACATTTTTACTACCCTGCAGCTGATGCAGCATAGCCTTAGTCGATTTTGCACCACTAAACGCAGCTTAGCTTCAGGGTGGCGTACTTCAAAAAAATTATCTTAGTTATTTTAGAGTGACCATAAATTGGCAAAAAAAAAAAAAAGAAAAATTCATGGTGTATAGATTCAGTTCTTGCATATAATGAAAATGAAGATTAGAAAGAAGCGAATATTGCCACATTAATATGAGTAATGAACAAACTTCTTAGGAGATTTAATGTCACTTTGGTGGGACGGTTGATTATGCACGAGAAAGAAGTTAGGGATTTGTTTAAGAGCTTAAATTTTGTTTCATGGTGTAGATAAGAAACTGGCTATCAATACATGCCCATGTACAGCCTCTGTAACAATATACTTTTATTCATGTCCCTACCCAACCATTTGTTGGCACTCCTGCTCAGAAGTATTGTCACTGTACAGCCGATTTTGCACATGAATCTCATTTCTGACCACTTCTGGCTGCAAGATCTGACACAGGAAGGCCAGAATTTTTAGGCAATGTTTGGTGTACGTTCTTTTTCTTTGCCTTTTCATAATGAAGCTTGAGAAGAGCAAAGTTCTCTTCCACAGTACCCTTTGTTTTTTAGACACAACTTTAATACACAGAACATAATTTAAAATCCCAGTTCAGTGTGTAAAAGCTGCCACTACTAAGTGCGTTGCTGCAGACAAAGCTATGGCATTACCTCTGATGACCTAGTAAAACTTAATATTTCTTTGCTTGCTGGATGAACAGGTGCAGAGGGCGCTGGCGTCACTGCGACTAATCCCACAGCTGTCGGATCTGTTTGATCACTTTGTATGGAAGTACAACACGTAAGTAACTCACGTGCTTGTATGCACACGCTTGTCTCTGTTTGTGCATGTCTGCATGTGTACACACACGTAGAGAAAGACCACACTTGCACCCAGTGGATGTCGCTGTTGCTTTGTGCCTAGCTTTCAACCAGATAGATTGTCAAAACGTCCTTTTTAAATGGTACCTGGCCATTTAGCTCCTGTCAAGGATTCAAGGGCACTCTCCGTTCAGGAGGGGGTGAGGCGACAACAACCCACCCCAACGTGCATTAGGTTGGGTTCGACTAGCTGACCGGCGATAGGGTCCACGCCTGATCGCACACGAGCCAGGGACAAGAGACGGGAGACGCTGGGGTTAACAACAAGAACACCATGAATTTAATACATCGGGAACACACGATACAATACAACACGCACGCGAGATAAACTTATACAAGACGTAACGCGACAACAAATACCACGCGGGACATTAATAATAAAATAAAGAATAAACAATCGGCGGAAAAAATACTCGCGACAATGCATACTTTAACATTACGCGGACATATTAATGTAAGAATAACCACGCGATCGTTAACACAAAAATGGATTGGGGTGCGATTGGGTAGAGAGAGTCCGAATGAGAAATGAGAGCCGCTGGGCGCGGAAGCTTAGCTGCGGTGGTCACTTGCGGGAGGCCCGAGCCGTGGCGTCGGGCTGTCGGTCCGTCGATGCACGCCGTGGCCGAAGATGAGCGGAACCTCGCGCTGCACGCCTTCTTGCTTGGCGATGTCCCGAACTCAAGCCGCGGGCCCGGGTACGATCTGCCGGCTTGCCAACCACCGGCGGCACGCACCCCCGCGGGACCAGCCGGCCGCCTCCACAGTCCAACGAGCTCTGGCATGTCCCATGTCAGCTCGCCCTGACCCCTCTCTCCCCGTCTTTCCACAATGGCGGTCCGAAGGAACCGGTCCGGGGCGCCCGGGAGAAACATGGACGTTTCCCTGCGGCCTCCCCGCGGTGCGCTCAAGGCGGTGGCGCGGGCGCAGAAGCGCGGACCTGTCGAGTGCGCTCATTTTGTGACAGCTCCCTATCTTGTATTTGGAACTATATGTGTGGAGTTCTGTATAGAACGTCCTTTTTAAACGGTACCTGGCTATTTAGCTCGTTATCTTGTATTTGGAACCATATGTGTGGAGTTCTGTATAGGTAGAAAGTGACAGCTAGAATTATGGTGTTGTGCCACTCTGCTCTTTGAACGTTTTTTGTCAAAGATAGGTCAGCCATGGTGTTCCTGGAAACTTAGTTTCCTGTTCTGGTTGGGATTCGTGGGTCAGTTATGATCACAAGTGTTCTTGTGGGCATTTCCATAGCCGTTTACCTTTGGCCGCATCATAGCCATATCCCCATGTGGTACTTGGGGCACTGAAGTCCCCTCCAATTACTATCTGGTTTTGGCCTGCCAGGTCCGTAGCTCTCTTGAACAGGGAGAGGAAGTGCTGCCGCTTGCTTGCAGGGTTGCTATATAGATTAAGCACAAATAGGCTGCATTGCCGCGCTTTATCTAGGATAACTTCCACTAGATCTTCCCCTATTTCCCGATATCCGAGGATGGAAGCGGACACCCCTACCGTTTCTTGCAGCATTATTATATCTGGCTTAACTAGCGCGGTTCGAGCATATTGTTGAAATACTGTCATTTTCCTGGCTATACCTCTGCAGTTCCATTGCCAAATTGTCAGATTTTTACTGTTGTGGGCCATGATAGGTATGTAAGTGGGAAACCACTGGATTAGGCGTGCCCTGTGTCGGACCACCCACCATGGCCTCGGCTTACTGCTGCAGTGCTACATGCAGGTGCTGGCTTAACATGGGCGTCACACCTGCCTTCTATTCCTTAATACCTGCCACCCTGACGGTCAGTTCGTTGATGGCAATGTGCACGCTGGCTATCGCCTTCTGAATTTCTATCATCAATGTGTCCTTGATTTCTGATCTAGCCTGCACTGCTTTGTTCTCAGTCTGCGATTGTATCGCTCTTTTCTTGGTGGCTGGTAGTCGGTTGTCCTTATCTGCTGACCACTGGCTCGCTAACCGGCCTGTCTGGGAATCAGGTTTGATCTTGTTTAAGCTCTTGGATTTCTTTTGATAGTTGTTGAACGAGTTCCCTAAGTTCAGCATTTTCACATTGCATTTCTAGCAGCATTTCACTATCGCGACTATTTTGACCACTAGTACAAGCACCCGAGACTCCCGGGCTCCACCTTGACTGCATCTGCCCAACTCACCTTGAGCCATCTCGTCATGGCCTGGACCGGGATCTTGATCACCTTAGGGTGGTGGTCTCGCTGCGCGACCTAGATCGTTCCCTGGATCTGCCCCTGGATCTTGACCTTGACTTTGGCCTCTGGGATTTCACTTCTTGGGTTGAGTGGATGGTGGTTGCCAGGGGGTTGCCAGCTCAGTCGCCTCTTCCTCTCTTCGCCCCCATCTTCTCCTCCGGGCGATATAGGGCATTTTAAAGCGCGCCCTGCACAATTTATCTGCTGTGGGATGCGTCCCCCCACACAGAATGCAGTGGGGGCTGCACTGGCAGGGTGTCTAGCGACCGGGAAAACCGGGAAAAGTCAGGGAATTTTTAGCCACCGGGAAAAGTCAGGAAATTGTCAGGGAATTCATCAATCAAGCGAGACACATCAGGGAAAACGGTCTTGGGCCCGCCCACACTACTAATGACTCGCACAGCCGATCGCTTTGGGCGAAATGCTAGCGTGGGGGAATGAAATTTCCATAGAGGACGATAGGAGGGGGGATTCCAAATTCCACGCTCAGTTTGCTTTTTTTTTTATGTAGGGAATCTTGAAGGCAATACATTTTGGTAGCAAATCTTGGAGGCGATGCATTTTGGTAGCGAATATTGAAGGCAACGCTTTCTTACGACGTCAAGAGCCAGAATTACGTAATCGAAGTGGAACACGGCATGTTTTCGGCGTCACCTATTTTTGCGCCATCGTTTGCATGCACTGACCTCTACTAAAATTAGTTTGCGCGTTCTGGCTGCAGAAGCAGGGTAACGTAGCATATTGAGCCGAGCCACGACAAGCCGCACACAATAAATCCAGCATGGCGATGTCCCTTTGTTGTACCACAGCCTGTGGTTGTACAGTGCAACTAGGCTCTACTACGACTGAAACTGTGTGAATTGTGAGCTTTGCGTTTTCGCGGACGTTTTCCCCGGAGTTCCTGCGTAGTGCGAATTGTCGTGTGCAACGTTGTCCGTGCTTCTGTGATTTGAGGTGAACATATCCGTATATTTCTGTGACGACATATTCCGGAGAGAAGAAATACGTCGGACCTGCAGCATTTCCGATGCGAGTATCATTGTCGCGCGCTGCTATCAGTGCTGCGTTTCGGTGTCGCGCGCCGCAAAATATTTTTCATCGAAGATGTCAGGAGGCAAGAAGTGTTCCTTTAATGCGGACTGGGCGAACCCAAGTGTCTCCGACTATGCAAGTATGGTTAGGCCTGTGGAAAATGATCTGCACGGAGCCACGTGCACAGTTTGCCGGAAAACGTTTTCGCTGAGCAACATGGGTCACAGAGCTGTTTCAAGTCATGCCTCTAGCAAGAAGCACATTGCTGCATTGAATTTCTCAAAAGTGCTTCCCAGCCAAAGCTATTATCATTTTTCAAGAGCCCGACGGACGCCTCGCCTAGCAGTAGCGCTGGATCTGCGCCTGCTGCTACCAAAGTTGCAGTGACTACAGCTCCTGTGCAAGTGTCAGTGGGTGGTTTTTTGTTTAAGAACGTGACTAAAGTTCTCTAAAGTTCTCTGTCTCAATACCATAATGACACATAGATCCTTTCGTTCTGCGGCAACATCTGCGGCACTTTTTCCACTGATGTTTGCCACTTCTGAGGTGGCTGCAAAAGTTCAGCTGGGTAAAGACACGGTAGGCTCCACCATTTGCCATGGCATTGCGCCATACTTTCGCAATATGTTGCTGTCGAGTCTCGTTAGTGTGCCTTACCTGGTAGTCTGTTTCGACGAGGCGCTGAACAAGGTCACCCAGAAACAGCAAATGGTGTTCTCATTAGATACTGGGATGCTGCTGATGACAGCGTGAAGACTCGCTACCTGACATCTTGTTTCTTAGGTCACACATGTGCTGAAGACTTGGCGTCAGCTTTTCTAAACCGGTGCAGGAAATCAAAATCCTGCAAGTGTCCAAGGATCCAAAATCCTGCAAGTGTCCATGGACGGGCCAAATGTCAATTTTAAGTTTTTGCGGTCTCAGAAGGAAGAGCTTCGCGAGTCAGATGAGAGCCATATCCTTGACATAAGAAGCTGTGGCCTCCATGTAATCAATGGTGCTTATAAAGCTGGCCACATTGCATCCGGCTGGGATTTGGTATCATTTCTTCAAAGCGCCTACAGCCTGTTCAAATGTGTTCCTGCATGTCGCGCTGACTTCGTCAGCCTCACAGGGTGCTCGAAATTTCCCATGAAGTTCTGTGCAGTGAGGTGACTGGAAAACAGTACTGTAATCTGTAGGGCACTGGAGATTATGCCACACCTCATTGTATTTGTGTAGCAGTGTAAAGAAAAAGCGCACAAGAGGCCACCATGCTCAAGCTACAAAGTGGTTGAAGAAGCTGTGTCTGATCAGGTCTTGTCAGCAAAGCTAGCTTTTGCTCTTTCTATTCCTGAGGAATTGGAACCCTTTCTGCGTGAATTTCAGACGGAGAAACCGATGGTTCCACTCCTGTCAGCAGCACTAGAGAGCATTCTGCATTCACTGCTGTCGAGAATTGTAAAACGGGAATTTCTCGATGCTGCCGACACGATCGCCAAGTTGATGAAGATAAACGTAAGCATACCAGAAAATGCAGTAAATGTAGCCACATTTGACCTTGGGTTTTTGGCAAAAAACGAGCTCTACAAGAACAAGAAGTTGTCACAGCTTGCAATAATGAATTTTAAAAAATGCTGCATATCATTTCTCAAGGCTTGTGCACAGAAAGTGGTGGAGAGGTCGCTGCTTAAGTACAAGTTTGCCGTGGGTGCAGGCTGTTTGGACCCTGTCTGTGGAGGCTAGTCTTTGGAGGCTGGCCCCAGGCAGCTTACGCTGGCACTTGAAGTACTTTCCGAGCACCACTGGATGACCGGCTTGCAAGCAAAGTGAGCCCATCGCTCCTACGTGAAGGTGTGCTCAGAAAGCAGTACACAAACACAGCTGGCAAATTTTGACAGGAAGCAACAAGGCTGGATACTCTGTGGACAAACATATGTTCCCAGGATCACAAGGAGCTGCAGTTTTTTGTGAAACTTGCCTTGTGCTTATCTCACGGCAACTCTGCGGTAGAGTGTGGCTTTTCTGTCAACAAGGAGTGCCTTGTTGAGAATTTGAAAGAGGATTCTCTTGTGGCACAGAGAGTAGTGCATGATGCGGTCTTGGCAGAAGTTGGCGTCGCTCAAGTAGACATTACCGACGGGATGCTGAAGACAGTTCGCAGTGCCTACAGCGTCTACAGGGAGCAGGTGAAAACAAAGAAGAGAGAGCGAGATGAAACAACTGAATTGGAGAAGAAGAAAAAGAGAGCAGCCGCTCTGATTAAAGAGCTACAAGAAAAAAAGCAAAGGCTGCTCAGTGAAGCACAACTTGAAGCTTCCATTCTTCAAGATGAGATAAACTCTCTCAAACCCTAATTGATTATGAGGGCAGGTGCAATAAATGTTTTCCTCTACAATGAAATGTGTTTTCTCTACCCTTTTTATATGCTTCACGGACCATTTCCACAAAATGGTGTCTGTTGTATAGGTCAGGGAATTTTAGCTAAAATGGTCAGGGAAAACCTGGAAAAGTCAGGGAAATTGAATTCTGCAATTTGCTAGACACCCTGACTGGTGTTCTTGGCTTGGGTTCTGGGCTTCACAGCCACAACAGATCTTGTCGTGCGGAGTGGGGCAAACATTCATTCGGTGTCCTAGTCTTTTACACTGGTAACAGACATCTATCTGTTTTCTGTATAGGGTGCAGCGTAAGAGAGTTGCTCTGTATCGCACCAGCGTTGGGACTTGTAGGCCGTCGAAGGCTACGATGACCGTGGTCATGTTGCCTAACCTCTTCGCTGCCAGGGCTGTGGGATTCCGTGAGTTTACAACTTTCTCGTCGACCGTTCTTGCATCGTCTTCGAGGGGAATGCCTCGAATCACCCCCTTGGTCTTGAGGCTTGGTACCGCTTCTTAGGAGTTGACTTCGTACATATGGCCACCGACATGAAAGCCCTTCGTTCGTAGATATTTGTGCAAGTTGCTGGCGCTGGGCGTACTAACGACAGTGATGTTTTGCTGTACATTTGGGCAGATGGTGTCCGCTGCATGATCTTCTTCGGGGATTCCTGTAGCTTGGAAGATGGCTGCCGTGATGGCCGGTCTTTCAATCTTGGATATATTAAGTCCACCTTTCGGGCGAATCACCACTTTGGTGTCGTCCGTGGGGAGATGTGGTATTTTCCCTGCTCTTATAATTCCTTGCTTAGCGCCTTTGGCTTTTCACGCGGGTCAGGCGTGAGCGAACCACCAGGCAGAGCTGACCTGCTCTTGTTCTTGGTGTTAAGTCTTTTTGATTGATTGATTGATTGATTTGTGGGGTGGCTGGTGTCCACTGGTATTTGGCTGTTCGCCATCCCGCATCTTCAGTTAAATCCTTGGGGTCAATCTCTTCCCCCTCAACTTGAAATTTCATTTGGTAAAACAACGGACGCCGAGACGGTGGTTGTGCAACAGCGAAATGCGGGAACGCACCACGCCGCGCCGCAGCTGTCGCGAACACCTGTCCTTGGCTGTTGGTGCGAACGCCAAGGCTTATCTGGCCATTGCTAGACGCTGGCAGAAAAGTCCTCCCAAAATGGTGAGAAAGGGTGCCTACCTCGAAAAATCGTCTCCACGTGTTCCTGGTGACTAGGCGGATACGATGATGATAAAAGTTAGGTGGTCGATGGCCAAAAGCCACTGCAGAACATCGAAAAGACGAAGCTGATGTGAGCACGCCCGTACACTTAGGCGACTGCAGCGCCTGCTCAGAGTTCATCATTCATCCAGGCTTTTTCTTGTACGCAAACTATGATTCCCTTGGGGAAAGCTTCCTTGGGAATTCTTTTTCTTTTCAGTACAACGTAGGGGGGTAGTTTCCGCCCGTCCGCGGTAACACAAAGCATCACTGTGCAGCGTTGGCGCTCAGCACGAGTAGTCCGCACGGCAGCAGTCTTCTTCCCTTTGACACAGGGGTCTGGTCAGCATTTTATATTTGTGACAATCCATAATTGCATGCATGGCGGAGGCCGATAACGTATTTTTGAAAGTTAACCACCTTGTCGGTGTAGTTGTAGGGAAGCTGCTGGCACAGCATGGTCCTTCGCCGAAAGGAAAAGGCCTGCCGCTTCAAAAATCTTCACATCCAGCCAGCACTAGCTTTGAAATCGTCGTGCGGTATGCTTTTTACACGTGCCATGCCTTGAGCCCTCATGCGCAGCATGTCCCTTGTCAATGCATAGCCATTGTTGCGTACTTCCATCACATAGCAAAGTAGCTCTCCTTCCAGTACGGGAAACTTGCATGGCTTACCTTGCAAAGTGCGCTTCTTGCTGCTTGTGCTCTTCAACGCTTCTTTCTGAGTACACAGTCATCGAACGCACTTGTCGTCCACGTCGAATTTTCTGCCGGCCGCACGCTTCCCATGTTCGAGAGCAAACTCAACCACCTTCAACTTAAGGGGGGACGCGGGTCTTAGAAAAGTAAAAAATGGCCAAAAGATCGATTTTGAGAAAAACGCATTTTAGGCATATATGTACCTTTGAGCAGCTGCCCTCAAATTATTAAGGCTGATTTCGATTGGGAAATAGTCTAAAATGTACTTTCAAGACGCCATGGGAGCCGAAAGTTGCACCAAAAAAGCGAAAATTTGTTCAAATTTCGCGCGCGCGCTGCAGGCGCGGCAGCCGGCCGGCCGCCGCCATCTTGGGCTTGTTTTGAAGCTGTTTTCTTTGTGCACATTTTCCGCCATTTCAAAATGGCGTCGCTCCGATAGAACGGCCGCTATCCGCTCTTTTTTGAAGGGTGGTTTTGGATCGCTCATTGGCCACAGCGCGCGCGCGCGGGCGAGCCCCTCATCTCGCGCCTCTGATTGGCTGGTGCGTCCGGAGCGGCCATTTTTTTTCTATTTTTGTTTCGCGATCGCCGCGGTTGCTGCCGCTTCGTCAGTGTCGTCTGCGCTCGTGTTTATGCCGCCAACGTGCAGTTTTCTGGCTTTCTGCTGGCATGTCCGAAGACGCACGGCTAGACAGGCCACGTTGGCGCCGTCAAGCGTACGAAAAAAACGAACGCGTTGATGGTGCGCACGGCTGAATGCGGACGAGGGCGCGCTGCCGAAACTATAGTGCGGAGCGGCCCATTCTATGCTAACCCCCTCGCTGCGGTGCATCTTATCGTCAGATCATCTGCCAGTGCTTTCACCGGGACCCAAAACAGCATTTATACGGCATATTATTCAGTGGACGGGACCGCCGAGTGCGCGAGAGATGCGGCGAAGTTCGGTGTGTCTGGCATCGCAGTGCGCAACGAAGCGGAAGCTGTTGAGCGATGGTAGTGGGCTCCGGCAAGAAAGTGGTGCTGAACTTATCGTTGCGGACGTAGTTGTGATAAAAACGTTCTTTGGTTTGTGCTTTGCCTGCAGTTCGGCGGAATAAGTGACCTTGAAAGCGGCGGGCACGGGATCTGTTCAAAGCCTGCGTGCTTTGTCGTATGCGTGCGACTTGCGCGAAAAGGGTTGCTAATCTCCGAAGATCGCTTGTGATAAGGTGCTAAGATAGTTTTAAGATTGGATTATACGATGTTGAAGTCAAAGTGCGCGCGGCGAAGGCTATCGATAGTACTACAAAGGAGCAACGGCAGCCGTTTATACACGACCTGACAAGGCAACACGCAAACTGCCAGGAGACTGAGCTGCGCTGTGGGTGAATTGGTTAGAGCCCTGCAGCTATGGAGAGTTTTAAACCTGGCATTAAGAGCTGAAAAATGAGCTCTAGGGCATTAGTGCTACTATGAGCAGGCTTTCAAAACTGCAGAAGACAGCAGTGGACCCTGAGTGCAGCCCTTGCTTTGCCTGCTGTTGACATTTCCGAGTCAAATTATAACACAACAGTTTTGGATTTAATTAATAAATATGGCGTGTGCTTTTTAGACATCAACTTTGTGCACTTTTATTTTTTTTATGACAAACCAACACTATTATACTATTTTTATATTCATTCAACTTGCATGACACTGCAACAGACCTCTGACCAGCCAGATGTATAGTTTCTGATGCTAATTCTGGGCATGGTACCTGGCTTTATTACACGATTTTTCTAGTTTATTATGAAAGTACGGTCTTGTATTTAGCATGGTTGTTCTCGTGAAGAATAAAGCTATGAGAACATATAATTGCTAGTCCTGTAGCTGTACTTTAGCCTAAGTTACATTTGTCTTAAACTTCAAATGCGTTTTTCTCAGTTTGATGTTTTTGTTGCCCACGCCCAGCCTTACGGGGTTTTTTACCAAGTTGTTCTTGAGTGAGAATAACAAAGTTGGTATCATTTTATTCGTACTGAAACGATCTGGGGGGTGATGCTATTTTTATTATCCAAAGGTCATTTTATAAATTACAATTAAGCATAATAATGAGGCAAGAATGTCAAAAATAATTGCAGTAAATGTTCCATCTGTTTTCTTACTTACAGAATGCCTTGAAATGAATAAAAATAGCATCACCCCCTAGAGCAAGTCTTGGGCAATGGGGTCATACACTTTCTTTGATTTCGCTGTACAGAGTGGTATCATCATTGTCACTGTAGCCCCTACGTAGTGTCTGGGCAGTCTTCATACTTTTCATCTGACTCGCCATTCTCCTCCTCACCCACATTGTTTTCACTGCTGTTCTCCTTAAGTCTCCAGATATAGTACAAGAATTGCACTCCAGGTTCGTGTTACAGGCTGTAATGCCACTAGAGCACCTGAAGTGGTATATAAAAGGTTGGCCGTGTTGGCAGGAGTCGGTCTGGCTCATGATGTAGTCCTCACGAGCGAAATCCCACAAGGAGTGCAGGGTACAGTTGATATTGCTATGCTGTGGTGGTATTATTCCATGCTTTGAATTGATATAGCAGATCAGCTTCAGCTGCGTTTGTCCCCAGCGCTAGCACGCTTTTTTACTTGTGGGTAAAACATACGATGCGTAGGCGATGTTATCAGGTTGTACTTTGTGCAGAACAACAGCGACTGCAAAAACCCGCTGACAGTGTGCATATAATTGCTATCGCAATACCCCCCTCCTCCACCCACCCGTTGAGTAAATCTTCCGTATTTTATTTCTCCAAACTTGGTAGGTATGCCTTTCTTATAAATGGACTCATTGAGATACAGTCGACTCTCGCTACAACGAACGCCACTTCAACGAAATTTCCGGTACAACGAAAAATTCTCGTGAGCAGTCCATAGGAGTCAGTGCATAAATATGCCCGCCACAACGAACACATTCTTTTGTGCCGTTTCGCTTCAACGAAATTTGGCGATGAAATTCCGGTCTTGAAAATTCGATTTGCTATGCAGCAAACACAATCCGAAATATTTTGGTGCATTTCAGAAGATAAAAATACGTCTATAAAGTCGAAATAGCGTGTTGGCACCACCAGAAACGGCCGCTGTTGATTGCGCGGTTGATTACCGATGTCTACCGATGCCGTCTACCGATGTCTGTCGAGATAGCGCGCGCGACCGCCCCTCTCCCACCGGCGCCCCTTTTGGTCCTTCGCCCGACGAAAGAAGGGCTTGGTGTTTCCTCTTTGCTTGAGAAGTAAACGACCTCGGCCATCACACGCGCGGTGCGATGTTATCGCATTGTTCAGTTCGTTCGGCGGAGACGGCCGGGTCGTTTCATCTCTGCTTCAGCCGCGTTCGTCCACAGCGTTAGCGCGCTTTTACTCGCGCGTAGAACGTACGATGCGCGGGCGGTGTTATCGAGTTGGACTTCGTACAGAAAAACCGCGACTGCAAACACTCGCTAACAGTGTCCATATCATTGCAATAATTCCTCCACCACTGTCGACAACTTTTTTTTTATTCGTTCAAGCAGCCCCTCCCCCTGTTAAGTACCGTATTTACTCGAATCTAACGCGCACCTTTTTTCCGATAAAACGGGTCCAAAATCGTACGCGCGTTAGAATCGAGTGCGAACGAACGACAACGTTATCATATCGCCGTCGGCATCAAAATGGACGCCTCCTACGTGCTTCGGGCACTGTCGAACGGTCACTGGCGAAAAGCGAACTAGCGGTGCGGCGGTCTTTGGCGCGCATAGTTTCTTGTTCCTATGTCGCCGCACATGATGCGTAGACCGACGATACCGCGCCGGCTTGGCCGTCTTGCGGCCAATCAAAGTCGCTACGTCGCTGACGCAATCTCTGAGACGCCCAGCCGCAGCAGCTTTCGGTAGCGTTCGTGGGTGGCCGTAACGGGGAAAAAGATGCTTCTCGTTACCGCATGCAAAACGGCTCATCATCGCGTTTTTCTGTCATATCTGTGCAGAGCCTGAGCCTCTCAGTAGTGCGCGCTGCATGACGTCCGAGATTGTATCGCGGCAATCTCCGAGACCACGCCCCGATCATGCTTAAGCTTAGCTGCGCCAGCCTGCGCAGCACGCATGGCAGCACGCGGCAGCGGGCATGAGGGAACTGCGACAGCACGTAGGAACGCAGCACTCCGAGTAAATGATGTTACCGCCGCTTGCCCGGCAACGTGCGGCAGTTTTGTCGGGACGCAGGAGTTATGAATCGGCACGCCAAACGTCTTCGAGACGCCGCGGATCAAGTGAAGTGGGAAAGCCACAGCGCGGTCGTTCGAGGGACCGCAGGGGTCCAAAGTCGGCGGTCTGTTTATTACGCGAGTACGACATTTGTTTTTATGAATGTGAGAAGGTTGATTACCAAGGACTTTTTTTTTTCGTCGGTGCGCGTTACAATCGATGTGTTTCACTTTTTTTTTGTCGCGGTAGACGGGTGCACGTTACTATCAAGGGCGCAGTAGAATCGAGTAAATACGTAAATCTCCCGGATTCCGTTTCTCCAAGCTTGGCAGGTATGGTTTCAGTACTCGCGGTTTCTGAACCCTTCCGACCACCGCCGTGATACCGCGTGCCGCGCTCAAGATTGAGGCATAAAAGTTTCATTGTTCTACCAGCTCAGGTCAGCTATATTTTTTCGATTTCACTACAACGAAATTTTCGCTTCAACGAAAAATTTTCCGCGCACCGTCAGTTTCGTTGTAGCGAGAGTCGACTGTATTACTGAAGTTGTTCAACCATTCGAGAGAAATATTCCCTAGACTTGAGTGATATGTAGGAAAAGCACCTGAAAAGCCAGCAAGAGCAATCTTTTGTTTTGTGTAATTGGAAAATAGCTCTCTTTAGTCGTACTTCATGGGTGGTACACCTGCGCCAATTGACCCATATTGATACAAACGTACATTCCTGCGGCAAACTGCACCAAACACAGAAAAGTGACAGATTTTGTGTCACGCTGCGCCAAAACGGCTTGAGAAGGTTCGTTTTCGGAAAGTGCTGCAGTTGACATTTTGCCTACAACCCAGTGGCATTTCCCGCGCATCATAGCACTTTTCTGTGTTTCCGACAAGTAGTGGGTGTGCACGCGTGAAAACTCGCAGAAGTTGGTCGTCGGTGCTCACAGAGACGTGAGTGGACCGAGTGACGCGGCACTGCCCATAAATGATAAAAGTGCATCCGAAGGCGCTGAGAGCGAACTGGGTAATAGTATGTTTCATATAGAAACTGGACCATGTGTGCGCTGCTACAGAGTTTCCTGCTGTGAGAGACTACGTGCGCTGTTTTCAGGCTCATATGGCCAATGACTGAGCATGCTGATGTCAAGGGCCAATGGCATATTTGGAATAAAGACAGTTTGGGGTGCTTTAACCAGCCAACGATGGCGGTGCGGGCTTATTAGTTATACTTGTACAAGTTGAGCATGAACGAAGGACATGGACAAAAGTGCCGGCGAGTGCACGTTTTTTCCTTTGGTTCTTGTCCTTCTGTACTCAACTCGTACTGGTAAATTGCAACTCTCTGGATCTGTGCCGTCATAAATTGACCCACAAATCATGTTACCATGTTGACTAGTACATGTATCTTGAAAATATTTTCCGCTATCGTCGTGAGCACCAACGTCAGGGATGTTGTGCAATTTTACAGAGAAACATACTTGGTGCAGCCGCTCCATGAGTGCTTGACCACATTGCGATGGGTTTGCCTCACGGCAAAAAAAATCTTTCTGGTGGGAGTTGCGGTGATGTGCACTAGCTGTTGAGGGGACAGTCTTCGCTCTGGGGTCCCGTTAGTGCTGTTGCGACTGGGGGTCGATTGCTTGTGGGATGCCTGCACCACCCCGAAGGTGGTGGAGTCAGGCGTGGGGTCGAGGTTCAGGACGTTCGGGTGAAGAAAACGACAAACGTATTTACATAGTATATTACAATATATACAGGGTTTGTACAAGAAAGGTCCAAGAGACTTTAGAGGATCTTCGCTCTCTTGATCCCAATCGGCGTCTCCTTCTATGTGCCCCCGTAGCTCCCGACGGAAGCTTGCCTCCCCTGCCATTGGTAGAAGTCAGGCAGGAGGAGGGGAAGGGGGCCCGTAGTCAGCAGACGCCTGTCATCCAATCAAGGCCTCTCCGAACTCCACCACCGTGACTGCACGTGCGGTCCCCCACTCTGGCCGGCTGCAGGTCGTTGCCTCCTTTCCGTTTCCCGCAACGCTGGCTTGCCCCGCGGCACGGAGGAAGAAATGTTTAGGAGGTGAAACTCTTGCTAGAACGGGCGTTGGCGGGCGTCCAGATAACGTCACAAAAAATACAAAGAAAACATGCGTCGACGGAGGCACTTCGATTGGCGGCGTCTGGCGGCGCGAACCCGCAGCTGCTAAAAATAGAAAAGGAAGCGCTACCGGCCGGGCGAGCACGCCCACGCGCGTTCCCTCTAGCAGCGTTTGTGAGGAGCGTTTGTGAGCAGCGTTTGTGAGGCATGTATGCGTTCGGTGCAAGCCAGCAGCGCATAACTAGTCATTAAATATCATCACGTGGCTGTGAAACCAAACAGCACCACGTACAAACAAAAGCAACAGATTATGTTACTGTAGCGATCATTGAAAGGGTGCTTCAACGGTGCTGAAATATTAAAAGCGTCGTACTAAATTCTCGCGGGCCACGGCGCTTCTTCCTCCGCGTCTAAAAAAGTTGGCGTAACTGCTATCAGTGGGAACAGCCAAGCCCGCGATGACGGAGCGAGAAACTAGTGCGGCCGAACGCGCTCCGCGTCCACGCTCCGTGACTGCGGCGGAACAGGAGCGCGCGCGCGCGACCGGTTCGAACCCTTCGGAAACCAAAACGGGGGCATTTCGCATTTTTGCCGCCAGACGCCGTCAGCATGAAGTGGCTCTCCGGCAATGTGACGTTATCTGGTCGCCTCAAGGAGCGCAGTTGCGCCTCCTAAATGTTTCTTCCTCCGTGCCCCGCGGTCAGCAACAGGGCTAACGGGGGAAGGACAATGTCCAGCAGTGCCGTGGGGGTCTTCGACGGCAGGCTGAGGCGCCCCAACCCCGGGAAACAAAGGGAGGCGCTGGCGGCCAGGTGGGCCTGAAGGTGCCGGCGAGGCTGCATCGCAGCTGCCCCCCCTACTGGGGCCACATCAGCCGATGGTATCTCGTCGGCGAGCCACGAACACAATAGGCAGGTCGGACTGATGGCGCCGGTGAGGCCGCGCTGCAGCTGCATCAGCCACGGGGACCTTGTTGAAGAACCACGATCACAACAGTGCGGAAACCTCCTACGTTCGACTTGGTAGGCATACCTTAACAGCAATGAAGAAATTGTGACCGTGGTTTAGCGTGCTACTTCCAAGGAATATTTTGAAACTGTGATTTCGGAAAGCGATACCGTGACACAGCAGCTGAAACAGCGCCATAGCGGACGGACAACTCATCTCGCGTTCTGCAGCGCGCGTCTGTATGGTGACCTGCAATATCGTTTCATAAGGTGCAGTGCAGCTGCCGCATAGATCCGATCCTTCCTATGTAGTCACATGCAGCACGTCGACTGTTCGCGCTGCTGCTGCAGGAACACTTCCTGTGCCATGGTTGCTTGCTTACCTCGGTGTGGTCTTCGGGCACACTCATCTCGTGATCGTTCACGCTCCTTAAAGGGACCCTGAAATGGTTTTGGCAATTTTGTACTCATGTATTGCACCAATAGCCTGAATCCTTCTGATTATTATCGTAACAATATCAGCACTCTGCGTTAAGCGTGTAATTTACTACGTTTTAAATACGCACATCGTGAGAGATAGACGCGACTCGACTCGAAGCGTTTTCAACCGCCCCTTCCCACGGGACATGCGATGGGTGCTACGAAGCGGAACCCACTTGACGCCACGAGCACTGAAGGGCAGCCAACGGTATCGTCGCGGCATCAGGTGGCGCACACACGAGTCGCCGGCACTCTATTACAGGGGCTAGCACTGCCGAGGCCGGCGACCTCAGTCAGGACATCGCAGCGCTATGTCGCTATGGAGGGTTCTGCACAGCGGCTGACGTGGGAGGTACAGTCGTCGCTAGCGCGCACTCCGCAGCTGTTCGAGTTGAGGAGGAACAGCAGTGGTAAGGAGGAAGGTGACAGAAATAAGCCCGTAGCTACCTTAGCGCAGGGTGCTTCGCTTTATGATGGGAAGGATTTCACAATTGTGTTGCCTAATCAATGACACAATGTCAAAAAAAAAAAAAGAACGTTTCAGGGACCCTTTAATAGTGCGGTATTTTGGATCAATGCAGTGATACCAAGCAGCTTTCATTTCTGTAAGCAACATGCATTCCGCATCCCTGCGGCCCACATGGGTTCAGCACAAAGGGGCGGTACCGTACAGCAGTGTGCTTGTCTGGATTGTCACTCAATAAAACCTGGGCAGTTGAAGAGCACTGCATTTCACGTGCTGCCGAGCCAATAGCCACATTTTCTTATCGGGGCAGCTTTGCCGTACAGGTGTGTTCACTGGCGACCATCATCACGCCGTCATGGCACATATAAAGAATAACTTGTCTAGGCATTGCCGTACTGGTACTGAAGTCCGAATGAATGATAGACGCTATCAGTGTCACAGTAATCTTCGAAACTCAGTTCCAGTACAAGGCTCCTTTTGTTTTACATTTGTTGAAAATTGATAATTTACTTCAGTACGCCACTATTCCACTGAAATTCAGACGTTCAAAACAGATGCTCAAAACAGCTTCCAAAAGGAGATTTTATCTGCTCCAAATAGAAATTTATTTTTGGTCCGAGCTACTCTAACTGCAATTTTTTCAGTGCCAAACTGCTCAAAACTGAAATTTTTTCTGCTCTAACTGCTCCAAAGTACAATATTGCCTGCTCCAAAAATTGCTGCAAAATGACTTTGGGCAGTTCCACCCCTGATACTTGGCCCTTGTGCCAATAAGTGGCATCACATTGTCAATATTATGTGGATCATGTCATCAATATTATGTGGCTGTTTGCAAATGCACCTTTCATATTTTGGTGCCATTGGACTGAGTGGCCACTAAAGCAGGTATCCGAGGTCATTAGCTGGCAAATTGGGATCTCTGCACTGCCAAAGCTCAGAGGCCATTAGGTGCTGGACTAGATGTTGATTATGCTCCCTAGGAGGAACAATGTGCAACAATGTACTAGTGCATCATATGCATCATATCATGTACTCCGCATAGCATAGTGCCACGTTCTGCCTGTGCCCTTTGTCAGCATCCTGTTTTTTGTGTGTCCATATCGCTGTGTTCGAGTGGCTTGAATGTGAAATAATTGCAGTGGATAATGAACTGGTTCTGAGATACTTTTTATTTTTTATTTCTTCCAGAATGAGAGGCCAGGACAGAGGTCGGCTGCCTGGTCACAACATTAACTGCGAGTGTAGTCCTGTGAGTTACTGTGAATGCAACTTTTGAATATTGAGAAGTTGTTATTGTTTGCCTTGCCTCATTGTGATGGAGTCATTGGTGTGGTGGCATAAACAAAAAAGAAAGGTTCATCTTGCATCATATTTCATGTACTGAGGAAATAGCAGGCATATCATAAAGCATTATGACCTTTCAAGTGGTTAACGTAAAACTTAATACAACACTCCAACTAAGGCGCAGCAACATTGATGCCGTGGTCAGCATTTTTTCCACTCAAGCCTGCAAATAATTATAGGCTGTTTTTGCTATGTCAAAACATTAGAAAACTCCAACATGTATGATTGTGTCACCTGCCAGCGATTCAAACTTGGACAGCTAAAAACTTTGAAAAATCAAAATTTGCCAGTAGATATGCGCAGATTTTCAATATGAGCCAAATCCAGAAAATAGGACTGATCTAAATTACTGTAGAAGGTACCTTACTGAACATCTGTGTTTATAGGCTGCCCACAATAGGCTACCCACATTTTAGGCCAGTGACTGAACACCACTGTTTGCTTCCCATGCAGGCAGCTTTTTTTTTTACCCTTGTGTGCAGCATCTAGGCCGTCATCTGTGATGTGCTGATGTAGCCTTTTGCCAAATTTACATTGCAATAGACCATTTTCAAGCACACAAGCTGCACCAGTGGCCGGGAAGTGCTCATGGGAAACGTGTGTATGCCACCGCTCCTCATGATGGGCCACACGGGCCTCGCGCGTTAGCTTTTCTACTGTGCTGTGCCAGCACTTCTCCGCTAAAGTAAATTTGGCAAGATGGAACATATTGCTGTGTTGTTCAATTATGAAGATTTTGTTTGACGTGATGGCATTATGATTTTTATATGTCTATAGTATCCATGTGCCTTGGGCCATCTGAGCGGTTTCCAGGCATCACTGTTTTTCATATATCCATGTTGATTCAACACCTGCTGATGCAGGTAACAGGGAGAATGTGAGATTCTGAAACTACAGTTAAACCTGCTTATAACGAACCTCCATATAACGAATTCCTGGATATAACAGTTTTTCTATTCCCCGCCGTTACTCCATAGAAGTACATGTATTTGAAAACTCTACGTAACGAAGTGGCAGCGGGAGAACCCCTCGATATAACGAATTTTCTCCGCCGACAGCCTGAGATTTTGCCCCAAATTTTGTCACTTTTGCACGAGCAACAACCGGAAGCACCTCCTCCGCCGCAACGGAATGTGAAGCAGCGGTGTTGCGCTTGGCGCGCTCAAAGACATGGCGCGACTGCGAGGCGAGAGCGAGTGCACGTGTGCGTGCGTGCAAGCATGCGTGAGGAGGGCCTGGATCCCTCGACCCGGCGATCATCCTGCCGCGGGCGTGTCCTTTCCCCCTCACTTCAAACCTGCTCCCGCCAGCTTTCTGCAGCTGGCCTAGCCTGCCAAGCCGCCACCCTCCTTTTCCAGTTGATGTTACCATAGTCCCTCAGTACCTTTTACTGGTCACGAAACTTCCCCGTCACTCTATGGGAGAGCTTGGTGTGCTGCCGACTTTGACCGCAGGATGGCGCCACCGGTGCTAAGAAGGCGCTCGTCGAGGCCTGTGAGGCGATGGCGTGATGTGTTGGCTCCGTTGGTGTCGTGTTTTATCGCAAATGTGCAGTGCTGTCTGTGCCTTTATCATTTTCAAACATTGTGAATAGTTAGCAGCAGCTCGGCAAACAATGTCGACGACATGCTGTGCGCCGAATTGTCGCTCCGGCTACAGAGGAACGGTCGAAAAAGTGTCATTCGCGTTGCCCCCCCCCCAAAGCCGAAAGAAGTGGAAACGAGCAATACCGCGTCAGGAAATGGGTACGTTTTCGTTTCGTTCACCGAACGTTCGCTTCTGCGAAAAACATTTCGATAAGGAGGACATCATTCGTAAAATCAGCACGTTGTATGGGGCATCTATTTATCTATACCTAATCTATCTTTAGTACTGCGATAATTGTTCTTCACTGTTTATCAAATATGTTGTGAGCATGTAATCATGCTTATTCATTTATATTTCTGCACCTGTATGTATGCCTTTTTCAGTTTGCGTTTTGAAAATAACATGCTTACAGCCTACGAGTTGTTTGTTATGCAAATATAAAGTATTTGGAGCCTACTGGCTTTTATTGAAGTTCTAAAACGTTTGAATCGTTCGTAGATCGGTCAGCCGCACGAGACATGTCTTTGACATTCGTCCAAGTCAAAGGAGCTGTTGTACAGCATGACTGTGAAATACCTTTGAACAATCTCTTGGCACTTCACAGAGTGCGAGGGCCCTTAGACATTTTGCAAAAAAAAAAATGACCACGTGTGGTTCTTCAACGCGCCCGTAAACCTGAGTACACAAGCGTTCTTGCGTTTCGTTCCCTTCGAAATGCAAGTGTTGTGGCCAGGTTTGTTTAGCAGCACACCTTAACTTCTAAGCCATCGGGGCAAGCAATGATTGACTGATGGGGTTTTATGTTCTAAAAGTAGCTGTGATTATGAGAAACCCGCCGTAGTGGAGGGCTCCGGGGTAACATCAACCACCTGGGGTTCTTTAACGTGCATCTAACTCTAAGTACACGGGCCTCAACATTTCCCCTCCATCGAAATGCAGCCGCCGCGGCCGGGATTCCATCCCGCGACCTTCGGATCTGCAGCCGAGTGCCGTAACCGCTAAACCACCGTGGCGGGCCAGCAGCAGTGTTTTCGCATGTGTGCAGGGGATACTACAGTGATCTTGTTACATTCGCTTAGGAGTTTTTTATATACAGTCTCCCTGAGACAGAGAAGCCAGTGATGCACAGGCAACCTACATCTTTTTTTTTTCCTCTGACGCAGTATTTCCTATGCCGAGCGTCGGTGCCACACGGTAACGTACCGGAATGTAATTTTTAACTCAATCATGTACATTGTGAACAATTTAGGCGAAGTATTTTATCAGCATGGATACATCATGAGAAAGCATCGTCACGCAAGTTGTGTGCGTCAACACAGTTCTCGGCTAAAGACGCGTGAAGCAAGCCCGTCTACAACTGTACATACTGCAGCGCACTGGCAGTGTTGGTCCCGGTCCCAGTTCTTCCGCTGGCATCGGCAGCAGTCTCGAAGAAAATTAAAAGCATCACGAAAAGGCATTGCCAAACAGTGTCAAACAGTGTTTGCTGAATCGGTGTAGCGTGCGTGGCTGCAAGCCGATTTCGCCACGACCGGAAGCAATGGAACACTGCTGCTACGCACAGGTGCGAGTACGCTGCCTGTAAGCGGGAGACCAGGATATAAAACTGCCCTGAAAGACGTCCGTGAAGCCACCAAAACCCCGTAACGCACCAAAAACGCGCCGTTTAAGCGGCTGCGATGAAGGCCTACTTGGCCTTCTTGACTGCAGTGGCGCCCCTGGCGGGAGGTTCCGTCGCTGTACCAAACTTGGCCCGAAGTTTCGTGACCAGTAAACGGTATTGAGGGACTATGATGTTACCGAGTCGCGCCGGTTTAAGAGAGAAAGAAAAAAAACGAACTTTTTTTTTTTTTAACGTGCTAGCAGCGCGACTCTTTGGTTGCTGCGCGAGTCTGCACTTCGCTAACCTGACAGTAGGTGAGAGCGCTTGTTAGGCCTAGCTCGCGGGGTCACGGGCGGCGCGCCTCAAGGGAAGTTTGCCCTTGACAACACAGGGATCAGGTGCACAGGAAATCGCGGGGTAATTCAAGGGCAGCGCGCGTGAAATGGTAAAAAAAAAAAAAAAACTGGAGACAAACAGCAGTAAACTGGAGGACACGGGCGCATGTTCCCTGCGTAGTGTTCGCGGCTGACAAACGGCCGCGAACACAATGAGCGGAGGAGGAAAAAAAATTACACCATCTCCGACTAAAGGGGACCATGAGGTGATGCGAAGCAGCACGGGGGTGCACACCGCATTTGCATCGGTTTGACGCTAGCAGACGCTGCCTGCGTCAGTGTTGTCTCTCGTGGGCGAGGGCGCGTTCTTGTTCCTTGCGAACTGGTAAAGCGTTCATCGGAGAAAGAGCGTTTCCATAGTCAACGAGCGCTGTTCGGAGAGGAGAGGAGGGAGGAATGCCGAGAGGAGAGATGAGACAAGGAGAGGAGGGGGGGAGGATGCGCAGTGCGGATGTGGACGTCACACGGCGGATGGATGTAGGGAGGGAGAGAGTGACATAGCCCTGACCATAAGCTGCTTCCCATCTAAAAAAAAGTCACAGTTTCGCCGCAAGGGCGAAGCAATGAATGCGATAGCAAGAAACTGTAATGCTATACGAAGTGAGGCTCGCAGCTTCAGGAGCAATATTAATTGTATAGCAAACATGCACTTGCTAAGTGAGCGTCTCCCGTGGGCAGCGCGTTCTGGTATGAAGGGCTTTATACGTTGTGTGTCACAAAGCTACACATACAAAGCTAGGGGAGGCCGCTAAATGAACAAACACAGATGAGGGCGAACTATCAAGTGAAGCACGCACGAAACGAACGCACAGATATACACCGAACGAGCGAGCGCGAATAAGCTGTCGCAATGGGTACTCTCAGTTTGAACAGCGTTCCTCTTGCAAAGGCGGCTGCCAGCTGCGCTCCTCGTGCCATCTCGCTGGTAACGAAGAAACGCTATAAGCGCCTGCCGTCTCTGAGTCCTGGCAGCTGTAAAGGGTGTGTACATAAGGCTCGCCGTTAGCTCCTTCGAGCGTCTGCTCCTTGTGGCGTAGTGGTTAGCGCCACGCGCTGCGGAGTGAGAGGTTCCTGGTTCGATTCCGCGCGCCGGACGGCAAAAACCAGCCGAGACTGTCCATATAATTGCTGTCGCAATAAAAAGGCCGCGGCAGCAGCGCTTCGTGTGCGCGCCCCCCGAGGATAGGATTTCCAAGGCGACAGAGAATGCTGCTACGGCCGTTTGTCAGCAGCGAATGCTCCGCACGGAACGCGCACCCGTGTCCACTTTACCGCTGTTTGTTTCCAGTTTTTTTTATTGTTTCATGCGCACTGCCCTTGTATCACCCTGTGAGCGCGATTTCCTGTGCATGCGGTCCCCGTGTTGTCAATGGCAAGCTTCCCGTGAGGCACGCCGCCTGCGACCCCGCAAGCTAGGCCTAATAAGCGCTGTCACCTAGTGTCAGGTTAGAGAAGTGAAGTGCAGATACTTGCGCAGTAACCAGAGTAGCGCTGCCAGCGCGTTGAAAAAAAAAAAAAGCTAGCTTTTTTCTCTTTCTCAAGCCGGCGCGGCTTGGCAGGCTAGGCCAGCTGCAGTAAGCGGTGGGATCAGGTTTGAAGTGAGGGGGAAAGGACACTCCTGCGGCGGGAAGATTGCCGGGTCGAGGGATGCAGACCCGTGTCTCGCCAACGCCACCTAGAAAAGGTGGCGTTGGTTGTGCACGCACACGTGCGCTCGCTCTCGTCTCGCAGTTGCCGTGCCTTGGAACGCGCCAAGCGCGACGCTGCCGCTTCACATTTCGTCTCGACGGAGAACACGCTTCCGGTTGCTTCTCGTTCGAAAATGACAAAATTTGGGGCAAAATCTTTAGGTTGTCGGCGGAGAAAATTCGTTATTTCGAGCGGGTCTGCTGCTGCCACTTCGGTACATAGAGGTCTCAAACACATGTGCTTCTATAGAGTATTGGTGGGGAATAGAAAAACTTCGTTATATCTAGGAATTCGTTATATGGAGGTTCATTATAAGCAGTTTTAACTGTAGAACTCGAAGGGGATTGCAAAATAGCTTCATATATCGATAATTCGAAATACCAAATATGCCTATTTGAAGCTTGTCTCAAAACAGCGCACATGTCATATTTGTTTCCCAAGATAGTAACAAGCAGTAGATTACAGATTTGGCCACAATATGAAACAGATCAGCGTGAAAACACTCACATTTTATTTCATGTGAAAGAAATATATGTAAGCTTCTTGTAAGTCAAGTTTCTCGAGCCATCCTGGGACTTTACAGATCAGCAAATCCAGCGCCTTCCATTGCGCCACAACAGCAGCAAATGGCCACGAATGCTGACGCAAGCTCTAGGAGCATTGTACAAAGTCATTTAGCAGCGGTGTAGACGCTCACAGCTGGTTGGGTCTGATCCCTCGGTATTGGCAACGTCAGCTACTACGATCTTTGGATCGGTGCACTCGGAAACAGCTTGCACATCGTCATGGGCACTCATGAAGTCATTCTCTTGCTGTGAGCCTGTCCGAGAGGATGCCCAGGAATGCTGATACAAATGATGCAACAAATCTGCAAATGGCAATGATGACGGCATTTATGGCGTTGCAGCAAACCGCAACTAACGAAAATGTGACCTTCGAGATCTGAACCATACGGATGACATAGACACTTCATGCGGCCCCAAATCTCGAAGGCTATGCTTTTGTGAACTACAAGCGGCAGTGCGAGTACAACCATCGGAAGCGCACATTGCATTGATGCAAGTCGACGTTGCTGGTGAAGTCTGCTGGAGCCACAGCTGCTGTGTATCCAGCCCACTTGGTGCCTTTGTCTGTCAGGCTTTTTCAAAAATGTTGCTGGTATGCGTTACAATAAAATTGGTGTAGCAGGGAAGTTAGTGTGCTGACAAGTGCTGTGCAACCCCCCAAAGCATTGCAACAACACCGCGTTTTCGGCACCATTATGCGCAAAAATGGATCACAACATGTTAGAGCGTAGTTGAAACATGATCATCTTAGTAAGGAGGAGTGCATTTGAGGGGTTCGGCATGGGTCAAAGTTCGATATATCAGATGTGGCACTCCATGGGTGTTCAACACGTGTGCACCATCCCTATACTTCTGCATTGGATTCTGAAGGGTATTTTTCAACTGTTCGATTTAGCCAATAGTTTGATATATCCTGGATCGACTGTAATTTTCAAACTTGGAAGGAAAAGTTAGTTTTTGGTAATTAGCTTACTTATCAAATAATTAAATTGCATGAAGGTTATGAAAAAGGAAGAGCTTTAGCCTTCGGTTCAGATGTTACTGAAAAGAATGATACCAAATTTGTTTAAATCTGCTCATGGAAGCTTTCTCAAAACGTCAGAACGTCCATAAGCCAGCAGTACATCACTAAAATATGGAAGCTGAGAAAATTGCATTCAACTTTAGGGAGCATTTGTAATTTTATCTATTGAGCCTGTAAGAAAATTAAAGGCTTTAGAATGAAGTCTGTTCCTTCTGAAGAAAGTAAAACTAGATTTATTAAAATCAGTTCAGGAAAACATGACCAAAACGCTCACTGCAATGGCATGCTTACTGCAAACTCACAGCAATGAAAAGTGGTGCTTGGCACAGTCATAATCAGAGCACACAAGCTCCAGCTTCATTTCCAGCCTATACTGTCTCTGGTTACACTTCAAGAATTGGAAACTGACTGTACTGCACGTGCTACACACAGTAGCAGAAAAAAACCTTGCAGGACTTGCATGTTGACGATAGTTAACTTCGTGCTGCAGTCGTTGTCTCTGAAATCTCTGCCAAGGAAGATTTGATGCTCTTTGCACATTTTTCTCGCTCAGCACACACTTCCTCCATGTAAACACGATGTTCATGCGCTTCACATGCAAACTTATCTAGGGAACATCATTGTCAGTGAGCTCTGCACATGAGCTTGTGATTCCACCGAAGTCTATGTTGTTGAACATGGTTCTGCGTCAGGCATACAAATGACAGCAGTTGTCTAAAGTCCCAACTTAGTCAGCGACACTGCCAAAGCTGGGACTTTCGGCGATGTGATGTGCTTGTTCCTAGCACATTGCTTTATGGCACTCCCGCATGCTTACTTTCAAACAGGCAACAAATTCAACAACATGGGTATAGTGATGAAAAACTCGCAGCAATGACAAAAATCTTGAGAAAACAAAGGGAAACGTGCGTCCAGGATGGCAGAGCGAGCAGTAGGAGATGCCGCAAACCATGCAGCCTTGCCACACCGGGGAGGCCAGGGGAGGAGGCATGTGTCATGGCTAATTGGAGGGCTGCACTTAGCTGGTCGGTGACCATGTGCATGCTCTGCCGAATCAGTGTCCTCATCACGACTTGTCAAAAGGCGTCAGTTGTCATGCCTCTAGAAGGTGTAGGTTAGTTTAAAGCACACCCAAATTCAAATGCTGGGAAGCAGCTTTGTAATGAGGCCAAGAAGGCGCTGATTGGTTATCTCACAGTGCTCGGCTTGAAGTCCGCCCATTTTCAGAATTTTGCCGTTTACTTTTGTCAGTCCATGCTTCTAAATTGCTGTTTTTTAGCACTTTTTATGGAATTCAGCAATAATATTTTGGACTATAAATACTTCGAAATGTGATTTCCAAAAGTTGACATTAAGACCTGTGTCCCCCCATAAAGGTTGCAGTCATCTTTTAAAACAGTCAAGAAAAGGTGGGTATAGGACTGCCACAAAGCCCCACAAGAGTACTAGGATTATTAATGCTGGATACATACCACTGCCATAGCGTAACAAAATGCAAGCACATATGTTTTTACATATAATTCTCCTTTTACTGAGACAACTTGCAGTGTGTCGTGATGAGCATTGCATGTGAAGATTGCTTGGAGCAGATATGTATGTATAACATAAAGCAATATATTTTCTTAGCATACACATGACGAGGTGTCGGACATGATAAATACCATCCTCTAAATGTCCGCATGTGCCAAAGCATAGCTGGAATTGGCTTGCGTACGCTTACTACACTGTATGCTTTGGGATGTGTTTAATACTGGTGTCACACGGGCGTTTCGAAGGCCTTCGAACCAACTGTCCATGGACTCAAAGGTCAAGTTTGAGCTGCTACGCGGGCGGTTTCGATGGCCGTCGAGTCGATAGTCTTATCGACTCAACGGAGCACCCTACAACTCCTTCGAGTCTTCAAAGGCCGTTGAACGACGGAAGCGGAAGCGGCGCGAACTCCGAGACTTGGCCCACCGGCAACTCCCGCGTGCGTTAGTCTCTGAGGCCATGGCCCTATTTATGTCATTGTGTCAATAAGCAGAATCCTACACCTGTGAAAAATATTGGAAACGTGCCGAGGGGCCAATGCTCTCACTTTATTGCATTAGTTCTAGAACGAATACGCCGTCACTGCTATAAAAAACAAACTCCATGCAGCTGGTGGGAAATACCGCGTGTCGCGCCATCGGGTGTCTACGAATCAAACCAATTTTTGGGGCTCACGCTAGGCACTTAGGCTTAGCAGTGTCAAAATCGGTTTGTTTTCTGAATATTGCAAAACATCGCACATACTTTGTCCCTTTTGGTACATGAGATTAAGCGAAGGCTCAATTTAAAGCCTGTTACTTGCCGTTGGTGCTAATAGCAAGCAACTAGTGCGAATTAGAATTGAAGTGGGTGCCTTGGCTGCCGCCATGTTGTTGCGAAATCACTCGGTGACTCAACGGCTGTTCAAAACTGCCGTGTAGCAGCGCCAGAATGTATTTTGAGTCGATAGAGTTGTGGGCTTTCCGAAGGTCATAGACTCGAAGGCCTTCCAATGTGCCCGTGTGACACAGGTATAACACATGTATGTGGAATAGCCTAACAACATAAAGTAATGCACTGATTGCAACTTTGAGGATTGCTGTTATGGTCACACTGCAACAAATAGTTTGACGCTCTTTTGTGGTTAAAGAGTCTGTGCTCCAAAATGCCTTGTGTTTTGGCCCCTGGTGCTTCAACTTTTTCTAGAGGTCTCATCTATTTTAGTCCACAGATATTCCAATGCCAAAGAATCCTGGATGGTGGCCAAAATGGAGCTGCATGAAAATAAATGAGAAAATTAGGCATAACAAACATAATTAGGAATTGAACAGATTTATATTAGACTCATTGCATGCTTCATGACTCTGAGGTAGACTTAAGGTTTTATGCTTTGCCTTGTCCAACATAGCAAATTTCTTTAACAGCTGACCATTGTTTCACTTTTCCTTGTGAGGGAGAGGTGTTTGCTTCACACTTTCTCATACAATAGCTGAATAAAATCCATTGTTTTTCCTTTGTGGTCCTTTTGTGGATATGTATGCGCACTGCATTTCATAATCACCTCAATGCTACCGTACATCCAAGAGTGAAAATGGAAAATATCTCAATGGCACATATCGCCTGCTGCGTAGTATGCCTGCTGCAGCGATAACTTTTATCCCCCAAGGGTTACCATATTTCCCCAAGTTTTACACGTACCCGGTTTTTGAGAGTTCACAGTAAAAATGTAGCTGAATATATTCGTTTGTAGCCTGTGAGCTCATCTTCAAAGTCCAGTTCTTTTCCCGCCTGCGGAACGTGGAAGCTTTCCCAATCGGTATTTGCGTTAATCATTGTCGCAGGGCTTGAAAAGTTTATAGCAGTTCCGCGAACATGGTTTTGGTTTTGTAATCAATTCTAATGTGCGGGTAGCTTTTGGGCTCGTTTTATTTTTTCTCCCTGAAACAAAGGTAAGGCTTACATTCAAGTAATAAATATGGCAACTGAGCTCTACAACCCCCCAGTGAGCCAGAGCCTGATCAACCAAAAATTCTGATTTCGGCAAGAACACAGCGTTGCTAGATATCGAGCTGCACAGTGGCGTATGTAATGACGGCAAGCAACGAATGTGCCAATACAACTTATCGCCGGCAGCCCTATCGCAACAGCCTGTTTGGAGGCAGTGTATGTGATGTAGCACCACGCTGATGTTCACTGCACAGTGGCTTGAATAGTGTGAAAGTGGTACAAATGAGCAGTTCACGACAAACCGCCTCAGGCTACACTTCACTGCATGCTACTAAGCCACATGCCATGATGGTTGGAATTATGCGCAAATATGAACCCACAAATAATTTTCATTCATACAGTTAATGACATTAAACAGTGGCAATGTGGAAATCCACAATGGGCGCAACACGGGCAGTCAACAAGCAAGATGGCAGTCATGACATTTTCAGTATGATGGTTCTAAGTGGCAGAAGGTGCATTTGAGCACATTTCTTGAACTTATTGGGAGTCACCATGGGGTCTAATGGTCTGGCAAATTTTGGTAAAGGCCAACTCCAGCCATGTTTTGATCATGTCAAGGTTATGGTGATTCAGTGTTCCCGAGATGTTGCGCCACCTCCACCAAATTGTGCCAAGACCAGGTGTTTGCGCCATCCTGCGCTAAAACGTGTTACAGCCAGACACCCCGTTTGTCTATGCTTCTTTGCCCACAGAACTGAAATCCAAACCAACCATGTGCTATCGTCGTCATCATAGAGGAAGAAATGTAGAGGTCGCAGAGGCCCGTCACTGATTTGTCATCCAAGCTTTCCTCTGCGACTGTGTGTAGTATAGTGCCGCTGTGCAGAATTTCTTGTGCTTTATTTCGGTGTTGATTAAACCCACGTGGCACCACAGAGGTTGCCATTGGAGGAGCTTGTACAATACCAGGATTAAAGTGAAGCTATTACGACATCTACAGGTAATAGCGAGGCTTTGCAAATGAACCGCTGCGGTAAGAATTGCATGTATGTAGTTTCAGATATTAGTGAGCACATTTTGGCATCTGCATGTCTCAGTTCTAAAGTATATGGTATTGCGTGGGCATGGCTCGAGTGGATGCATGGGAGCCGTTTAGAAGGAAAATGAAAGCTGTGTAAGTGTTCATAGCTTGCCTCAGTGCATTCTACAGTTATGTAATCATGTATTTATTACCGTGTACGGATCCTAGAACGGAGATTTACAATGACATTCTGCACTTGCAACATAGCAATCCAAGCGCCCCAAAGTTCGTGACCCATAGACATTGTGCACCTGGTTGTACTGCTGACCTTGATATCGTGGGTTAGCTTGTGGCTGCCGTCTCTGCATATCGAAGGAAAGATGTGAGAAATGTTTTTAATAAAAGAAATGGCAAATATGCAAAAATAAAATTGACTCAATTCAAAACCGAATTTTAGGTAAGGGGGTGTTACCGACCAGCACTTCTTATGAGCGCAGACCATGATGTCATGTTCTGTGCAGCTGCGCTTATTTGATTGGTCCTACAATGAGCTTTGTTAAACAGCACGTCGTGACTATCAGGGTTGCATCCCGGGTTTATATAAACACACGTTTGTTGACAAGATTTGTGAGCGGTGCATTCTGTACGCTGTATTGCAGAGGCAACAAAGCCGGCTTTATAGCACCTGTTGTGCATCGCCATAGAGGAGTGTCGCATACTGGCTTCATCATGCTCGTAAAGTAAACCTCATGGAAACCCTTCTTTACAACTTATTAGTATGCAAAAGTCCATTCACTCCTGCACCAAAAGTGCTTGCTGCTGCGCCAAATCGCCTTTTTTCCTGCGCCAGAACCTGAACCGACAAGCAAAATGGACAAGCAAATGTTTCATCAGTGAGATACGCTTAGCAAGAGCACAAATACTTTTTGCTAAGTGCGAAACCAAGACCGATATCCAACTGAGCAGTGCTGTCCTTGTGTGATGTCAAATGAGTAAAAATGTGGAACACCGAAATCTGAGTGTGCATTGTCATATCAGTCAATCCACCTTTTGCATGGTGCGACAGTGCATGTGCCCTTCCTTTGTTGGTAATGGTATGAAGAGCTTTGGCATGGCCATGGCCTCCACAAGTTAGCATGGCATGTGCAAGTCTTGAAAGTGCATGGTATAGTACTCATGCGCTTCTGTCACTTCCGTTGCTTTGCGTACGATGACGACGATGGCACACAGTGTTGCCAATAATTGTAGGAAGCTAAGTAGGTGGTTCGAGGTAATCAGCAAAAATTGATTGTAAGCAGTCTGCACATCTCTCGAGCCTGTGATCTTGCACAAATGATGGAAGTGTGCCAAGGAACCTGCTTAGCGAATTTCAAAGATCCATTGACATTAAGAAATTGCGGAGTTGGCTTATAACGTGGGATCAAAGTTTAACGACATTTTGTTATCGAAAAGTATGAAATAGACTGAATCCTATGGGCCTTCATCAGTGATAGTGAGATGCCGAAAAATTTTCACTGCACAGCAAGAATGTTGTGCACTTGTGACCAGTGCTATGAAAGCTTTATTGTGAGCTGCTTTTCATTTATGCTGGATCACGACACAGGTACATAGGTTGGCAGTGTGGGAGAACACTCTCACCCTAATTTTTCCAGGACCCGCACTCACCTCCACTCACACTCACTGGCACTCGCTCGCATTCGCACTCACGTCTATGAAATGAGTGTGAATGAGTGCACTCATGAGTGAGTGCGCCGACCTATGCACAGGTATGCCTGGGATAACCCGAACCATAATGAGAACAAGCAACATTTTTACAAAGAATTATTACTGGTATCCCTGTAGTTCCCTATCCGCAAATACCCATACGGCCTATGCTGTGGCTGTATCTGAAGTTTAGCACCACAAAGGTGCCTTCCTTTATCTGATCAGTGCGTCCTGCAGAAAATTGATAACACTTATTTTCACATGCCTGTGTCTGTTTAGCAGTTAACAACCCAACCAACAATGTGTCATTTTGTGAAGATAACTTTAAAATGATGAAATCAACATGTTTACATCTCCACTGACTGCATTATTGCTTTGAAAATATATTCATGCAGTTGCATACAGATGGCCCTAGGATATGTTTGTTACTTACAGTATGAGAATAGTCATAAAGCGGTGTCCTGTTCTCTCTATTTCTTACTCCCATGGAGCCAACAAAAAGCGGGCGACCGGCTCACCAAAGTCAACGTCCATGCTTTCCCCATATTGCTATGCACACCTGCGGGGTGCTCTGGGATTACCTTAAAATGGTCTAGTAAGGCTTTTAAATAACTGTGCTGTCAAAAATTTGTCCATGTGGCATTTGAAAGATGTCAGCTGCCTCTGTTGATATGAATGCAGGAGCACTTTTCCAAATTTTTTTATGTATGTGTGATTTGGTATGTGTAATGTTTTGTTGTGGTGATTGTGTGCAGTATAATATTAACATATACTAAAACTTTTTACAAAATTTCATTCATTAGTTATGAAGATTAGATAATACTGTATTGGTGGGAGTATGCTATTTGTCCACTGAAAATTTATTGCCATTCTTTTCATACATTTTGCTTCATACAGGAAGTTGCCCTCAAGATTCAAGTGCTGAGATTGGTGCACAGTTTTTGTGAACATGCAGAGTGAGTTTACTTCACAGTTCATACTTTTATTATTTTCTGAGCTAAATGCGGCTACAGAATTGGATTGTAGGGTGTTTGTACAACTTATAAAAAGGAGTTTAATTGCTGAGAACTGGCATAACTGTTTTCAGTCTGGGGGCTGTGTATTCCGCTGACATTCTCTCAAATCATGTTTAAACCACCTGTGAGTCTTGTAGCAGTTGTGGACTGAAAAGTCATTTTTCTGCTGCGGCTACATGGCAAAGTTACCATATTTACATGATTGTAGGTCGACCCATTTTTCCAAATGTGATAATTTAGTGTTGGGGGTGTTGAATCGAAATTGAACCGTGTACTGCTACATTGTGGTTACACCTTTGCACCTACATTTCGATTTTTATGGTAGAAGCATAGCATATTAATTTACTGTATTGCATACATATTGTCACCTCCACCAAATTGTCACGGGGAATCACAGGTACGCGGTAAAGGCAGAAGGGTACATTCAGATATGCACAGGCTGTGGCTGCCAGAATCTCATGTGGGCTGTCTCTTCTTCTTCCTCTTCGTGTAGCCGATCGTTTGTTTGACAGCCTGGGTTTGGTGCACCTCATAACAATATTGATCGCAATAAAGGTGATGCCGGCTTTGAAAGTTGGTGCCCCTGTTCTGTGCCCACTGGCCATTCTACCTAAAGCGACAAACCTCCAGCCATTGCTTTTGTTAGTGTACTGAACGATGTGCGATGATCATGGCTGCGTTAGCAGCGTGAATTGAATGAAGAGATTCGTCGATAGTCATATTGTTTATTAAAGACCAACAAAACTCTTCTTTAATATAAGTAATGTACTCGCAAATAAAAGGAAATCATGAGCGGCCACTTTCGTCAGCCGCTATGTTGTTTGTTTTGGTATCCCACAGTGCTGCAATGGCCTCTCCCGGTTGCCTTAGTGGCCGTCATCCCGCAGAGAATGTGTTCTCATAATTGCGAATTACATTTTCCACTAAACCTACAGTGCATGGTGATTCTGTGTGCACCACGAGTGCACAGGTCTTGTTGGAGCATCAAATATTGATGGAAGAGCTGTCGTATGGTGGATATTGGTTGTTGACAGGAGAGCTTTTCTTTGTGATATGATTTTAACATGAAAGTGTTTTTATGCTGGGGTCCACCATGACCCTAATCACGTCATTTCAGTCACAGAAGTGAGGCAGTAAAATATATGGGTATTAATGACAAAGAAAAACAAGCAGAAAAATTTGTCGTGGGCGCACCGGGAATCGAACTCACAACTGCCTGTTTCACGACAAACGGTGCCAGGGGGAAAGATACCGTATTGTTCTGCGATGCTTCCTCTTCTTTCTGCTGCTATCGTGGCGATTATTTCCGCCTTCTGCTCCAGCAAAAGAAACTTTCGTTTCTTGCTCTCTGGTGCCACCATAGGCCCTCGCTACAGTACACAAAACCGAGAAAAATGCGGCTGACAAGGAAAGGACTAATGCTGCTAACATCATAGAACATGTGAAAAAAGACACACACACACAAAGATTGATCAAGCCAGCAGCCAATATCCAACATGTGGATTCGGCTAGGCTCTGGCCAAGCTCGCAAGCTGTCACAGAATATTGCGCAGCATTGTGATCAACCACTAATGATGGCGTTTCCGATGGTGTTGCAGCATTCGATGTGTTATATGCGACTTTGGTCAACTTTAGTGCGTTTACGACGGTTTTAACTGTCTGAAAACCAGGAAAATGTTTAATTTAGAATCTGAGCGCAAGCCAGTTGATAAAAATTTCTCATTAGAAACAGCGCAAGAAAAAAAATAAAGACAAATTCACAGGACAACTGCTCTCGTGTGCAATTTACATTGTTAGACATAATTAGAACTACCGTATTTACGCGAATCTAGGCCGCCCTCGATTGCAGGCCGACCCCCCAAATTCGCAAGGCCAGAAAAAAAAAAAAAAAAAACTTACCTCGAATGCAGGCCGAATAAAAGGAACGCCGTTTCATCGGCACAAAACCCAGCATTTTTATTGCATAAGCGCACACTGCATAGACACGCATGTTTATTCGACGTCGTCGTCATCGTCGTCATCTGCAGCATCGCTGTCCTCTTTGTCGCTGAGTTCATCCCAGAGGGCATCGTCCTCACTTCCGTCCATCGCGTTTGATATACAACACTTTTTGAAGACTCTAATGATTGTTTCACTTGGAATTTCGTTCCACGCCGCGGCGATCCAGTTCGCCAGCTGGCCGAGCGAAGCACGTTTGATACGCCCGGTTGGGGTAAGCTGGTGTTCTTCCGTCGTAAGCCAGTCGGTATAGTGCTTGCGAAGCCTATCTTTAAACGGCTTATTAATGGCGACGTCTAGTGGTTGTAGTTGGCTAGTCATGCCACCGGGGATAATGGCGATGTCTGTCCCAGCACGAGAAAGCGTAGTCTTCACGCCGTCAATGAGATGGCCGCGGTAGGAGTCGAGGACTAGAAGGGAATGCTTGCATGGTTGGTATGGTGAAAGTGCAAGAAGTGAAAGTGCATGGTTGGCATGGTGATCGCCGGCGCCGTAATCACGTGACACGCTCCACCCTTGCCGGCGCGAAACCGTGAAACCTCACCCGCCTCGCCGGCGTCGCCGGCTCGACGATCCTCGCTGCATGAACGTGGGAGTGCGAGGTTGGCCTGTGTAGCCGTGGGGACCACTACTCCGCCGCTGAGCCTGAGCGACCACGTCATCGTGCAGCGCGCTACCGTAGGATGTCGCGAAAATGAGCCTCGGACGCGCATGCAGAACCGCCTGCACACGGCAGCCTGAGATCGGCGCATGGCGAGCCGTCATGCCGCTAGCGCGGCCGGGCCTTTACGTATGCGGCGGCTGTGGTCAAACCATGGTACTTGAGTCTAAGCCGACCCCCCCACTTTCGCACATCGTTTTTTCGAAAAAAACATCGGCCTAGATTCGAGTAAATACGGTAGTTAGCGTGGTTCAATTCATGGCTTATCGAGCGACTAGTGTCCCGGGAAAATTTTGTTGCACCGGGAGAACAATAAAAAGGTAGTTCTTTGTAGAGGAAATTTTAATACATTGAAGCTTATGGGAGGCGGGCAGGAAATAGAAAAGCCTTCATTCAGACGGAAATTTCATTGTAGCGGAGTTTATTGTGGAGGAGTTTCACTGTATCCGAGATTGACTCTGCATATCATATTTACTTAAATCAAACGTGCTTTTTTTTTTTCTGATCAAGCAAGGCTGAAAATTGCCTTCACACTAGACTCAACTATGAAACTGAAACCCTGGTCTCTGCAACAGCCTCTCATCAAAGGGGTTGGCTGCGATGTCATCACCATCCCAAAATGGTGGCGGAGCTTATTTGACATCTTAAAGGGGTTGTGAAAATAATATGGAGCTGCCAAGTTGTAATTTTCACTGCTTCAAGTAGCACTCTACATGCCAAATTCCAGAATATTTGGATGCAATTCAGAGTATACATTTAATAATGTCCATTTGAAATCCTAGTGTTCTTGCACTCCTGAAATGACCATGCGGCACTGCAGGCTGGGATAGGTACTATTCAATGATGTTTCAGTGACGTCAACTGAAAATATTTAAAAGTGTAAAGAGATTGTTAACTTTTGTTTGCTCTGAAATGATTTATATGAAAGCTAGAAAGTAAGGAAGTGCTTGGACACAGTGTGGTGCCAACACTTGGAAGCAAGGCTGGAGCACGGTTTGTATTTTCCAAACATAGCCTCAGAGGGTGCACCAATCTCGAAGACCATGGTGGCGACTAAGATACTGCGAGCTGCAGAGGTGAGGGGAACACGCGCTGGGGAAATAGAAACCATGCTTTTATTGCTCTAGATCAGCGCAGGTCATGTAATGAAGCAGTGTATGTTATGTATTGGTGGGCCAGGATTCTGAATGTGCACATTGTAAAAAATTTTCAGGAAATGTTTCTCGACCCCTTTAAGTTTGCGTAGGTTCATCTCATGTGCGACTGCAACCTATAAGTGTCCTACATGTCCCAAATGACGTGCAAATTGTGGTATGCCACTCAGAAGTGAAAGATTTTCTTTGATGTGAAAGCTCACGTCAAAAGAAAGTGATTTGCATGCTGAAGACAACTGCGTTTCGTGTTCAGCTGCTTGATGGCTAGGAAAACTTTCCATGAGTTGGAAATGGCCAAATATCCTGACCTCAAAAACCACCTTGCAAGCTTTTTCAAGAACCAATTTAGACCAACTATGTCACCACCCTTTGAATGGGCATGTGATCAAGGTGGTTGCATAAGTTATCCAGCAAAACTGGGCCACATAAGAAAACGAACGACAGAACAAATTTCTCATTCTATGAAAGCAAACCGTAGTTCTCTTAATTCTGTTTTTTTTTTATTATTATTTCCATCATAGCATCAGTGTTCTTAAAAAACCTGATTGCATACTTCCACTTGCATTACTATTTTGAGCCCATGAAAACTGAGTGTGATTAGATTTGAGTAAATATGTTGGATTTCCTTTTGATTCACTGAAGGTAATCTTGCATTTTCGATTGAATGAAATCCTCGTGTATTGCACACTGATACACATGTGGTCCTTCTGTGACTTATGAAACATTGGCGAACGTAGGTCCGGGAAGGACCTATCTTTTGCTGCTATCTGGACCTATCTTTTGTAAAAATATTGCTTACAAGCTGTAGAAACACCTTCAGTTAAGCAGGATAGAATGCACTGCTATGCTACATGTTTTTTGCTGGGGCGTGCCAATATCACTAAGTGACCTAGCTGTTCTTCATATAGAGTGACAGGCTTCGGTGAGAAATCGCCCTTTAATTAGAACCTAAGTGCTCCGTATTTCAGTACAGTCTCTGAAAATTTTGTGCATCAATCGAAATAGTGGCCAAGTCGCACAGCATACTGACTGTATTTGCGGACAGCTTTTCTTGGCAATGAAACAAGGGCTACGTATGGGGCCTAATTGCCTGTGCACTGCTGCTAAAGTATGTAGTACTACAACTGCGTTCGTGCTACGGGAGAAGTAAAATAAACATTTTATTCTCTACAGGAAGCTTTTTGAAAGAAGACACGGCACACATTTGTTTTGCTTTTTAATGTCATTTCACATTTTTGCACGTGGGAGAACGCCACACCTTTTTCATGTACCTCTTGGTCTTCTGTGGAGTTGCCAGAGAATATTGTGACAGACTTTATGAGTAAATAAATGCCTGAGCCTTACCGGATTACCTTTGTCTGCCTTCAAACATGCAAAGGAGCTACGGAAGGTTCACAAACTGAAACACATGTCAAACCGGACTATTATGTGCGTGTACGTTTGCGCATGTTCCACTTCCGTAGCCTTCCCTTCATTGCCAAGAAAAGTTGTCTGGGAGTATAGCAGACTCACCATCAGTGAGCTTTCCTGCCCTTAACTTATCTTCAGAGCCCTCGAATGTGAATACAAATATTTTCATTTAGAATGGCTTTAACCTTTGCATAATTGAAAGCGTCCATTGGCATGTGTGCCATATACACCAAGTGCTCTGCTGCTTTTTTATGTGCTCAGTGCTGTTGCCCATTGACCCTCTGCCCAATTCTGGCTTTTAGCAATGTTTTCTAATGCATGCAAATGGGCATCTAAGTAATCTTTTCTTCATCAAATGCCACAAGCAGCCTGACACAAGGGCACGCTAAAGTGCTTTAGCTCTTTCCTTATCGCAGACAAAGGCCCCTTTTGCTATGCATCTACATATTTTTTTTTCTTGGGAACTTTTCGGTGCACAGTAGAGTGTTATGTATGAAAATGTAGCTGATTGCATGGTCTTACATAGTAAAATACAAAGCAAGCACTTCCACGTCTTTTGAAATTTTATTGCTCAAAGTTGAAGAAAAGGGAGCAAAATGTACATAACACATAAGATTGCCGGTACACTTCACGATGTGTATAATCGAACAAAACTAGAATATACAAATGATTGCCTATGCCTTCAGGTACAATTCCTGCAAATTTGAGCACTGTAGGAGAAACAGTATCAGTTTGAGTGGCCTGAGTTTAGGGCCCATGACGCATATGCCAATCCATGAAACAGTTGCACATACATAGTCGTGAAACAAAGATGCGCTTCACAGGTGCTGCAAGACATTTGTTTTCATAACACAACTTGCAGTTTATTCAATTATCGTGTGCTGATAATCATCCGTTTTTCACCCGGGTGCGTCGCATCCAGGTACACACTAGGTGCGCGTCTCGGCGAAAACTTCACTCGGCACCTCCATAAGTAGTTGACACCGTAAAGAAAAAAATGTAAACAGGTATCATCACCTACAAAATGCACACATCCCATAACAACGACATCCGAAACTATGCTTACCTTGCCACACTAGTCGAAGGTCCGAGCTGCGTAGATGAGTCATCACTGTCAGAGTCAAAATCTGACGTTCTAATGTCCTCCACGTACTCCTCGCTACTGCTGTTATCGATAAAATCAGCAACAGAAGCAGCGGAGCAGCAACAGTGCAGACTTTGCAAACGCTTCTTCTTCAGCGGCACACGAGGTGCTTTCATTTCCTTCTTCGGCGGCACACGATGTGCTTTCAGTGCCATGGTGGGAAACTCGACGCCGCATCCACTGCTGCTTTTTTTTTTTCCCCCTCTCGCGAGAGTCCTTGCGCCAACAGGGAAAAAAGAAGAAAAGTTCTTTTTTACTAGCCAGATGGCGCTAGGTGTCTGTAAGAGCGGAGTTTGATTTTTGGCGCTGCATTTGAAACCATTGATCCACAGTGATCGACACTTTATGGCGCGGTAAGGAAAGAGTTGGGTAAGGGGACATCTGCCGGAATTGTGTTCATGCGCAGTGACATATGACGAAGGAGTATTTCCCTGCTGCCAAAGCTTCTTTGCGGAAAAGTAGCTCGCGAATTAACTTCTTGAGCATGGAGAGCGTACTCTCATTGACAGTGTACACGGCTTCATAAATAGAAGCGAACTTGTCACAAAACTATGGTGCCCTGTAAATAGTTTATCTTGCTTACGTTTTAACCTTTAGCTCTAATGAGATTTTTGAATCTCAAAGATTTGTTTTTGGCGTACCCTTTGAACTCTCATGTAGTCACCATGTGGGGTTGCGGCAGTGTCATTTGCTCATGGCGGGGATTGCACCGTGAAACAAATATTCGCATTATAAGACATCAGTAATAAAGTTATTTTTAAGTTCGGCAGTTGCTTAATGTAACCAAATGTGCAGCGTTTTAAAAAATATTTTCTATCTTGCTGCTTTAACAAGCAGTGCCATTTTTTGTGGCATTCATCTTAGGAACCACCTATTATTAAAGATACTCTCAATGCCAAATGGCATTACAGAGAGGAGTGGTTACACATGAATGTCATACGATGTCATACAAAGCAGCTCGGAAAGATGAGTGGTTCGAGTTGCTTGCGACTGAGGCAGGGGTGTGGTTCCATTCAGATGCTGTTTTTGACAGAAATGAGTTGAAGAAGAGGTTCATGGCACGGCCATGGGTCATCGGCGCAACTATGTTCTGCACAGCATAGAGTTAATATACTGACTCTAGAGGCAAAGCGCCCCATAGGGCCCGTGTATGGGAGTGGGGTTCCCCTGTGGTCGACGCCATCTTGCAACGCTCACGCTATCATTAGGGACAGTAGCCGGTATTAATCTGGCAACAGAGTATGTAAACACATAGCCTGCGAAATGGCGCTTAGGCGCGCCAATCTCGAAAGCTATGCGGAAGATAATCAGCGTCGATAGATGGCAGCACCTATCTTGTTTACGATCAGCGCTGGTAAATCAAGGCCTTCAGAGAACACGTTTCGTTACCCCCGGCGATGGAACCTAAGAATATGGAACGGTGGCCGTCCGTGGAGCTGGGAAACTCAGTCTCGGCAAGAAATCGAGAGATGACGCGTTGTTGTCAGTGGACGCGATGCACCCGGCGTTGTGTCAGTGCAAGCTTGTCGATTATCGCTGTGTCCGACCGGTCTGTGCGCGATGTTCAACGTGCGTACAGAGAACACATATAACCGTACGTACGTGTTAAGCATGGTTTATTCTCTCTGGTGCAGAAAGCTCTTTCGAGGCACGACCTACTAGTTTGAGTTTCTTTGCCTGTACATTGCGGCTGAGGCGGGCTGAGGCATGATCGAACAGCCCGGCTGCCGAGCTGGTGCCCTCGTACAACACCGCATCAACCTGTCCGTTGCTACTCCGCTACGGTCACAGAGTGAGGGGCCGGTCGTAACAGTAACAACGTAACCGCACGAATGCGCTATCGCGTCAACCGATGTCACCGCGCGATCACATATGTCATATCGGACACCCAAGCAGAGGGAGAATCCGAAAACAGAAATAGAGATCCGAAACCACGCTTTATTGAGCGAATGCGTGCATCGTGAAATGTAATAATTACACTTTTAGGAAGTGTATTCAGTATGCTTAATATTCACACTTAATCTTCGCAAGATTATTCGTTTTTTAAGGAATCGGCATAAAACGACCTACACTTGTTTTTAGCACTTTCAGTAATACTTAGGCTGGCCACATTGACACAATTGCAAGAGGGCGGCGTGCGGGAGGGACCCCCCCCTCTGCGGCCCAGCCTTGCCTCTAGAATCAGTATATCTCTATGCTGCAGAGGGTCCTTAGAGTAGAAAAAGGGGTTCACTACACTGCAAAGGACTTTTCTTTTGCCCGTGCATTAGGGGTGCTACTTGAGTGTAGTTGAAAGGTATAGGCTTCCCTTTCAATGCTGTCTACTCTTGCTTCAATGGGCACATCTGTGCGCCGCTGTAATTGGCGTCAAGATCAAACTCTCGCTGCTTTTGCCTTTCTCTCTCAGCGACGATCTGATGCTCCTTCACTTCTCTCCCTCCTTTGCCTCCCTCTCGAGAGTCTTTGGCCCTTTCAACCACTGTCCGCTCTTTCTCGACCTCTGGTTTCATTTGACACTTCTTCACATCCCTTCCTTGCTCCTTTGCCTCTCTTGCTTTTTATTCTGTTTGGCTAGCCCACTTCTGTTGCTTAACTCCAGCAAGACCCATCTTCTCACCTAGGGCAACTAAGTTTTCAAGAACCATGGTGCCCTTCAATAAAATCTAGCCACTTGCACACTCAAAAAACTGCCTATACTTTGACTCGCGAAATGTCCTGCACACAGGTTCATGAGAACTTGGTGCAATGCACAATATCGCTTATGTTAACACTTAAATTACCCAAGGCTGTTCTTTTTACTTTGGACACACAGTGCACCAAATATGTCTTAGTCATGGATGTTACCAGTTCCCATGCCATAGATATGTGGGAGGCAATTGCTGGGAAAATTCCATGAACTGGCGTATCTATTCCCGCAAGCGGATACCATTTGTTATTCAAAGAATGAGTCCGAGCCAGTGGTTATCAAAACAAAACAAATATATTCACATTAAAATTGGTAGTTGGACAAACGGACATCGAATCCCGGCCACGGCGGCTGCATTTCGATGGAGGCGAAATGTTGAGGCCCGTGTGCTGTGCGATGTCAGTGCACGTTAAAGAACCCCAGGTGGTCGAAATTTCCGGAGACCTCCACTACGGCGTCTCTCATAATCAGAGCTGGTTTTGGGACGTTAAACCCCACAAATCAATCAACATGGATAGTAACCGTACAGGCACAGTGCAACACGACATGGGAATAGGCACTAAACTTACAAGCACATGCATTACAATATTGTGATGAGCACTGAAGAATCCCATTCACAAGGGACAGCCACACCACTTCTGTTCCCAGTTGTGGGGCAGCAACTCTTCACTTCTTCATAGTCCAGATGTCTTGATTTTTAACTGCTATCAACTGCTCAGCGAAGCTCCCTTAAATGGGCTTCAGCTGGCATAGAGTTTCTTACCATTACCTAGAGGGAAAACTGGCACTCGAATGTCGATGTGTGCATGGGAATGCTGGGATGGGGGGGATTCAGACTGGCATTGTCTGCTAACGGCTCCGATGCTTCCAAGACTCATCTGGCTTGGACGCTTTCCATGCGTCATAATGATTAACTTTGCACAGAAGTAGCATGTAATAGGCTATTTCTTTTTTGGCATAACTCAAAAAAGGAAGTTTTATTTATATATGAGAACTTGTCCTTGTATACACTGCTTATAAAAAGTTACAAGGAACGACTGACTGCTAAAGTTAAATGATAGGCGACAATGTCATCGCTCACTTCGTGTCCATCTGTTGTCTGTTTCTTCTTTTCGATGTTTGATTATGCCCTGCTGGTGAGTAATATCTTATTGTAAGACGTATCATGTGTGAATGAGATCTGTTTACGAAGGTTTTGTTTTAGAGGAGCTGTATTCATGGAGCTGTATCTGCATATAAGTCAAAGCCCCACTAGACACCAGCCAACACAAGCCTCACACACACACATACCATAATTCCCATCGCAGCACAGTGCCCCTCATGAAACTTGCATAGACAGTGGCGCCACATTTCCCTCTAGGTAATTGCAAGAAACTCGGTCATCTGGTTTCCTGGAAGGTTTGGCACTGGTCGCCTAATCTTACTGTGTGTGAAGGCATCGGAACTCACTGGTCTTTTCTAGTAAGATCGATTAATCACCAGCTCATGGTGCATTCATAGACCTTGAAACTGGAGAGTGCGGCAATGCAGTTTCCCCCTTGCTGGTGATGGTGCATGCTCTCTCGCTCCTCCCTCCTCCTTTCATGTTGCGCTCGCTCGTCAGTGAAGAGGCATTGCATCACGCTGTAGCTCTTGCTTTTTGAGAATATTCTTCACTCATGTACATGCACACCTCAGGACTAGAACCGCTGCTTCATGTGGGCAAAAATTAGGGGCCGAGTTTCTTACTCTATGCCATGCCTGTTCGAAAGTGGGTGCTGTTTTGTGACAAGCACAAAGGAATATGGACCAGGTCACAAAATGACATAAAAGTTGTTTGGTGCTTTGTGTGTGCTAAGACCCTTTGTGTTGTGCTAAGAGGCTGAATCTAAAACGCACTATGAGAAAATGTATATATAAATTGTGTTGCTTTCACTTCCTGAAGCATTAACTCGCCTTTACAGAATTGCACGGTCCTTTCGTGTTTCCACCAATGTTCATGCTACTGCTAATTAAAAGTCAGTTTCCATGCACAAGGCTGCTTCAGTGTCAAAGGCTAATTTGCTCCAAATGTCTGATTGGCTTGTTAAAATTGCCTAAAAATGAAATTTTTTTATTTCCTCTGTTTCTGCAAAGGGAAATTTAGTCTGCTCTAATGTTATGGGTACTCCCACACTTGCAAATTGTAACTGTTCTATATTCAGCCAATGAAACTATGCACCTTGCTTGCTTTATGTAGTGCTATTGCTGTCAGTGCTTTGCCCTCTGAGTGAAACTGACTTTTTTTTTTTTTTTTCTGATGGCTATTTCTTTCCCACACAGGTACAAGCATGTCATGCTTTCATGGAGTGAGTACAGTGAACTTAAAAGAAATGGTAAGAAGCATATTTCAGCTGTCCCTTCTCCCCTTGTTTTTATGTCATTTTTAATTTCGTATGACCTTGCTTTTTTTTGTTGGAAATTAAACTAAATGTCACCAATAATGTGTTAGATATGCAAAGATTAAAAGCTATACTGGCACACCTTTTGCTAGAAGCTGTATTTGCCTTGCATTCCCTCGCCTCATTTTAAAATATGAAACTTCTCGCGTATTATGAACTTCCACTAAAAATACTTTATTTTGGGAGCAATATGCAATAGTACCGGTGTATTTGGACTTACTGTAGGAAAAGATAAGTACTATTTGGGGAGTCACCTTGCCACTGAACCAGAATAGTCATCTATATTTCATGTTTTCTTTTGTGTGTGTTCATTATTGTTTTGTGGATGGAATAGTCCCTATATATTCCTTTCTTTAAGGTGGGTGCACGTTAATGCTCTGAGGATTGAATTATCTTCCATATGCAGAACCCTGGGGTCTATTTTTATTTTTTTGGGAGTGACCATAACGTGACAACTGCTATTTTCATGAATGCAGATGGATTGCTTGTACATGATTATCAAATATAAAAATAAGAAAAATGTTTATTAAAACATATGTATATTTATTGGAGCAAATATGTTTCATATGCTTAGAAAAATGGTGTACACCAAAAATAAACATGCATAGGCACAATAGCTTCATTTGCATGCATCAGCATTACATTATACTTGGATATAACAAAACTGGCAAATGCTCAAATTTTTTTCAGATATAAAGAGGTTCTCATTATACGCTTATACTGCTTATAATGTAAGTCACATGAATCGCGAATAGCCGCACTATAAGCGGCGCTGCAATATCACCAAAAGAACATTTTTCTAAGTCTGCACGTCTGTAAAAAGCGTCGACCAGGTAGCAGCACATGTTAGACATGCAAAGCGTGCGACCAGGCTGCTTTCAGCAACTTTAAAGAAATCGGGATATTCCAAAGATTTAAATTCACGGCCACTCTATGCAAAAGGGGGCGGAAGGGGGGGGGGGGGGGCTATAGCGACGTCGCCGTTCATGCACACTTCCCATGGAACCGGACTGCACAGAAATGGGAACCGATTACTGCACGCTATCTTTCGTTTTCTCTGATGTGTGCGCGATGTTGAAAACATGGCGACTGCAAACTGCCGTTTGAGTGGTACACCTGCAACTTTGTGGTGCAATCTGCAGAAGTGTGGTGCTTAGTGGTGAGTGAGTGGTGCAATCTGCAGAAGCGAGGCTTTTGCTGTGGCTGCGTGCGCCACCATTTGCAGTGACATTGTTTCACACTCCATCATTGATGGATGGAGAAACTGAAATAGTGGATGCGGCCCCGCCACGGTGGTCTAGTGGCTATGGTACTCGGCTGCTGATCCGAGGGTCGCGGGATCGAATCCCGGCTGCGGCGGCTGCATTTTGATGGAGGCGAAATGTTGAGGCCCGTGTGCTGTGCGATGTCAGTGGACGTTAAAGAACCCCAGGTGGTCAAAATTTCCGGAGACCTCCACTACGGCGTCTCATAATCAGAGCTGGTTTTGGGATGTTAAACCCCACATAACAACAAATAGTGGATGCGGCTGCAACATGCGCTAAAGTTCAGAATTTGGGGTGAGGTTACTGGGTGGCTGGTGGGGGAAATTCGTTATATCAATGGAGCCTCTCACTGCCAGTTTGTTATACAGAGGTGGCAAATGCATGGTCTTCTATGGAGTTGCAACGAGGAATTGAAAAAGTTCGTAATACTGTGCAGACCACTTATAACGTAACCGCTTTTAGCACTGGACCGGTTATAACTTTTTTTGACCTCCGATATGTTGCCCATAGAACTCTGTGTATGGGTGGACCGTTTATTGCATAGGCGCATGAAGGAGAGTACCGGTTACCGGTTATAGCATGGATTATTTAAGCGCACGACCATGAAATTGGCTAACGGAGCACGGTTTCACGTTGGTAGTGGGAGTGAGGGTGCGTGCGTGGAGACCAGCCGTGAAAAGGCAAACAAAGCAGAGGAGAAAGGAGGGTGCAGTTGGGAGGGAGACCTTGGAAGAGAGTGGGAGCGTGTTTTCGTCACCATGGCAACGTCGAATCCGGGTGCACAGAGGATGGGACAGAAGCGGTAGCGTGCTTCTTCTTTTTTTTTTTCTATCTCCTTCTTTTGCCTTGTTGCATTTGTTGTGTGTGCTTCACCATGTCGTAGTTCTCGTCTGAGTGCCCTGAGCACGTGTGTTGTCGAGCTCCTGTCACCATGGCGTCAGCGGCGTCTTCAAGCGGTGTGAAAAAACGCCGTGCCTTATCGCTGGAGACCAAGGAATGCATTATAAGGGACATAGAGAGTGGGCTGAAGAAGGCGTCGGGGGCAGCTAAATATGGCGTTTCTGACACGACCGTGTCAACCATCTGTATGAACAAGGACTAAGTGCGGCAGCAACTGCAGCAAGATTAGTCTTCCCTGTCACAGAAGAGAATATTGTATTTATCGCATAATTTGTGCACATTTTTTTTTGCAGTTTCAGAGCTCTGAGAAGGGGGTGCGAAAATTATGTGAAGGTTTCGCGAATACATTCCAAATAACGTGTAATATACTGTACCACCACAAATTGGCACGACAAAGTGTAGCCATACAAATGGTCTCTTCAAATCGTATTTGACGCGTGGAATAGATACCCCAGAGTCTCGGATCGAGCAAGAATGAGTGTGTATGTATGGATGGATGCATCGATGGATGGAAAACAGGCTAAATTTCCACTAGGCTGTATTTATATAGCAAACGCTATTAGGATATGTCCTTCCTGTAATTCACAATGGCGCAGAACACTAACCTGCGCACGAATCTTTTAGTTGACCGATGATGAATCACGTGACAACGTAACACTTCCTACCTGTTTCCTGTAAAATTGACGAACGTTTTAGGCATTCACCGTAGCAATACAAAAACGCGTGCCTGTTCTCGTGTGTGTGCTTGTCGATCTATGCGTTGATGTTTTGTATGTCTGCGTGCGTTCTCTTTTTCAACTAACAAGTTCTTCCTTCTAATCCGCACGTTAAACACAACATATGAGATTATAGGATCATTATACAGTTGCCGACTGTTTACCGTATTTGCTCGATTCTAACGCGCACCCGTTTCCCGCGACAAAAAAAAAAAAAAAAGTGAAACATCGATTGTAACGCGCTCCCATTTTTCATGACACGGTAAAAAAGGTCCTTGATAATCAACCTTCTCATGTTCATAAAAACGAATGCCGTACTCGCAGAATGAACGCACCGCCAACTTTGAACCCCTGCAGTCCCTCGAACGGCCACGCTATGGCTTTTCCCGCTTCACTCGATCCGCGGTGTCTCGAACACGTTCGGCGTGCCGATTCATAACTCTTGCGTCCCAATAAAATTGCCAAACGTTGACGGGCGCAGTTGCAGTGCTGCATTCCTCTGTGCTATCGCAGTTCCCTCATGCGTGTTGCCATGCGTGCTGCGCAGGCTGGCGCACATAAGCGGGCGTGGTCCCAGAGATTGCCGCGATGCAATCTCTGACGTCATGCAGCACGCACGACTGAGAGGCTCAGGTGGCTCAGGCTCAGCAGAGATATGAGGGAGAAATGTGATTATGAGCCGTTTTCCGTGCGGTGATGGGAAACATCTCCTGTTACGGTTACCCGTGAACGCTACCGAAAGCTGTGCGACGGAGAGTGCACCGGCGACTTTGTTTGCACCGGCGACGCGCCGGCGACATAGCGACTTTGTTTGGCCGCAAGACACCCGAGCCGGCGCGACGAGTATCTCGTTCAGCGCGGGACCGACGGCGACATAGAAACGACAGAAACTATGCGTGCCAAAGACCGCCGCGCCGCTAGTTCGTTTTTTACCGGTGACCATTCGACAGCATCCGAACCTTGTAGGAGGCGGCCATTTTGAGCGACGGCGGTATGGTAATGGTGTCGTTCGTTTGCACTCGATTCTAACGCGCATGCGATTTTTGGACCCATTTTATTGGAAAAAAGGTGCGCGTTTTAAAGTAAATATGGTATTCGGACTCGACGGGAACTGCCAAAAAGTCCGAATAATCGAGATACTGAAAAAAAGGATTCGGGCCAGAAAAGAGTACTTTTATGGTCCCAGTGGATGGAAAAAATTGTCAATGCGCGACTGTAAAGGTGCATGCTTGCGCACAATCAGGTCAGCCTGTATTTCCGACAGTGTCTGGCTATCGCTATAGATAGGCACAGAGGAGCATCGTCAAGGCCTACGCCAAGTCCACCCTCGATGGCTGTGGTGTGGGCGGTGTGTCTTCGTCAGAGCCGCTGTCCACTTGAGGCGGCTCCAGAAGCTGACGGACGATCTCTTCATCATCCAACTCGGCACAGGGCAGGACGGTACTGTCGAAGTTAGCAAACTATTCAAACGTAACAGCGGGGATACCGACCCCACTGGCACGGAGGTCGTCAATAAAGTTCGTGTCAGGCGGCAGCTCAGCCACGGGGTCGTGGCCTGCGGCACTGTCCTCATCATCAAGGACAAATCCTGCATGGCGAAAGCAGTTGCGGATTGTGTCCACTGTCACTGCCTTACAGGCATCAGACAGGGTGCCGATGGCCGACAGCAGATCCACAATGTAGTTCTTGCCGCTGTCCACACACAAGAGCACACGATTCAAAAGGCGCTATTGGTAATGAACCTTCAAGTTCTTAATCACGCCCTGGTCCATGGGCTGCAACACACTTGTTTTATTTGGCGGCAGAAACTCTAGATCAATTGCCTTCAGGTTGGTTATGTGCCCGTGGGCACCGCAGCTGTCGACGAACATGAGCACCTTGCGGTTCTGAAGCTCGTATTTTCGGTCAAGCTTCCGGATGCACTTTTCGAGAAGATCCTCTCGCGCACTTTCGGATGTACTTTCAAGAAGATCCTCTCGCAGCCGCGCGCGTAGCTCTGCGATTTGCTTCTTCAGCAGCGGTCCGCACCTTGCGAGGAGGCGCCATCAGGTGTATCGAAGAGCCAAGTCAGGTTGCTGTCGGGGCTGCGCACGTCGCCTGCCGCATGACGCATGGTACGATACGACAAAACTTCTTCACGAGGCAGCGCTTCGTAATAATGACGACGGAAAAGTTGGATTGTTTCATAACAGATGATGTTGATGATGATGCCTCTGTAAGGTGTGCAGAGCTACGAAGCATGCACGCCTGCGTTCTTTCAGATGATTCCTCGAACACGTTACGGCAATCCACTTTCCGCGACGTGTAGTGGTGTATTATTAGTCTGCCACGTAACATTACATTTGTTAATGCGATTCCTCGGCAGACGTTATATTTGTTTAGGTCTTTTAGCAATGATTTTTCAAGCACAGGCATAGCTCAGTGGTAGAATGCTCGACTGCCATGCAGAGGGTGTGGGTTCGAATCCACGCAGAGGATGAGCTTAAATACTCCTCGGTCCTGGTTATTTTTTCTAAAATTTGCCCGACACTGCTTACGGACACCGGTGGCAGTGGCGGCGGCGGACAACTACGGCGCCAAAACGGCCCTTGTTGTGATCTCATAACAGCTTACGCTGTAAAATTCCGATCAAGAGAGGAGTCAGACAAGGAGGTACAATATCCCTGATGTTATTCACTGTATGCCTAGAAGTGTTCAAACGTTTAGACTGGGAAGAAAAGGGAATTAGAATAGATGGAGAATATCTTAGCAATTTAAGGTTTGCAGAAGACATTGTGCTCTTTAGCAATGATGGTGACGAATTACAAAACATGATTAAGGAGCTAAACTGGGAAAGTCTTAAAATAGGACTAAAAATGAATAGGCAAAAGACTAAAATTATGCTCGACAGTCTAACTGAGGAACAGGAATTTGAAATGAACAATGAGCCCTTAGAATGTGTGTAGGAATTACGTATATCTGGGGCAGTTGTTAACAGGGACGCCTAACCATGAAAACGAAATCCTCCGTAGAATAAGAATGGGATGGAGCGCATTTGGGAGACATTCCCAGATCATGACTGGAAACTTGCCACTGTCACTAAAACGAAAAGTATTTAATCGACATTGTATTCTCCCAGTACTAACGTATGGTGCAGAAACATGGAGGTTAACTAAAGATCCAGAGATTTAATTAGGCATGCAGCGTGCAATAGAGAGAAAAAAAGAGCCAGCCCTGCGCGGAATCGCAGGACAGTGACAGCGTAAGCTGAAGGAGTGACCTTCCTAGAGGTCATTGTAAACGCTTGGGGAAACTAGTGCAAGTACAGGTGGTGGGTATCCCCTGCGCCATAACTCTGCGGTTTGGGCTTCTGTCTGCACAGCGGTCTGCTGTGCCCGACGTTGCCTTGCTGCAGCCACGCGCGTAACTCTGTGATTCACTTCAGCAGCGGTCAGCATCTTGCGAGGAGGCGCCATCAGGTATATCGAAGAGCCAAGTCAGGTTGCTGCCGGGGCTGTGCACGTCGCCAGCGCTTTGTAAAAACACATTTCGAAGGCTATGCGGAGGAAATCAGCGCCAATAGATGGCAGCAGTTGACCTGTTCTTCACGAGGAGCGATAGTGGTTACGGACACGGGCGGCGGCGGCGGACAACTATGGCGCCATTGTTGTGATCTCATAACAGCTTGCGCTGTAAAATGATAGGTGTAATGCTAAGAGATAAAAAACGAGCGGAGTGGATCAGAGAACAGACAGGAGTAGCGGATATTCTTATATCAATGAAGAGAAAAAAAATTACACAATCTCCCGCTAAAGGGGACCATGAGGGGATGCGAAGCAGCACAGGGGATGCACACTGTGTTTGCATCGGTTTGACTAGGTGTCGCGTTTGCATCGGTTTGACGCTAGCAGACGCCTGCGTCAGCGTTGCCTCTCGCGGGCGAGAGCGCGTCCTCGTTCCTTGCGAGCTGCTAAAGCGTTCATCGAAGAAAGCTCGTTTCCGTAGTCAATGCGCGCTGTTCAGAGAGGAGAGGAGGAATGCTGAGAGGAGATGAGACAAGGAGAGGAAGAGGGTGCGCAAGTGCAGTGCGGGTGTGGACGCCGCACTGCGGATGGATGGAGGGAGAGAGTGACATAGCCCAGACCATAAGCTGTTTCGCATCTAAAAGTGGGCCTGGGCAGGTCGTATCATGCGGAGGACAGATAACAGATGGACAGTAAGAACGACAGAATGGATACCAAGAGAAGGAAAACGTAACAGAGGCAGGCAATAAGTCAGATGGAGCAATGAAATTAAGAAGTTCGCGGGAATAAAGTGGAAACAACTCGCTCAGGGTAGGGTAAATTGGAAATTGTTGGTAGAGGCCTTCGTCCTGCAGTGGACTTAACAATAGGCTGATGATCATGATTATGTAACGCGTGCGGTATATGGTAACTCCTTTGGTACGATCTCATGTAACACTACAAAATGCTGGTGTAAGAGAATATGGCTGCTCGAGGAACACTTTTCGCAGTCTCTTCGCGTTGAGAGTGCAGCACATAGAAGGGTTTACGAGCCATCCACTGAAGGCTTGGCAGCCGCGAGAGACAGTTCCCCCCCCCCCCCTCATGTCCTTTTATGCTCGTTAAAGACGGGCGGGACGTTTCCTCCCCGCTTCGACGGCAGGTGTCCCGATCACGGTGATGTTATCACATGCGCCCTCCGAGCGACGGAGATGGACAGGGCTTGTTTGATCTCTGTTCCAGCCGTTTTCGTCACCCCCACTCGCATGCGACTGTACTTCTAGCGACTGTACTTTGGGCTCCGGGGCTTCCGGAGAAAATAATAAGCCCCTTTTGCATGTGACTGTGCCTGCCAGCGCAGCGAGGGCGCGGCTGCGCGTCTGTCCAAAGTCTGCGCGTGCTCTGGCAAGCTGGCTGGGTCGGGATGGGGAGTGCAAAATATGCGAGGAATATTTTTTTTTTTTTTTGTAAAGCTGACTAAACATGAGGGGTGCTCAAATTATGCAAGGGTGCAAATTATGCTGGTAAATACAGTATGTACGTCAAAATACGAAGATGTGGATGCTGCGCTGTTCAAATGGTTCTGGGAAGTTAGGGCTCGGAGCATCCCAGTAAGTGGCCCCATACTCCAAGAAAAGGCTAAGTCTCTCAGAGCTCTTTTAGGCCACATTGACTTCAACCCACTTAACAGGTGGATCCAGTGTTTCAAAGATCGCCATGGCATCAGCTGTAAAGTGGTGTGCAGAGAAAGCAGTGATGTCAACGACGAGTCTGTCGAAGTGTGACTTCGCTTAAACTTGCAGAACATGCTGTCCACCTGTACGGACAGAGACATATATAATGCCGATGAAGCTGGCTTATTTTATAACCTTCTGCCCAACCACACGCTTGCACTGAAAGGCGAAGCCTTCTGTGACCGCAAGGCCTCAAAGGAGCGCATAACTGTGTTGTTTTGTGCTAACATGAATGGAAGAGCCAAGCGCCGCCTGTTTGTCATTGGTAAATCGGCAAGGCCTTGTTGCTTTAAAAAGCAAGAGTGCCTGCCAGTGTCCTACAAATCCAGTAAAAAGGCATGGATGACGCAGGATTTGCTCAGAAGCTGGCTTTGCAAGTTTGATGAGGATATGGTGGCAGAGAAGCGTTGGGTCATGCTTATCCTCTACAGTTGCACAGCCCACAACATCAAGGCGAATTTGGCTGCAGTCAGCTTAAAATTTTTGCCTCCCAACATGACAGCAAAATGTCAACCTCTCAACCAGGGTGTCATTGCAACCGTACATGCGCTGTACAAAAAGTGCGTTTGCAAGAGTTTTGCGGAGCATGCAAAAATTGCTGACACCTGTCGCAGCCTCTGTGGTTGCACGCTCGACGCTGCTGCTGTGATGGTTGTCTGTGCTCCTTAGAAAAACATTGAATTCTTCAAAAATAGTATCCAACCCCGATTGGAAGTCGAGCTTCTACGATTCTCTGTAAGATCGGCACGCTGAAGGCTTTTGCGGTAAGCTTGTTGTGTCCAGCCACTTCCAAAAGCAGAAACTTGGATGCTTGTGGCCAGCCACAAGAACCGTGAACAACAAAATTTTGCTGTGCTGGAAAGGTTCTAACAATTGTGATTGTATTTTGTACAGCATACCTTTCATTTTGACAAAGTTTCCTCCAACTGAGGTCATCTCAAGAGGGCAAGCTTCTCAAGCTTTTGAACGTGTTTTTCACAGGTTGAAAGTTTTTTTTAACTTTCAGCTTGTAAAAGATAAACATTGGTTGGTTCTAGTTTGTACATGTTCCTTTACATATGATGACTTTCATGTGCAGCCTTTTCTAGACTTGGATTTTTCGTATATTAGCGAAACTTTTTCACAGGTATTTTTCAAGACATGTAGACTGCCAGTATCAACTTGAAATTGGAATATCTCCCATAATTAGTTGCAGTGTAGTGCTGCAGTGTTACAGTACAAGCCAACGCACTGCTGAAAACTACACCTCTCTAAACAGACCATACAACCTTAGCAGAAATAGAATCTGAGAACACTGAGGTTCCATGTAGTACTACTGACAGTCAGGCAAATGCTCAAACTTCTTTTAAAATTTTGAGATGTACACTTATGGTTTTCAAAAAGGTACTTGGCTGCTTGTATTCCTACAAATGTAATTTTTGAGCCCCTAAGCCGTAATAAATGTTGTAAACTGTTCCAAATCAAGGTTCTGCTCCAAAATTAAAATTTCGCTGCTCCAAAAACTGCTCCCAACTCTGTTTCACCTGTCTCACCCCTGGGTATAACAATGAACTCTGGCTGCTGGGTATTCCCTATGTGTGTGTGTGCTAAGGGGTAATGGATGCTAAGGGGTAATGGAATATGAAATATTTTAAAAGCGTCCAACTCTGGCCACTGCACACGTCAAAGAACCCCAGGGGGTTGAAATTTCTGGAGCCCTCCACTATGGCGTCTCTCATGATCACAGCTGATTTTGGGGTGTATGACCCCGGAAATCAATTGCACTTCTTGTTCCCTGCCTTGTAAAGAAAGTAACGAAGGACAGTGCTTCCAAAGCTTGCCTGAGGAACTTCAACTAGCTTTCCCAGAAAATCTTCAGTGCCCTCTAGCAGAGGGGCTTCAGTGCCTTTCTGGTCACTGAAACAAAGTTGGGAATTAAATAGCTGCAGGGAAAAAATGGGGGGAGGGAAGTTTCAGGTACAAGTTCAGTGCAGGTCATTCTTGTGCTCATTGCCATGCTGTGAAGCATACAGTGTGTGGGATGGAGCTTTTAGCCATTCCTCTTTCCGCTCACTCAAACAAAAGCTCTGGGGTCCCTTTATTTAGCTTTTTTCATGCAACCCTGTTATGACAGTGTGATTTCCATGGCACTTCACTGTTGTTACAGTTACATGCCACTGTATTTGCTGAGTTAGTGTGGTATAATAATATACAGCAGTGTACCATGCAGTTTTTCTGAAGCTAATGTTGTTTTCTGTGGCAACTTTCATGTAGTCACTGTGCGTGTACTGTATCAGCCTTTTCTATTTAAACCACTTGTGTTCGCTTAATAAATATGTGCATCTCTCTTTCTCTTCTTTTTTTAGAACAAGCACGAAGTGTTGAAAGCCCAAGGTTAGTACATAGTACAAATTCTTTTCCCTCCTGATTGGAAGGAAAGCATTGAATGAAATGGTTTGTTAGACTGCCAGATTTTTTGTATAGTCTGTGAATTTGGCTTTGTTTTATAATTTGGTTAATGCTACATTGTTTTATTTAAAAAAATCAAATCCATTCATTATGAATGATTGCTGCAAACATTCCATTGCAAGCCTTTGATAGTTAAGAGGCACCATAGTTGTGTTGTATACTTCAAGAAAAAAATGCGACAAGTTCCTAAGGTAGGTGAGATCAGCAACCGCATAGTCACTGAAGATGTCATTGTCGTCTAAGAAGCATTGCTTATCTGTGAACCTCTGCTATATTAATTTATCTCTTTTTATGCTGTTTTTCAAGGGGCTGTGCAGCTCTTTTTGAAAATGCAGTAGACTTCGTTTAAGGTGAAGTCGAAGAGACCTTCGAAAACTTGTTCATCTGATCAGACGTTGCCCAAAAATGGAAGTGACAACTAGCCCTATGTTACTTATTAGTGAACCTTATGGCTGGTGTGTCCAAATATGTTGCTTGTGAAGTATGTTTACAATGGGAGACTAATTGTTAAAGGGGTAGATTCAAACCTCATTATAACAAAGATGAAGGGAAACTCACAATTACTTTTCTATATCTATTATTTAGTTGTATCTTATTGCATTATAATGAAGTTCGAGTGTACTTTTTTAAGAAGCATAACATTAAGAAGTGGACAGGGAAATGAAATTAATTTTATAATACAGTGAAACCACGATTATATGACATTCTCGGGATCGTGAAAAAGCATCGTAAAATGCGGGAGTCTATGCCCTTGAGTGCACCGCAATCCCCTTTGAAAGGAGAAAAATTGCGACAAATACGCTTTTCGGAAAACCGCATATTTTTACTGTATGTGTCATAAACTACCCCTCCTGTAATTATCAGCGCCTAATTCGTCCTAAAACTACTTCATATCAGATATATTACGAGCAGCGGCAGCTGCTGGTGCCGCTCAAACAAGCTCCCAAACAGCACAACTTTAAACGAGCGCCATTCACGCGCCATTCAACCGACCGGCGCCATTTTGGTTTTGTTTTGTTCGTGAAGTCGTGCGCTTTTGTCCACTGCCGTCGGCGGGAGCAGCGGTGGCATGGCGGAAGCATGGTTTGCACATGATTGGGGGGCTCACAGGGGCATTCGAGTACTCCCCTTTGAATGTGAAGCTGCGATTGCGCCAAGCGCGCGCTCCTCGAGATAGTGGGGAAACGTGCGGCCGCTACTGACTGCTGAGCAGGATGACGCGGTGACCTTCTCCGGTGGGTGCTCCGTGCGTCGTCTACTACGGTTAGGGTTAGCGCCTGCTTCGTGGTTGTCGCCACTATGTCTGCCTTTGTGTCACCGCGATGTCTGCTTCGCTTTTCATTATCACAGGAAGGAGATCGCGGGAGAGACATGGTTGGTCGGAAAGGATGAAAAGAAGGGGGGAAGACAACCGCGCCACTCTATGCCGCTGCTCGCGGCGCTGGCAGCCGCTGGGAGGGCCAGGGGAAGACGAACGAATGGCAGCGGAAAGCCGAAATGAACCGATTTCCCGAGCGGCTTGGCATGCGGAGGTGTGACGAAAGACGCCCACGGGCACTTCCCTTTTCTTCGCTGTTTGGTCACCCTGCTTCGCGTAGATCGTCGTGTAATGCGGGTTAGAAGTAAGATCGCATCGTCTAATTGAGATTTTTAATGCATTGTGTCTATGGGGCTTTCGCCGGGACGGGACTAATCCGTTGTAAAACGGGGTTCCACTGTATGTGTGCATCCCGGCATACTTCAAGACACAGAAGTAGTAGGCAAGATAAAATGTGGCGAAGATTGTACTACACCTAAAGGAAAAGTAATTAAATTAGCTACTAAAAGATACTCAAATTTGGGTATAATCAAAGCGAAGAACAAAGAAATTAAAATTGCCCTGAAGAACAAATTCGAAGCCTTAGACTAAAATGAAGATATAGAACAAAAAATAAAACCATAACATAAGGGACCTCTGTAGTCATCGAACAGCTGAGTTTCCGGCCTGGCGAATGCCTTTGTCTCTTTATTGCGCATCCTTTTATGCACAGCCAACATATCAACATCGACAGATAACACAGATAAGTCATTAGTGATGTCAGTAGGGTTAGTAACACCCTCTACGTGGGGCCCTTTACACCACATCCCCCCTTGTCGAAGATGTGGGCAAAACACTGGATAATTACAAGTCCAATTTCTTTGCGGAATGACAAGTCTTCCAGACCGGGTATACCGAGGACAACCACATGGAGTCGCGGTGCGAGTTAGAGTCTGTCTGTCTGCATCTGTAGAAGGAGGCACATTTTCTTGGGTAACCACATTGGGTTTTGCACGACCTGGAGAAACCGCTCAACGTGACGCGTCACTCTGCAGTTCTCCCACACTGTCAGTTGTCGCTTCTGTCTCCGGCCCTGGTGACGACGCCTTTGAAGCAGGAACCGGGCCACGATCGCCAAATGGCGCAAGCAGATGACGGTTGCGCTGTGTCACACTGTTCAGCGTCTCTACCACGTAGCATCTCGGACGATGACCTCGGCTCTGCACCCGAGCAGTACACCTAGAATCTGTAACCCAGACGTCCTGACCTGGTTGCAGAATAGGCAGGGGGTGAGGAAGCACAGTGAAGGCGGTTGTAGTCTTTGGTCTGCCAGCGCTTAGCCTCTTCGTTAAAGCAGTAATTTCCAATATGCTTGACGTCCCGCGCAGGGTCTGCACTTCCGGAAACTGTGAGTAGTAGTCAACTACTAATAAGCAGTCCTGGCCTTTAAAATGGAAGATGTCAGCACCTACCTGTTGCCACAGGAGCTCAGGTGTACCCGTCGCCAAGATGGGCTCTGCCCTCTGCTGTCTCATCGTTGCACACTGTTTGCAGTTTTCAACCACTTTGATCCTGCGACCTATACCAGACCACCACACCAACTCGCGGACCCTGGCCTTTGACCGAGCCACTCTGAGATGATCTCGCGGATCAAAGCCAAGACTTCTGCTTGAAAAACTGCAGGAACAACCAGCCGACCGCCTTTCGCCAGAATCGAATCGGCAACCGAAAGTGCAACCGAAAGCTTGCCGTGATGATAGTCCACCGGTGTACATTCCTCGTCGGTTTCCACAACCAGTTGCACATAGTTTTCAACTGAACCAATTGCAGCATCCGATGACAGAAGCAGAGCTCTTGACAGCTTGTCGCTAACAGCTTGCCCGGAGCATACAGCACCTTGAACTGGTAGCGCATCAGCTTGAATTAGGTACCCAGAACAATTAGTGGCTGCCCTCCAGGGCCCGTTAGCTCGGCTTCTTGAGCGTCAAGTTATGCCGGTATTCCCGAGAATGTGCTCAGTGCAAAAGAAACTTCAGCGCCACTATCAACCTTGAACTTGAGCAGCGACCCATTGACTTCAGCGTCGGCATACTTGGCCCGGGGCAAGCCAGCTGATGCTATCTCGTTTAGTCCTGTAGCCGACACCGAGGAACAACATACTGCCGCAAAATGGCCTGTCTTTCAGCACTTGTTACAGAAAGCTCGTCGGGCCAGGCATTCTGTTCTCAGGTGGCATGCTCTACCACAGAAATAACACTTGCCCCTTGAGACTGATGGTGGTGTTTTGGCTTTTGCAGGAGGCCTTTGTTGTGGACGATTCTTCTTCACTTTACTTACGTCCACAGAGATGGCCAAAGATGCAGCACTCTCGATGGCGGAGTTACGCCTAACATGCTTCTTCTCGGCGTCCTCTTGCTGACACGCCTTGCTCAAAGTTCGAGACTGAGCTTTGAGCACCTGCACTATTTATCAGAAGCCCACGACAACACGGTCATGCACTAGCTTTTCCTTAACTTCTTTGGAAGGGTAGTTGCACTGTTGCGCCATAACCAAAAGTGCCGTGTAAAAAGCAGCCGCCGACTCACCGGATTGCTGTACTCGATGGTGAAACTTAGCGATTTTGTACAACTCGTTCACTGGATGGATGAAATAAGAGTTGAACTTGCCGATGACTTGCTTGAAATCCGCCATATCGGCCTCTGTAACTTGCAGCGAGGTAAGAATTTCTCTTGCCTGTAGATCCATGGTGTACAGCAGTGTGCGGACACTCACTTCTTCGTCGGCAGCATACAAGTGCGAAGCGTAGAGGTAATCTTCGAAATGGACGAGCCATTGATACCACTGCGCTGGGTTGCTGAAGTCGAAGGGCGGCGGAGATCTGAGGTTTGCCAGTGCAAACGCGGCAGTCGGCGTACTTGCCGGTGCACTTGGCAGAGTACCCTCCATCTTCCTGTCACTGTTATTCATGCCATGCCCGGACTGTTATCCTCGGTAGATATCTGCTGGCACGCCCCCTTCGCTGTTGCTGTCGAAGCACGCCCACTTCTGACACCGTTTGGAGATCTAACAGCTGAGTTTCTGGGCAGGCAAATGCCTGTGTCTCTATTGCGCATCCTTTTATGCACAGCCAACATGTCAACATCGACAGATAACACAGATAAGTTGTTAGTGATGTCAGTAGGGTTAGTAATGCCCTCTACGTGAGGCCCTTTACACCACAATCTCTATAAAACAGTGATGGAAGTCGCAGGTACAAAGCTCGGCAAGATCTAAGCAAGTTGTCCCATACTACTAAAGACTTAATAAAGAAATGTCAGCAAATGAAATTGACTTTAGGAAAAGGTGAAATAGTACTGCAGAACTGTCAAAGCTGATCAATGAAGCTAGGCAGAGGGTAATGTGAAAGAAATAGAGCAGTAGAGAGAGGTACCAGCCTTAAATCGGCCGAGAAGCTACACTTCAGACAAAACAAAAATGCACGTGTTAAAGGAGTACTGACACGAATTTTTGACATTCTCGTATTGTTGCTGTAAGTGAAAGCACTGGCGTGGAGAACCCCAAAAAGAGTATCATGGTGCCTTGCAACGCAATGAGTGTATTTTTAATACGGCTCCCTTAAAAGCCCACTTTCGGTTTCGATTTCGAGGGGGCGGTTTCCTAGTGACGTGTCAACAGAGTCGGACTACGTCTATGTCACGTAGGGACAGCAATTCGTGATAGCATCGCCGCAACTCTGTCGTCTGTGGTTAGTTACACGTGGGGCACGCAAACGACATTTTCACGGTCGTCCAGTGACTCTGACAGCGATATCAGCGATTTTTGAGAGACTGTGCTTAAACGTCATCGCAGTGTCCATTGCGCTGGGGCTGGCTTGTAGTGCTGTTCGACGAAAACTTTAAAACCAAACTAAAATATTTTGTACGTGTTTCCTGGCTTCCGCGTGCGGAGGGCGTTAACTATACATGACTAGAAAATGTATATATTTTGCGCCGCCGCAAAAACGTGTCAGTATTCCTTTAAAAGGTAAGCAGGATAACATCAACAACTTCAGTGGAACAGGGAAAGCAGCAAAGGATTTTTACTTTGAAACTGCAGCTCTCGAAATAGACCATGCAATCTTAGTAGAAATAAGATCGGAGAGCAGTGAGGTTCCACGTATAACTACCGACACTGAGAAAAGTTATCAATGGCATGTCTCACTGTAAAGCAGCAGGTGAACGCTGCATAGCGGTGGACTTGATCAAAGACGGAGGAGATAATATATTTCAGAAATTTGTGCTGCTCTTCACAGAATGTATCCAGACATCTAGTGTACTGTTTAGCTGGAAAAATGCTAACATTATCCTAATACCAATGATGCTAGAGATAAACCTCAACGTAGCAAACTTCAATTTAACAAAATCCCCAATGTTAAGAAGTAGTTTCTGTAACTTCGCGCCCATAGAACACCATGTATATTTAGCCTCCATATAACGAAGTAAATTTCGCTGGACTTTCAATGTAAAGAAATCTTGCTGATTTAAAGCCAACTTCAAAGCTAACGGAGCTGTGCCGTGATCTTAAGGGGGGGGAAGCTGAAAGTCGAAAAATCACGCCAGACGCGATTTTTGGAAAACCGCATACTTGGGCTCAGCGTATACAGTAGAATATCGATGATACGAATTCGTAGGGAGCACATAAAATATTCGTATAATTTCAAATTCGTATGAGCCAAAACAAGTTAAAGCTGATCATGAAGATGTACAAGAACTTTATTGGGGTCAACTACTTCTTGCTGAAAAAGTCCATGATGTTCTTTTGAACTTTTTGAACTTGCTGTCCCTCAAGAAAGCCGCCTAAAAGGAATAAAACCGTGCTACGGTTTCTTCACTCACGCTGCCGGTGCTTACGGTGCGACACAGTACACAGAGGGTTTCAAGGTTTTCCAACGTTGACGGAAGGAGATCACACTCACCGGCATCTTCACCATCACTCTGACTCGGTATCCTTCGCCTCATCGACCAATTCTTCGATGGATCGCAGCCCACAGGTGGCTATGTTGTCATCTGCGGTGACGAAGTCTCGCGCCAAAGCTCGAGTTTCAAGGTTCTCCCAACCCTCGATGTATAAATCGTAGTCAGGCTCTTGGTTTTCTTCCGTTGGAGCCGCATCCGATTCCGCGAAAAATCCACACTTGCGATCGTGTGCTGGGTCACATTATCCCAGGACATGGCCAAGAAATGTAACGCGCCAAGCAGGCTAATTCGCAAATTTTCATCCTTGCGCTTAATCTTCGCCAGGAGCCTTCGCACAAGCAATCTCTTGAAATGGTGCTTCACATTTCAGATTATTCTAGCATCCAGCAGCTGTAGACGGCTCGTGGTGTTTGCGGGCGGGAACCTTATTGCGACATTGCTGAAGTTGCAGTCTTTGGGATGGGCCGAACACTGGTCGACGAAAAGCAAAATTTTTCTGTCGTTCGTGGGAAAAAATCTGCAGTCAAAAATCTGAGTCAGTCGCTCGCATGAAGCAGTCATTTCGCGCATTCGTGTCATCCGCAATGGCTGGGGAAGTTGTTCGTATAACACTGAATGACGGCGCATTTTATACAACGTAGTCCGTCCAAAACAACATTAAAATTCGTATCATTACGAAATTCGCATCAACCGTAATCATATCATCGAGATTCGACTGTAATATACTACCTATTCTATAATTATCAGCGTCTAATACATCATAAAATTACCTCAAATCACGTATATAGCGAGCCGCAGCAACCTCTGCGGCGGCCAAACACACGCTGAAATATCCCAACTTCGAGCGAGCGCCGTTATTGCGCCGTTCAACCTACGGGCGCCATTTTGGTTTTGTTTTGTTCATAAATTCCTGCGCTTTTTTTTCTTCCGCTGTCAGCGGGAGTGGTGGTGGCGTGGTCAAAGCCCTATTCGCTTATGATTGAGAGCTTGCGGGGGCTTTCGAGTTTCCCGTGTCTCCGACGCGAAGCCGCGGTTGGGCTAAGCACGCGCTCCTTGAAGAAGTGAGGGAACGCGCGACTGCCTGTCTGCTACGCGTGATGGCGCGCCGTTCTCCTCCGGCGGTCGCTCTGTACGTTGCCTGCTGCGGCTAGGCCTAACGCTTGCTTCGTTGCTGTTGCCGTACGGCTGTCCTTTGCTTTCCGCTTCGCTTTTCGTTATCGCGCACGGCGCTTTCTGAAGTCTCCTCCGCGTTACAGTCTTCTGTCACGCCTTCACGTGATAAGCGCTCTGCACTTGCAAGATCGTATCATGGTCGTACACGCCGGTAGTCATGGGTGTGACGACGTGCCCAGCTCCTGTGAGGTGGCCGATGCGACTGACACACTGAGGCACTTCGCGGGCTCTATGAGGGACGAAGCGGCTGTGCAGTCGTGGGCCTATGAATGGCGCATAATGCCGTTGTCGATGGCCAAGAAGGCCCAAGAAAAAGTGACTGATTACTTCAACCGTAAATAAACGTTTTTCCATGCGTGGCATGCAACCGCAACACGTTTTTGGAATTTTATTTGCATACTAAGAGACTAGTTTCAACGTAATAAAGTGCCAATTTTTCAGACTTCGCTATATCGAGGTCGAACTGTACTGCTGCACCAATTGTGCCGAACTGCACCAAAACGCTGAGGCAGCTACATGATGCTACATTTGCCTGAAATTTGGGGAATTTGCTCCAATGCTGCACCCAAAGGGATGCACTGACTTTCAGAAATGAAACTACAGCTACTCAACGTAGCCCCTTTGACAGCAGCATTGCGTACAAAAGCTATTAACAGGACTCTTCATTAGTTTAGCAGGGTTCGCACAGACCCTTGAAATCCTTGAATGTCCTTGAATTTGATAACATTAATTCAAGGGCCCTTGAAACTCCTTAAATATAAGTGAGCTCCTTGTAATCCTTGAAAATTTAGTGGACTTTGCTTCAATATAGCAAATGAACGACGTATTTCCGTAAGTCGCACTTATTTCAAAAACGCGTTTACTGAGGAATGTTCACGAAAACATGTAGTCTTGACAGGAGAGCAATAGCAGCAAGTTTCGGTTTTGAAACCGGCAGCGCCTGCGTCGTCTGGCAACAAATGCGAGCCAGAAATCCAATCCAATCCAACGCAAGTTGTAGTAACGGTCAGTCGGTCGGTACTCGGTATCCTCGGTCCGTGCCAACGTTACTGGATGGTCCGTGCGTCGGCCTCGCGCGTCATTTCTCGGCGAAAGTTCGCGTTTGTGCTGTGTGCAATGCCTGCACCTTTACTTTGACAGGATGCCAGGCAGAAAGTGCAAGTTTCAGTCTGCGTGGCTGGAGCACAGCGAATATCGTCACTGGGTGAGGCTGGAGACAAGCGACCCTTATCGAGCGAAGTGCGCAGTATGTCAGAAGTCTGTCGAAATTGCAACAATGGGGGAGTTGGCGTTGAAGAGCCATCAGAAAAGTGCCAAGCACCGATCCGAAGTTGCGGCAGGCGAGGGCTGCTCTTCCGTCACGAGTTTTTTGCAAGCGGCAAACGTCACAGAAACGACTTCTCAGCGGGAAAACACGAAAACATCCTCTCGAGCTGCGACCTTTGACGAAGACTGCAGAAGGCATGCCTCCGTGATTGAAGCCGAAATTTTGTGGACGATGAAAGTTGTGTCTTCACACTACTCATACAGCTCCAGCGGATCAGTTTCCGAGTTGTTCCGAAAGATGTTTCCGGATAGCGATATCGCGAGAAGCTTCACTTGTTCGGAAAAAAAATGCGCGTACGTCGCGTGCCATGGTCTGCGCCCGTTTTTCGCTTCTCAAGTCTTGGACATGATGGAGAAATCTGAACATTTTGTTGTCCTTTTTGATGAAACGTTAAACGAACACCTGCAAAAGAAACAGCTTGATGTTCACGTGAGACTGTGGAACAATTCTGAGGTGACAACAAGGTATGTGACATCGGCATTCATGGGCCACAGCACAGCGGACGACCTCATGAATTTGACGGAAGCGCTGGCGTCCTTTCCGATGAGCAAAATTGTTCAGCTTTCCATGGATGGCCCCAATGTCAACTGGAGCCTTTTCCACAAGTTCCAGCAGCACATGAAAAATGACTTTCAAGTTCAGTGTTTGGATATTGGATTGTGTGGCCTTCACACAGTGCATAATGCCTACAAAGCTGGAATGCATGCAACGGGCTGGCCAGTTGACACATATTTGTCCAGCTTATTCTCACTCTTTCATGATGCACCGGCCAGGCGAGAAGATTTTATTCGAGAGACAGGGAGCAGTGTGTTTCCACTTCCTTTTGTATCTCACCGTTGGATCGAGAACGTGCCCGTACTGGAAAGAGCCCTGGCCACATGGGAGCACTTGAAGCAATACACTGAAGCAGTGAGTGGCCGCAGGCTGCCCGTGTCAAAATGCAGAGCGTATGAAAACGTCAGTGCTTTTCTAAATGACCAGCTTGCACTTGCAAAACTGAACTTTTCCCTAAATGTTGCCATGGTTGTGCAGCCTTTCCTGACTGTTTTTCAGAGTGATTCACCCAAGACGTTTTTGTTGGCAAAAGAACTTGAAAGTGTTCTGAGGAGCCTTCTGTCAAGGTTCGTAAAGTGCTCTGTAATGACAGAAGCCACCAGCATCACGAAGCTGCTGCGAATAGATGTTGAAGATGCTGCCGTTTACACAGAACTTGAAAAGGTGGATGTTGGACGTGCAGCTGAGAAGATTTTGAAATGCTGCAAAGCGAGCGCCAAGTGTATTCTTGAGTTTAGGTACGAGTGCCGGAAGTTCCTCATGAACATGATCCTGAAAGTCATGGAGAGAAGTCCCCTGAGGTACCCTGTGGTTCGTGGGTTGTCATGTTTCGACCCCACAGAGATGTCCAAGACAGACACGTGCCTTGGGAAGCTAAAAATTGGGCTTGACTGCCTAATCGACAACAAGCTTCTCTCTGAGCACAAACGCGACATTGTGTGCACACAGTACATTCAGTTTTGTCTAGAAAAACGGCATGAACTACAAAACTATGAAAAAGATCATGAACGTCTTGAGAGTTTTTTCGTGCGGCTGCTGAAGCATGATGCTTCATTCTCGCAGTTATGGGCTGTGGTGAAACTACTTCTCCTCCTGAGCCATGGGCAGGCCTCAGTGGAAAGAGGCTTCAGCATCAACAAGCAGGTTGCAGTCGAGAATTTGGCAGAGCTGTCGTATATTTCTCAACGAGTTATCTGCGAGGTTGTGGAAAGCCATGGTGGCCTGCTGAACGTTCCGATTTCAAAAGAGTTGAAGGCGTCAGTGCGGCAAGCCCGGCATAGGTACGCTGCATACCTAGACGAACAAAAGAAACAAGCACTGTCACGGCAGGCAGCTTCAAAGAGAAAAGAGCTGGAGCAAGAGCTTGATAAGATGCACGGAAGGAAGTCAAAGCTTCAAAAAACTCTCAAGTGCCTGCTGGAATCTGCGGACCGTTTTTCGGAAGAAGCTGAAGCGAAAAACGACCTTACCTACTTAGCTTCTTTGGAAAAAGAAATCCATGCGAAAACTGCGCTGCTTCCATAAGTCTTGTAAGCAAATAAAATTTTCCTAACACTCCTTGAATTTTGCCATTTTTCATCCTTGAAATCCTTGAAAACTCCTTGAATTTTCAGTCAAATATTCTGTACGAACCCTGGTTTAGCATATGCGTTATTTAATGCCATGAAACACTCAGTAGTTCAGTTGCGATCGGCTGCACCCCAGTTATTTCAGACTATCCTTGAAGTGCGCTTAGTTTGAATCATTGCAAGTGCGCAACATGAAAAAGCGAAAGTGACGTGAGCATGCAGCCAAAACAAGCCGGCGCATTACGAATCACCATCATCATCTGCGTAAACCATGCTTACCACTGTGTGTGACATTGCGTTATCCTAACCGTCTTTGTTTTTTGTTTCCCCCCCCCCCCCCCCGTAAAACAGGGTTGTTGACCAGGATCGCATTAGCGACGGAGCTGGGAGGGTACATCTGCAGCGGACGCAGCAAACTAGTTATTTGGCGTGTGTGAACTGTGCGAACACTTATCTATGATTGCGTCAATAGTGGCCACTTTGTTGTACAGTGGCTGCGGCATACAGCAGTTGCGAGTTTTGTTATGCTCAGATGCTGAGGCCGTGCGCATGCGTTAAGAATTGTGTGGTTGCTACCTATGATTGCGTCGACAGCGGCTATTGTCACATGCTGCTGTGTGGTGTGCAGCGGTTTGGCAGTCAGTATAGTTTTTATTTGTCCCTGCGCGCCTCCCTTTAGAAGTGCATACACTGAAGGCATCGCTGGTGACCACAGTTTCTTCTGCAGTGGAAGGGGCGTAATTTCCTTTTGACTCTGTGTAATGTCATGAAGTTGCGTGGCAGAAGCTGTTCTAAACGAAGAGTAATTCTGCCACAGTCCGCATGCTGGCTGTAGCAACAGACACGGAGAGACGGGGAGATGAGGAGAAGGAGAAGAGGGATGCTGGGTGAACGCCATTTGTCAGGGCCTTGCACCACACTTGCTGCTAGAGTGAAGTCACAAAATGACAAGAAAGGCATCTTTTACACTGTTGTTTTGCAAAATAAGAACAAGGTTTCCTTTTTCAGTCATAAAATCAGAGTGCATCAATTTGGCAGACACTTGTTTATTCTCTTGGTGCTAACAGTATTTCAGTTCTGGTGCCCTTAATCCCAATTAACAAGCTGCAAAGATAGATATTTTCAAAAGGAAGTAAAGGCTGTAAAGAATATGCTGATCATCTAAAGTCAAAGAAGTTTGGTGAACTTGAAAGTGGCAATTCTTTTCTTGCTGGAGGCAAATCCCAACTTGAGGCAGCCATTCAAAACGTGGTCTTAGGTGAACCACACTCGTGTGATGTTCTCATTGTTTCTTTCAGCAATATCCTTCATTTTTAGTGTAAGCACTATTATGAATTTGTGATTCATCCCTGTTGCCCCTGTCTGTAAGACTTGGTGCTCAGGTTTTGTCATTGGCGTGCTCGTGCATATTTGCAGGCCAGCAATAAAGAGCTGCGTCAAGAGCTTTATATTTTTATTATGCTTGAACAGTGCAGCACATCACGCTCTCTTGTGGTTCGTGTGCCATGAAGGCAGCTTGTTTGTTTTGCAATTACTTTTGTCAGCGCATGCTCCGAGAGGCAGTTCTGCTGTTCCAAAAAGCAGTTTTGCCTGCCCTGAAAGCTATTCCAACAGGACCTAGGCTGGTAGCATCACTGTAATACATAAGAAAGGTGACATAAAAGAGCTAAATAATTACAGACCAATTAGCCTGCTCCCAGTAATATACAAGCTACACTCAAATCTTGTTAATTTGAAATTTGTGGGGCTAGAAAATTTGTTAGAATTAACTGGAGTTCGAACTAGCGGGAGTCCCGTTAAATAGCAGTACAGCACATTTTCAATATTTGATATGCATGTGGGATAAAGTACTCTGTATTGCACATCCTTTGGGGTGCACTGTCATTAACTACGCACTGTGGAGATACGGTATATGTAAAGGTGAGGACGCAAACTTAAAAGGTGGTGCACATTTACGCGCTATGAAACATGGCGCGAAGGTAGCACCGCCTGCATTATGACACCCATGCCCCACATACAGCACAAATAGCTATATGTGTGCATGAAAGCACCTGCCCTCAAGAACATCTTGGCCAGTAATGCATTGTGCCCGAACAGACCACCGCTCGCAGCGCCAGTTGTTCCATGCGTCGCGGCAGTGCCTATAAGAACACAAGAGGCTATTGCCGCAGCGTGCATGCAACAACACAAGGGGACGTTACGTATGAAAATGCATTTACGCAGCTCGAGCATTAAAATAATCAGCCACCTGCTATTGGGTGTACCTTTTTCAATGCAACTCCCACAGCATGTACTGGAGCCCACCCAAGAGCTCCAGTGCAGTGGGGTGCAGAGTCTACATAGCCATAGAATGAGGGATAGCATTCTCGCAGAACTGCGCGACCGTGCACCGGCACCCGGCGCTGTGGCGTCATGTTGCCGTAAAGTGGATGAGTAGAACTGTGAGCAAGGGGAGGTGGCTGGGTGGGCTGGATATTTGCTTTACACATGCCACATCTATTGCGCACCATTTGCAAGCGTGCCTCCACAGTTCCCTTCCGCGAACAGTAGGCCAGTCCAAACCACCGATATCACATTTCTTCAGAAGAAGGGGGGTGGAGGCGGAGTTGCACTCATGGGAGAGAGGAAAAGGAGCGTGCCTGACTGCGCCTCCACAAGCACACGAGGCGATGCCTGCAATGTCCCATAGCACGTAGTGATACGTGAAGCGAGGTTGCGCGACTTCTGCTAGATGCTTTAAAAAATGTATGTAGATCGAGCACGTGGCTATGGGATTGCGGCGCTGCTGGGCAGCCAGTGGTGCATTAAACTTTGCCGTTTGGCTTGGAATTGCATGAAAATTAGTCTGTGTGGCTGGGCAATTTTGTTCAAGTTAACCGTGGGGCGTGTTTCAGATTCGCATTGGCGAGAGTTTTCCCCCATTAAAATACATGCCACTTTGCCGGGACCAATGGACCAGTTCGAGTTATCCGGCAGTTTGAATTATGCGAGTTCGAATTAACAAGGTTCGACTGTATTTACAAAAGTAATTTTTGCTACGATAAGAGAAACACTAACCAAACAAGAGAGCAAGCTGGTTTTAGGGAAGGTTACTCAACAATGGACCACAGTCATGCTAATTGAGAAGTTCGCTGAATATAACAAACCTTTTTATATGTCCTTTATAGACTATGGGAAAGCATTTGATTCCATAGAAATTCAAGCAGTTCTAGAAGCATTACGTCGACAAGAGGCACCTGAGGTATACGTGTAAACCATAAGTTACATCTTCGAAGATAGCACAGCCATCCCAATCCTCCATGACAAGAGCAGCAAAGTTTTGATCAAGAGAGCGGGTCAGACAATGATATATGATCTCCCCCGATGTTATTTTCTGCATGCTTAGAGGAAGTGTTCAAGCGTCTAGACTGGGAAGAAAAGGCGATTAGATTGACAGAGAATATCTCGGCACTTTGGTTTGTAGACGGCATTGTGCTCTTCAGCAGTGACGGCGACTAACTACGAAATGTGATTGATGACCTAAACTGTGAAAGTGTTAAAATAGGACTAAAAATGAATAGGCAGGAAACCAAAATTATGCAGAACAGCATAGTGAAAAAATGGGAATTTAAAATTAGCAGTCAACCTTTAGAATGTGTGAGCAAGTACATATAACCAGGACAATTACTAACTGGGGAGCCTACCAATGAAAAAGAAAATTTTTCATATTAGCATAGGGTGTAGTGCATACAGTCATGACCAGAAACTGGCTACAGTCTCTAAAGTGAAAAGTATTTAATCACTGCATCCCTGGTACGAACATATGGTGCGGAAATCTAGAGGGTAACAAAAAGAACTCTAGATGAACTTTAGGAGCACACAGCGTGCAGTGGAACAAAAGATGATGATGGTAGGTGTTATGTGAGGAGATATGAAACAAGCAGATTGGGTAAGGGACAAGCAGGAGTTGATGTTTTTATATCAATTAAAAGAAACAAGTGTAAGACATGCCATACGGAGGACAGGTAACAAATGGGCAGTAGGAACAACGGAATGGATACAAAGAGAAGGAAGACTCGGCAAAGGCAGGTGAAAGGTTAGATGGGGTGATGAAACTAATGGTGTATTCGGATGGTCATTTTCGAGCGATCTAGAGCGCTCTGAAAAGTGGGTACACATTCGGTTGGTAGAAGTCGAGCGCTCGAATTATCCTTGGTTGGTTCTTTGGGAGCGCCAGCCTCTGACTCTGAGCGCTCCCGCCCGCTCTGGCTTCAAGGTGAGAGCGTCGGAGCGATCTGGCCAAGAGACGGGTCGCGTGACACCAGCCGCCGCGGTAGCCGACAGGTGGCAGCGTGAGCGCGCACCTCTGAAGTGGACTCTATAGGACGTTTTTGTGCATCGTTCGCGTTTGTGGGTTTGTTTTCGTGGCGCTTTTGAGCGTTTGCGTGGCCTTCCTAACTGCACCATTTCGAAACGGAGGTGGCTTCTCAAAGCGGAGGAAACGTCAATGCTGCTCTTACAGCACTGCACAATTACAAGCCAGTATTTTCTCTCGCGAGGTTTTGATCAACTTACCTTCACACATCATCCGAAAAACGGATTGCGCTGGGCTAAGTGGCGTATCACTGCGTCCAGACATTACAGAGCTGGCGACTGCACTGGATGACGCACGATGCGCCGCACGATGTGTTGTTTACGCGGCGGCTTCCCGTGCTGGCTGCGTGGTGGCGCTACAGGCGCTACTCTGAGATGCCCTTACGTATTCAGTTGGTACGCTGCGCCTCTCGCTCCGATTGCAAGCTAACCTGCATCTGCTAACTCCGAGCCAGAGGACTGGAGCGACCAACCGAATACACCATAAGATATTTGCTATCATGAGCTGGAACCAACTTGCTCTGGATAGGAATTGGAAATCATGGGAGAGACCCTTGTCCTGCAGTGAATGTACAATAGGCTAATGATAATATCTAAAATGAAGGTTTCTAGCATTCTTGCAAGGTTCTAGCGTTCTTGCAAGCCGAAAATTTTTCTGCTGCAACAGCAGAAATTTCTGCAGCAATCTCCTAGTTTTCCTGCTACAAAAGCTGTGCCAAAACACCAAAAGCCACATCCATCACAGGTGATGCGTTTGGATGTTTTTGGTCATTCCTGATTGGTCCGACACCTCTCAGGAACTTTACCTCAGTTCTGGCAGATGTGACCACGATCTCATGTAGTTACAAATTAAGACATCTTCATCTGTTATGCGTTACGATGATTTGGCCAGAGCATTGTGCTGTATGATCTCAAAAATGGCATACATTTGGGTGTATTTCTGACGAAACAGTAATCATTGTCTTAATTGCTTCCATTTTCTTTCTCAGAAACTGTGCACTTGTTACTTTGCCATGACTGATGGATGCTGTGTTCCTCTAACAGCATGCATGCCATTTGTGACCTGGAAGTACTATGCATGTGGCGATAGTAGAGGCACGTGAAATAGGCTATAATGTTGCTCTTGTATAGGAATAGAACGAAGTACACCGCTTGTGATGTAATGGCAAATAATAAAAATAACAAATTTCATCCCCATTCTATGCCTTAGCCTGTGTTTATGCAAATGCTAATTGGCAAACACCTTTTTGCAGCCTTGAGCGTGACATGATGTGCACTGGCAGCAAAGGCCTTCTCACCAAAATAGTTGAAGTACTCAAGAAGGAAGCTGGTAGCTCCACCTTTAGGTAAGTATTTGTTTACACTTGTTTCTGGATTGCCTTTTCTTTTTTCATTCTCCCATTTTCTGATTGTATTTTCATACAAGCTGCTGGCAGCCTGCCTCATTTTTTTATTAATACTATGTGTGCTTGTTAATTTACACACATGAAGCCAAAAAAAAAAGTGCAAGCTAATTCGGACATTGTTTCAACTTGTTTTGAAGGCGAAAGCCTGGTGACCTTGAAAAGAAACTGCGTAGAGCCTAGTGGTACCAGAAATACCACGTGACCTGTACGGAAATGCATGGAAATGCCTATAACCATTCATACGTGTTGCATACCTGTTGTGACCTTCAGGAGATGGAAGCGTACGCAATGTACCTGCACACTGCATCCCAGGATATGTGGATGTGCACCACACAGGATGTTATATGGAGTGAAGACCTGATGCGCGTTATGCATTAAAAGGGTTAAGTTCTATCATATGTCGAGAATTTTGACCTGCATCACCAAATGTGCAGCAGGCTTTTGCCTTCAAGTGTTACAAAGGTGTAACATAAGCCAGTTTTTCTTTTTGTGGGCGGTTGACTTTTTTTAATTTTGTGTTCTTAAACATGCAGGTCTGAGAGTTAGACATTTAATATGAAAGAGCATTCTAAGGTCATTCGAGAACTTTGGTGTTTGTGTGTGTATGTATGTGTACGTGTGTATGTGTAAGTGCCATTTCGCGTTTAATATTTGCACGAGTTTTGACGAGCTGTTATGTTAATTGGTGTTTTTTTTTAAACTTACCTGTTCAGTAACAGTGAAATTACCAGTTTTCCAAAAGTGACTATCATATCAGACGTGGTTATGCAGATGTGATAGCGCTGTGCTTGTCACCATACAGTGTATGCTAGCAGCTCATGGAATTTGTTCATGTCTCTGCATAGGTCGGCAGTGTGGGAGAACACTCACTCACACTCACTCACCATAATTTTTCCAGGACCCGCACTCACTCGCACTCATGCTCACTTCCACTCACACTCACTGGCACTCACTCGCACTCGCACTCACGTCTATGGAATGAGTGTGAGTGAGTGCGCCGACCTATAGGTCGGCAGTGTGGAAGAACACTCACTCACACTCACTCACCATAATTTTTCCAGGACCCGCACTCACTCGCACTCACACTCACTTCCACTCACACTGACTGGCACTCACTCGCACTCGCACTCACGTCTATGAAATGAGTGCAAGTGAGTGTGAGTGAGTGCACTCATGAGTGAGTGCGCCGACCTATGCGTCTCTGTTTGGCTAATTGGAAACAATTGGAACATAGTCATATACAGTTAAACTTCATTATAATGAAATTCTCAGTATACAGGGTGTCTAACGACCGGGAAAACCGGGAAAAGTCAGGGAATTTTTAGCCAGCGGGAAAAGTCAGGAAATTGTCAGGGAATTCGTCAGTCAAGCGAGACACGTCAGGGAAAACAGTCTTGGGGCCTGCCCACACTACTAATGACTCGCACAGCCGATCGCTTTGGGCGAAAAGCTAGCGTCAGGGGAATGAAATTTCCATAGAAGGACGATAGGAGGTGTCCAAATTCCATGCTCAGTTTGCTTTTTTTTTTATGTAGGGAATCTTGAAGGCAATGCATTTTCGTAGCAAATCTTGAAGGCGATGCACTTTGGTAGCAAATCTTGGAGGCGATGTATTTTGGTAGCCAATCTTGGAGGCAATGCATTTTGGTAGCGAATATTGAAGGCAATGCTTTCTTACGACGTCAAGAGCCAAAATTAAGTAATCGAAATGTAATACGGCATGTTTTCGACGTTACCTATTTTTGAGCCATCGTTTGCACGCACTGACCTCTACTAAAATTAGTTTGCGCGTTCTGGCTGCAGAGGCAGGGTAACGTAGCATATCGAACCGAGCCACGACAAGCCGCACGCAATAAATCCAGCATGGCGACGTCCCTTTGTTGTACCACAGCCTGTGGTTGTACAGTGCGACTAGGCTCTACTACGACTGAAACTGTGTGAATTGTGAGCTTTGCGTTTTCGCGGACGGTTTCCTGGAGTTCCTGCGTAGTGCGAATTGTGGTGTGCGACGTTGTCCGCGACTAGGTGCTTCTGTGATTTGAGGTGAACATATCCGTATATTTCTGTGACGACATATTCCGGAGAGAAGAAATGTGTCGGACCTGCAGCATTTCCGACGCGAGTATCAGTGTCGCGCGCTGCTTCTCAGTGCTGCGTTTCGGTGTCGCGCGCCGCAACATATGTTTTATCGAAGATGTCAGGAGGCAAGAAGTGTTCCTTTAATGCGGACTGGGCGAACCCAAGTGTCTCCCGACTATGCAAGTTGGATTAGGCCTGTGGAAAATGATCCGCACGAAGCCATGTGTACAGTTTGCCGGAAAATGTTTTCGCTGACCAACATGGGTCACAGAGCTGCTTCAAGTCATACCTCTAGCAAGAAGCACATTGGTGCATTGAATTTTATCAAAAGTGCTTCCCAGCCAAAGCTATTGTCATTTTTTAAGAGCCCGACGAACGCCTCGCCTATCAGTAGCGCTGGATCTGCGCCTGCAGCTCTGATTAAAGAGCTACAAGAAAAAAAGCAAAGGCTGCTCAGTGAAGCGCAACTTGAAGCTTCCATTCTTCAAGACGAGATAAACTCTCTCAAACCCTAATTGATTATGAGGGCAGTTGCAATAAATGGTTTCCTCTACAATGAAATGTGTTTTCTGTATACCCTTTTTATATGCTTCACGGACCATTTCCACAAAATGGTGTCTGTTGTATAGGTCAGGGAATTTTAGCTAAAATGGTCAGGGAAAACCTGGAAAAGTCAGGGAAATTGAATTCTCCAATTTGCTAGACATCCTGGTATAAGAAAGCTACTTGTACGTTAATTGATGTCAATAGAACACCGTGTATTTTTTTTACCTCCAACCAACGAAGCATTTTTATCCGCAATTTCAATATAACGATGCTTAAGTGCTGCTTTTGCCAGTGGTCAGATTAGCAAGTTGCATGTGGTTTTTGCAAACATAATTTTCAAATAGACCAATCTCACTGCAGTGTTTCACCATGCTATCACTGCCGCGGTGCATGCCGGAACTTGTAGTTCTGCGGCACTCGTGGTACATTCAGTTGCCTGTCTGCTGCAATTCGCAAACGGGGTTAATGAGCTTCAGCGTCTTTATTTTGATGTTTGATAAGTTGTGATGGTTGGGTTTACGGGCCATTGGCCAGGATGCTATAAGAACAGCCTGAAACAAACACACGGATTTCAGGTGTTCAGGCAAGTATTCAGGCAAACCTGAGTACTTGCCTGAACACTCACCTCCTTGTCATCAGAGCAGGGGGAGCAGAGAGGATGCTGAAAACAGCCTCATGTATTGTATTACACACTCTGCAACCAACGTAGTTCAGTATTTCCCTTTCCCGTGCCATGTGCCAGCACCCACTTTGATGTTTTTGTTGTCACAAAGTACCAAGTGCGAAACTTGTAGCCGTAGAAGTGGTTGTACTTATGCAATGGGCTCTCGCTTATCTTGGGAAACTGGTGTCGCCAACAAGTGTTGTATCTAGGTTAAATCCAGATAAGAACGAACAGGTGGTCCTTGTCACCATTTCTGATATTGATTTGATAAAATTTTGCTCCCAGAACAATCATTCTAAACTTCGTTCTGCAAAAAAAAAAAAAAGATTTTGTTTGTCCCTGAAAAAAATTGCAAACTTCGCCCTCTGAAGACACTTCCTGCCAATTTTGTGTGCACCTAATAAATAAATGGGGCACTTTTTTATTCCACTATTTTTTCCGAACAAACAAGTGAAATGCTACCTGATAAGTATCTTTGTACACTTTGCAGGGGGGGAAATGTTGAGGAAGAAAATGATATATAGCCCCGCTACGGTGGTCTAGTGGCTATGGTACTCGGATGCTGATCTGAGGGTTGCGGGATGGAATCCCGGCCGCGGCGGCTGCATTTCGATGGAGGCGAAATGTTGAGGCCCGTGTACTGTGCAATGTCAGTGCACGTTCAAGAACGCCTGGTGGTCAAAATTTCCAGAGACGTCCACTACGGCATCTCTCATAATCAAAGCTGGTTTTGGGACGTTAAACCCTACAAATCAATCAAATCAAAATGGTATATAAGTACTTGTAGTTCAGGAATTTATTGCTGCACACAAATTATATTTACAATAATGAAACTTTGCAAATGTTAACCTCTGTGTTTGCACATTCATTTTTATTGCTGTGCACGTTAAAGAAACCCAGATGGTCAGAATTTCTGAAGCCCTCCACTATGGCCTTTTTCATAATCATAGTGTAGCTATGGGATGTAAAACCACAGAAATAATTATGATGTACCATTATGGCTCCCAAACATAAGCAATTTGCCAAAAAAGTTGGAATTTCAAATACCTTTCTTCAAAAAGGTCGTTCATATTTTTTTCATAATCTCTTTCGGTAAAGTTGAGTACATTGTGTACCATTATAGATAAAAATGCCTTGCATTATATGAGTTGATAACAAGTTACAACATGGCCAGCCACAGTGGTCTAGTGGCTATGGTATTCGGCTGCTGATCCAAGAGTCACGGGATTGAATCCCGGCTGTGGTGACTGCATTTTGATGGTGGCAAAATGTTGGGGCCCATGTGCTGTGTTGTGATGTCGGTGCGTATTAAAGAACCCCAGGGGGTCAAAATTTCTGGAGCCCTCCACTGCGGCATCTCTCATAATCATAGCTGGTTTTGGTACGTAAAACCCCAGAAATCAATCAATCAAGTTACAACACATCAGATATGACCAATTTGGCCTAGTGGCAACACCACTGCTTTTGTGTTGAAAATCATTTGCAAATCCTTGAAGAGAATGTAGAGTTGCCCTGTTGCAATTTTCAATGCTTTAATATGCATTCTGCAGGCCGATTCCAAAATCTTTCAGTGAAATTTTCAGTGTACATTTAATAATGCCCGTTTCAAATTGAGCATTCTTGCACTCCCGAAATGACTAAGCAACACTACAGGTCAGCATGGGTGCATAGGTACTACTCAGTGATGTTTCTGTGAAGTTCACGTAAGAAATTTTTTAAGTGTAAAGCTGCAGTGAACTTGGGTTTGCTCTAAAGTGATAATAGTGTTTCTTGAAGGCTAGAAAGTAAGAAAATACTTGGAAACCATGTGGTGCTGCCATTGAGAAGCAAGGCTGCAGCACAGTTTGTTTTCCTCTGGTGAGTAAGGTGACGTCAACGGCAGAGTTGAGGGGAACGGACGCAGGTGAAATCAAAACTGCGTTTTTTTGCTCTGAATCAACGCAGACAATGCAGTGGAACAGTGCATATTATTGATTGGACGGTCAGGATCCCAAATACACACTTCGTACAAAATCTTGAGAAAATGTCTCACAACCCCTTTAAGGAACATTAGCCAATGAACATAGCGGCGGGCACTCGGGGTCAGCATGCGCTCACATCTCATCAAGGGCACTTTGACTGTGGTGGAACACTGCTTGTGCTTGACAACGATGTACGGAGAGTGAATGTGCTAATGAATGCAGCACTCTGGAAAACACCACAGAACTCGTGAAAGGAAAAACTCTGGTAGTTTAGTAGACAGCATCTCTAGTATATGGTAGTACTATGGTAGTGTTAGTACAATGACATTTCTTGGTGCTTGTGGATTAATTGCACTGATCACCTTACATTGCTCTTGTTTGTAGAAGGTGGCAGCGAATCAAAAGCATACACTATGCTCTAACAGTGCTATACACAACATGTGCACCGGAACAAATAGCTGGAGATGCTACCCTTACTGGCACGTTCGTCGATGACCACCATCTCATGTATTCTTTCTTTTTTAATCTTATCCATAAAAGGCACCACTATAATATGTCAGTCAGGATTGTTAATCAGCCAGTCTGTGATTGTGCTGAAGAGGCATAAGATCAGCATAGTTGATAGTTGGGCAAGTTGGTGACAGATCATATTGGTATGAAGCAGTGCACAAAAAATGACTGACGGAAGGGAGAGGAAAGCCCTGTCTGTTTGTCCTCTCCCTTTCTTACGTTGTTTCTTGTGCACTGCTTCACACCAAGATGAGGCATAAGACCTTTTCGGCAGCACATCAACTCGCAAAGTGGTGTTGGCCATTTCTTGATTTAAAGAGCATGATTCTACAAAAGCTGATATCAGTACGCACTAACTGTTAGGCATAAGGCAGGCTGCTTCAACTTTAAGGGACGCTAAAGGGAATTAAAATTATTCTCGTGCAAGTAAGCTACCTTTTCACGCTACCAAAGCCACCACTGTTGTGTGCTAGGAGAAAGTGCTTGGTAAGCTAGAAAATGTTCAAAAAGAAAATGCAAGTGGCAACGCCTGCTCAGAGGTTTTAGCACTGATATGCATGACGTCATATGTTTTTGACAGTGCCTGCTAAGTCCTGCATGAATGTTTATGGGTGAAAGAGATATAGATTGCATTCTAAGGAAGCCAGAGACTTCACACGATGTGTTTCAGGCAAATTTTGTTGAGCCAGTGTGGCAAGAAAATGCAAAAAAAGGGGGGGGGGGGCTTGTGACGTCATCTCCTCAGAATTACGACGCAGCATACGAAGATGAAACTAAGATGAAACTTTCATCTTGATTTTCTCTTCGAATAATGAACATAAACTGGCGAAATAAACAACAGTGAAGTTCCCTAGTAAAATTTGATCAGTCTAAACCACTTAAGTGTTTGACTTAAGCAGTCAGTATGATCACTGTCAGTTATGAGCTTTTCTGACCGCTCCGACTTGTAAGAGCGGACGCTTGTGCTTCGAACCGAGGCTTTACGCGTCATTCCGTGTTAAGACACTTCAAGGCAAGTGCCGTCGTCTTTAAACTCGCCGTCATGACCACTGAGAGGGGCGAATACGACCATGCTCGGCAACGTTTCTTCACGGGTTGTTAGCTAAACGCGCAGACATGGAAGCATCGAAGTGGGAATAGGAAATGTTAGCATGTCAGCGTAACCCCAATGCGCAAAGCACTTTGCGTAGAGCGGAATACCGGGTGTAAACATTGCATGCGCAAGCACGGCAGACCACCTGGAGCGGTTGCCGTCCGCTTCGAATCTTTTGAGTGGTCGTCGCGCGCTATGTAGCCCTCGAGTTGCTGACGGTTTTAGTTGCTTTAGATTTGTATGATGAAGCTTCGACGGTAAAGCACCCGTGAAAATTCGACACCGTTTCTCAGCGCGACACAAAATGTCGAGGCTGTAGGGTAGCGAGTGGCTGCAGGTATCTCGGAGGACATAGATCAGGCGGTTTTGCTTGTTCTGTTTACCACCCACAGCTGGCGCCACTGGGCTGTGACAAACAACGCTATCCGGTATCCAGTACATCTTTGCGTATACCGGCTTAGCGGACACGTTCAAATTCCTTTATAGCGCTGCGCGCAATACAACACACTTTGACAGAACGGCAAAGTCCACCCAGTGGTTCAGCGCTTTAGCGAGTCGCGAACGTACACAAGAGAGATGAAACAAAGTGATTCTTTTCGTATGGACATACGACTCGTGTAAGCAAAAGGCAAGAGGCGAAACGGGAGCCAGCGCCTCTATCGCGTTTTATAACTGTGGCGATCTTTCTACTACAACTGCGCCTATTGGCGTTCAACAAAAACCTACGCAAGCGAAAAACAAAGCCGAATATTCTTGCTTACCGATGTAGTGCCGCGAGCACTTATAGTGCTACTTTCGTCCAATCACCGGCTCGAGCCCTAAGTCGTCATTTCCGCACAAATAGTTCTGACGAGCGCCACTACGCGCTGATGCGGGCGGCAGCGATGGGATGATTTCATTGAACGATTAAAATATTAAATCAACTGATATGGGCGGTTTGACACCTGCCAAAAATATCCTCAGCCATCTGTCTACGCGACCCGCAAATAAAAAATGGGTGCGAGGAAAGTGTTAGAGGGCCCCTTTAAGCAGTCAGTATGTACATGTCCTAGGGATTATGGTTAGGAAACTAATTTTCTTAGTATGTTTAAAGCTGGCACATATTAAAGCAGTTTTACTCTACCACACTTCAGTTTTGTCTACATTTCGCCTTGTTTTCTGGGAGCCTGAAAAATACGATGTTGACTGTATTTAGTTGGCTGTAGTTGGGGAGACAAGAGAACGTTTCCCCCTACCACAGTTAACTTGAAGCTTGAGAGGTGGGCAGTTGTCGACAGGTGAATAAAGGTGGGTGATTATTTTTGCTCAAGTTTGCTGTCCCTTTGGTCTGGTATGTTGGATTGATAAAGACAGTGAAGCTGCTACTGACTTGATGTAAGGATTGTTTCTGTGCTTCGATGTTCTCCATTTTAAGTTAATGCAGTGCGCAGTTTGGTTGCAGACAGTTGTGTGAGTTTTATTTGTGTACCTCCCTGCATACAGGTTCTGGCTTTCACGAGCTATTGAAAGTTACCTTCGTGGGTGCACCAGTAGTGCTGATCAAGACTTCCTCCTCTCCAGAGGTCTGCTGCAGGTACGTGCTGTACTTATTTATTGCAGGCATTGTTGGCATTTGAACTCCCTCTTGTGGTAGCCTTTTCAAACCATTGGTGTGATGCTGGTTTGGTTCTGTATACAGTGAAACCCTGTTATAACAATATTGAAGTGCCACGGAAGTATTGTATATTAGTGTAGTAGGTTTCCTTTTTTGTTTTTGGAACAGCGTGAAACAGTGGGCTGGTGCTCACTTTGATAACAAATACTGCAAGTAAAATGCTTCGCTGCATAGTGGCTGATTTTCTCTGCTTTGTATCTGTATCTCTTGTCGACATGATAATAAGACCTTGTTAGTATGTACCTGCGGGGAGTGCAGCATAACTATGATTAAGCAGTAGAACTTTCAAAAATACAAAGCACATACAATGTCTGCTGACTTGTGCTGCAGTACCAGGAATTAAATAAATGTAATTTTATGCTGTATGTTGTCTAATATGCCTAACACAAGGCTTCATTTTATTTCTAAAGTGCTGAATAAAATGAAGTCACACAACCTTGTGATAGTGCATGGTGCCGATAGTAATCAACACTTGAAAACTATGACAGAGACTGCAGCAGTTGATATGATGGCAAAACTTGGACAGCCTTCCTTGATGTGGCTGTGTAGTGGTGAAGGTTAGGGGTCCGTTGCTTGCATACTTTCCAGAATATACTCCATTATTCACGTTGTGCACACAGCCCATTATAAAACATTCAGGAATGTTCCATTACAATAGGGCATGGCTTGCACAAAACAATAACTCTTGTAGCAGTCTTGCCTGGGGAAACCTATGAAGAAAAGCAAGTACATGAGTCTGTGTATATATGGATTAGGCATGTTTGAAATTTTTAACCTTGTGGCACTATGTGTCTCTTCCTGTTTGTTGGACTGCTAAGCTTGAGGATTTGAGTTAAATTCCTGTCTGTGGCATGCCTCCTAAGATGTGTTTTGACACTAAGACCCCATTAATTCTGATGATATTATTACATGTTGCAGTTGGTCGCTGGCAACCTAGTCAACTGTAATGTCCGCCAGAAAGAAGTGCTTCAAAGCAGTTTTGACCTCCTGGGCGAGCTGGTGAAGTTTAACCTAAGAGCATTCCGACAACTTGACAAAATTCTTAGCACAGAGGCAAAGGTAAGTGTGAAATTCTTAAAAAATAAATGTTATACATTTGGAAAACCAGTGTGCTTTTGTTCCTGTAATGCCATTATTAATACACTAAAACCTTGTTAATTTGAGGCTCAGTAAATTAGAAAATCGCATAATTCGAACTTGCTCTCTGCTCCCGGCAAGTGCATACATTGTTCAGAAACATCAATCTCTTGTTGTTTTGGCTATATTTGGCCACACCTTGGTTCATTGGGACTACCCTGGGAGTGCGCCGAGTGCAAAGCACCAATAATGTGCAACACAAAAAAACGAAAACTGCGGTATTGTACGACCGAAACTGGGTGGCACAGCCCATATTGCCAGTCTTCATCAGTGCCAAACGTGCGGGAACAACAGGAAAGGCAGCCAGCGCCTTGTGGAACACTCATGCGTATTTGCATTTACTGCCGCACATGGCACCACGTTGGTGATGTGCTGTTCGTGTGCCTTCGAAAAATTATAGTCTCCATCTACCGTCACGTTAACAAAGGAGGGTTCATTCACGGACACTGCGGTTAAGTGTTTACTCGATTGTAGGCTGACCTCCGAATTCATAAGGCAAGAAATAAAAGAAAACTTACCATCAATGCAGGACGAATGTTTACTCCTCATTGGTACGGTCTCAGTGTAGTGGCGCTATTTGGTTGCTGCCATCACTTCTCAAGCAGTCTGCCAAGCACTTTGCGAGCACATGGTTACTGTGCGACACTTGAAAAACACTACTTCTCTGAACGACCACTTCAAGAAAACAGCCTTGCGGCTGGCCGGGCGACGCAAGGAGAAATGCTGTCCTAAGTGCACGGCAAGCTTCTCCAGCGTGGCGGTCACCTGACACATTCCACCCCGCTGCTAGAGTGTATGCTCATCGGCTTGCAGCCAGCAGTGCGGCATGAGAAGATGGGTGTCCAAAGCATACGGCACGCTATAACCGGCATGGCAATCACTGAACAAGGTCACCTGTTGCCAAGGTTACCAGACTAACCTTCAGTGCTTTGAAAGCTCGCCACAGCATCAGATTTTGAGTGCGTGCGTGTGTGCACAGAGCAAACAATGGAAAATATGCAGCTGATGACATGGTGCGCCTGTGTTAACCATGGCATGAACTTCTCCGGCATTTGGCCTGAGGAACTGCGTCGTTGTGTTGCTACTGTACAATGTCACGAAGACAGGCCCTGGAAACATAACACCTACCCATTCCCCGAACGCAAATGTGTCCAAGTAAAATGACCATTCCCCCCCCCCCCCTCCCCCCTCCGAAAAGAGTATTGTCCTAGATTTGAGTAAGTACGGTTGTTTCATTTGCTTGATAGCATTGATAGCTGTCGCATCTCAACATTAGAACTGCAGGAATGCTTTCAGTGATGCGATCAATGATGCTCGTGCAGTTGCTGTCTCCGATCATATTGCTAGCAACTATAGTTCCAGTCACAGGAGATGCGGCATTATTTAGCCAGTAGTTTTGGCGATGGCGCACATACGTGGTGCTTGTGCCCTCGGAAATGTGCATACACACCCTACGGCTGCACCCGCAGCAGATGCCGCGTTTCATTTTGACCTGATTCATTTGCTCTGCAATGTCATAAAAGTTAGCATGATGGAAATGTCAAATATCAGCGATTCTGTCATGCTCTGTGTGCTGGCACCAAATCTATCGTGAATTGGTTGTGAACAAAAAATTTCTTGACAGCCAATTTCGTGACAGCCACGGTCACGTTGTGAAGAAAGCGGCAAGGTGATGCAAATGGTGCCTTTTACACTGCCTTTATGCAAAATAAGTACAGAATTTGTGCATTCAGAAAATAAAAGTCCACCGATGTAGTGGACTTTTATTGTTTCTTGTTTTGTTGATACTCTCAATAATTCTGACATTTTTGTAGTCTAGCAAAATCAGAATTTACAGGGTTTTACTGTATTCAGTTATAGCACCCACCCACCATGATAATGTAGCAGCTAGGTGTTGGCATGCGAAGCTCAGTGTAGGGACCGGATTCCTGCCATGGCCGCCCAATTTTGGTAGTAGGGATGGTTGATTAAACTTTTTAAAGGGACTGTCTACCGTTCTGAAAATTTAAGATTTTGATAAAAATGGGCAGATCATGCGTCATATTTACGGGAATGAGCACGCTTTCACTGCACAAAAAAAGAATTACGTTTTTAACTTTGCTCTGAAAGTGGTGCAAAAAACGCCGCTAGCGACACCCAACAGCGTGTTTGTCTATTTCCAAGTGTACGAGAGCCAGCTCATACAGACATACATACTCTGCTGAAAAACAATTGTGTGTCTTCCAGGCGTGCCTCACCCTATGAGACGCCTTTTTATAGCGTGCAAGAGCAATTCGTTCTTTTTTCGTTGCTTTCGGGGTGGCGCGGGTGGCGCTGCCTTCGAATTCATCTGCCTGTACAGGCGCGCAGTACTGCGCTTGTCATGCACGCGGCACTGCATGTTCGAGGCGCACCCCGGCACGCCGACTTTCCCTCGCATTTCCTCCTCGTCGCCTCTGGAATGTCAACCTTAGAACCGGTTCCTGTTGAGAAGCCTCCCACGCCCAAAAGGGTTGCCAGGGAGACGATGACTCATCGTGCGCGGTAACCATTGTTGCCCGCGTCTGTACACGTAAAAAGGGGGCAACTTCGTAGATCAAAAATTGTGTTTTAATAATTTCTGGAGAACCACTGCACACCGGAACACTCCCAAAGGTGCGCTTTCTATTGAGCCAAAAAACGGGAGAGCGATGAAGGACGGTAGACAGTCCCTTTAATCAATTAATTGATCAATCAATATTTTGGTGTATGTTTGAAAAAACGAGGATATCTTATTGTAGTAGCGTTAGTGGAGTGGGTTCTTTATTTGGCAGCCTAGTTGCAACTACCGGTCTAAAAGCACATTTGCCACCCTTAAATACTCAATAAAACACATATCGTGATTCGTGGGAAGATACCACATTTAGTTTCAAAGGCTGACTTAAAGGGAGAGTGGAGTAACAAAGTGACAAAATCGAGCTACGATCGCTGGTAAGAAAGGAAACACCGCATGTTATTGTTGTGGTTCAGTTTTGCCCGTAGCATAACACACGAGGTATCTTCCTTCATTGGAGTAAACGTAGATGACCTTATTCATCAAAAATATCCGCTCAGTGTACTTTTACCTTGAATATAGCAAAGGTGCAAATGTTAAGCATATTTCCTGAGGACTCTACGAGTACAACCTACTGTAAATATAATGTGAATATATTTCTTTCATCAGAGAGTGCAGTAACTACGGGCGTGCGCTCGAAGAAGGACCATAGTAAACAGTGAAATGTCTTGCATAATCGAAAAGTGACTTGATTTTAAAACTTTTTCTTTTAGAACGTAGAAAACCTTTTTAGATAGTGGTAAAAATGGGAAGATCTTGCGTCACGTTTATGGGATCGAGCGCGTTTTTACTCCACAAAAAAGAATCGTGTTTTTAATTTTGCTCTTAAAGTGGTGCAAAAAATGATGCTAGTGTCGCCCAACAGCATGTTTGTCTAACAGAACCAGCCCACGCAGGCATACATATTTTGCTGAAAAACAATTGTGTGTGTTACAACTCTACTTCACCCTATGAGACATCTTTTTATAGCGTTCAAGAGCAATTCATTCTTTTCATTGCTTTCGGGGTGGCGCAAGTGGCACTATTCTCAAATTCGTCTGCCTGTACTAAAGTGTAGTACTGTGCTTGTCATGCGTGCTGCGCTGCATGTCCAAGGCGCACTCCATTGTGCAGACTTTCCCTCGCCCCTCCTCCTCATCACTTCTGAAATGTTATCCTTGGAACTGGTTCGTGTTGAGAAGGGGGTTGCTAGTGGTGACAACGATGCACCGTGCCGAGTAACCATTGTTGTCGGCGTCTGTACACATAGGAAAGGAGTGGCTTCATAGATAAAAAAATTCTGTTTTAATGATTTCTACTCATTTTCTGGAGAAACCACTGCACGCTGCGACACTTCGAGAGGTACGCTTTCTGTTGAGCAAAAAAACGGGAGAGCGATGAAGGACGGCAGACAGTCTCTTTAAATAGTGAGGGAACGATGTCTTACCTGGGAGACTGATCGGTGCCTGCATGAGGACGGTCTTGTCTGTGGCATGACGAAGGTAATTACCGTATTTACTCGTATAATGAACGTACTCACATAATTCGCGAAGTGGGAAAGCCACAGCACAGCTGTTCGTGGGACTGCAGGGGTCCCAAGTTGGGGGTGCGTTTATTATGCCGGGGAAGGGGGGGGCAACGGAATATGACTACGAAAGTTGGGGGTGCGCTTTAATAAGCGCACCCCCAACTTTCGTAGTCATATTCCGTTGCCCCCCCCTTCCCCGGCATAATAAACGCACCCCCAACTTGGGACCCCTGCAGTCCCACGAACAGCTGTGCTGTGGCTTTCCCACTTCGCGAATCGCTCAGCGTGGCGATTCATAACTCCCACATTGTGATAAAACTGCCGCACGTTACCGGGCATAGCTGATTGATTTGATTGATTTGTGGGGTTTAACGTCCCAAAACCAGCTCTGATTATGAGGGACGCCGTAGTGGAGGTCTCCGGAAATTTCGACCACCTGGGGTTCTTTAACGTGCATTGACATCGCACAGCACACGGGCCTCAACATTTCGCCTCCATTGAAATGCAGCCGCCGCGGCCGGGATTCGATCCCGCGACCTTCGGATCTGCAGCCGAGTGCCATAACCACTAGACCAGGCGGGGCACCGGGCATAGCTGAGCGTAGCTGCGTGTGAGCAGCCGTAACACCATTTACTTGCAATGCTGCATTCCTTCGTGCTATCACAGTTCCCTCCCGCTCGCCGCGGTGTGCCGCCATGCATGCTTCGCAGGCTAGCGCAGCTAAGCTTAAGCGGTTGGGGCGTGGTCTCAGAGTTGCAAATCGTGGTAATCTTGGATGTCATGCTGAACGCACTCGACTGATAAGCTGTATGTAATGTTGCCGCCTGAGGGGTGCGTCAGGCCAGGCACAATGGCGCGTCAGTGCCGGAGTGCCGGAAAGGACGTGGGACCATGCAGAGAGCCAAGTGAGGACTGTTTGTTCAAGGGCGAGGAGTGAGGTATTCCAGACGCGGTGACCAGTGGCCCTCTGACGGCATACATTCAAAAACGAAACCAAAACTCAGTAAACATTGGTAAATAGCAACACTACATCATCCCCTCCCCCCCCCCTCCCAAAAAAGAAAGAGATGTGCGCTCTTGTGCAAATACAAGAGAAGACGATCATTATACAATCAGGGTGCGCACAGGTCCTTGAAGCCCTGGAAAGCCCTTGAAATCGAAAATTTCGTTTTCAAGGCCTTGAAGGTCCTGGAATTTCGCTTCGGTCCTTGAAAACCCTGGAATTTTGTGGAGTTTCACAGGGTCCGATTGTACTACTTGCAATTCATGGCACTTGAACGTGTCTGCGACGAACTTCACTGGATATCGCATTCCGCGACGCTGCAATCACAGTCAAACACGATCAAAACACCTGTACTCGATGGATCGAGGCATGCGCGCACCCACAGTGTCATTTTTTTTATCTGGCTTGCTTCGGCTTCGGCTACTGATGGCCACAATAAGGCTAAAATGGGCTACAACATCTTGAGCTCCCTGGAAAAAGAAAGTTTCCCAATTGCGCTTATTGCAGTAGAATTTACTAGTGTTTGAAAAGTTATTTTGCGGCTTTGCTTTTAGCGGTATCCCTCGTAAACCTTGTAAAGTAAAAAACAAAAGAAAACACTACAGCGCACCTTCACTAGCCTCAGCATCATCTGCTGGCCACATTGTGCATTGTATACTTTTCCAGTGGTCAGTGCTAGCTCCAGTGCCGTCAGTGATGTTTGGTTTTCCACGTGTGTGTTGGTTGCGGTGCGCGTTGTGATCGCATGATCGTGCCAAGAAAATGCAATCAGGTTCTTGATTATGGAGGAAGTTGAATGCATGCAGCTGAAGAGAAGGAAACTTGAAGCAGTTGTTGCCGATTTGGTAACCTCTGCTGATGGCTTTGCTGAAAAGGCAGAAGTGACTGGCGACATCAGACAGTAAAGTCCAACAGCCTGCAAAAGTCAAGACCGAAGAACTTGATAGCATTAAGCTGCAAATAGAAAAAGAAATGGAAAGACCTGCCTTGAGCTTCAGAACTTCTAGTCTAGTGAAACTGTACAATAAGTGAACAGAATATCCTTTGTTTTGTGCAATAAAATTTACCGTGAACTACAATCGTGCTCTTTAATTTTTGTCAAAGGTCCTTGAAAATTCCTGGAATTTTTCTCTTGGAAACCTGTACGAACCCTGAATGAATGCATTAAATACAATAAGCATCATGCTGTGCCGAATAGGATAGGCATGAATTTCAACTGTCAGCAGTGAGGCCATAGGGTAGGTGTGTAGCTAATGGGTGAAATCAATATTTTCAGCCTTGTTTTACTTATTACAGTAAAACCTCGTAACGAAGTTGAAGGGGGTGCCGTAATCACTTCGTTATAACCATTAGTTCGTTATAGCCAGTATCCATGTCATCTGAGAATTTCAAGGGGAATTGCGATTGCTTCGTTATATCCAATAGTTCGTTATATCTGGGTTCGTTCTGACAAGGTTCTACTGTATATCAGTTACAAAGCTCCTATAGAGCAAAAATGCCTTGGCACAAGTAGCCGCACTGACAAGTGTGCTCTGAAGGCAGTTTAGTTCACAGCAGATATTCTACAATTCATGAATAAAATATGAACGCTATGAAATACACGGATGCTAGAATAATGCCGGATGATTTGAGAGGCACAATTCTGGGCAAATTGGCTTCAGGAATACACTGCACATATCGGTTGGTGTGTGCAGTAAAGAATCGCTCAGTCACGAGTGCAATGTCTGTGATGCATGAACATGTCAAGGGCAATTAGCGCTTTATCACAAATGCACACACACAAAGCGAACTGGTGGGGCATCACAGGAACACGCGACAGTGCTGGAAAGAATAAAGGCCATGCTTATTACACATGCTTGTTATTACTGGGTTGTCACTTTTTAAATATGTGTTGGAACACAGGAAAAAGTGTTCTTGCTAATTGCAGAACCTCCAAACCTCCACATTAAAGTACAGATAATCTCACAGTGTAGCTGCGCATGTATCTATCTTTTCAACATCTTAAGCGTTGTGAAGACTTTCACTTCATAGGCTGTGCAGCCTATCTTAAGCGTTGTGAAGACTTTCACTTCATAGGCTGTGCAGCCTGATAGTGAAAAGCACAAAAAAGGGTGACGTGTTAATTGAGTCACAGCCACCTGAAGCAGGTATGTTCAGACGTAAAGTATGGATGCAGTAATAGCTTGTTAACTCAAAGTTACTCAAAGTTGTAAAAACCAGGGAAGATTTCAAGATAAGTAAAGTTATGCAAATAACCGGGGAAAATCTATCGCTTTCCAGAAAAATCACTACTATTTACCGGCTCTTCAGCAGCAGCGTCTAATCTTTCTTCTCCTAAAGGTTAGAATGAGAAAAAAAAAGACAACATACAAGAGACGCTAACCGGCTGGGTTTTGCCAGCACTGCCATTTTTTTTAGCAGAGAAAAGCTGCGTAATGCTGGTCTGCTTTGTGGTTGTACTCGAGCCTAGGAAGGCATCCTCCAGCTGCTTAACGCATTGCGTGAGCCAATCTTCCTTGCCGCTGCACTCAACCTTATTTCGCAGCAAACGCAGCAAATTTCTCGTTTTGGTAGATGTCGGCACGTCTCGAGGTGATTCGCTGTCACCGTTGTTTCCGCCATCCCCTCTGTTAGGGGCTGTTTGAACAATTTTGACATCCATCGTTTCTCTGGTCGCCAGCCCATCTTGCTCGCACAGCGCGCACTTTCGGCAGCACCATTACTGGTAAGCTTGATGACCTCTTGACAAAGTTCCTCACAGTCTGTGAAGTCTCTGTCTCCGCCTCTGGCAAACTGGCAGCATGTGAAAGAAAACCCAGCGTGCGCAAAGCAGTTGGCGATAGCTGCTACACGAACTTGCTGCCAAGCGCTGCTGAGATGTACTGCTCCCAGCAGGTCAATTTTGTTGCCTTTGCCATTTTCATACGATGACAAAATTCTGTGGAGCAGGCTCTTTCGGTAGATTTTTCAGGCAACTTCTATCGCACCTTGGTCCATCGGCTGCAGCACAGCCGTCATGTTTGCTGGCAGAAACTCGACTGCCACTGCCTCCAAGTTCTCTATTTTGCCATCGTCTGGGCATTTGTCGACAATGAATAGGACTTTCGTGTTTTTTATGGCCATCTTGTTGATGGCATGGACATACTCTTCGAAAAGAGTTGCCGTCATCCATGCTGCTTTATTGGCGCGATAGATAATGCCATTCGGCAGTCGTGCATTTCCAAAGCACCTAGGCTTGAGAGCTTTGCCAATTATCATTAACGGCAGCTTTGTTTCACCTGGGGCATTTGCACCAAAAAGGACCGTTACGCTGTCCTTCCGTTGTTTCTCTCCTGAACACGCCCTACCCTTCATTGTGAAGGTGTGGCTCGGTAACATTTTCTAAAAGAGCGCTGCCTCGTCAAGGTTAAAGATGTCTCTGCCATCGTAACTCTTTTGAAACTCGGTGAGCCGGCTGCTGCCCCAGTTGTCTGCAGTGGCTGCTCGACAGTGCCGTTCTCACCGTGCACAGACTTAGACACAACACTGTTCCTTTTTTTGGAGCGGTCAAACCAGCCGCTGCTGCAGTTGGAAGTCTGTGTGCCCCATTTGCAAGGCCAGAGGCTCTGCCTTCTGCATCATTAAGGCTGTGGTGACGGGAAGATTGGCCATTCGGGCATTTCGCAGCCACCCCATCAATGCCACTTTAACATCCGGGAACTTGGACCCTTGAACCCGCTTCTGCTGGCTGGAGAAGTTCTGTTGATATCCATCGAGCACCTACTGCTTGTTTTTCAGCACCATCGAAAGCGTAGACAAAGGGATGCCGAATTCCTGCGCAATGCTCGATTTTGTTCAGCCTCCATTCTCCACTTCCTTAATTAGGGCAACCTTCCTTCCTAGCATTAGTGACTTGCACTGCTTTAGTGATGCCGTGCTCGCCACAGTCATACGAAGTAGCTGCTCCTCACAGTCAGCGAAAAATTCGTACTGCGTTCATTGCGCAGATTCAACAGAAAGCACACCTCTGAGAGAAAATCGCATGCTCTGCACAAAGCAAATGAGACAAACTGCGCCAAGCATGTGCGCCCACGGTGTGCCACAGGGTTGTTTGACAAAGTTGATATGTCGCTTGGCTCTGACTTCATGTTCACAGAAAGCATAGACTTCGTGGCAGGTGCGGCTTAAAAAGGAAAAAAATCGAGAGACCTCAGGCGTGGCAGCACCCTGTAAATCTTGTGAAATGGTCCAGCGGTGGAATTTTTGTTCCACTCGCAGTCAAGATTTTGAGGTATCCGCAATCCAACCCAAAAATATTTCGAGATAAAGGGCAACAAACACACAGGACTTATAGGAAAAGGTTCGGTGCTGTGGGAAATTTCAACTTAGCCGATTTTTCTATATAAGCGAGTTCAAGTTAACAAGGTATTACACACCCTTAAAGACAATTTGGCCTATAACATAAATATCCTTCACGCTTCCTATGTTGCAACTAGTGTTGCCAAATTTAAAGGCCCCATGACACCAAAATTTCAAACGCAAGATGTTTGTGTTAATTGGTTGTCCTGCATATGAAGGTGATCTTGACTGAGTATGAGTGCCAAACTTCGCCTATAAGTGCACTCACTGGCACGGGCACTGTAAGCAGCAGTTTGTAGTATTTAAGTGTAATATTATGCAAAGAAATAGCCTTTGCCTGCTTGAAGAATAGTATGCATCGAAATTTTTCACCGGCACTGGCGCCCCTACATAAAAAGGCAGTAAGGCGAATGGCAGCCTCCATAGCGCGAGACGAGAGAGGTACTCACGCCCACTCTCCATGCTCGAAGATGGCACGTGCCGCTGTTGATTTTTTGCTCTTTGTGGCAATTTATGGAACGTCATGCTTTTTAGGGCTTGGGCATGCCTCATAATTATAGCTGGGTTTGGCACTTAAAACCAGCTATTTCTAGAAACATTGCATAAATGAGGTTAATTTATTTATAAACCCATAACCCATAAGTTGGGTTATATTTAGGGAGATTTGCCTTCTCTTTAGTTTCAGCGCAGTGGATCAAGGTTCCCATAAGATAATGAAACATAACAAGGTCCGTTATAAAAGTAATGCACATGATTTCGTTGTGACGTGACTATCTATGGCGGCACGGTAAAACTGGTCGGGCAACATTGTGGGGGGTGTGCCCTTTTCCCACACATCCGGTCGCCAGTTTACTCCTTGCAGTGTGAGTGGAAAGACATGCCTTTGTGTGAAACTTTTTTTTTTTCCTTTGTAATGCAGCGCGATGGAGCGTTTGCTTGAACAGCAATACGCCATCAAGTTTTGCGTGATGCATAAAAAGAATGCAACTGAAACATTCCAAATGCTTCAAGAGGCCTTCAAGGATGACTGCATTGCAAGATCCCAGTGCAGGAGGTTGCACAAGGCATTCAAGGAGGGCCAGGAGGAGGTCGCTGACGAACCGCAACAACCAGAACTGACGAAAATGTGGATTGCATGCGCGAAGTTTCGTGTTCTGACCGTCGATTGAGCATCCAGCAAATTGCTTACACCCTAAACGTGTCACAGGGGGACACTGTCAACTCGGCCTTTGACCTGGAGGTACTCAAAAGATTGAAACGCTGGGTCGCTCGTGTGAGGACTGACACCAGACATGGTCAAGCTCCACTGTGACAATGCTCCCAGCTACACGTCCGTTTCATCGTTGCCAACTTTCTGGCTCGGAGCAACACCCCGGTGATCCCCCATTCATCCTTACAGTCCCGACTTGGCTTCGTGCGACTTTTTTTGTTTTTACGACTGAAGATAGATCTGAAAGAAAAGCATTGGGAGACTGTGAAAGGCATCCAAAGGCATGGTGTGAGAATGTTCACGAGAGACATTCCCACGTCAAAAACTTTGACGCTGCTTTACAGGCTTGGCAGACACATCTCTGAAGGTGTATCGATGCAGGGGGATAGTATTTTGAAGAATTTTAACCATTTGTACATAACCAATGAATAAATATATTTTTCCCGGAAAATGCGCAATACTTTTATAACGGACCCTGTATGGTGCAGAACTCCAGTGTGGCTTCTTATCAACATAGCATGCTGATATGAAGCCGTGCTCTAGTGAAGCTACTTATCAACAAAAATTACCATATAAATTCCTTTTGACACTCTTCTCATACCTGGAGTTGTCACATAAAGTGGATTATCATAGCTTTCGGTTTGAAAGAACCGCACCTCTTGTGAATGCTTACCCTGGGCAAAGAAATTACTTGCATGGCTTTATTTATCTGTGGTAGCGAAATTAGCTGTTCATTAATATCTGGACAACAAAGAGGCTGTCTGTACATTAGAGTCCTGAATTTATGCAGAATAAATACAGTAATCTTTCAGATTGCAAAAAAAGTTTAAAAGTGAGAATGCTGTATAAGCGACTGCTCATTGAAAGCTTAAAGGGCCCCTAAACCACCCCCAACATTTTTTTTTTAAATATCAAGCGATCATGCACATTTAGTTGAGAATGTCGTCGCAGTGAACAGTGCCAAATGCAGCAGCGCTACAGCCACTCCACAAACTCAAAGAACAATCCTGTGCACCTCTCCGGACTTTTCCAGCATACCAGAGTTAGCTGTGACATCAGCAGCATGTTTTTCGTCATTTCAGCAGGTGGAGAGCTCCATTGATTGGTCGAAGGAGAACCTGCAGGTTCTGGTTAGTCTGCTAGCAATTACACGTGCTCCCTGCCTGTCTGCCTTCCTCATTGTGTGTGGTGTGGAGTTCGCGTGTGTGCTTGTCACATGACATTCAGAGGAACGCTCGGCGTTTGTTCGCACTACAATTGCAAAGAAGTCGAAACATGGTGTATTAAGTGAAGCAAATTTTTATTGAGGTGCAAAACAAGACAGCCATGAACAACGGGAATTACGTCCATGTCCATACCTGGACTGATATCAGGAACAGCAGGGTTGGACAGTGCAAGTTCATCTGGACACTTCTGATCGTGATCAATGCCAATTCCATTCAGTTTTCTTGATCGCCATCAACAGTCACTGGTTTGCTACTACACGGTTCAGACTTATCCTGATCGAGTTTGGCGCTGACGTCATCCAAATTGTGATGCACAGGTGGTCGTTGTCTTGATCCCAGCCGGGCCTGATTGCAATTAAATGTGATCATGTAAGCAGCATCTAATGCGGATCACCATTCACCATGGTTAAGGGTGCCTGTGCAACATCAGGTTAAGCCAAAAATGCCTCCCACTTTTTGCCAGCGATCCTCTATACTGCCTCATAGTTTGTGGAAGCCTGGTCACCGTAAGGCACCTCTGGTGGCCACGTTGCCAGCTGCCTTTCTCCACCTCTTATCTGCTGAACTTTCTGTTCCAAAGTCCAACATTTTTGCTTGCAGATTGGCGGAGCATTTCTACTCGTGGTCTCAACAGTGCATGCTTAACAAAGCACTTCAAGAGCATGCAATTGCAACACTTTACGGTAATCCCATATGGGCCCCAACACGCTGGTGGTGGCACTGGTGAGATGGCCACGCAGCCAACGTGCACTGCAGCGAAAGCACTTGTTGCTTTAGTGACGTTGAGCTGGCGCTAACGCAGAGCACTTTGCACGGAGTAGTGTATTTGCCCATTTCATCATGCCCTATTTGCACCTCAAACGTGGGTGCAGTAACTAGGACAAGCGGTTGCAGCGGCACATGTTTGCTTGGACATGATCCACGCGCACTGGTGATGGCCATGAAGAGGGTTGCCTGCACAGTGCCGTGCCACTGTGTGGAGCCATGCAGTCGTGCCTCTCCAGTTCACTTAAGCGGACCGAGCTACTGACGCTCTTCGAGTAATATAGGTTAAAGTGCATGCATTTGGTTTGGGACCGGAAGAAATTTCAAGTAAAATGACTTCATTATGATTAGGGGTTACTGTATGTTCAATCCTCGCAATTACAGTAGACTCTCTTTCAGACGAACTCGAGGGGACCATGACAATTTGTTAGTCTTATCGAAAGTTTGTCTTATCAGAAGTGCCTCCAGGAATGGATTGGCCACTTGCCCAGGTGGATCCAAACATCTTAGTTCAAAAAGTCAATCAAGTAGGATTGCACTTGGGAAAAAATTACAAATGAAACCATATTTTTACCCAACTTGAAAACTGTCAAGCACTGGCAAGCAGCCATAAATAACTATTTCATCTAATGATTTTAAGTATCCTCCAGTATCTCCATGCTGCTGGGAAAGGTTGTTCATTAGAGAACTTAAGCAGGCGCAAGCTACCTCCCATATTCTTGGAAAGCACTTCAAGCACTTCTTCAGTGAGCATGTCAGTTGTGTTGCCAGTCAATGCGTTAGGCATTGTGGCGCATCTTTGAGGATACTCACGTATGCATTCACGTCCGCCAAGATTCCTTTACTGCCCAGACTAGAAACTAGGCCTGTCTTTCTTCAGGGCAGTTTTCCTGCACTTGCCCCAGGAGGTGCTGATCAGCCAAAAGGTCTAATGTGTACACTTTGTTGTGGATAAAAAGCAGCATTCACTTTTTTATATCTGCCCCCTTTTTCTTGCCCCTTTGGTGGAGCCCCTGTCCTCCCTTTTTGTTTTCTTCTGCTTTGCTTTACCACTATTTTACCACTTGTGTAAGCCCTCCTCAATTCTTTTGCCTTGTGTTTCTTTGTACTCTCCTTGTAGGTGCTTAACAGGAGGTGGGGAGACAACAAAAGGGGCCAAGAAGGCAGGGCGCCCCTAGCACTTGGGGTCCCCAACAATAAAACTCTGTAACAGAGTTTTATTGCTGGCATCTAAGTGACTTTGCTTACTTACTTTGGTTCTTTTGTACTCTCCTTGGTGGGGAGGCAACAAAAGAATGTTGGTGCCCAGCCCTCAGGGCCCCACAGTAAACTAGGGGTGGCTGTCCACAGAGCTGGGAAAGTTCCTCTTAACAGATTACCTGTGAGGGGGTTGTCATATGAGCATTTCTTTTGCATCGAGTCTATGGGAAACCAAAGAAACATACCCATGTTGCTTGTTATATCCGAGAATTCGTCTTAACCGAGTTCGTTTTAACGGTAGTTCACTGTATACTGTTAGTGGAGTGGTGTGTATGGACGCTGTTGTAGATGACTATGCATTTTTAACATCCCCATTCACCGCACAAAACAGTGTGGCTTTCAGGAAAACAGAGTTCTACCGTTCACAACAAGAATTTTGTTCTGTAAGCTGAATGCGAAGTTGAAGTTGGTATTACTATTTCACGATTCCTTCACTTTGCATTTCCACCTAGCAACGAAAACTACTGCAGCTGGTCAATGGCTACTTGGTCGACTCCAACATGTTCGTTCGTAGCCTGGTTCTTTCACAGGAGCACCTGTCTGTGTCAGATGACTATGAAGCCAGAGGTGAGTTCCTCTTGTACTTTCCACTAGAGTTACAATTGTGCCTCAATTTCTCGGAACAGCACATGGATCACAAAATAATTCAATGTAGCCAGAATTTGATATATAAAATGACAAACTCATGAAACGTTTGCACAGACCGAACCATTTGTCGAGCAGTGAATACTCACTTCAAGCTTCAAACAAAGTATTTTTTTGCTTTAGATGAAAAAAACTACAGCAGTGTGTCTTGCTTATTATCATGAGTTCACTGTGCTTATCATGGAAGGAAGCTTTCATAAGACACAGAAAAAAAGTTAAAAATAAATTTGGTCTTCAAATTGCATGATGTAACTGGCTTTACAACATACTGGCTGGTGTAATGACAAATGAAGGTGAAGATCTCTATTTGGTCCCCTCAAGCAGTGCCACTGAGGAGGAGCCAGTACTTCAAGTGCCATATATTGAGATGTGTCGCCAAGTTCAGTAGTGTCGCTGCCCCGCCACGGTGGTCTAGTGGTTATGGCACTCGGCTGCAGATCCGACGGTCGCGGGATCGAATCCCGGCTGCGGCGGCTGCATTTCGATGGAGGCGAAATGTTGAGGCCCCTGTGCTGTACGATGTCAGTGCACGTTAAAGAACCCCAGGTGGTTGAAATTTCCGGAGACCTCCACTACGGCGTCTCTCATAATCAGAGCTGGTTTTGGGACGTTAAACCCCACAAATCAATAAATCAATCAGTAGTGTCGCTTTGGCGGCTTGTGTCTTCTTCGGTGTCTCCTTTGGTGCTGATTGGCTGGTTGAACAAACCGGAAAGCTGAGGGCTGGGTCCGTAGTATTTGCAGCTGTCGAACCCACTTATAACGATCCCAGATATAACAATCTACAGGTTATAATCATTGCATTTCAGTGCACTTGATTTTCATTCCTATGCTGCCTCTTGAAACTACATCGAGATATAGCGAACACTTTTCAAAGCATCCTACTTTGACAATGAACATTTCAGATGCAACCACGATAAAAATATGGCGCATACGAAATGAAAAAAAAAAGGAAACCTAAACTGGCCTTCAAAGCACGAGAGTGGTGCACGCTCACATGTGGCTCGCCCCGATCATGTGCTAGTTAAGTGCTGTTACCTTGAAAATTTTGATAATGTGGAGTTGATTAAGAAATATTGCAAGCTTGTCTTCAAGGTCCGATTATTTTCTCATTTTTGCCTGTAAAAACTTATCGCAGTTAACATGCAGCTTCATACTGTGTTACTCACAACACAGGTTTCTGATGTGCAAACACTCAATGCAGCAACCTTCAACATGAGAGAACTTTTCTTTGGACATACCTTAATAATAAAAGCGGCACATCGCCATTTGCACGTAGTTCAGAGCAGATACAGCGCGCACGGGCTGCACGTGAGCATGAAGCGACCAACACGAACTCTCTTGGGAGGTGATCAGCCACCATTTTGCGAAGGCGTTATTCCGGTAGTTCTGCATTTGAGGAATCAGACGGAAGACCGTTGTCAATGCCACTATCTTGGTTTCAGTTTCATACTTGATGCTTACGCACAGTCAATTTTTGGGCTTGTTTTGGCAGGAAAATATGTGCACTTTTGATGTGCGTAAACACAGGTAACGCTACTGAGACTAGCACCCAAAGGTGTAGCATAGCGGCGGCATCCTAGCTGCCATCAGGAAAAGACGGAGACATTGATGATTCCGTGTCAGCCGAGAGCAACACAAAAAGCGTTTATTGCACGCATATATATACCGTATAGTGCGGAATATAGGTCGAGATTTTTTCCAAAAGATGTCACTAAAAAGTCGCCCCTCGACCTATATACCGGCCCTTGGCACAAACCGAGTGATCGTCTGGCCATGGCCGCTCAATAAAAAAAAGGTGCGGCCTACCGAATGAAGCTCTTTTCAATGGGAACGCGTGTGACAAGCGGAATCGACAGACGCGGCTGCAGTAGCGCTGCACATCAGGAGCTCTCATGTGAACGCGACGGCGAACGCTGACAAACGCTGCCATTGGGGACGGCGCAAATAGCCGTAGGCGGGCTGACGAAAGTACAGCGTTGCGAATTAGTGCGCTTACTGTTTCACGTACGTTTTAATTATCGTCGAGTGTTTCGTTACGCGGTTTCTAACGTGGTTATCAGATGCGTCACAGTATACACAATGCCAAAGAGCTGTTGTGTGCCGCGATGCAAATCCAATGCTGCGAGGAACTCTGACCTTTGTTATCACGAGCTACCGGCGAAGCAACAACTCCGGGATGCCTGGCTGCGACACATTTCGCGACAAGGCAACGTCAAAGGCAGCCAGTGGGTGCCGAACTCCAGGGCTGTCGTTTGTTCGATTCACTTCAAAGAAGAAGACTACAAGGTAGGATTAAAACGCAAGGTGCTGCGGCCGACAGCCGTGCCGACCCAATTTCCGTCGTACCCTGCATATATGCTGCCCGCGGTCTCGAAGAAACGCCGACCCGTAGTACGTACGTGTGGCACCTGCCACTGCCAGAACTAAAGTAGTCGACTCATTGCAGGAGCTATGTGCAGGATCAGAAAACGAATCATTACACCTACCTGTCTTTCTTTTTCACACTGTCTTTATTTCTGCTTCTTTTTCCCTTGCCAAATGTCGCACATGTCTCTCTCGCACGCGTCGGGCATTTCCGCGCAATCGACGCACACCTCGGCGCCATCTCGCACGCCAGAGCGCGTTGCCTCACCTCAAACAAACAACCGCATTTTGAAATGTAAGTCCTGGAACCGTTGCACTTCTCCACAGTTTTGTTGCATCCTTTCCAAACATAGTTCGCAATCACTGGCGGCTCTTCCGAGTGTCTAAGGTGCATTGCTGTAACCGCGTGCACATGTGTTGTCTATTGAACTGCTGCACTTCAGTGTCTAAATGATTTTTATTCTTCCACCGCTGTGTATATTCATGTTGCCTAGTGCACGACGAGCTCTCCTTTGAATCCCTTTTCTGTTATTGACGGTGATGCTAGTCTGAGGTTCCCCCAGGGACCGTCTTCATTACTACCTCCCCGGCCTCCTAAGCCCCCGCGGCCTCCCTTCTTCACCGATGTGCAGCGCCAGCGCCGGCGCGGCGGAGGGCGCAACAACTATTTCCATCACCGGCGGAGAGGAACGTTCGGCGGGCCGCACCTTGTTTCCATTAAGCGGCCATGGTCTGGCAACAGGGAACGTCGCATGCTTCTTGGGCATCAGCATCAACATCGCCTCCATGGGCTGACGCCCGACGCCATTTTTCTTTTCTTGTTCAGCTAGTGTTCCTAGCGAGTGGCGACCTTGCTCTGCGGCCTGCTATGAATACCGGGGCGCGGCGCCAGTTCACCGCCGCGTTTAAAAGAAAAGTTATTGAATTCGTGGAAGCGAATGGCAACATGTCGGCGCAGCGGCAGTTTGGAGTGTCTCAGAAAAGCATCAGGTACTGGCACAACCAGAAATCCAAACTGTCGGTGTGTAACGCGCGGAAGACGTCGTTTCGCGGTCGCCTAGCTGTGCACCTGGAACTCGAGGACAAAGTTGCGGATTTCGTCCGCGAATACCGTGCCAGCTCCCTGCCAGTGAGTGCGGAGCTCATTCGCACAAGAGCCATCGAGCTCGCCCGTGAGGCCGGTCTGTCGAGGGAAGAATTCAAGGGGTCCATTTATTGGGTCCGCCGCTTCATGCGACGCAAAGGGTTTGCCCTTCGACGGCGCACGTCAATCTGCCAGAAGCTGCCGGAGGAGTACAAGGACAAGTTGATAGAGTTTCAACTCTACGTGAATAGCCTCCAGCGGCAGCATGGCTACATGTTAGGCCAGATCGGCAACGCCGACGAAACGCCGGTGTGGTTCGACATGCCGTCGTCCACAACAGTCTGTGAACGCTGGACAAAGGAGGTGAAGCTGCTGTCGACCGGAAGCGAGCATTCGCGCTTCACCGTGATGCTTTCCTGCACGGCCGACGGCAGAAAGTTGCCCCCGTTCATCATCTTTAAGCGGAAGACGCTGCTGAAGGAGGCCTTCCCGCGGGATGTCGTCCGCGTGAACGAGAAGGGGGGTGCATCAGTAAACAGTTCTGTTTTTTTTTTGCTGGTCAAGGTAGGGGGGTCGACCTATATTCCGCATTATACGGTAAGCAAAGTGGAAAGGGAAGGATGTGATAGAAAACAAGGAACTTGGCGCATGCGCAATGTCAGCGCACACATAACGTGGCAGTTCGACACCGCATTTACAACATTTATTCCTTCTTAAAAATGGTGCACTGACTTGCGTGTTCTTGCAGAGCGCCGGAGCGGTCGTGCGGCTTGTGCGGTTGAGCGGTCGCTGGTGCCAGGGGTGTCTGGACTGCAGCAGACTCATGTTGGTCGGTGACTGGGGGCGTTTCTTGGGGTGGCCGCTTCCACAGCTTCATCGGGGTTCGCGGGTGGCTGCGGGTCGAGTGGTGTTGTGCTCATGGTATTGTCTTTGCTGATAGCGCCTGGATGGGTCCACAGTGGTTTGTCTTGCGAAAATTCCCTATGAGTATGCACTTGATCTACGTGACGCAGCACTATTGCTTGAGGAGTCTCCACTGTGACCATCCTTCCTTCCTATTTAGCTGTTACCCATCCTGGCATCCATTTACCATTGGACCCGTAGCTGCAGACATGCACATCACAGTTCATTGGCGGTAACAACTCGTTGCTTTCCTTTTTAGAATTGGGCGCAGCCACCGCAATGAAGCACGTGTCCAGGCGGGACCGTTTCTGGTACCCCAGCAGCATTTCCGATGGAGACCGTCCGGCTTTCTGTGGAGTCCTTCTGTAATTGAGCAACAAACGCATAAGGTTATGCTCGAGCTTCCCGCCTTTCATCTTCCGAAGACCGTCCTTGATTGTCCTGACTGCCCTCTCGGCCGCTCCATTTGACTGCGGATGAAACGGGGCGGTTCTTAGATGCGTAATGTTGTTTCTGTCAGCAAACATTGCAAACTCGTGACTGATGAACTGCGTTCCATTATCAGACACTAGTGTTCTTGGTACACCGAAACAGCTAAAGATGTCACACAGGCTGGTGGTGGCCGAAGTAGCCTGGTTCAATGGCACCGCTTCCATCCATTTCGTGTGAGAATCCACTACTACGAGGACCATTTTACCTTCTATCGGCCCTGCAAAGTCGACGTAAACACGCGACCATTTCTCTTGCCTTTGCGGCCAGTTTAAAGGCTGGTGGGGCAACAGTTGGTGCATTGCGCTGCTGTTAACTCTATGTCGCGGTCTATTCCTGGCCACCAAAACAACGATCGTGCCACTGTTTTCATTGCTGAGGAGCCTTGATGAGTCTCATGCAGTAATTGTAACAAATGCTTCTGCGCTGCAGCAGATATGACGCCATGATGTCCCCAGTAGACGAGTTCGTGTGCCAGAGATAGCCCCAACTGGCGATCCGCAAAAGAAACTAAGGCAGGGTCGAGATGTACTGCGCCTTTCGGCCAACCGTGCAACACGTTTTGTTTTTGCACAGGATAGAATCTAGTCATTGGCGGTCAGCTCCTTCAGATTGCACGTTGTGGCTATCCCTTCATCCAGGCTTTTCAAAGAAAATACATACTCTTCGGGTTCAGGTTCTGTGACGGCATCTTGGCACCGTAGCGGCAGTCTGCTCAGCGCATCCGCATTCAGTAGCTGCCTTTCTGGGGCACATTCAAGCTTGTAACGGTAACCTCTAAGGTAGAGGGCCCACCGTTGTTTGCGAGCTCCGGCCATTGCAGGCGTCTGGGGGTCGGGTCTCAGCAGTCCCAGAAGTGGCTGGTGGTCGGTAACTAGGACGAACTCTCGACCTAGGAGATAATCCCGGAATTTAGTAACTCCAAAAACAAGTGCCAGTGCTTCTCTTTCTAATTGAGAATAATTTCTTTTGGCTTTTGTCAGGGTTCTTGACCAGAATCAGACTGGCCCGTTAGTGCCTCCAATTGTGTGAAAAATAATGGTGCCTATCCTGCGAGCGGATGCGGTACATTCCAACTTCAGTTGTCTTGATGGGTCAAAATGCACCAGTACCTCGGCATCTTTAAGACACTGCTTTGCCTTGCGAAATGCAAATTCTTGGGATGACTTCCACTGCCACTGCATGTTTTTTTTCCAACTGGTACAATGGAAACAACGTATCCGACATTTTCGGCAAAAACTTTGAATAAAATGGGATCATCCCATGAAACAAACACAGCTCATTTAGGTTTTCGGGACAAGGTGCATTTACGATAACATCTGCATCCTTCTCAATTGGGTGAAGGCCAGCTTGATCAATGCGATGCCCAAGATAAGTGACCGATGGCTGGCTAAATTAACACTTATCGCACCTGAGCTTCATGCCATGTTCTCTGAACCGTTCTAACACATTTTGCAATCGTGCTCCATAATCGCCAACCGTTTCAGAGACCAGCACGTCATCTAAGTAAGCCTGCATGCCAGGTAGGCCAGGCAGTATTGTATCTATTTTTCTTTATGTAGCGAAGAAGCGATAGCCGTAATGGCGGCCAACGTAGGCCGTGCCGTCGTTGCTACTTTATTTAGCAGCAGTGAACAAGGTCCGCAGCAGAGCGGAGCAGCGGGCTGCATCGTCGAGTCCAGCTGTGAGCGTGAGCTTGTTCTACTTCGTCGTCGTGGCTCGGGACCTTGAGCCACGCGGCATGGGCTCCGCGAGAGGCGCGGCGCGGTTCGCGCGATGGTGGCAAGCGATGGTGACCCGGACCAGGCGAGCACCGCATCATGGATGAGACTGCAAGCCTTTGACATTGGTTTTTCGCGGTAACCACACCACTTATACCGCTCGGGTGATACGGAATCTCAACTTCACCGTGGACGTTCGGTACATTGAAGGGCCCGTCAACGCGGCCGCAGACACCCTCTCCCGTATCGACATAATAGCAACGTCCACGCTTGACTTCGACGAAATCGCCGCCGCACAACTGACCGACGTCGTACTTCTGAACATTCGTTCATCCACCATGTCACTGGCGCTGTCCGACGTTCCCCTTCCTTTTTCTTTGGGCACCATCGCCTGCGACGTGTCCCATGGTCGAACACCACTGTAGCGAGGCAGGAAGCGAGAAGCCGTGACAGCGGTCAACGTAGGCCGTGTCGTCGTCGCTACCTTTTATTTGCCAAGAGGCGAAAAAGTGCAGAGTGGAGTGGCGGGCTGCAGCGTCTTGTCCAGCTGTGAGCGTGAGCACGTTACACGTCGTCGTGACTCGGGACCCCGAGCCACACGGGATGAGGTCTGAGAGAGGCGTGGCGCGGTTCGCGCGAAGGGATGGCCATGACGCTGGCTGCTCTACTTTGAAATATTGCTGGAGCAGAAGAAATGCCGAAAGGAAGCCTATTGTAACAAAACAGGCCCTTATGAGTATTTATAACGCAGAGCTTCCGGGAATCTTCATCCAGAACCATTTGGTTATATGCATCCCGCAAGTCGAGCATACTGAGCAGCTGGCCACCTCCTAATGACGCAAAGATATCTTGAATTACTGGAAGCGGGTACTGTTCTGTGGCATAAGCGGGATTGAGAGTAGCTTTAAAGTCTCCGCATATTCTGACCGAGCCATCCTTCTTCAGAACGGGCATAATGGGCGTCGCCCAGTTAGAATGCTTGACTGGTGCTATTATTCCTAATGACACTAACCTGTCAAGTTCTTGCGATACTTTGTCATGTAAAGCATAAGGAATAGGGCTCGCCTTACAGAATTTGGGCACAGTGTCGTCCTTCAGCAGGAGGCTGGCTGGTGGTCCTTTGATCAAGCCCAAGGTTTCCGAAAAAGCATCCTCGTAGGTGGTGGCGTAGGGCATTGATGCTGTGGTGCTGTGCTCGAATAGCCATCGCCTCGTCTTTGTGTGCGACTCTCACTACTGGAGCGCCGGCTTGTTCCAGGAGGATTAGCAGGCCTCGGCCGTACAAGCTTGGTCCGGGGCAGTCTAGAACCACAAGGGAACAGTCAACAGAAGTATCGTGGTATCTCACACAAAGTTGAAGTTTGCCCATCACCGGCAATCTTCCACTGTAGCAGGATAACTTTACGTGCGAAGGCTTCAATCTTGGCCAGCATTTGCAATGCTTTTCAAAAAGCTGCCGTGATATGACGCAAACCAGTGAACCTGTATCGACTTCCATAGGCAAGTTCACGCCTCCCCAACTGAACGTTCGTCTTATTGCCGGCTTAAGAGAATTCTTTCGAGCTAACGCTGACGTCCAAATTTGAGCACTACCACTGCTGTCCTCTTCTGAAGAAGCCTCTTCTACCGCCAAAGCTTTCTCGTGTGGTGCTTGCCGAGGGGCGGCAACATCTTTGCTAATGCGGCTGCGACACATTTTATTGAGGTGACCCCTCAGGCCGTAAGCGTAACATCATGTGTTCTTCCATCTGCAGCTGTTGTCATTATGTCTAGAACTTCCACACTTTCCACACTCCAATCGCTCTGAGTGCTCCATGCTTCATCGCGATGGCAGCTTGCAACGTGCTTCCACTTTAAGAACAGATGGTACGTCTATAGACATTGTCTTGGCGTCTTTTTCGGCAGTTTCAGCGGCTCTTGCTATCGGCTCTGCTTCCTCCAGACTTAAATCTTTCTTTGGCAGAAGTTGCTTCTTCACAGCACATGAACGCACACCACAGACAATTCAGTCTCTCAGTAGCCTGTTCAGAGAATCTCCGAAATTGCAATTGTCTGCAATGCGTCGGATTGCGACGACGAAATCCTGAATGGATTCTCTCTCCTGCTGACAGCGGTTGAAAAACTGGAAGCTTTCAGCAATTTCATTGCGCCTTGGGTTATAGTGGTCATTTAGTACCTTGACTACTTCATCATAACTTAAGGCATTGGGCTTTGCAGGTGCTATCCTCCCCATCAGGATTTGGACTGTCAAGGTGTTAAGTGTAGCTACTAGAAGTGCCCTCTTCTTAGCAGAATCCGAAATAGCATTCGCTTCAAAATACGCTTCCACTTTGATGAGGTAGGGTTTCCACTTATCTGTGGCATCGTCGAAGTTGGGATGCATACAGGAGGCCATCGTTGTCAGCCGTAAGGTTGTCACTGAATGCTTAACTTCGGATTCCTGCTTGACTGCGTGGTGTTTTCTTTGCTTGTCACCACTGTAGCATAGCGGTGGCAGCCTAGCTGCCATCAGGAAAAGACAGAGCCGTTGATGATTCCATGTCAGCCGAGAACAACACAAAAAGTGTTTATTGCATGCATATATATAAGCAAACTGGAAAGGGAAAGATGCGGTAGAAAACAAGGAAAAGGAACTTGACATATGTGCAATTACAGTGCACAGTTACCGTGGCAGTTTGACACCGCATTTACAGCAAGAGGACATGTCGCCAAACGCAAAAAAGCATGGGAAAATAGAAAATAAACTGACTGCGAACAGAGAGAAGCGAGGAAGAGAACGCGAAGAACGCGTGATGTGAGCAGCTACAGAGGACGGTGCGGACTGCGCAAGCGGCGTGAGCAGCTGTGCGACTATGCGAAGTGTCTGTTGTGTTGTTCTTTCATTTTTTAATTATTGTAGTAAATAGTTTTCTTCTTTCAACCGTGCATCTCTTCTATTTGTGGCCATCAGTAGGTCACAGTATAAAAGCTATATATGTATTGTGTTGCGAACACCTATGCTTTTGTTTTCTCATGTGAGTCACTCATAGTAGTACAGTTAAACCTGGATATAACGAAATTGACAAATTCCCGGAAAACTTTGTTATAAAGAGGATGCAGGTTCGGCACGAAAATTCAAAAAAGAAACGTTTAAGTAAGCAAAAAGGTAACAGACTGCAGAGCTCACCCAGAGAAAATGTTTACAGCTGAGACCACTTATGTGACAGCTTATAGTGAAGGCTGGCTATAATGCGGTTTTTTTCTGACCCCATTTGCCCTCCCATAGAACATAATGCATAGAACATAACGACCATCCCCCCCCTCCCAACATGGTTATAATGTGGCTTCCAGGAAATCCCACCGACAATCAAGGTAGCCAGCAGGCTTCACAGAGGAAGTGCCTTGCTCCAAAAGAGCGCAGCGAACCGCCGGGGAGGAGGAAGGAGTGCGGAACGAATAAACAATGAGCGGAGGGGAAAAAAAAAAGAAAAGGGCCACAGCAGCAGCAAGCGCCCAGGATTTCTAAGGCGATGGAGAATGTTGCTACAGCCGTTTGTCAGCTGGGAACGCGCCTGTCACCTCCAATGTATCGCTCTTTGCCTCCAGTTCTTCTTTTTTTTAATCATTTCATGTGCGCTGCCCTTGAAATCACCCCCTGAGCGCGATTTCCTCTGCACCCAATCCCAGTGTTGTCGAGGGCAAGCTTCCCTCTCTCTCTCACTCTCTTTCTTACTGTCAACCGCGTCCATTTTGGGTGCCACCCTTTATCATTATTACTTTGGCAAGCTACATTGCTAAAGTGGTGAGAAAAATGAAAGGGGGATGACGTGACAAGTGCAGTTAGACCACATTTGAGGTATTATTTGTGGGACCATAGCGTTATGTCTCGCACTCTCAAGACATCAAATGTGGTCTGCAATTAGACCACATTTGATGTATTATTTATGGGACCATAGTGCTACATCTCGCACTCTCAATTGCTCGCTCCTTGGCATGTAGCGGTGTCCATGCAGCGTGAGGTAGCACAATGGGTGCACGTGAGGTTAACCCGACAGCACGAGTGCTGTTTGTTTGATATGTGCGAAAAGTAGCATGTGTCCTGTTTTGCGTTCATTATGCATACTTGATGCAGCTCAAAGAGGTACTGTGTTTGCACGTAAATAACGTGACCGTGAATATAACGCGAGGTGGGTACTTTCGATCCCAATGAAAAAGAAAAGGTATATTACGATTATAACACGAAGTGATGCAACTGTAAACAGCAATCAAAAGGCAATCACTTGCAAAGCTTTATTGACCTTTGCAGCCATCGGAAAATGCCCGATTACTCTTCCTCGCTGCTGAAGTCATTATCACTGTCAGCAAAAACTGCATCGTCGTCCGTGCCGTCCAAACTGTTTGAGAGGCAACACTTCAGGAATGCCCGCGACACTATTGCTGACAGCAAAGCCTCCCAAGCATTGTTAATCCACCGTGCCACATCGCTGACTGATGCTCGCTTCATGCAACTCATATTTCATCATGTACTGCATATTTTTGCACTTTCAGAAAAAGAAACACGCCACTTGCTTCTAAATACATTCTACTGTCGTATTTACCGGCACTTTCCTAATTATTTCTCTCAAACTCCCTCCTACAGGGTCGCTTACAACCGCAGCGCCCTCTTGCGTTTAGCTGAACGTACGACAGCGGCCAAGTGCCTTCTCAACTAACTTCATTTTCAAACGAGAGAGGAGGTGTCTCCACACTGACACGAATGGTGCTACTTTAGTTATTTTTCAGGGACTTTAATGGACGCAGCATATCCTAGTGGTGCATGCGTTGACTGCAACACGCACGCGCGTTTCTGTACTGGCGGTGGTGCCAGTGGTGCTCCGAGACGCCCGTCAGGCATCTGCGCCATGATGCCTCCCCATGCGCGTTCACTGGAAGCGCAAGTCAGAATAAAATGTGCTACATGGCACGATGAGCCCGCCAAGTTCAACGCGTGTTTCAAGGATGAAGATTCTTAAAGGAAAAAAAAAAGAAGGTTAGAAAGAAGTTCGTGCTATATTTGTGTCACGAAGCCGAATATAAAATGAGGTGCTTTTCTAACTCGGAAATTATTGGGAAAAAGTTCGTGTTATACAGTCGACTCTCGCGACAATGAAGTTGATGGTGCATGGAAAAAATTTCGTTGAAGTGAAGTCGAAAAAGTATAACCGACCTGAGCTGGTAGAACAAAAACTTTTATGCCTGTCTTGCACGCGGCATCACGGCGGTAGTCAGAAGGTTCGGAAACCGCAAGTACTGAAACCATATCTGCCAAATTTGCAGAAACGGAATCCGAGAGATTTACTCGATTGTAACACGTACCCGTTTCCGCAACCAAAAAAAAAATGTGAGACAGATAGTAATGCGCACCCATTTTTCGTCATACGGAAAAAAGTCCTCAGTAGTCAACCTACTCACATTCATCAAACCAAATTTCATACTCGCGTAATGAACGCACTCGTATAATAAACGCACCGCCTACTTTGAATCACTGCAGTCCCTCGAGCTGTCGTGTTGTGGCTTTCCGCTTCACTTGATCCGCAGTGTCTCGAAGACGTTCGGCGCGCCGATTCATAACTCCTGCGTCCAGATAAAACTGCTGCACGTTGCTTGGTGTAGTCGTTTGCAAGGGGTGGTAACATCATTTACTCAAGTGCTGCATTCCTCCGTGCTGTCGCAGTTCCCTCACGCATGCTGCCAGTGTGCTGCACAGGCTCGCGCAGCTAAGCCTAAGCATGAGCGGGGCATGGTCTCTAAGATTGCCGAGATGCAATCTCAGACGTCATGCAGCACGCACGACTGAGAGGATCAGGCTCAGCATGGATATGAGGGAGAAATGCGATGATGAGCCATTTTGCCTTTGTAGCTGTGTCTCTGTCATTAGCATCCTCACTTTCCCCCGATACTGTCTTCCCGACAATGTTGAAGCGGGCCCTAAAACACTGCAGCCAATCGCTACTTGCGTTGAAGTTCTCGGCGCCGAGAATGATTGCGAAGATCTTAGCCTTCTGCTGTAGAATCGGTCCCAATAAGGGAATATTTCGGGCCCTTGCATCAGTGAACCATTTGTGCAGCGATTTCTGAACGTCTTCGAAGGCAGCTTTGCGAACACGCCGCGCACCTGAGTGCTGGTTCTGTTCTGCCTTGGCATTAAGGCTGCTCTTGTTTTTCAGCAGCGTACTCAGAGTGCTTCTTGGTATGCCGAAAGCTTCGGCGACGCTTGCCTTCTTTTCTCCATTCTCGATGCGCTGAATGACTTCCAATTTTTTGGCAAATGTCAGGGTCGTCCGCTTCTTCGCATTTGCAGCCATCACGACACCATCCACCACACAAGGCCTAACTCTGATCGCACGATAACGGGAGCACTGGCAGCGGCACCGAAGAGTCAGTGTGCCAAATGCAATGCGTCGTTGAAAGCCGCTGCGTGCGTACGCTGCTTTGTTCTAATGACGCCCTCAGTGCGATCGATGTGTGCAGTTCTAGCGCACAGCAGTTGAGAATGCCCACCACACCACCACTATCTTCGAGAGCGTTGCGCGAAAGAAAGCTCACTGCCTGTCAGCAGAGCGCACATGGTCTGGAGTTGGGGAGTTTAGTATATCCATTTTACGTCCGACCTCGTTCGAAATAAAAAATTAAAAATGCATGCGATTTTCCTGGTGATATGGAAAGTGTTCGATATATGCAATAATTCAATATATGTGTGTTTATATTGAGGTTTGACTGTAGTGTGACATCTGTCCAACGGAGTTGGAACATCTGAAGTGGCATGAGACGACATATAAAAAAATCTTGTGTGTGTGTAGTTCTTTTTCTGATAATGCTGTCATGTGCCTTGCTTGTGTTTTCTTTCTTGAAAACTTGGCGCTCAGAACGTTTCTTAATGCCATGTCACATGTACACCATTTCTAACAGGGCACTCACTATCTATAGGGCACGAGGGGGGGGGGGGGGGGTGAAACATCAATTGTAACGCGCTGCCATTTTTGGTGACACGGAAAAAGAAAGGGCCCTAGTAACCAACCTTCTCACATTCATAAAAACAAGTGCCGTACTCGCGTAATAAAAGCACCGCCATCTTTGAACCCCTGCTGTCCCTCGAACGGCCGCGCTATGGTTTTTTCTCTTCACTCGATCCGCGGTGTCTTGAACACGTTCGTCGTGCCAGTTCATGACTCCTGCGTCCCGATCAAACTGCCGCACGTTACCTGCCATAGCCGCGTGCAAGCGGCGGTAACATCATTTACTCGCAGTGCTGCATTCCTCTGTGCTATTGCAGTTCCCTCACGCCCGCTACCACCTGGTGCTGTGCGTGCTGCGCAGGCTGGCACAGATAAGCCTAAGCATGGTCAGGGCGGGGTCTCCGAGATTGCCGCGATGCAATCTCGGACATCATGCGGTGCGCTCGACAGAGGCTGAGGTTGCTCGAGCTCAGCACGGATATGAGGGAGAAATGCGATGATGAGCCGTTTTGCATGCGCTGATGAGAAACATCTGTTCTCCCGTTACGACTACGCGTGAACGCTACCAAAAGTTGCTGTGGCTGGGCGTCTCGGAGATTGCATCGGCAATGTAGCTACTTTGGTTGGCCGCCGGCTATGCCGGCGTGGCTAGTATCATCGGCCTATGCGTCCTGTGCATCGTGGCATCGTTAAACGTGGAACCAGCGGCGACATAGAAACTACAGAAACTGCGTGCCAAAGACCGCCGTGCCGCTAGTTTCATTTATTGCCTGTTAAGTTACCATTCGACAGCGCCCAAACCACGTGGGAGGTGGCAATTTTGATGCCGACGGAGATATGGTAACGGTGTAGTTTGTTTGCACTCTATTCTAACGCGCATACAATTTTTGAATCCGTTTTATTGGGAAAAAGGTGCGCGTTAGATTTGAGTAAATAGGGTATTTGATGACATCCAGTTCAAGAGCATTACTCTGTGAAATATTATTAGTCCTCACGTTAGCTTTTTCTCCATGAAATCTGCAATAGATGGAAGCGCTTGCCTGCTGGAAAGTGCTCCAATATAAGAGACTACCTGCTCGAAAGTGGTACAAAATGAAATTCCTGCTGCTCTAAAATCAGCTCCAAAACCTCCTCAGTATTATCACCACAAATGCACAGTGATACATTGGTTGGAATGCTCTCACAATTCATTGTCCCCGTTGACTTGATTGTGCCTGTTGAATAGAGGATTATTTACATGTGTGTTATTTTAATGTCATAGGGGCTTCTCAAATTGCAGATGTGTATAGTGAAGAAGAGGTGAGCTCAACATACGACTAGCTCTTCTCTGCACATCATCATCACTTGTACATTTTCCCACATCTACATGCATCATCATCAGGTGCTCGCTCTTCATCTTGGTCGCCATAGCTTGAGCTCGGGTTCCTCACAGTTCCTCACAATAGTTTCGCCTTTAGGCAACCGCTTTCATATGCGGTAAACCCTTGTTGACTCGAACTCTGATATCTTGAATTGCCAGCTACATTGGTTTTTCACCCCTTATCACGAAATGCCACTGTACCGAACTCCGGATACCTCGAAACTTATGCGTAAAAGACAGTACAGAGACGTTTTTTTGTACTTTTTAGATGCGAAGCAGCTTATGGTCAGGGCTATGTCACTCTCTCCCTCCATCCATCCGCCGTGCGGCGTCCACACCTGCACTGCGCATGTGCATCCTCCCCCTCCTCTCCTTGTCTCATCTCTGCTCCTCTCAGCATTCCTCCTCTCCTCTCCGAACAGCGCGCGTTGACTGTGGAAACGCTCTTTCTTTGATGAACGCTTTACCAGTTCTCAAGAATTAAGAACGCGCCCTCATCCGCGAGAGACAACGCTGACGCAGGCAGCGGCTGCTACCGTCAAACCGATGCAAACGTGGTGTGCACCCCCGTACTGCTTCGCATCGTCTCATGGTCCCCTTTAGTGGGATGGATGGATGGAGAACTTTATTTAACGTCCTACAGATTAAAGACCCGGGCTCAGGTCTCCCATGTCGGGACGTCGAGGCCTTGCCTTGACGCCGCTTCACAGGCCTGCTGGACTGCCCAGCGCTGGTCGGCGAGCGCGGAGCTGCGCAGGGCGGCGTCCCACCTCGCCGAGAGAACATCGGGGTTAATACCTTTGGTTTTAGCCTCACATTCCCAGAGCATATGCTTAAGCGTAGCTGTGTCTTTCTGACAGACCTTACAGATACTCGTGTGATAGAGATCGGGGTAGATTCGGTGGTATAGCAGTGGATTGGGGTAAGTGTTCGTTTGCAGCAGCCTCCAAGTAGCTGCTTGAGCTCTGCATAGATTGCCATTAGGTGGAGGGTAGCACCGCCGGGCCAAGTAGAACGCCTTGGTTATTTCGTTGTAGCTCGTGAGTCGGTCCCGGTCCGCGCACTCTTCGACAGATGCGTCTACTCCTGCACGGGTTATAGCATCGCGTGCGGCGGAGTGAGCACCTTCGTTGAGGTTGGGGAGGTGCGAGCAGACTTCACCCATATGGGCGGGGAACCAGATCAAGTTAGCCTGGGAAACCTGGGAGGCATTCGTGAGTATACGAAGGGCTTCGATCGAGATTCTACCTTTAGCAAAATTTCGCACAGCTGTGCGCGAGTCGCTGAGTATGACCTGAGTGTCGGCATCAGTTATGGCCAGGGCGATGGCCATTTCTTCAGCAACCTCCGGGTGTCGGGTCTTGACACTAGCTGTATGCGTTGTGGCTTTCTCCGAGTTTATCACAACGACAGCGAAGCGTCCACCGTCGGGGTAGCTGGCGGCGTCAGTGAACCGCGCATTCTTATCATTGCAGTAGGTTTTCAGAAGAGCTGTAGCTCGGGCTTTTCGGCGGCCTTGGTTGTAAATCGGATTCATGTTTCTTGGAACCGGGGCAATGTGTATCTTCGCTCGTATTTCTTTAGGTATGTCCGCCTTAGCACAATGCTGTTTGTGGTACGTGATGCCAAGCTCTTGCAATATGCTCCTTTCTGTGTTTGTAGTGGTGAGCCTTTCTAGGTGCGATAATCTTTGTGCTTCAGCTATTTCGTCCAAAGTGTTATGGATCCCCAGTTGGAGCAGCTTCTCAGTGCTGGTGGATTCTGGTAGGCCGAGGGCGACTTTATATGCCCTGCGGATTATGGTGTTAATCTTCTTCTTTTCGTTTTTATACCAGTTGTGCATGGACGCAACATATGCGATGTGACATATGACAAAGGAGTGGATCAGCCTGATGAGGCTGTCCTCCTTCATACCACTTCGTCTATTTGTGACCCTTTTGAGAAGTCTAATGGCGTTGGTGGTCTTGTGAGTAAGCCTCTTGATAGTTTCACCGTTGACCCCGTTGGACTCGATGATCATTCCGAGGACTCGGATGCGACTGACAATGGGGATGGTGACCCCGTCCTTGGTGTGTAGTTGGATCTCTTCGCTTTGTCTGATTCTAACAAAACCCTTCGGAGGCCGTCCCCTAAGGGTAGGGCGGTACAGCAAGAGTTCTGACTTCTTCGGAGAGCATCGAAGACCAGTGCCAGCCAGGTAATCCTCGACCACCTCAAGGGCCTTCTGCAGGGCCGTTTCAATCTGTCCGTCGCTGCCCTTAATGGACCAGATTGTTATGTCATCCGCATATATCGTGTGACTGACGTTGTTCACGGTCTGCAGCCTTTTGGCAAGGCCAATCATGACCAAATTAAAAAGCATAGGCGAGATGACCGAGCCCTGCGGGGTTCCTGTGCTACCGAGCTCCTGTTCTTCGCATGTGATATCGCCGGCGAGAAGGATGGCTTTTCTTCCAGTGAGGAAGTCTCTGATGTAGTTATAAATCCTCACACCGAGGTTCAGTTCGGAGATCTGTCTCAGAATGGCCGAATGGCTGACCCTGTCGAAAGCGCTCTCCAGGTCAAGGCCCAGGATTGCCTTCGTGCTGCGAGATTTCTCATCGAGGATCTGGTGCTTGAGCTGGAGCATCGCATCCTGCGTCGACAGATGTGTCCGGAAGCCGATAATTGTGTGCGGATACGCTTCTGTGGACTCGAGGTAGTTGTTGACCCGGTTGAGGACGGCGTGCTCCATTGTCTTGCCCACACACGAGGTCAGTGAGATAGGTCTCAGATTTTCAATACCGGGGGCTTTGCCAGGCTTGGGGATTAGGACTGTCTTGGCTGTCTTCCACTGCACCGGTATGGTTCCTGCCCTCCATCGCTCGTTTATGTAGTCCGTGAGTCTAGAAAGCGAGTTCTCATCAAGGTTCCTAAGCGCTTTGTTAGTAACACCATCCGGCCCAGGCGCCAAGCGTCCGTTGAGGTGATGCAGCGCAGCTCGGATTTCTTCCTTGGTGAAGTCTTCGTCCAACGGCGTGTTGGCCTTACCGCAGTAATCGGCGTGTGTGACAGGTGGACCTAATGGGAGGTACTTATGAATCAGTGCGTCGATGACTGCCTGCTGTCCTAGTGCCGTCACGTTGGTGTGGAGGAGCCTGGCGAGGCATTGCCTCTGGTGGGTTTTGGTTGCTGTGTTGTAAGTAAGTGTCGGAGAATCTGCCACGCTTTCCCGTTGTGTAACTGACCATCGACGGCATTACAGAGCTCATCCCACTGTTGTTTACAGAGAGTGCGACAGTGTTCTTCAATGGCCTTATTTAGCTCAGCAACCTTCTTTCTCAGTTTGCGATTAAGGCGCTGGCCTTTCCAGCGATTTAGGATGGACGTCTTGGCCTCGATTAGGTGCGCCAGACGGCTGTCGATTCTGTCAGTTTGGACATCTGTCGTTATCGTTTTAGTTGCGCGTGTGACGTCCGCATTGAGTGACTGCGTCCACTCTTCGATGTCAGTAATGGGATCGTCACTCGACAGCGCTTGCCTTTTAGAGCGGAACTCTTCCCAGTCCGTCCACCGGAACTCTTGTATATTCCTCACTATCTGGCCCTGGATCGGTACAGTGATCTCGACAATCATGTGGTCGCTGCCGAGATCTGCCATGGTGTTTCTCCACGTAACATCCCGCGCATGTTTGACGAATGCGAGATCAGGTGTGGTATCTCAGCATGTCGACGTGCCCAGTCTTGTTGGGTTAGTAGGGTCTGTGATCAAAGTGTAGCCTAGCTCAGTCGCGTCTTGCCAGAGCTGCCTGCCCTTGCTGGTATCATACGTGTAGCCCCACGTCTTGCTGGGAGCGTTAAAGTCACCTCCGACAATTAGGGGGTTTCTCCCCGCCACAGCAGCAGCCTTTCTAAGAAGTGCGATAAAACGCTGCTTCAAGTTAGATGGACTACTGTACAGGTTTAGGATAAATATGCTGCCCTTCCTGCGTCGTTCTGGGATCAGCTCAATCAATACGCGTTTGATTTTGAATCCCTTGATTTCATGTGCAATTGCCACGTGCCGCTTATGAATGAGTGTGATCGTTCCCCGCCCTGCGGTGACCGCCAGATACTTTTCATAGCCCGAGATTATGGCCGTGTCAGTGAGTGTCTCCTGCAGTAAGATGACTGCTGGCTTGCGCTCCGCTGTCCTAATGTGCTGCTGCAGAACTGCCTTCTTGTTAGCAAAACCCCTGCAGTTCCACTGCCATATGATGAGATCGTTAGTGACAGGCGCCATGATGGTTGTTAGGAGGACCGGGTGCTTGCCCGGCATTGTACTGTAGCTGCTGTTGTACTATCTGCGGCTGTTGCTGTTGGCTGGCAGCCATGATGCTGCTGACGTTGCACTCAATGCTGGCAACCTTGCTCACTAGACTGGCCACGGCCATTTGAAGATTCCTGATGTTCTCCTGCATCCCCACCATCATGTCTTTGATCTCAGATCTAACTTGCCCTGCGACGCTGCCCCCTTCAGAGGATTGAAGAGCACGCTTCTTAGCTGCGGGAGTGCCTGCTTCATCCATCGAATTAGTGGCGGGCTCTTTTGCTGGCACGACGTTAGGGACTGTCCGTTCTTTCTTAAGCTCGTGCACTTCACTGATCAGTCTTTGTATTAAGTCACGCATAGCTGCATTTTCTTTCCTTAGCATTTCAATAGCCTTGTGGTCCACTGCTTTACTGTTATTAGCGTCGCTAACGACAGTTTTACTATGCTCTGGGGGAGTTCCCGATGCCTCCCGTGAGGTGGCCCCAGCCACGCCTGCCCAGCTCACCTTGTCGGTAGCTCCGGACCGTTGACGGGATGTAGACCTGGAACGACACCGCGCCTTGCTCCGGGATCGGCTCCTGGATCTGCCCCGTGATCTCGATCTCGAACGGCGCTCCATGGGTGGGAAGTCTGTCGCTAGGGGTTGACTCTGCTCGGCTTGCTTTTCCCATCTTCGTCTGAGTACTAGGTACATGGGAGACGGTGTAATTTTTTTCACAGCTGCGGTCTCTCCAAAAAGTAAAACTAGCGCCAGTATTTTGTAGCGATGCCCTTTCATGCTCGTTCAGCAGTAAGAGTGATGGCCTGCTCACATTACCAGCAGGATCAGCCAGCCGTGAATGGTGGATGATAAGACTAGCATCGCTGCAAAATATTGGCCTAGGCTTGTAATTTTGGCGCAGTGCCTTTAGCTTAATTCTGCTTTACCCTCATGTATAGTTGTCGGCCGGCTGATTCAATTGTAATGCGGGTGGAACATCACTACATGCTAGGAGTATGAGGAAGAGTAGCATCAGAAAATGCGTTGTGGTGATGTTACACGCCCACTGTGGTGTTTTCACATCAATGTGGCAACAAAGTTTGGCGCGTGCCTGCGTGCCAAATGCGAGTACACTGCAACTTGTAAACACGCCAGCCGCGCACGACCGGTCGACCCAGGGCTCAGAGACAGCTGTTGTGTGGGGCTGCGCTGGCTGTGGTGAGCATTTTCCCGTGGCATTTGCTCTCATTGTACAGCTTGGAGCTTTCGAGAGATACAAATCTTGAGGCCTCAATCATTTTGAAAGATGGAGAGACATCGTAGACATCAAGCTTTAGCTTCGGGCAGCGCACGAGCCAGTCTAGGTAATCCAATGTGGTGCCGTCCAGTCGGTCGCTTGCATTCGTGGTGGTGTTGGTGGACCAGCAGCTGTTACTTCATTGTCTGTTTGTTAAGCGATGTCTTATCCCGTGCAATTAATTTTTGCGCTTACGGTTTACGGTTTGGAGCATTGTGTCAAGAAGCATCTGCATTTGCACTTATACGTGCGCAGTTCACCATTACTTCTATACCGCCAACATATTGGTTGCTGGGTCACAGAAGATTGCAAGGATGATCTAAAAGTACCACTCTTAGTACATTGAGCTTTTGTGAGGAAGTTGGTGGTCACTGGCGCCATATCGGAAAGGCATCATGCCGGCTTTACCGAAGGTTATGCTTATATTTTTGTGTATTCAGTTATCTCGAAACTCCGTTTATCTCGAAATTTTTCCAGTTTTTACAACTTCGTGTTAACGGGGTATTACTGTATATTGGATGTACATGTATTGGCTACGCTCATTTTCTGCACTAGCCATCACATTACTGAAGCTTAAATTAAGTTGCAGAAATATTCTCGCTGTCTTACTTTACGACACATTCACCACTTTAGTGAAGCGGAAGTATGATGCACATGTGTTATGCCTGCTTGTGTTAGGCAATGTATGCAGACAGTTCACTCAACATGGCTTGTCAGGAGTTACCTCTTCGCAAGAAATTTAGGGGGGAGCAACTGCAAAGAGTGCATGTTCAAGGTTTTGGGACATCCTATGTACCATAACGCTGCTTACTTTTGCGACATTGTGCACACACCTGAATTCTGTGAGAATAAATCAGCTTACAAGAAATGCATCTTTCTGAGAGACGTGCTACGCACAAATAGCTTTCCTCAATCTCCGGCTTGCTTAGCAAACAGGCTGGACATCTGCACGCAAAGCACAATTATATTTACATTGTTTTGTCACTGGAATCCTTCAGACTGATTTAATATGAGGTGATGGGCAGCACGCACCCTTTCACCTCCAGAAAAACACGACAATTTAATGCCGCAATACAGAAACTTCAGCACGGCACTCAGCAAAAGATCCGCTGTGACCCTGGTATCGTGGCCATCTTTGTTTATTTTGGCAGCCAGATGAAGCAGCGTTTTCTGGAGTTGCCAATAGCTGGGAGGCAGTAAGCTTTGTGAGTTGCCAGTTTCATCGGACTAGAGTGAACTAGAGTAGTTCTAGGTTGCTCTAATTGGATGGACAGGCGTAAGCCGCATCAGCTGCTAGCATGCTGCCCTGCCTTCTGCTGTGCGAACAGAGTTATTTTAAGTTTTTTTCCATGAAACAGATTTGTGCTTGCATTGGACGTAGTACTGTCATTGCACGCTGGCGCTTGCCAGCTCTGAGCTACCTCTAATTACTGTACTTGGAAGTACATTGACAATTACAGCATTAGTTACAGTATTTACACTTTGCAAACTTCACTCCATTCGGTTTTTACTTGCAGACAAGCCATGCACATAGGTTTTTCACCATTCCCCTTGGAACTTCTGAGCATAGTGCACTTTTGCTGCTTCTTTTGGCATGGCAAGGTTCACTTATGACTAGACGATTTCACATGCGTGGTGTGCACATCGTGCAACACAGAAATAAAAACTCTAAACTTTCTGAAGAAGACAGAAGTGCCACTACCCATGAGTTCACTTTACTAAAATTAGCTGAAAATCCGCAACATCTAGCAGAAACTGCTGTAATATGGTAGCATTGCCTGTAACCATGATAGCAAATCATGCATGGAGTGCTGGAACAGGATGTGGTCACATTGGTGATGCGGTTTGGCTCCAAAATCGGCATGGGGCATAGTGCTGCGAGCAAAAATAGGCGTTTGAGATCAAATCTGGGTGCCATTAAACCTGTGTGCCTTCTCCACCATACTTGATGTCTTGTCGTAGTACCAGAAGAGATAATGGAGGCCAATTCACTGCATGTGACAGCCATGAGCAGTGTCCAGATTATCATATGTTGGGCTAGAAACTACCTGAAACATCAGTCGCGTTTACTCATTCTCTACGGGGCCATTGGCAGTGCCGCAAGGCTATCCGTATTGGCGTATTGGCGAGCATGTGCGAATTATTGGTAGGTGACTGTATTTCAAATAACGTCACTTCCATTTTTCTGGATGTGCAAAGTATTTGAGAATATACTTTGAGGGATGAAATATTTATTAGTCTTCTTACATTGTTTTACTGCTTTTTTCTTTAAGACTGCTAAATATAAACCTCTTTAGGCTCAGCTCAGACTAAGTTTGATATTGATGTCGATAACAACTGCATACACAGTTACCACAGTACATGTTAATGTCAGTCTTGTTTCTAGAGTTTCAGCTTTTAGGGAGTTTCCAACATTTTGTGGCTGCTTGAGTTTTGCTCTCGGCAACACTGCCTATGTATCACAGCATGCAAGCCGTTGTGGCTGGTGTGTATTGGAACATAGTAATGCATCGTTGAGAAATTCATAGCCAACCACCATTGGATTGCACTAGCCTTGTGGGAGATTGCAAATTATATTGGTACACTGCTTGAGACTGGCATGTAGTGACATTGTGTGCATAAAGCTTAAGTCTCTGCCCTGCCACTTGAGGCTTCTCAAGAGTGTGGTAGTGGCAGTGATGTATTATTTAAGTCAGTCACCTGAGTGTTAATTGACTAGAATAGTCTACTCCTTCGTTCCCTGTGGCAGACTCGAGGCTGATAATCCTGGTACCCTATGCTGGTTTTCCTTTCATTACAGAGTATGCTGAAAGGAGCAGCTATGTGCTGAGCCATATAGGGGACCAACGAAACCGCATTCGCTACCTCAAAAAGTTGGTTTCTCTTGTCACCATCTCCAATCTCACACAGGTATATTAACATTTCTCCACTTCTAAACTTATGCCACTAAAGTACAAGAATCTTGTGGAGCTCAAGTACCATGAGAATATCTGTACATGTTCTATTTATTTATTTATTTATTTATTTATTGAGACAAACTAATGGTGAAAACGATACCGTATTTACTCGCGTAATTTGTCCACTTTTTTTTCGGGATTTTAGAGCTCCGAAAAGGGGGTGCGCAAATTACGCGGAGATTTTGCGAACACATTCGAAATAACGTGTAATGTAATGTGTGCGGTATATGCATGGTAACTTTTGGATACGATCTCTAATAACACACCAAAATGCTGGTGTAAGAGAATACGGCTGCTTCAGGGACGCTTTTCGCAGTCTCTTAGCACGTAGAAGGGTTTACGAACCGTTTCCCCTCCTCAAGAATTCTTGCTCCGTGTCGCAAGGGCTCCAAGAGGTGCTGGTTGCGAACATCATCTAGCAGGGACTCCAGAACATTTTTGAGAGTTGGAGGGGGGGGGGGGGGGGGGCGAAGTATTGTCGTCTTTGTATCTTCTATTTATTATTTATTTGTTCTCAATATTTAATTCTTATTTACATTATACATTATTAATTAGTATCTTGCCCCGCCACGGTGGTCTAGTGGTTATGGCACTCGGCTGTTGATCCGAAGGTCAGCAGCCCAGCCATGGCGGCTGCATTTCGATGGAGGTGGAATGTTGAGGCCCTTGTCCTGTGCGATGTCAGTACAAGAACCCCAGGAGGTCGAAATTTCTAGAGACCTCCACTACGGCATCTCATAATCAGAGCTGGTTTTGGGACGTTAAACCCCACAAATCAATCATTAATTAGTAGCTTTTATAATGACCAATTAATAATGTTTTAATTCATTTTACCTTGGCACACACTTTAAAAGTGGTTAGAATTTCGGAAGTACTAAAAGCCTGCGCGGACCGCGCAACCCGCGTGGTTGTGTGGTCCAGTGCTTTCCAAAGCACTGGACCACATAACCAGTAGCTTGAAAATTCTTGTCTTATTTCAGCGTAAACGGTCGGAAAGTGCCGGGGTCCCTGCCCCCTCTGGAAAAATGTCGGGAGGAGGGGGGAGGCCTGTCATCTGGCAGTCAACGTTGGCATTTGCATCACCTATAATGACGGCTTGTAAAGAATATATAGTTAAACCTGCCTGTCACGGAACCTACATACAATAAATTCCTCAGTATTACGAAGTTTTTTAATTCCCCACTGCAACTCCATAGAAGAACATGTGTTTGTAACCTCTGTGTAACAAAGTGGCAACGGCAGACACCTTTGATATAGCGAATTCCTCCACTATCCACATCATAATTTCACCCCAAATTTTAAATTTTTGTGCTAGCAGCAGTCACATCCACTCTGGTGGTTGCCCCATTGACAACGCAGCGTAAAGCAATGTCTTGAGAATCACTTCTGCAGTCACTGGTGTCAGAACTTTTTTTTTTTTCACTGGGGGAGCGAAATATCGCTACCCATCATCATAATCGTCATCAATTCCGTTTTAGTGCCTTACATTTATTAAGTACAGATGATCAATTCATGTGCATAATGGAAATATTATTAACAGATCGCAATTTGGTTTGCTAACTGCGGCAAATAATTAAAATGTAGTGCCTGATGTTTTTGAAGTTTTTCCTACTAAGTTCACCAGACGATCCTTGCGACACGATTCCGTTTACCCACGGTAAACGAGGATGTTAAAGAGATCGAACTTAATATAGCTGACATTGTGAAATGCAAGTCAGTGACAAAGTATGGCTGATGTTCAGGTAGCTTTGAAGGCAACAGAACAGTAAATAATGTGAAAACATGCATGTATATAAGTTTGAAAAAGAGGAAATGAGCTTGTTCGTTCTCTGGTGCTATAGTCTACTTCAGCAGTGAAAATAACATACCCCTAGTAACAGCCAAAATATAGAATAGTATATGATACATCAGAAATTAAGAACTTTAAGGGGGGACGTGGCAATGAAAACTATCTTTGTTATTTATGGGTATAAACTGATGAAATTCGGCACACTGATGTAGTTTGTTGTGCTGATATATGAAATGAAATCAGTTTTAAGCCACATATTATAGTTTTTTAGTTGCATCACCTTATAGACCCTTGCAGTCATCCCCTAATTAATCGGTCAGTTATACAATATTTCAGTGCTATTTTTACATAAGCATATACACTAAGGCCCACTGTGTGCCTTAAAGCTGTTCGTAGATTGAGTACAGAAAAAATTTTTGAAATGTCCTCGACATATTTTCTTACTAACAACTTTTGCAAAAATACAATTATAAAAGTTTGTGTGATGTGCAGGTATAAATGAATAGCTTTACGGCGCTCACCAAAGTTTCAGGATCTAAGTGAAAGAAACAGAATGAATTTAGCTTAATTAGTTATGAAATGGCACTGGGATGACTGACAGCAACTGCTAAAAAAATGGAAGCTGAGAAAACGGAGCTCAAAGTTTTATTTCATGAAAACAGTTAAATACTAAATTTGAGCAGCTAACTTCTTTCTCGCACTTGCAGGTTTTATTTTTTGTTGGAGAAACACAGTGGTTTGGCTATCCTCATGTTTGACTGCTCCTTTTTACAATAACACCAAGATGGCGGCACCTTTGGAAGCCTGATTTTCGTGCGATTTTGGATGACAACACATAGATAAAGTGGAAATTTCTGCATTACTACTGCGCATTTCATTATAATATTCCACCACAAGGTAAAAGAAGGTTCAAGGATCATAAAAAAAAAATAAGTAGAAAAATGGAGAATTTTGATCAAATTGAGCATTCCCATTGCCACGTCCCCCCTTAAACCATGTGAAACACTGCTAGAGCAGGAGCAGCAAACAGCCACAAGTTGTAAACATGCCCAAGGAAATTACACATGCATATTCATTGTACACTCCCTAAAATTGCAGAAATAATGTGTGTATGCCAATGAGAAAGTAAGGTTAATGTAGTCGCAAACATAACATATTGCAATATACATAGTTTACTAACACAAATATACAATAACATGGGCAGGTGGGATGATTGGTATGTCTTTATACTGAAAGAGCATGAAGAAGATGCGGACGAAACAAGCAAGTGGGAAAGAACAGCACAAGTTCCCCAAATTTATTGTCTCAGAGTGCCAGTTAGGTCACCATGCACATGAAAAAGCAATAGATGTGCTCAAATGAAACACGGACAAGACAAGAAACACGGACAAAGGAGATGCAAAGGACAGGTGCGTCTTCTCCTTTGTCCGCGTTTCATGTAGCGCTGCACCGACCTCAAGATGAAGCATTACCAAATAGCTCAAGTCTTAATTCTAATGGCGCCCTTCATCAGCAAGTTTCGATGGCACATCCATGTCAAATGGGGCAAGGCGGCAACGGAGCCCATTCGATAATGCAAGTAAATTACACTTTCTACCCAGTGGTGTCATGACAAGTCACGTGGCTGGGTGAGTGAAGAGCATGGCAAGCGAGAGAGAATGCAATAAGAATGGGGCCAGGCATCGCTCTTGCGTTCAACTCTTAAAGGGGTCATGAAACGTTTTCTGAACATCTTGTACTAAGTGCATATTCGGGATCCTGACCCCCGAACCAACAATGTGCATTGTTTCATTGCACCGTGTGGGTCAACGTTACTAGAATAAACTCAATTTGAAAGGTCCGCTGGAGAGGCGGTGCGCGTGGCAGTCTCGAGAACTAGTGGCGCTGTAGTCACATCTTGCGCCTGCCGTTGGCTCCCGCCGCCGGCGCTTGTTGTGACGGCGCAGTCGACGTGCACGTGGGTTGCAGCAACTGGTACGCTTTGTTCACTCGTAAATTTTGAAACTGTTTTTGTCCATGCGAAGTGCCTTGTACGAAGACACATACGTCGTGTACGACGCCTAGCCAGGAGCCACAGGATCATTTACGCGTGATATGCCGACATGCTTTGCGCCGGGGTGCAAGATCAGGGTGCATCGTTGCAGACACCGCAACGATGACCCCGGTTCATGCCACTTCGGACCACCAAAAGGCCCTACGGAATTCAGGAGGTGGGAGCAAGCTTAACATCGCAAAGTTGAAAGCTTACTCCGAAATGCTAACTCTACGACCTTTTTGAGCACGGCAACATTATAAAGCGCTACTTTCACGTTTTTGCTGGACAATAAGTTTTGATCCCTCGGGGAAAATGGGAGCTAGAGTTTGGTACGCTTGTTCGCAGCACTTCCACCCCATATATCTAAGCCAAAATGTTCCGGGTAAAGGCGCAAATCCCCGAAAAAACGCATGGCGTCCCGCGAAAGCCCAGTGCTCCGCTCGTCGGCGGAGGAGCTGTCAGAAGTAGAACAGCAAGATGAGCGACAAGCGATTACCAACACTGCCGGGACATAATTGCCCTCGCATCACATTCATATTGGATCACTTGTCAACTGTCGCGCTACCTTCAAAGCAATGGCTTATTGAGTGTTTTTACAACGAGGTAACGAACAGTAGGTGCGGAATATTTTAGACTCGCCGGCTTGTGAGTGGGGACTTCCTTGTGCAAAAAACAGTTGTAGTTGATGAGCAGTTTAACTGCACAGTGAACAGCTACAGAACGTAAAGCAAACAGCTGTCGTACAGCCGGCTGTGCTGCAGGCATGGAACATCTACTCTGCGAAGTTGACGAACTGAAGGTGTGTGAACGATAGCGACAGAGTACGCGCAAAAAACTGCTTGGTTCTCATGTCACGCCAGATCTGTCCGAATTGTTTAAGGCACCGTAGAAAGGACCTACTGCAGACACCAGCGAAGGCAACCATTAAGAATTTTAAGATGAAGAATCTCAGAAGAACGTTTCTTAGGGCCACAGCAGCTCGCAAGAAGCAGGAGAAACAAATCATAGAACTGAAAGGAGTGATAGAAACGACCTCTGAGGAGTGCCTGAACAAGCAGCTGGACTACCTCCCACCGCTCGAAAAGGTGGCGGTTGCAAATGCGTACAATGCAGAATGGTTGCTTAACTGCATGCTTGTACGAATCGCCAGCCCACGGGCCTAAAAGCTGCTGATAGATCTGAACATGCTACCACTGCCAACCACGAACCGGCTGGCACAAATACTGGAGGGCACTTAATGTAAATGGGGTTCTTCGATTTTACATTTTCTGGCGGCCAGCGGGCTGCGAGAAAGCGCCAGCGGTTTACTCGCGGGTTCCGGTTCTGACAGGAAATGACGTTTGAGCACGTGGATAAAAACTTCGGGCAGCCAGAAAGCTGCCAGAAGGAGGGTGAAATCGAACGTCGGGCTCGCGCTGGGTCGCCGGATCACAAGCGCGTTTTGTGCTCGCTCAAAACACGCTGCCTGACGTTTTGCTGCGACGGTCACTAATCTGCAGGCTTTGATGCGCGCTATGAGGTGCCGCAAGCGGCAACGATTCCTTATTTATGGCGACAGTGGTGACGGGCACGTTGAGACCGTACGTCGCTGTCATCCCAACGATGTCATCCCAGTCGCTGACAAACGATGTCATCTAACGGCGAGTACGCATTGTGATTTGCCGTGCACCGGACGAAAAATGCGAAATGCGAATAACGGATAGCACTACAGAAAACCAATCTCGAAAAGCGCCTCAACGTGTGCGTGTACGATGTCGACAACTTTCGGGGGCACCTACGCCGGCGTTAGCAGTCTTTACGGAAGAAAGATAAACACGCAGAATAGAAAGAAAATGGACAAGGAATGAACTTTCAAAATATTTGCCACCTCTCGAGCGCGCTCGCATCATCTCGCACTGAGGAACAGGCTTTACAGCGGCGTAATAAATCCTGTATGCAAAGCGCCTGCGTCGCAGTATCCGTCAAGTCCTTCCACATATGGCGGCAAACGGACAGGGTGCCTTTTTTTCGTCTGCTAGCCAGAAGCGGCCAGAGATCCGCCAGAACAAAATCGGTCTGGCGAGTTCTGGCGACCCGCGGGTCGCCAGAACTCGCCGGAGAGGGAAAATCGAATGCTCACCGGAAGTTCGCCGCGCGGTGGGCGGAGCGACCCGAGAAAAAAAACGAATGCTCTCTGGCAGTTTCTGGCAGCCCGCGGGTCGCCAGAAGTTGCCAGAAGTGGAAAATCGAAGACCCCCAATGTGGATTTCAAGCCGTCTGTCTGGAATACATATAGCGTCAAATGAGCAAGCAGCTTGGGGACGCTTGTTGTCGACGAAATGAAGCTTAGGCATTCTTACGAGTTCAACAAATCTACCTACAAAATAGACGGCTTTGTTGATTACGGTGGGATCGTGAGGCACAGCTGCCAGTCAGCCGACCATGCGTTGGTGGTTATGTTCGTGCCCATGTTTGAAGGATGGGTACAGCCTATAGCAAGTTTTGTCACAAAGGTCGCCGCACCTGGCCGTGTGTTGACCGAGCTTGTGCTTGAAGCCGTTTTGCAGCTGCACAAGTACGGTGTGGCCGTTATTGCCGCGGTGAGCGATGGTGCCGGGAATAACAAGTCCATGTGGCAGCAGTTTGGCGTTAGTGGTGCCATTTCAGACACCAGGCATAAGAATTCAACATCCGTGCAATCCAATGAGCAATGCATGCGGGTCGATGCATACAGATGACCTTATGCATATCTACTTAAGTAGCGCACAAATGGGATGCGGGAACGTCGACTGGACGGACGATAAATGTTTAACTTTCGCAATAGCACTACTAGAAAGCCGCCGTGCGAAATGCGCGGTGGACCGCCGCCGTGCTCCGTCGTAGCAGACGACGCGCCGAGAGTAGCGGAAGACGCGACTGCAGCGCCGCAAGTCCACGCGACCGCCGTTCGGACCACCCTCCTCCGCTGGCGGAGATACGGAGCTGTGAAACTGAGTTTATTCTAGTAACATTGGTGTGGGTTGACTTAGAGCGATAAAAAACGCGGGTTCGGTTTTACTGCGTGCGTTCCCCTCAACTCGGCAGTTGACGTCATGTTAGTAGCCACAAGACCTCCCGAGATTGGCGCGTCCTCAGAGGGCCACGGGAAAACAAACCGTTATGCGGCTTTGCTTCCGAATGGCGACACCGCACGGTTTCAAAGTATTTTTTTTTTCTTTCTAGCTTTCAAGTAAATCTGTTGGTGGTGGTAAAAACGTTTATTGAAGTAAAGGATTGGACAGGAGGTATGATGGGACCAGGCCGTAAAAGGCTGGTCCTCACAAACACTAGGTGGAGCTCCCTAGTTCGGGACTCCAGTGGCGGTAGCTGCTGCCCGTGCACGCCTGACTAAGGCATGTTGTGCCTCTAATATCCCTGTCACACTAGACGTTTTAACGTCATTCGATTCGAATGACATTTGGTGCAGCGAATGTCATTCGACCCGCGGTCGTGCTACACACGAAGAAGTAACGTCATTCGTTTACGATATCAGTGACGATAGTTCCAAAGGAACTGGACCTAAAAGCTGCAGAGCGTAAGTGCAGAGTGGCTGAAAAGTCGTCCTATTATATTTAAAATAAACGCAGGGTTTTGCTTCACTGAATTACACCAACAGAATAATTTGCAGCTGATACGGCAGCGCTCAAAGGGGGCGCTGACTTGCAGCAGGCGAACCATTCACTTACTGTTTTTGCAAGCAAAGCGCGTTAATGAGAAACACAGACGCTAAATTAAGACGCAGTGCAATAAGCGCTGCGCTCAAGCAAACGGCGTTCGCGATTGCATCCTGTGGCGAAATACCGAAGCCTGTCAGACGCCGCTGATGTCGAGAGTAAACACATTTTGTTACGGCTTGTCTGGCTGTTTTCTTTTTAAAATGGTGAATATCGGCAAACGCGCTAAAGTAATGCCATTTTCACATGACGTTTCACAAATTAGGAATGCTCAGTGCCGCACGTTTACGTTGTCTCTGGGGTAGAGAGTACACATTCGGTCCCAGTGCGAATGCGAATGAGTTGCACGAACTCATTCGATTTCAGAAGTCATTCGATTCGAATGATGTTAAATGTTGCCGTGTAGCAGCGGAATAATGTCATTCGATGCGAATGTCATTGCGTTCGAATGACATTAAAACGTCCAGTGTGACAGGGGTATAAGTCGTGGCAGCCGAGCAGGGTCGCCTGCCAGTCCTCCCGTGTTGGGTTGGGGTTGGGGGGGTGGCCGGATTGGAAGGGCAAGCCCACACCATGTGGTAGGTGTCTGAAGACACCGCACTACAGTGCGGGCAGCTGCCGCTAAATGAGGGGTCAAAATGCTTTAGGGCTGCCGGGCACAGCAATGTATTGGTGAGAAGGCGGAGTAAGAGCCGCTCATCCGCCTTCTTAAGGTCTTTACATGGGCCGCCTTCTTAAGGTCTTTACATGGGCGGGGTAAAGGCGATGGCAGTCTCGGTAGAATTTTGTAATATCTTTGAAGGTATAGGCCGGATTAAAATGGGTTTCCTGATCGGGTGGGGAGGAGAAAACAGCTTGGAAAGAGAGCGCGCGGGCATCTGCGTCTGCTGCCTCGTTTCCTACCAACCCCTGATGAGCAGGGGCCCATATAAGGTAACGGTGTGCGGGATCCGTATCCCGTATGCAATTTTGGTAGATTTGATAAGCTAGAAAGGGGGTCCAGCCTTGTACGACGTTCCGACAGGCCCCTCGCGAGTCGGTAATTATGTATTTTGAGTCGGGGCGGAATGTGAGGCTGCCAGAGCAATAGCGACTTCTTCCGCATGTGTTGCATTGGGAGCTGTAAAGGTGAGGCTGTTAACAGTGCTGTTGTTGTGAACTACTGCAGCCGTGTACCATTCCCGATGGTGAGGGCCGGAGGCGTCCATGTAGTATACGCCTGTTTTATTGCCATAATGTCGGGCCAGAGCTTCCGCCCGCGCCAGGCGCCGGCTATTATGGTCTTCGTGTGACATGTTGGCTGGAAGAGGTCACACGTGGAGGGCTCGTCTCCACATTTCTGGGATACGAAACCTGTCTTCCATGGAAATGGTGTGTTGGATATGGAGTCGAGCAAGAAGACGGCGACCCGACTCCGTTTGCGACAAGCGCGTGTACTGGTTTGTTAGGTGCGCTTCCCGAAGCTCCCAGAAAGTGTTCACCACCCCAAGGGCCATAAGATGGCCGTTAGAAGTGGTGACGGGGAGGTCCAGGGCACGCTTAATAATTTTGCGAAGGATCACCTCAACAGCTTCCTCCTCTTGTTTCCGTAGGTGAAGGTAAGTAGTCGAATAGAGAATTCGACTGATCACGAAGGGGTTTGCCAGCCGCAAGGCATCGGCACTTCGTAACCCCCCGCGTTTGTTGGAAACCCGGTGGACCATGCTGCCCACCTGGTCCCCCACCTTACGGAGTTTGGCCAATGTGGTATCTGGCTGCCTGTGTTTGTGGATGTGGAGTCCGAGTACCCGTATCTCGTCAGCTTCGTGTATGGGACCGCTGTCAAGAGATACAGATTTGAGTGGTGCACTTTGGCGAGGGGCGGATGTGCACAAATTCCGATTTCCGAGGGGAACATTGAAGACCACAGCGGCGGGCGTAGCGGTCTACTATCGTCGCTGCTGTTTGCAGGCTGGTTTCAATGTCCCCTATGCTGCCCTGCGTGGCCCACAGGATGATGTCATCGGCGTACAGGGCGTGCTGCACGCCGGCGACACCATCCAGCTAGGCCGGCAGGTGCATCATGGCCAGATTGAAGAGCAGTGGGGAAAGTACCGCGCCTTGGGGGGTTCCCCGGGTGCCGAGTAGGTAAGGGCCGTGCTCTTTGTCTTGGATGCGGATGTAGGAACGTCGATCGGTGAGAAATTGGTGTATATATCGGAATGTTTTGAGGCCACAATCGGTCTGATTTAGATTAGTGAGTATGATGTCGTGTGTTACGTTGTAAAATGTCCCCTTAAGATCTAAAGCGAGTACTGCCAGGTCATTATGGGGGCATTCAAGGGGGTCAAGGATGTCCCGATAGAGTTGCAGGAGGACATCCTGTGCGGATCTGTGTACGCGAAATCCGAACATGGTGTCCGCAATGACATGTTTGTGTTAAAGATATGCAGATAGCCGGTCCCGCACCATCGTCTCCATTAGTTTGCTCACACAGGAGGTGAGAGAGATGGGGCGGAGGTTATCTCTGTTAATTGGTTTGCCTGCTTTAGGAATAAACGTTACTAGAGCAGTTTTCCATTCGATTGGTAGGGGGCTGTCCCCCCGCCAAATCGTAGTGATGTCGACGAGAGACTGGTATGCTGGGTCGGGCAGGTTCGCCAAAAGCTTGACTGTGACCTTATCCCTACCCGGGGCAGTGCCTCGTTTCATTTTTGCAAGAGCCACCCGCAGATCATGGAGCTGGAACGGTTTATCCAGCTCCGTGTTCTCTCTGCCTGCATAAGAGTATGCAGATCCATGGGGGTCTTGGGCTGTAGAGATACTGGTCCCAAAGTTTCTGTGCCAGTTGTGTCGTGTTGCCAGGGGAAGCGTGCATGGCTCTCTGTAACTGTTTCTGTGTTTCGGTTCGTGTTTGGGTTGGATCGATCAGTGCTCGAAAGAGGCGCCATGTATTGCGGCTGGACATTTGTCGCGCGGCCGCGTTGCATCTATCCACCTAGTTGGAGTTGGCGAGTTGGGCCGCGTACTCAGCCGCTCTGTGAGTGAGCTCGGCAATTCGAGCTCTAAGCTTTTTATTGTGTTTATGGCGGCGCCAGCGGCGAACGAGGCTGCGACGTGCTGCCCAGAGGTGTAGGAGGTGGTTATCCACATCCGTGACGGCCTCTGACAGTTTGATGCGACTTTCATGCTTGCGAAGGTGTGTCAGCAGGAGTTGAGACCATGCTGAGTAACCCTGCTCCGAAGTGGGTGTGTTATCAAGTGTGAAAGTCTACCTGAATTTGGTCCAATCTGGGATATGGGCTTGTCTTGTGGCACGTTCGAGGGGGCGTGTGCGTAGTGTAATGTTTAGGATGCAGTGGTCGCTACCGAGCGTCTCCTAGGTGTTGAGCCAGTCTGCGTGTCTTACGTTGCGAGTGAAGGTTAAGTCCGGGCACGTATCCCGTGTCACGGAGTTTCCTAACCGGGTTGGGTGGACTGGGTCTGTGTGTAGAGTGAGGCCCAACGTGGACGCAAGTTCCGCCAGCTTACGTCCGCGTACCTCCTCTTTGCGATATCCCCAAAGCTAACTGGGAGCCTTAAAGTCCGCCCACAATCAGGAGGGGATCACGACCTGCTACTCTTAGCGTGCGGCTAAAGAGGTCTGCGAAAGTGACTCGCTTGAGTTTGGGAGAGCAGTATACATTGAGGACATGCAGTGGAGGGTCTCAGCGGCGGAATGGTAGGATAGTCACCATTGTATAGGAATACTCGAGTTGTAGGTCTAGATCTACTAAGTTGGCTGTGTAAGCTTTGTGTACGAGAATACAAGACGAAGGATCCTGTTGGAATGTCGAGTAGTTTGTAAGTGTGGCGCCCATGCCTGGATCCTGGAGCGCAACCATGGCTGGTAGAGACTCGAAGGTTTCAAGGTAGAGGCGGAAATTGGCCCGCGTATTGCGGTTCTTAAAGACTCTACAATTCCATTGCGTTATTAATGTTGAAATGGCCGGATTGGAGGGGGAGGATCGCCTTTGATTAAGGTGTCTCGCCATGATTAAAATTTGGTAACGGGGAGGACAAGGGAGTAGCTGCCGCAGAGCCAGCTCTCTGTGCCACTAAGGGATTGGTGACAGAATGAGCGGGGTAGCTGTCCTCATTCTCCTGTTCAATGGTCGAACAGTTGAATTTTGAAGTATGGGATACATCCTTAACGGGCCCCAACCGACGGAGGAGGCTGGGGTTGTCCGATATATGTTTAGAAACCAGCGCGGGGACGGTAGTCATGACCTTGGTCAGGATCTGGTCCATGGTGGTCTCGATCATAGACTTCATTTTAGAGGTTAAGCGCTCCTCAATCGCGGAGATGGTTGCCACGAGGGCAGGCGAGGGCTCCGCGTCTCCATCGCATCAGAGTTCTGTGGGCTCGGAGCGGACGCCAATTTTGATTCTAAATTTTGAATTTTGTTGAGCAGAAGCTCATTTTGTGCCTGGAGCTTTGTATTCTACGTCAAGCGTGGAAACATTGGAAGGGGAGGAGTGGGGGAGGGGGGAGGAGGTGACCCCAGCCCAGCTGCTCACCTGTTTGCCGTGTTTGGGTACTAATGCCCGGGGGCCGCCAGCGCCATCTGTCTTGGGGGCCGGGAAGTGGCGGGTGTCCTTGCCACTGGGCGGTGGCGGGGGAGACGCCGTCTTCTTCCCGTGCGCTGATGTTACCGATGGGGCAGGAGGTGACGGTGTTTTGGGATCGGCGGTGTGGGCACCACGCAGCGCTCCGCCATTGGCTCCCGAAGTGGGACAACTTGGGGACTGGTTAGGTTGCCGGGTTGGTGGGGGCTTATACCCCTGACACACGGGCATGCTAAAGTACTTTAGGTAAGGGGACATCTGCCGGAAAGGCGTTCATGCCCAGTGACTCACGACAAAGGAGTATCTCCTTCCCGGCAAAGTTAATTTGCAGAAAGGTAGATCGGCGATCTACTTTTCGAGCTTTACGTAAAGGCGTACTCTCGCTGACAGTGTACACGACCCGTAAACGAGAGAGAACTTTTCACAAGATTACACCGCCCCGCAAGTGTTTTCTTGCCTTGCACATAAGCTTTAGCTTTTAGCCGTGTAATGAGATTTGTCGGGCCACAAAGATTTATGTTTACCGCACTCTCAAACGCTCACATCGCCGCCATGCGGGATTCCGGCAGTCGTTATCTTCTTCATCGTGGCGTGAAACGAACAATCAACATTATTAGCCATCAGCAATAAAAGCAATATTTTTACGGTCCACAATCGCTAAAGGTAATTAAATGCAGAACTTTTTAAAAATGTTCACTATCTTGCTGCTTTAACAAGGATCACCATTTTTTGCGGCGTTCGTCCTAGGAACCACCTAAAGAAGTTCACGTGCTGCCGTGTGTCATCGGCGCAACTCCTTTCTGCAGAGGGTCCTTTAGAGTAGAAAAAGGGGTTCACTACAAAGGACTTTACTTTCGCCCGTCTGTCAGGGGTATTAGGGCGTTTGGCTTTGGGGCCAGACACCTTGAGCTGGCGAAATTTTCCCGTGCAGTCGCGAGAGTTGGTTGCGTGGGCTTGGCCACAGACTGCACAGGACGGAATGCATTCGTGCGGTGCCTTCACTCCGTCGGTTGTCGGCACCGTTAGGCCACGGAGGCCACATTTGTTGTTGCCCGGGCTGGGGCATATGTCCGTCCGGTGGCCCACGCAGGCCGGGATGGTTCTCTTGTACGCACGCAGAAGGGTCACCTCTGAGTTGTAATGCACAAATCGCGGCACCACTTTACCCACGAAGGTGAGCGCCGCGACATTTGAATTGCCAACTTGCGGATATCAGCAAGCTGTCCAGCACGCCACTGGATCTTGTTTTGGAGACTTACTGGTCTCGTGGTTGGCCACGTTGATAACGCCCCGGCACACATCACCAGTAAGCTTTAAGTGACCGTGTGTCAGGAGCCGGCCCTTTGATGAGTCAAGTTGAAAGTCACGCAGAAGCTTGTCCGTGACGTGCGGGTCTCGGGTGCCTGCAACAATGAGGTTTTGCTCCCATGTGGGGAGCAAGCTGAGCGATACGGCGGCCTGAGTGCCCAGGTAGGCCGCGAACGCTGCTCCTAGCTCGCCATGTTGGTAGACATCCTTGAGAGCGACGGTCACCCGGGGCTTGAGGATGATGACAAAGTCTTCGGGGTGAAGCCGCGGAAGCGGCTTTGGTTTCCACACTGGTCCAGGCTTACGCGCGGACCTGCCGTGAAGCGCTGCAGCGTTTGCAGCAGTGTTTTGCTGTGTTGAGTGGCCTGGCGATGCAGCGTCTGCCACCTTCGCGCGCCGCTTGCAGGAGCGGCGTTCTACTAGCTTGAAAAGGCGCTCGTCCTCTATGGGCATAGAATTCGAGCTGTCAAGCGTTGAGATTCCAGGGCTTTCGGACCAGGCCATGGAGTTCGCGTGGGAGCCGCGTTGTAGCTCTTGAGAAGCCATGTTGTTGCGATAGGGCGTTTCACTCACGGCCAAGCGCCGACGCAGCCGTTAGGCCTAGTGCCGCCACCACGAGACGCAAGTGAAAATGAGCCCCAAAAAGCCGAAAAATAGTCCCACCTGGGTGCGAGTGGTGTCAATAGGTAGTTCTCAGTTTCACAGAAACAGTCGCAGCTGCATTGGTGGGGCTCCAGTCGAAATTCCGTGGCTCCAGCCAAAAGTTGCCGGAGCCGATGCGCTGCACGTCTGCTCGCCGACGACACGCAACAGCGCCCCCAAGTAAATCTGTTCGTTTAGAGCAAACGCGAGTTCACTATACTTTTGAACTTTAAGGCGAAACTTAAAGAGGTCGTGAAAAGAATATGGTGATGTCCAGTCGTAATTTTCACCACTTCAGTATGCATTCGACAAGCCTATTACGAAATATTTTGGTGAAATATTCAGTGAACATTTAATAACGTCCGTTAGAAACCCAAAGCGTTCTTGCGCTCCCAATACTATGCGACACTACAGGCCAGCATGGTACTATTCGGTGACATTTCGGCAAGATATTTTGAAGTGTAAAGGTATAGTGAACTCACGTTTGCTCTAAAGAAATTGATTTACTTGAAAGCTAGAAAGAAAGAGAATACTTACCACGTTGTGCGGCCATTCAGAAGAAAGGCTGCAGCACGTTTCTTCCCGTGGCCTCTGAGGGCGTGCCAATCTTGGAGGCATGGTGTCAATTAAGGTGGTATCAGCTGCAGAGTTGAGGGTAATGGGCACAGTGAGACCGAAACCACGTTTGTTACCACTCTAACCCCTGTATGCAGAGAAGTAACTTGCATCTTGCCTGGACTTGACTTGCGGAAATCCACCCGAAGCATGAAGCGGACTTAAAAACGGCCAAGTCTGCTTTTGCGTTTCATACACGCTCGACCTGACCAGACCTTACGTACTCCAGCAATTCAAGGCCGTGCTTTAATGCAAAAGCGGGCTGCTCGTCTGTGTTCGAATTTAATGATCAAGTCCTTAGCGCAAGATATGTTGTACAGCAAAATAGTAGGCCTTCTTTAAAATATCAGTCAGCGCACACACGCTGAAGTGTGCTTTGGGTCAAGTTGTTGCATTCCGCAACGCCCGCTGCTGCGATATACAGTGTTGCTTGCTGAAAGAGCTCATTATCCGTGGGTTTCATTGCGTTCTCTCAAGAGCGGCACAAGTTTCCTTGTTTCAGTTTTTGCTTCTCTTTACTTAAATGTCTTGTTTCGCATGTGTATAATTGCCCATACATAGGTCAAACAAATGATGTGTTTTCATGGTGCCTTTCAATGGCTCTTGCTCTAGACTGCCCGAAGGCGTTCGTGAGCCGTCTGGACCAGCACCATGATGTGATAGGTCGGTGCGACCACATATGATCGATTTTTGTAGGAGCTCGCCTCCCTTTCTCCTGTAGGAGTTCCAACAGAATGGCAGCGGCCCTGACTACGCGGCCCTTTCAATCTGACTACAGTAAAATCTCGGTGATACAAATTTCACGGGGTTGCATTAAAAATTCGTACCATCAAATCATACACAGAATTAAAAAAAGCTAATTTATTTGTGGCAGAAGAAATTCCTGATGTCAGTCTATTTTTGCCTAAATCCTGAATGATGGATTTCTGGAAGGCATAAAAGTTCGCGCACGTGACCTCACTAATGTTCTTGCATGCCACTGAACATCGCAGCATGTCAAGCGCAAGGAGCATTGCGGCTGTCATGGGCTGCTGCCACGGTCGTCGTCCTCATCTCCGCTTGTCAAAGCATCAGACTGTGACACGGAAACTTCTTTAGCGATTTCATCTACGCTACGCAGGCCGCAAGTGACGAAATCACCGTCAGCGGTGACAAAATCGTCCTCCATGCAAGCAGAAAGTCCAAGGTCGTTCCAGTCCTGAATTACGACTGCTGGCTCTTGCGCATGGTCAGATGGCTTGCCAATGCCGCATTTTGGAAACAGTTGGTGATCGCACTCTCCGCAACGCTATCTTAACTCATCGCAGTGAAATGTATCGCATCTAGGACGCTGATGCTTAGCTTAGAGTCTTTGCGCTCCAACTTCGCCAGCAGACGGCGCACCAAGAGATTCTTAAAATGGTACTTCATGTTTCGAATCATGCCTGGGTCCAGCGATTGGAGGTGGCTCGTCCTGTTTAACAGCAAGAAAATGAGTTGGACGTTTCGAAGGGTGACATGCTTCGAGTGGGCAGCACTCTGATCTAAAATAAAACAGATTTTTCTGTTTTGGCAGCCCATTTTGTGGTCAAGGTAGGTCAGAAAATCGGTGAAGAATGCCTTGCAGTTGCTTTATAAATGCAAGGCAAACGGCCAGACATCTTGAAACAATGAGGCCTCTAGTAGCGGCCAATAACAGTCAGCTTCACCTTTTTCGAACTGTCAGCATTACACCAGAACAGAACTGTAATTAGCTGCCATCTCTTTTGGCCACGTTGACACGCCTCGCCTTTAAAACAAAGGCTCTTTTCAGGCTGCAAGTTATAAAATAAGCCAGCTTCGTCCACGTTGAACACATTGCAGGGCTCGTACCCTACGATAAGTGAAGGGAGGGTGGTCTCCAGTCATTCACGATGGCCTCGTCCACTTTCTTTCCTTCTCCACTCACGGACTTGTAGACGAGACCATGCCTCGCCTTAAACCGATGGATCTAGCCGCCAGAACCTTGGAAGTTGGTCACGCCAAGCGAAAGTGCAACGTCTTCGGCCTTTTCACGTGCGCAGCACCTTCGCGGCGGCTGCATTTCGATGGTGGTAAAATGTTGAGGCCCGTGTGCTGTGCGATGTCAATGTATGTTAAAGAACCCCATGTGGTTGAAATTTTTGGAGCCCTCCACTACGGCGTCTCTTATAATCAGAGCTGGTTTTGGGACGTTAAATACCACAAATCAATCAGTCAATCACGCAGCACCTTGCCATCGACGTTCACTCCCGCCACTGTCACCTCCTTCCTCGTGCAGCTCGAGCAAAACTTCCTCGAGCTGCACGTAATGAGCAGTTTTCGCCTCTTTAGCATTTACACTGAATCGCTGCAAATTTTTTATCTGGTTGCGCTGACCGACAATCGTGCATAAAGTGGAGGGGGCTAGACCTAGCTCCTTGGCGAGGTCGGCTCATTTCCTTTTTGGACCTTTGTCCACTTCACGCAATATCTCCAGCTTCTCTTTAAAGGACAGAGCCTTCCGCTTTCTTGACATGTTTGCAATCACTGCCACTCCCAACATGAGCGAGAACACAGAAAAAAATACGCGGACAAGGAGAGCAGCCTACTGACAATGTTACTTATCAGGCCAGACGAGATGAGCACACAAGGCAGCCCCGCGAGAGTCACGCGTAAAAAAAGAAGGAAAAAAAAAACAATGAAGGTCAGTCCAACAGGCATGGGGCTAGGCACACGTTGCTCTCGCTCCACAGTGAAGAGGAGCCGGTGCGCTGTTGAAGGCTTCCTGACGACCCCCTCTCCGTGCGGGGTGAAAGCGGTCGTGGCCGGCTTTCCCCAGCTTTGACCTCATGCAAGCGCATGCATGCGGAGAATGGTCTGGTCCGCTCTTCGACGGAGAGAAGGGGGAGACCACGCAGATGCACGTCGTCTGCGTGACGGAGCCCACAGAGCAACTGAACCGGGTGCTTGGCGACTGGCATCGCGGCCATCGCGCTGGCGCCGGCTTTTTCACTCCGCGTCTCTGCTCCAGTTCTCCGCTGGCTCGGTCGCTGACGCTGTTGCTCGTGGCGGCATTTGTACGAACCGCAAAGGCATGCCATTGCGTTCGGAACAGCCATTATTTTCCCTTTTGCATGCAATGCATTTCAGCCGGGGAATGTTACGAATTCGTATCACACCGAAATTCGTACCAGCCGAGATCGTATCACCGTAGTTCTACTGTATGCGACCCTTTCGAGAAAAGACCAAGCTAGTCAAATGCGCTAGGTCGGGATGTGCATTTGGAAAAAAAAAACGAAAAGAATGGACAAAAAGAAACGTGCTCTGAACGACGATTACGGGGTACATGGGTCCCTCTATCCGGTCTCACACGTGCAGACAGTGTCTGCTTCGCATGAAACATTCGATGAAGACAACAAAATGACTAGGAGCTTACCGTATTTACGCGAATCTAGGCCGCCCTCGATTGCAGGCCGACCCCCCAAATTCGCAAGGCCAGAAAAAAAAAAAAAAACTTACCTCGAATGCAGGCCGAATAAAAGGAACGCCGTTTCATCGGCACAAAACCCAGCATTTTTATTGCATAAGCTTTGCCGGCACGGTGGCGGCCTGCCATTGGCTGCTTTAATTTTGAATCGCCGCCGACTCCAGCGCCGGCCGCCCCTTCAGTTACGCTCTTGCATCAGGCCGCCGTACTAGCGATTGACGTCACGCGTGACGTATTTCTTTGGGACGCCGGAGCGCCCGGCTTTCCGACCGTTGACCTCGCTCCCGCCTGTTACGCCTGCACGCACGCGCGAGGAAAGGAGGAGGGGGTGTCAAAGTGCATGGTTGGCATGGTGATCGCCGGCGCCGTAATCACGTGACACGCTCCACCCTTGCCGGCGCGAAACCGTGAAACCTCGCCGGCTCGACGATCCTCGCTGCATGAATGTGGGAGTGCGAGGTTGGCCTGTGTAGCCGTGGGGACCACTACTCCGCCGCTGAGCCTGAGCGACCACGTCATCGTGCAGCGCGCTACCGTAGGATGTCGCGAAAATGAGCCTCGGACGCGCATGCAGAACCGCCGTACGCGGCAGCCTGAGATCGGCGCATGGCGAGCCGTCATGCCGCTAGCGCGGCCGGGCCTTTACGTATGCGGCGGCTGTGGTCAAACCATGGTACTTGAATCTAAGCCGACCCCCCCACTTTCACACATCGTTTTTTCGAAAAAAAAACATCGGCCTAGATTTGAGTAAATACGGTACATGCCATCTGCTTGTAAAGCAGGTTTTAGGGATCACACGCTGGCCAGTGCCTTTCGTTTGAAATGATACTCCTGTCATGTCAACAGGGTTTGACGCTGAAATGTTGCAACCTTGTACGATCTCGTCTTAAGAAAGCGCACTGCAACCCAAGACAGCACCCAGTTTTATAAAAGATGAAAGAGCCTGCTGACCATCCTCGTGGATGGTCAGCAGGCTCTTCCGCGTCGTCACCATCACTTTATTGCACGCGTGTGTGCAGTCAAAGCGTCCAGTTACACAAAGTAATTCAGCCACTTCATAAAAGTCCCGCATCACTTCAGGAGATCTCGCAAACCGTGGGAAGCACACCAAAGTCCAGTACAACGGCTTCGCAATGACGGCAAATGCACAGCACATACATTGACTGAGGAATCCGCACGAGAGCATCGGTGACTGTTTGAAGCCTTCTGGTGCCATAAAACGAGAGAACCAGTGACTGCCGTGTGGAAGGCACAGGCTGTTTTCTGCAGTCCTCCCTGCATTTTCGACAAGACATCGTACCTGGCAGCTATTGCCCGGCGTTTTTTTGCCGAGCGAGGTATTCTTCGTCAGCACAGCGTGACCTGGTTTCCTCGGTCATGCAGGACAAGTTGTTGAATTTTTGACACGGATGCGCTTCTGAAAATGCTGCATTCACAGTGTGGCAAGCATATTCACAAGCAGGCATCCTCTGCTCAACGTCCGTTCAGGAGGCGGCCATGCTGAAATGAAGCTTTGAGAATTTCTTACCCTGAGGATTGTTTACACATGCAAGCTGTGTTATATCTGCAAACAGCTCTCAAACGATCCTTAGCGGTAAAGGAATCGCAAAATGTACATGAGCAGCACTTTGTCGTCGTCACCATCACTTTTATTGCACACATGTGTTCAGTCGAGGCATCTGGTTACACAATGTTATTCGGCCACTTCCTGCATCACTTTAGAAGATTCGCAAACTCCTGAAAGAGTCATATATCCATATGCATAGCACCGAGGAATCCACATGAGACCATTGGTGACTGTTTGAACCGTACTGGTGATGTAGAACCAGAGATCCGGTAACTGCAACGTGAGAAGCACAGGCTGTTTTCTGTAATTGTCCCGACTTATGTCGGCAGCTGAGGAGCTGTTGCCCAGCGTTTTTTGTACACTTGTGGCGAGCGAAATATTGCTTGTCATACAGTGTTACTTGGTTACCTCAGTCACACTGGGTAGGTAGCATAACGAAAGGGAAGGGGTCAAGGGCTCGTTCTTTATTTGTTAGAAACAAGTTAATGAGCAAACAGACAATGAAGCCTAGGAAAGCATAGGGGAAGTTACTTGTGGTATTTTAATTGTGGAGAAAGTAGAAAGGAATTAAAGTGGACGAAAAGACAAACCTGCCTTCGGTGGGACCCGAACCCACGACCTTCGGATGTCGCGTCCGATGCTCTACCAACTGAGCTACGAAGGCGGCCGTCCCCCCGTCCACTTTATTGTGTATTTATGTACATATTATCCTGGGAGTGTTAGGCAGCGCCACTCATGGCCAAGGCGGCGTGCGTGGAACGCACTTTCTTGCCAGGAGGCGTCACGTAGAACGTGAACTTAGCTGAGATGGCTGCTGCCCAATAAGCCCTCGCATGCTACCTAAGGCACCAAGTCCGCCGCAACGAGGCCCACGCTATGAAATAACGAAAGGGAAGGGGTCAAGGGCTCGTTCTTTATTTGTTAGAAACAAGTTAATGAGCAAACAGACAATGAAGCCTAGGAAAGCATAGGGGAAGTTACTTGTGGTATTTTAATTGTGGAGAAAGTAGAAAGGAATTAAAGTGGACGAAAAGACAAACCTGCCTTCGGTGGGACCCGAACCCACGACCTTCGGATGTCGCGTCCGATGCTCTACCAACTGAGCTACGAAGGCGGCCGTCCCCCCGTCCACTTTATTGTGTATTTATGTACATATTATCCTGGGAGTGTTAGGCAGCGCCACTCATGGCCAAGGCGGCGTGCGTGGAACGCACTTTCTTGCCAGGAGGCGTCACGTAGAACGTGAACTTAGCTGAGATGGCTGCTGCCCAGTAAGCCCTCGCATGCTACCTAAGGCACCAAGTCCGCCGCAACGAGGCCCACGCTATGAAATAACGAAAGGGAAGGGGTCAAGGGCTCGTTCTTTATTTGTTAGAAACAAGTTAATGAGCAAACAGACAATGAAGCCTAGGAAAGCATAGGGGAAGTTACTTGTGGTATTTTAATTGTGGAGAAAGTAGAAAGGAATTAAAGTGGACGAAAAGACAAACCTGCCTTCGGTGGGACCCGAACCCACGACCTTCGGATGTCGCGTCCGATGCTCTACCAACTGAGCTACGAAGGCGGCCGTCCCCCCGTCCACTTTATTGTGTATTTATGTACATATTATCCTGGGAGTGTTAGGCAGCGCCACTCATGGCCAAGGCGGCGTGCGTGGAACGCACTTTCTTGCCAGGAGGCGTCACGTAGAACGTGAACTTAGCTGAGATGGCTGCTGCCCAATAAGCCCTCGCATGCTACCTAAGGCACCAAGTCTGCCGCAACGAGGCCCACGCTATGAAATAACGAAAGGGAAGGGGTCAAGGGCTCGTTCTTTATTTGTTAGAAACAAGTTAATGAGCAAACAGACAATGAAGCCTAGGAAAGCATAGGGGAAGTTACTTGTGGTATTTTAATTGTGGAGAAAGAAGCAGAATTTTCTACAAGCTTTACGCTTCTGGGGATGCTGCATCCACGGTGTGGCAAGCAAATTCACAAGCATGTAACCTCTGCTTGACGCCTGTCCAGAAGGTGGTCATGTTGGAATAACGCATAAAGTCAGTTTCAATCTAGCCCCTGAGCCGACTTAAAATGAGAGCGGACTTCGGCCTCTCCAAGTTTTTTGCGAGTCACCCGTATAGTTTTCTTTCTTTCGTTATTCATTTTTGTGGGACACTTCACAGCTACTACTGCTAGCCCCTGAGCCGACTTAAACCGAGAGCGGACTTCGGCCTGTCCAAGTTTTCCGCGAGTCACCCGGATAGTTTTCTTTTCTTTCTTTCGTTATTCATTTTTGTGGGAGACTTCACCATAACTACTGAAGAGATGATGTCTGGTGAAACACCGATGAAAAGTGTGTGATATCATGGAGACGATGGCAAATCTTAGGAGGTCGATAGAGGTGTTGCCCCGCGCATTCCTGCCACAAAATAAATGTGTTCTGGGTTAGGTGTACCTGAAACTGTCCTTTGTTTCATTTGCATTTACTTTTCCTCCAAATTTTGATGCCAAAGCTGCATATAACAAAAACCTCTTTATGATAAACATTTTCATACATTTGGCAATTTCAGGTACATCCGGTTTTAACTGTTGTAGCCTGTGTTTTGGTGTGGATTAAAGCAGTGCTCCTCACCTGTAGATATTTAAAGGTCCCTTTCGGCTCGATGCAATAGATGGGGGGGGGACCCCTTCAGCAATGAAAAAAGAGGGGTCTAAATTATTAGAATGTGCAAAACTGCAGTGATCTTGTGCATATTGCTTCTGTAGTTTCTGGAGCAGGTCCTGTGACTTTTAGTACATCAAGACTGAACTTACCAACTGCTCTAAAAAACGTCTTTGTGTGTGTGTGTGTGTGTGTGTGTGTGTGTGTGTGTGTGTGTGTGTGTGCACGCACGCAAAAAGTTGGCGGGTGGGTGCAAGTTTTGAAGACCTGTAGGAATGGTTTCATGGGCTCCACAGGGTCTCTGTATCTCCACTCAAGAACGACTGGACTAAAGGAAACGTACCTAATTCCTTTTGCTATGTCGAAGATAGCACTCTGTTATCAAGTAAACGGGTGGGTGGATGTGTTCTTCTAGGATTGGCCTTTCCAAAGCGTTTTCCCAAATGCTACTTAACCTTTTGAGGGTCAAATTTTTTTTTTCCTAAAAGAACTTTTCCAAACGGTCAAATTACTTTCTTGCGGACTTGAATAAATTGTAAAAAAAATTAGGAATGGTAATTTAGCATCAGCATCACTCCGAACTGCAAAATGCTCTATAGTATTTCAGTGTGTGGTACTCCTTGAAACACAGATCTACGGACAGTGCATTCAGAGTTTGCAAATTCTGAAATCAGAAGAAGGGTCATCAATTTTAATGTCAAGAGAATGTCAGTGTGTTCATCATATTGCCACCTTGCCATGCATGTGAAGGACACGAAGGAAATTCAGAAATGAGGAGGGCAAGAATACCTCATAAGCATCGTTGATAAACAAGCTAAGAGCAACGCCAATAAAAATGGAAATCACTTTCCATTGTCATTGCAAGCAAGTGCCTATAAAGATAAAAATCAAGCTTTGCATGCCGTCAGTAAAATCATTTATCTTCACAAGAAGGTTGCCCAGTCAAATTCCAAATGCTTTTAAGGGGGGACACTGGTCTTAAGCAAAATTTTTATTTCCAATGCCACTAGAGTAATGAAACTTGCAGGCAATGTGTAGTTTAAAGTGCTGGTATCATATATTAAAGTAGTTTTTCTTTAAATAATGAGGAAAGTGCTTTGCACGATGCTTCTTGTTTTAGGTTTCCGGGATGACTGGCAGAAACTGTGATAAAGTAAGTTAGCTAAAAATTATGCAGACATGTTCGTGAATATTTAAGGAGTGCAAGAAACATTGTTTCATGTTTCTATTTCAATTTTATCTAAAGTTACAAAGGATTAAAGATCCTACTTGACATGTGCTTGTCTTTCTTTTGTTACTTCTTCAAAATATATAAATGTTGCAGGGCATAAAAACACTGTAATACATGTTTGTTGCATTCCTTAGGACACTAACAACAAGATAAAAATGATTGAAATCGGATTGCTAGAAAAATAACTACGGCTCCTGAAAAATTGCAAACAACCAGAAAAAGCTTTCTTAGAAAAGTGCAAAAAAACTGATGTCCATGTGCCAAGTGGAAAATGCATTTTATTTGCTTCGATGCAGCAAATTACAATAGCCAATGGTTCAGAAAGTTCTAGGGGGGTAAACTGCGTGAGCTTTTCCTTGCTGCCTCCCTTTGCACACTTTCAAATGATGTGAAATTTAATTTTGGGGGGTGTGTCTGGAAAGAAGCTTAGTTATTAAATATGAATTTCTAGTACAACTGTTCACTTATCAGGGCTACATTTCTTTGAGCAAGTGCAGAAAAACATGCTGAATACCATTGTAACAAACTTTCAAAATAGACTTTTTCTTCATTTCTTTTTTTTTTCTTTTTTTAATTTTTAAGATCCATTTAAGACCTTAAGTCCTAGGAAGTGGCAGCAGTTTCCAGTGAGCATGCATTGTCATTATGGAATGAACGTTCAAATGGAGGGTCAAGACCATACCGGTACAAGACTTTGTGGGACAGAAAATTGCCACTGTACATGTATGGCAAGAACCCCCAAAGGGTTACGGTAGAGACAAAGCAAGACTCTTGTATTATTTATGTAAGGTTCAGCTCTCTCAGCCGTTAAACAAGAGACAAGGCAATACTTTGAATTATTAATGTAAAGTGCAGCTTTCTCAGTCTAATTAACCCAATAAAATAGTAATATTCACTAAACTGTAAAATACCATTGTGTAAAGTATATTATCATTTTTGTATTGTGTGTGATGATGTAAGTACACACATTGGCACCAGAATAAACCTGTAGTATGTTCTGTTTCTGCAGGAGAATGTGAGCTGTGTCAACACTGCCTTAGTGCTGCTCATCTTTGCACAACAGCGTGGTCAGCTAGTTAGTTACCTGCATGCACTGCGTGGCCCGCCTCCTCCAGGTGCGGCCAGCAAGACAGCGTGCAATGCCAGTGCACCTGCCAGTGTCCCTGCTGGCTCCGCAGCATCCACGACCACAGCTTCATCAGGGAGCTTGTTGCAAAACCTGCTGGAGCTCCTGCACTTCTGGCAAGAACACTACCTCCATAAAGACAAAGATTGTTCTGCCCTTGAGAAGGTAAGTACTATTTGGTGGCCTTTGTACTGCTACATTAAGTAAAAACCACGAGTATGACCAGTTTCTTTATATTTTGTAGCTAAATTGAGCTAAATTTATTTTATCCAGCCCAGTGCTGGTCTTGGTAGTCTCTGCTGAGCAGCCGTGCTGCTCAGCAAAGACTACCAAGACCAGAAGTGGGCAACCCAACTGGCCAAGGGAGCTTCCGGTATACATCCCGGCTGTCTCCTAGGGGACTGAGGGCCCCTAAAGATGGCTAAATAAAGGTGTTTTCTCTCTCTTCTTGATGTTCCAGAGCTCGCGCATTGGGTTTCACCGGTGGAAGGCCATGGTGAACACTCTTGTCTCCGAGGACATTACCAGTCCTGTATCCCTCGTATACCACGTTCACCCTGGGCCCAGCACACGAGATAGTTGATGGACTGGAGCCTACACATCAGCCCAGTGCCACCGAGCCACTGAGCATGCGGATGTAGTGCTGCAATCTATGTTCATCAATGAAGTTAGCCCTGTCTGCTGTGTTGAGTTGAATAAAAAGCAGTTGTTGCAGTTACACTGAGGTTGACATTGTTCACTTGAGCATGCTCAGTCATTCATTCCATCGGTGTTTGCTAAAGAGCATAGCAGATGGCTAAAGAAGGTAGCCAGCAATATATTGGTTGCATGTGATTATTAAAACATCCTTGGCCTCTTAGGCTGCTTTGTATGGATGTTGAGATTTCTATACACTGTCAGTGAATCTCATTGCTGTCAAGGACCCTTTTTTAACTAAGCAATAGAGCACTCATGGGAGCTAGTTTCTTTTGTCACTAGATAACAAACTGCCATTCTGTACATTGTGCAGAGCTGAATCCCACATATTGTGATCATCATTGTTGTGCTGTGTGTGCTAAAATGCTAGTTCATAGAGGTCGTGATGCGTGGCCAGGAGTTTGGGGCTGACAAGGGTAACTTGTGATTATATCTGTGTGACTGTCAATATGTTCACAACTAGGTTTTATTGAACTTTCAGGAGAATGTGATTCTACACTTTCAAATAAAGGACATGCTTTTTTTTTTCTTCTGTTATTCAGCCAGGGACATGTATATTCCATAAGTTATTGGTGCAGAGATGTGTTGAATGCTCGACCATGTTTTCACTCAGTGTGGACTATGGGAGATGGTTATTGGTTTCAAAAATGTAGAGAGGAGGCTCATTCATGACTTTGTGAAGCTTTAACTGCATAAATGATCTCCCACCTTTATCTGAGTGCCATGTTGTTTTGTTTATAAATAGTGAATTAACTGTGATCGTTGTGTGAATACAGCCACTTAGCCTGTTGTATACTGCTTGCATTTGTAATCTACTTAGTATGAAGAAGACCAACAACTAGGATAGAGTGTGTTGTAAGCTTAGGCCAGCTGTTCGCTGCAAAATTCTTGGTGGGTTGTTTGTGGTGCAGGGTATATTAAAAAGTGACAACTTCACATTCATTGTGCTCTTTTAAAGTAAATGTTATTTTTTCTACTCGGTTGAGTCCAAATAAAATTGGTTCTTTCACTCAGTATTTTGATTTTATAGACACTGGAAACATGCAGCACCAAGTGCACATATATATATATCAGTTGTGGCAGCTGCTTACATAGGTGTTTTGCTGGAAACGTGAATTTGCAGGATTTTTATGTTCTGGAAAAGGGTCTAAAAAGCTTAAATATACCATTGTGACCTCCTAATGTAGCTAGATTTGTGAACAATACTGTTTCATGCAGAACTCCTGCTTGTTTTCTGCTTATGTAGTAGTAAGTGGCTTGCTTTGTTCCTTTTATCGATGGGGCACTTGTTGGGCTTGTCAGGTTTTCTGAATATTTTGAATACTTTGCTTTTAAATTTTTATCCTGACAGGCCATCAGGTTGTGATAACGTTAACTGTTTATTTTCCTTAATAAAGAATTATAGCATTCAATTTAAATGTTCTGGTTTGCTCCCAGGTGTGTGATATAAGGTCTCCTTTTAAATTCCCAAAAATCGCAATGCAGAATAGTGGTATTTGCAATATGCGCTCTTATCAGGAGTAAATTGGCCTGTACAGTAAAAGTCATAATCTCATATAATGTACCGCAGACATAAATGTGAATACACAAGTCAAATGTAAGATATCGGTATCCAATAGCTTTATATTAATGTAAGTGGAGTTACCTTTACAAGCTCTATACTTCTTGGGAAACTGTTCCTCATTGCCACATCAGCTCAACAAAGTGAGTCTGCCACTGCTGTTCAGTTCATGCATGTTGTTTTACGCAGTGCGAACTGGCCCTGTATTTTGTAAAAAGTAATTTTTCATTATTTTTACCTTTGTTCATTTGTTTGGGCATCACTGTAAAGACATGCTACTTGGCACAAGAAAATTAGGAAATTAAGGTGTTAATAAAAGGGTGTGCAAAATATATGTGGGTCTAGATGAATTCTTCAGTGCCTACATGTTTGCCTACATATTTACTAGTTAAATAAACTGAGCCATTCACAATAGTTTTATATTCACATTTGGTATTACGTATCTGTTAAATGCTCTTAAAATACATGACTGTCTGCTTTACTTTATCAAAGTTAACATAGAAAACAATTACCACTTTCTCAATGTGCTTGGCATATTTGAAAATATAATGAGCACATTTTTTATTTTACTTTTGAACAGCGCATAAATTGGACAAACACAAATACTACATAAATGGCACTGTGTTTTGGGTGCTTTAATGTTAACATACTATTTATTTTGGAACCGAGTTCACGTGTTGGTTTCTAAAGAAACCATAAAGGCAGATATTAGGTATTCATGAATTTCATATTTTCTAAATGCTCTTAAAATACATGATTGTACATGTTCTTTATAAAGGTTAGCTTCAAATATAATACTGCCTACATGTGCTCATAGTACAGTTCAATAAATTGAGCACTGTTTTCATTTTACTGTTTATTTTGTCACTGAATTTATCCACAAGAAATATGGTTGCTAGTGTTTCATTGCTCTTTTATGTGGTAACTTGGTTGGAAATTTCAGTGGCAAAATTAAGTGTTACTCTGTGGTATTTAATAAATTTGTTTACATTCTTACATTGTTACATTTCTGAAAGTGCAGCCTCTTCAAACTCTTATTTTATTGCTATTAAGTGTTTAGTAGTAGTTGTGGTAGTCAATGGCGTACTTGTTTTAAATATGAAGTAAAAATGCATTATGAAAGCTTAGTGCAATGGTAGAAAATGTATGTTTGATAGTCAAATATGTTTTGCTGTTTTATTGATGTTGCTGTAGCATGAATTTTTGCGCAAATTCATTGCAAATATTAGAGAAGGAACTCTGACATGCTTTCAATAGTTGTAACAATAATTTTTGATTCACACAAACACTATATTAGTTGAGCATTGTAGGGAAAAGTAACTCAAAACATTTTGTGTTCATGTGATTTTTGTATGCGTGAATATTGTGAAAGGTACCCTAATAATGTTGTGTTAAAGTGAATGTGTGGTAGTTCTTGGAATGGTCAAACAAATGTTGTTTGTTCTGCTTTTCTGAAATGTGTTTTTGTATTGTACACTGTATGATTGTGTAGTTATTTTGTAAATTATCACTTAGTGAAACCAAAACATGAAAATTGGCATAGTAACAAGTTATTGCATGAACACTTGCAGTTTTCCCTATTGTCCTACAGTGGGGGTGGTCTGTTTGTTTTAATTTAATAAACAGTATCTTTTAAGCACTTGGGACACCGTGTTATCTGTACCATTTACACTTGGATGACTTGCTGACTACTGTGTTGATTATTGCAGTTTTTTTTTTTAATGCAGTTCTCGCGAATAACATGGGATTCCTTCGATTAACTTCATCCTCGATGAACATAATGCAAGTAATGCAGTTTGAGTGAATGAGACAAGAAAGATGCAAACTGAAGCGCGTTATGAAGAGTACGGTGAAGCCTCTAGTTTTCTCTAGTCGTTTCAAGCGCATGGCTGCGCTCAAATTGCAACAAAGGTGTGCGTGGCTTCCGGGGCCTTATTCTACGATGCTTCTCCAAAGGTGACAGTATCTTCTTTGGTGACATAGTGGATGTGGTGTCGGACGTGTGCAATAACAAAACAAACATCTGCGTGCCTATGACATTGCACTGTCCATTGACGTTTCGAACGTCTTGCAGCACAAGAGTGAGCGCAATGGGCGAATGCAGAGCTGTCAGAGTGTGGCGTTTCTGAGTGTACTGGCTTGCACGCAGTGGCTGTTCGATTTTTGCTATTGAAAATACAAGTGTTGAAAGTAATTTGCAATGCTACCTCAATTATTGTTTAAAACATACGACAATGGACCGCAATGGATGGATGCTATGAGCGTCCCCTTTGTAACGGGGCGGTGACATGTGCGCCACCAGGCTCGTAAAAAAATGTAACAACATTTCCTTTTTTTTTTTCCTCTCTAAGTTGTCCTCATGCCTTTTAAATCTACTTCAATTAAATCGATCATACTATAGCTAAAACGTAAATTCATAGCCCGCTCTCTGCCCCTTATGGCAGAGTCCTTGTTTTCCCCTATAATTATTTTTGTCCATTCTCTCTGGTTTTCTGCCACCAGTATTCTAACCGTCTCTTACTTATTTCAATCGGGGGTGATGTTCAGCTTTCCATTGCTCTCCCTAAAACACAAGGCTTCATGTAGGGTAGTGCCCAAACGTACACCTGGGTGGATATTTCCGCATTCAATCAGAACATGCTCCGTCGTTTCCCTGTCTTCCTCACAACATGTGCATTTTTCTTCTTCTTTACTAAATTTCGCTTTATAAATACGCCTTGTAAGGCAGCCCGATGTTGCTTCAAACAGTAAAGCGCTTCCTCTTGAATTATCATAAAATGCCTCCCTCTTTATTTCGTTTTTGCCCTTTCGGTAGTTATTCAGTCTGTTTTTTTTTTTTCCATCGCTTCCATCCAGTAAATCTTCTCCGCCTCTGACTTTTCCCTTTCCGCTCTTTGTTGTCAGTTCTGTTAGAGCCGTATATTTACTGGTGAGCCTCCTAGTTCTTTTTCTCCACTGCGTGTCAACGCTCTTTCTATATAAATAATGGAACACCTTCACTGCCCACCTACTCTCTTTCATATTCCTAAGCCTCTCTTCAAACCTTATTTTGCTCTGGGCTTGCCTCAAAACTCGCCCACCCCATATCGCCCTTTACAGCCTCGTTTGTCGTTTTCCCGTGGTGGTGGAAAAACGTTTATTCAGGAAAGTACAGAGAGTTGCACTAAAGATGCACTTGGGTGGTCTCCCTATTCCGGAAGTCCACTGGAGATGATCGCCGCTCGGGCGCGCGCCACCAAGGAGCGCTGAGCGTCCCGGCACGGCTGCTGGATAAAAACGCACGTGGTGCGGCCTGCGACGTCGCCCGAAACCGGTGTGACCACGGCCCGCGCGCTCGCTCCCTCTTTTACGGCCTGAGCAGCTGCCACGACTACAATGGATCTGTTTCTATACAGGACGACGGCGCGTTCCGCGCGAGGGCGTCGCGAGCCAACCCCCCAAAGCGCGTTGTTCTGCATGCGCTTCGTATGGTAAACCAGCTGTTCCCGGCCACTTTACCGTGCTAATTATTTTTTCCGCATGTAGAAAGTGGTGGAAGCAGTACAGGTGCGTGTGGGGACAGTCTGGCTTTCTAGGTACTCATGCACTGGGCAAAAGAAGAGGCACACTCAGTGATACTAGCAACAAGAATGGGTTGGTTGGTTGGTCAAACTTGACCATCTTATATTTGATGGAGGCGAAAATGCTTGGGGCTTGTGCGCTTGGATTTAGGTGCACCCTAAAGATTACCAGGTGGTCGAAATTCCCGGAGCCTTCCACCACGGCGTCCTTCATAAACATAACGCAGTTTTCGGATGATAGACGGCATGCTGATGCAGACGTCCCGAAGTGCGTCCTTCTGCTTAGTTTCTACAATGAGACGGATTTGCTCAGCCTTGTGACGAACCGCTCAATTGTGTGATTGTCAAAATGTTTCCCGGAACCATCATATGAGATTGTGACGTTCTTCGAGAAGGCAGTGAAATATCTTTACCGAAAGAAAATCCTCGAGACACTGCAATTTACTGTTCAGTCATATCTTGAAGATTCGCCGCTTCTGGACTGTCCGGAAGGTGTGGACAAGAGTCATGCCAGAGTGTCGGCGCACATCATCTCTGAAAAGTTTCTCCGGATTCTTCTTGTGAACTACACAAAAAAGTTAACAGATCAGAATGACAACCCTTCTGGCTATATTCACAAGCCCACGCGCAAACATTTCCGGCTGTGAACGATGTGACTACTTTAAACTAGCTGTAAGCGTCACGACAGTGTTTTACCAGCAGTGCTTTTTTTTCCTTTTTCAGTTCTTCTTGTGCATTATATTATTTTAGTACCAAGGACAACATCTGTATGATGCTGAACGGTTTCTGCGAAAGTTCTTTATTTTTCTTCGCCTGCGGCGTACGTTATTGCATAAAAAGATTTTTCTCATCTCTTGCACTCTGAAGACCGCGTCTGGACACGTGAAAGCTTGGGAATTTATATGCATGCAGGGACTCAGCGTGGTGTGGTGCGAGTTTTATTATTATTATTATTATTATTATTATTATTATTATTATTATGTTCCTTCTGCTGTGATTGCGACTGCGACTCACGGCTACTTGTGGGGAGTGTGACTTTCCCCTTTTCGAGGTATTTATTTTAATAATAAAGCAAGAATTGCGACAGCTTGAATAAAAATGACCATATTTTATCATTTTCAAGTACATTAATGGTTGGCATATGTGCATTTGACGTAAACGTTTTGGAAACCAATTTCTTTCAAAAAAGAATGTTTCGTGTCATTTGTTCTGACGGTCGGTGACGAATCATGCGGCCGAGCCTTCTGAGCGCGACGCGCATCGGTAAGTGCTCTCACGAGCAGCAGAAGCGGGCGAATCAGTGGCTTGTGCCTCTCCCTCGGAAAAGCGGAAAGCACCAGAGTTGCCATATATATGATTGCTACCGTATTCTCATCGCATTGGTACCATGCATAGCATATAGAGGAGCTTCCGAAAGTGACACGGCAAGTCTGAGGCCGAGCATTCCCAGCGCGCGCTAGCCTCCGCAACGGCCGGGAGCTGGTTTAGAGCGGGTTGGCTCGGAGCGCCCCCGCCAAGTTGCGGCGATGGTTCAGCAGCCGCTGGTTCAGCATGTTTCGCGCAGCGGCAGCGGTGCTCTGAGAGTTTGCATTTTATTCACGCACAACCATTTATTGCTTTGTCAAAATAATATCTCTACGCTGCCTGCAAGAACGGTACGGGCATTGGGCTGCTAATGGACTCGCACGAGCCCGAACCGAGCACTTATATGCAACAGGCTTCGACACTCGACCACCGTTCAATATAACTGGCAAGTTCCTCATCGCTTGCTTGAATACTTGCTTCGCTTGATGCGCTTCTTTGCTCTTGAAAGAAAAACCTGTTATTGATAATGATATTATTATTATAAATCAAAATTCCTTACAGGCCCATTGAAGGGCATTGAGTAAGGGGGGCATTCGTATATACAAAACAGAAAAGTACACAAAAATTAAACAAATAAAAAATAAAAGGAAGAATATAAAGGAAAGAAACAAGACAAATATTATAAGCAGTAGAACGTTATACAATTAGCGCAACAAAATTAGGTTATCGCGGAATGTTTCACGGTTAGCAATGGATACTATGTGAGAGACCGTTCCAGTGTGCAGTGGCTCTAGGTAGTGGTGATGAGTTAAATGCCTGTGTGCGACCATGAACTCGCATGAAACTACGCGCGTTGTGAATGCGTCGAGATGTGCGCAAAGGAGTATGACGCGGCAAACTGAAATTTGTTACTATAAATCTCAGTAGCGCACCCAGGATCTCTGCCAGGGGGGGGGGTTCAATTTTTCACGAAGGGCCGGGCATGCGATTACACAGTTGTGTGTGTAAAAAAATAGTAAATAAAATGCCAAATAATAGTAACATCAATGATGATGATTATTTTAATTTTTCGGCGTTTTTCAGAGACATTAGCGCCGCATTCTTCTAGGACATAGAAGCAGTTACGGAGTGGGGGGGGGGGGGGGTTATGTCGGCCTCAGGGGGGGTTACAACCCCCGAAACTCCCCCCCCCCCCCCCCCGTCGGTGCGCCACTGATAAATCTACTTATGAAATAAACACAATGGAGCAATATGGCGCGGCGTTCTTCTATAGTGGCTGAATTGCAAGATCTTCGTCTTATTAGACGTTCTTACAAATGCCTCCATACGACTTACCGAATTGGCCAAATAATGTTCTTATATAGTGTTTTAGTTCCAGCTTTTTATAAATATGAGGCAGACATCTACGACTAAATGGACATTCAGCCGCTTTGTAGACGCATGTTTGCATTTCTATGTAAGGACAGAACTAGTTCGGATTGGCTGATTAAAAAAAAAGGTCGAGGAAGGAGGTGTCAGGCTCATTTCTTTATTTAGAAGTTACAATATGTATACATCCACGGAAAGGCGACTCGTTGCATCAAAGTCGCAGCACCTTCCGTAGCAGAGGCTTGTAAGCGAGTTTGAACCGCTCAGCAGTTGCGTTCAGGTCTCCAACCCTGTCCACAACAGTTTGCTCAGAAACACCTCACAGGTCTCCTCGGTGTGGCTTTGTTCACCGCTGTCACACGTCAGTTCGCGACATATCCCAATTTGGTAGAAGTGTTGATGACAAGCGCACGAAGTGCCGTCGGAACAGCCGTTGGAAGCAATAGCTCGAGCTTCGTGGTCACCGTCAGGGAAGCGACGTGAGTGCACCAGCGCCCTGTCATTTGGCTCGCACACGTACGCTTCCTTTTCCAGTTATTCCCTGTCGAGAAATGTTTTTTTAGTCATACATTACGGCGATCTACGTCGCACGGAAACTCGTGGAACCGTATCTGAGGGCCCTTCCTTGCGTTTGTGCCACACAGCGGCGCGCAACAGTTGCTCGGCATAATGCCGCGCACGACCAAAATATAGGAGGAAATGGCACAATAGAAGCACCTCGACGCGTCGTAGTCCTGTAGTCACAGCTGGGGCGTGCGAGCGAGGTGCAGAAAACTCGTCCCGTACTGGTTCGCGGAGAGGCCCGCGCGGCGAGAGCCGGGAGAGTTGGATGGATGGATGGATGGATGCTATGAGCGTCCCCTTTGTAACGGGGCGGTGACATGTGGGCCACCAGGCTCGTAAGAAGACTTCAGAACTTTTTTGTAGCGTTATAGCTACACTGGCCGAGCCAAGCCCGTTTCGCGCGGCACATCAAGAGCCGTGCTGCGCATGCGCAAGGATCAGTGATGTCACACAGCTTACGCACCGGAGCCGGCACTTCTCGCGCACTCCGCCGCCGCCGCGCGCGACTCACCGGCGCCGGTCTGCGCATTCCAGAGGAGTGACGTCGTAGCCGTGGTAGACGCACTGGCGCCGGCGCGCGCTCGCTGTGCAGTCGCCGTCTGACACTGCGCTGGAGCCGCTGCGCTTCTGACTGGCGTTTGCCAGTGTGGTATAGCCAGAAACTCGATCTAGGGACTTTAGTATAGCCATGGAGAAGGAGAGCGCAAATGCTGCTCAACAGCGGAGAAGCTTGACTCATCGGATCCCGAAGTAGTTGCCTGGCAAATTAGCGGTTGAGCGTAGGAGGAATGAACAGAAGGCTAAACGTGCTGCGGAGACACTGGAGCAAAGGGACGAACGTCTAGCAACCAGGACACCCAGGAAAGCTAAGAATAATCGGCTGAACCTTTGCTAACGCTACGTATATCCTGGCATTGCCGAGCTAAGCCACTGCAACATTTTTTTTCTCTCTCTCTCTCTTTAGATTTTCCTCGTGCCTTTTAAATTTACTTCAATCAAATCGATCATACTATAGCAAAAAACGGAAATTCATTGCCCAGTTCCCTGCCCCTTATGGCAGAAAGTCCATATTTTTCTCTCATCATCATCGTCAGCCTGTTTAGGTCCACTGCAGGACGAAGGCCTCTCCCAACGATTTCCAATCCACCCTATCCTGGATTATAATTATTTTTGTCCGTTCTCTCTAGTTTTCTGCCACCAGTATTCTAACCGTCTCTTATTTCAATCGCGGCTATGTTCAGCTTCCCGTTGTTCGCCCTAAAACCCAAGGCTTCCTGTAGGGTGGTGCCCAGACGTACACCTGGGTGGATATTTCCGCATTCAATCAGAACATGCTCCGTCGTTTCCCTATCTTCCTCATAGCATGTGCATTTTTCTTCTTCCTTACTGAATTTCGCTTTATAACTACGCGTTCTAAGGCAGCCCGATCTCGCTTCAAACAATAAAGCGCTTCCTCTTGAATTATCATAAAATGCCTCCCTCTTTATTTCGTTTTTGCCCTCTCGATATTTATTCAGAGTCTGTTTTTTTTTCCATCGCTGCCCTCCAGCAAATCTTCTCGGCCTCTCTGACTTTTCCTTTTACGCTCTTTGTTGTCAGTTCTCTTAGAGCCGTATATTTACTGGTGAGCCTCCTAGTTCTCTTTCTCCACTGCGTGTCAACGCTATTTCTATATAAATAGCGGAACACCTTCACTGCCCACCTACTCTCTTTCATATTCCTTAGCCTCTCTTCAAACCTTATTTTGCTCTGCGCTTCCCTTGCCTCAAAACTCGCCCATCCCATATCGCCCTTTGCAGCCTCGTTTGTCGTTTTCCCGTGAGCACCCAACGCGAGGCGTCCCACAGTTCTTTGATTCACATCCATTCCTGATTGTATCTCTGGCCCCATGCACACCACTGAGTTCACAAATGTAAGCCCCGGTACCATTACCCCTTTCCACAGACCCCTAAGCACCTCGTACCTATTGTGTCCCCATAACGCTCTGTGCTTCATTATTGCTGCGTTCCTCTTTCCCTTTGCTGCCAAGGCTTTTTCGTGTACCTTCATGTATCTATCACCCTCATTTACCCATACGCCAAGGTACTTGTATTCGCTTACTGTCGGTATTTCTTGGCCCTGTGTGGATACCGCTTGGTATTTGGGGTCATTGAATACCATCAATCCGCATTTTCTTACATTAAATCCTAGTCCTAGAGCCTCGCCTTCCTTCCCGCATATATTCACCAGCCGTTGTATATCATCTCGACTGTCCGCGAATAAGACAATATCATCAGCATAAAATAAACCCGGAAGCATCTGCTCAATCATCACGCCGCCCTGTTTGTGTGACAGATTAAAACCAATGTTGCTATCTCCTAGCGCTTTTTCCATTCTAACCATGTACAGCATGAATAACAGCGGCGACAAAGGACATCCCTGTCTCAGCCCCTTGCTAATATCAACGTTCTCTCTGCTACTGATTCCTTCCCAGTTGTCCCGTAGCAGTGGCGCCCCCTCCGAAAAAGCGGCGAAAACTGTCAACTTTCGCTTCACAGCTCCGCTTTTGTTCGCCGCGCGACGTAGCAGGCCGCACCTCGTGCGTTGCTAATCGAGCGGCCGTGGTCCCGGTATAGAGCAGCCGAGCAGGAGCTCCTCCCAAGCCTCTCTTGTGGGTAGGGGAAAGGGGGTGAAAAAGGAAGAGGTATGGCGTGAGCACCCAACGCGAGGCGGGTCCCACAGTTCTTTGAATCACATCCATTCCTAATTGTAACTCTGCAGTCATGCACACCACCGAGTTCCCAAATGTAAGCCCCGGTACCCTTACCCCTTTCCACAGACCCCTAAGCACCTCGTACCTATTGTATCCCCATAACGCTCTGTGTTATGCAGCGTTCCTCTTCCCTTTGATGCCAAAGCTTTTTCGTGTACCTCCATATGGAGGTACCTGCTTTCTCTCACTGTGCACACAATGCATTTGCAAGATATGTACAAGGAGCGGATTCTTTGGAAGCTATCCCTCTTGACCCTTATATTAGTCACGCTAACACCTGTCACCCAACCCCCCCCCCCCCTTTTTTTTTTGTTATTGTTCGCACATGCGGCTCTTCTTCTCTTCTCTTTCTGAGGACGGGGGAGAGTGTGCAAAGGCGTACATAAACGAACGCTGGAGAAGGCAGTTGCCGCCCTGACTAAGACAAGTCCGCTTGTCGAAACGTTGGCTCCTGCGACATTCCCTGTTCTAAATCGTATTTTGCGATTTGTTCATCGATCCATATGGGGATGGTGCACAAGGCCAGGCGGCTCCACCGTCGCCCCCTGCATTCAACGCCAATGCGGGCGCTCCTGCATCGTTGGGGTGATAAGACTCCCTCCCGCACCGCGTGCGTGCCTGCTTGTGCGGGGGTGGCGTCGTCTGCACGTGTTCCGCCGCAGCTTCATACTGGTTTTAAGATCGTAGGTTTGAAAAATTTCTTCCGTGGGACTAATATTGCTAAAGGAAAACTTATACGAGGCAGGCCATGTGCATCAAGTTAAAGAAAATGTGTCTGGGGACGGAAGCGTGACCGGCTGATGTGTCCCAAACGCAGGGGACAAAATTCTCCAACAAATACTCCAAACGTTCTAAGAATTCTGGCTGGAAAGCAAGAAAGGTGATTTTTATTGTGATCCTTGTTAATTTGTAATTATTTGTAACCGGTATGTATGTATGTATACGTACACTATTATCGATATATTAGTCCCATAAAAAGTTCCACAATAAAGCATTGAAAGCCTGTTGTATCCATCACGTGTGAGCATAGTGCTTGTGTGCGCGCGTTGGAAAGAGAAGCTGTGAAGCCACGGACTGCAAGACCTCATCTGTTTATTTCCGTTAATCGTACTTATACAAAGTGAGAAAACGCGGGGCCTGTGCAAGGAAGAGTCGAAAGCGCGCGTACGTCCATTCATTTATTTATAAATAACGAAGACTGAACTAAGCAATACGTACGGTTCTAACTGGTTTTGAAAGATTCTGTTAGAAACCAAAAAGAAAGAAAGAAATAAAGAGAAACACGACTGGAAAGAAAACAGCAGGACGCCTTTCAGTGGCTTTTGTTATCCAGTACCTCAACTACTTCGTGCGTCGTCCGTCCGTTTTTAACGAGCTTTCCTTCTTTTTCTTTTTTCTTTTTATTATTTTTTTTTGCAAGAGGCACTCCAGTAGATTGACGGCGATCCTTGTTACTGATGGGTGTACCAACGAAAGGAAAGACCAAACCATTCAAATGCGTGATGGGGCTCTAGGGCAAAAAAAAAGAGAGAGAGAGAGAGAGGGGGGGTAAAGGGCAGCAGCGCGGGCCGTGAACGAAATATACGGAGCGCCCTAGTCCACACGGCTATGCGTGTCGCAGCTGGTATCCCACACATGCGGCTCGTTAAAATAGCGCGATCGAGCTATTGCAAATTGACAACACGCCGTATGCTAGTAGAAGAGCGTTGCCCGAACGCGCGCACAGACTCCCTCCCATTGACAACACACCTTCCACGTATATACTCCACGCAGAATGCCGGGGGACAGAATGCCCGTTGCATTGCAAACTAGCAACACATGTCGCCTGCTGAGTAGAGAGCGTCGACGGAACGCGCGCGCAAGCGACCGCGCTTCTCCTTCAGGATTGAGCTTTCTGGAAGCTATAAATATTTGTCCCTGGTGATCTGATATAAGTATTATTACAGCAAATCTTGTTACTGAACACCAAGCCGTAGTACGACGACCTTTGTAAGAAAAAAATGCCCCCACCTCCCCGAAGGGAATCGCGAGGAAATGCGAATGCGCATTTATATATACGTGCGAGCGAGCGAACGGGAGAGTGGGGCGCAGGGAGGAGAGAGAGCGAACGGCGAGAGAAGGAGCGGCGAAGCACTGCACCTACCCTCTCCTACACTCTCTCCACACACGCGGGAGCTCCGCCGAGCTCCCGCGATGCGAGCGCCCTCACATGCCAGAGCGCGCTCCTCCTCTCCACTCACTCTTCGCTACTCCGCCCGCACCACCTGCTCCGGTTGCTAGGGGCGAGGATAAGCGCGCGCGCCCGCAGCTGTTGCTATGGGAGAGGGAGGGAGAGCGGAGAGATAACACCTGCCGGCGTGCGGACACCGACAGACGCCTGACATGCCCCGACTAAGAAATGCATTCGCATTAAAAAAAAAACGCAGGAAAACGCGAATAACTCGGTTCTAAAGCGACCGCCAGCCCTGCGACCGGAACTTCTATGACCCCAAGGACGAGCGTGCCGCCTCGATGGCGCTCGCGTCGGCGGAGAGTTAATCAGGAAATATTGTGGGAAATTTTGGAAGGAATGGGCATAGGCGACGATTGTGTACAGCTTTTGAGGGAAATATATCGAGAAAATACAGTTTGCATAGAATGGGAAGGAATCAGTAGCATAGAGAACGTTGATAATAGCAAGGGGCTGAGACAGGGATGTCCTTTGCCGCCGCTGTTATTCATGCTGTACATGGTTAGAATGGAAAAAGCGCTAGGAGATAGCAACATTGGTTTTAATCTGTCACACAAACAGGGCGGCGTGATGATTGAGCAGATGCTTCCGGGTTTATTTTATGCTGACGATATTGTCTTATTCGCGGACAGTCGAGATGATATACAACGGCTGGTGAATATGTGCGGAAAGGAAGGCGAGGCTCTAGGACTAGGATTTAGTGTGACAAAATGCGGATTGATGGTATTCAATGGTCCCAACGACCAGGCGGTATCCATACAGGGCCAAGAAATACCGAGAGCAAGCGAATACAAGTACCTTGGCGTATGGGTAAATGAGGGTGATAGATACATAGAGGTACACGAAAAAGCCTTGGCAGCAAAGGGAAAGAGGAACGCAGCAATAATGAAGCACAGAGCGTTATGGGGACACAATAGGTACGAGGTGCTTAGGGGTCTGTGGAAAGGGGCAGAGCGGTATATTCCCTTCGGGAGAGTTTGGCGGTTTCTTGATCTCGCCGCCAGTCTGGCAACTGCCGCGCCGGAGTCTGGCAACACAACCCTCCCGCCTCGCCAACGCCATTTTGTGTCTAGGTGTCTCGCGGTGTTGGTATGCGATATTTGGTTCTGTCCGTGTGAAGTTCCCGTCGGCTGAAACATGCTTATTCAGAGGCTAGAACACACCAGTTTTGAATTTTGCATGATTGCATTTCTGCATGCTCACAAGTACGGTCCATTCTATTTCTGTTGATTTCTAGCCACCAAATAACATGCCCCTTCACCTTTTTTTTTTTTGGCTTGTAATTCAACTCCTTCAAGCCCTTTGTCGAAAAGTCCCTCAAGATGTATATTATACGAGCAAACAAAGGAACATCTGGTTCTGAGATTTTCATGAGGCATGAGTTAATAAAAATGGGCGTGCGATAGGAACACATAATCTAGTGAAATCCTCATAAAAATGAGCTCAAAATTACGTCACCTACCCGCAATATAAGCGTAACGTGCCACAACAAACTCTTACTAGCACAGTGTACATAAGGCAGCTTCACTGATTAGCATTTTTGTTCGCGTGCTTTTGGTACCATGTTTCTAAACGATAATCTCCTTTGCCAGTGCCCTTCACTGAACCTGCAGCAAGTTTAATATAATCGAATCAAGTGAGAAACTTGCGGGTCCGTTCTCAAACACCGTTTAAGTGACAACTGTCTTATCGCTATTTTAAATCAAATCGGCAAAAAGTTGCGGTGCTGACGTCCGCCGAAGTGAATGCGTTATATTTTTGTCAGAAACGCCAGTTAAACGCAGGTCTACCTTTCACGCTTCCTAAGCTCGGCTTCTGTAAACACACCTTTCCGTGATCACATTATATGCACACGTTATTTGCAGTTATTTGTTTACGGTAAAAGCTCACCAGCGATGCATCGCTAACGCTCGCCAAGGCGAGCGCCGGGCGCCTTGGCACAAAATGGCGGATTGCGCGGCCGCTAAACTTGGCTGGCTGTTGGCCCCGCCCATCCGCCAAACTCTCCCGAAGGGAATATACGGCTCTGGAAAGGGGTAATGGTACCGGGGCTTACATTTGGGAACTCAGTGGTGTACATATGAGGCCAGAGATACAATCAGGAATGGATGTGATTCAAAGAACTGTGGGACGCCTCGCGTTGGGTGCTCACGGGAAAACGACAAACGAGGCTGTAAAGGGCGATATGGGATGGGCGAGTTTTGAGGCAAGGGAAGCGCAGAGCAAAATAAGGTTTGAAGAGAGGCTAAGGAATATGAAAGAGAGTAGGTGGGCAGTGAAGGTGTTCCGCTATTTATATGGAAAGAGCGTTGACACGCAGTGGAGAAAGAGAACTAGGAGGCTCACCAGTAAATATACGGCTCTAAGAGAACTGACAACAAAGAGCGTAAAAGGAAAAGTCAGAGAGGCGGAGAAGATTTACTGGAGGGCAGCGATGGAAAAAAAACCGACTCTGAATAAATACCGAGAGGGCAAAAACGAAATAAAGAGGGAGGCATTTTATGATAATTCAAGAGGAAGCGCTTTATTGTTTGAAGCGAGATCGGGCTGCCTTAGAACGTGTAGTTATAAAGCGAAATTCAGTAAAGAAGAAGAAAAATGCACATGCTGTGAGGAAGATAGGGAAACGACGGAGCATGTTCTGATTGAATGCGGAAATATCCACCCAGGTGTACGTTTGGGCACCACCCTACAGGAAGGCTTGGGTTTTAGGGCGAACAACGGGAAGCTGAACATAGCCGCGATTGAAATAAGAGACGGTTAGAATACTGGTGGCAGAAAACTAGAGAGAACGGACAAAAATAATTATAGGAAAAAAATATAGACTTTCTGCCATAAGGGGCAGGGATCCGAACTGGGCTATGAATTTCCGTTTTTGCTATAGTAGGAGCGATTTGATTGAAGTAGATTTAAAAGGCATGAGGAAAATTTAAAGAGAGAGAGAAAAAAAAAGAAAAGTTCTTAAATCTTCTTACGAGCCTGGTGGCGCACATGTCACGTCGCTCCGTTACATAGGGACGCTCATAGCATCCATCCATCCATCCAGTTACAAGTGCACCCACAGAACACTTGTGCACCATCCCCATCCTTATTTACCCATACCCCAAGGTACTTGTATTCGCTTACTCTCGGTATTTCTTGGCCCTGTATGGATGCCGCGTGGTCGTTGGGACCATTGAATACCATCAATCCACATTTTGTTACACTATATCCTAGTCCTAGAGCCTCGCCTTCCTTTCCGCATATATTCACCAGCCGTTGTAGATCATCGCGACTGTCCGCGCGCGTCCCGGATGGATGGATGCTATGAGCGTCCCCTTTGTAATGGGGCGGTGACATGTGCGCCACCAGGCTCGTAAGAAGATTTAAGAACGTTTCTTTTTTTTCTCTCTCTCTCTTTAAATTTTCCTCATGCCTTTTAAATCTACTTCAATCAAATCGATCATACTATAGCAAAAACGGAAATTCATAGCCCAGTTCCCTGCCCCTTATGGTAGAAAGTCCATATTTTTTCCTATAATTATTTTTGTCCGTTCTCTCTAGTTTTCTGCCACCAGTATTCTAACCGTCTCTTACTTATTTCAATCGCGGCTATGTTCAGCTTCCCGTTGTTCGCCCTAAAACCCAAGGCTTCATGTAGGGCGGTGCAAACGTACAGGGTCGTCCACTCTTAAGGTGAACACGGCGCAGCGTGGCTGCCTTCTTTAGAACGCCAGCGCTCGCGATGGGACTGCGCATCGACGCTAATCTAGTGCAGGCGTAGAGGGGCTTGGATCACTCTGTGCGCCTGCACATTATTAGCTTCGATGCGTGCCCACGTCGCAAGCACTGGCGTTCCAAAAAGGGAGCCACGTTGCGTCGTGTTCACCCTAAGAGTGGACGACACTGTACACCTGGGTGGATATTTCCGCATTCAATCAGAACATGCTCCGTCGTTTCCCTATCTTCCTGACAGCATGTGCATTTTTCTTCTTCTTTACTGAATTTCGCTTTATAAATACGCGTTCTAAGGCAGCCCGATCTCGCTTCAAACAATAAAGCGCTTCCTCTTGAATTATCATAAAATGCCTCCCTCTTTATTTCGTTTTTGCCCTCTCGGTAGTTATTCAGAGTCGGTTTTTTTTTCCATCGCTGCCCTCCAGTAAATCTTCTCCACCTCTCTGACTTTTCCCTTTACGCTCTTTGTTGTCAGTTCTCTTAAACCCGCGCTCTACCGCGCTCTACCGTAACTCTACCGCGCTCATGCCTACAGCGCCCCTTGCGGCATCGGTGCGTTTTGGGGTCACGTTTGCCTCTAACCACCCTATCAGCGTTATAAGCAACGTTATAGATAATCTAGTAACGTTGGGTTATAAGGGTGTGGGAGGGGCTTCCATGGAGGTAAAAAATTTTTTTTTCTTTCTTCCATGGGGGCTTCCCCTCCAGCCATCTTTTTTTTTTTTTGGACACTTCGCAACGAGAGAGGCAGAGAGCACACTGCAACAAAAAATGCATGTAAGATTTGTTTTCAGAAAAAGGAGCTAGCATAATAAATTTAGTAAACGGAAAAACAATAACATACCCGAAGCTTATTGCCGTTTGCGCTTGCAAGGAGCATACTGTAAAAAAAAATTATAAAGTAAAAGAAGACTGAGATGAAGCAAGTGACCACTCTGCGTCGCTATTTCCATTCGAGCATAGTGCAGTATCTCTGTTCTGTTTGAACGCAATGGTGGCGTCCAAGTCGTGAGATCGGGCAAACACGCTTGCTTGTGAGTAGTACAGATTTCTTTTTGTCTTAACGTAATGTAATTTAAAGTCATAGTCCAGCTGATGCCGCGCACCGTAGCAACTTTTCCCAACGCGCAGACTGAACTACTTTAATGCACGTGATATCGAAGTTCAAGATCGAGTTTGTACTAATCCCCGCCAAATGCTTGACAGGTTCGGCGCATGTGACGAATTAAACTCTGTGCCGCTTCGTTCGAAGAATGCACACAGAAAAATAAAATAATGTAACTGCGCAGATTTGAATACGGAGAGCTGGACGTGCGACGTTTTTTCTGAGTGTATAAAGAGTATTGTGATAATTTTTCCGTTGCCGGCGTTAGGCTTAAGGGCAGCTAAGTTCTCATGAGCTAGCTCAGTTTGGTTGTGATCTTACTCATGTTCATGAATTCATGTACACTTCCAGACCAAGATCCTACACTGAAAAAAGAAAAAAAAGTACAAACGCGTAGCTCTGAGTGAGCAAATATGGATTCCAAGCTGCCACAGAAGAACATGTCGATGAAGGATCTGAAGGCTTTGGCGACCAAGCGGCTCGGAGTCTTTGCCATAAAACATCTTCCCAAGGACACAAGCTACGTTGTTGGACTAAGGTAAGAAATACTCCAACCAAGGTCGTTTAACACTTAATATTTGTTTTGTATGGACTGATTGACGTTATACGCGCCTTTTGCAGTTCGTTGGTTCTTGTGAAGCCAAGTGGCATGGCTGATTGGCAAATATTGTTTTTCGTGCTCGCGCATGCTGTAACCTTCCCAACTGTATAGTAATTAGTATCGTTGGCAATAAAATTGGTTGTTCTTTAATTTTATTTGCTGAGAAGTTTGTGTGAACCCATAGTGTTATGCAAGAACCGTCAACTCCCACACCGTTTCGCTTTCAAGTGCACTTTGCATCAAACCACAGCAGGAAAATTTTACTCCTTTGCTCGACCAGTACAATTTTAGGAAGTAATTCAGCGAGTATGACAGGTGCCTGGAATTTGTGAGCCTTGTGGAAATTGCCTTTGTATGTGTGCGTGTGAGAGAGAGATCTCGGCCATTGTGGTAGTGCAGCGTGGTGGTTCAGCTCAGGCGGAGTGTTTGGAAAATAGGATTCATAATTAATGCAATTATCCACATAGAATGGAAGAATCTCCATCATATAGCTCATACATACAGGTACTGGATACTCTTCTCAATTAAGACTGTGAACAAAGTCAGCTTTAACATGGCCTTCTTGTTCTGAAAACTCAAAGCAGTTGTGCAGTGAATTGTCAGTTAAAACATGCATTGTAGCAACTCTGTTAGGACGAATTGTACTTATCTTGCGAGTGGTTAGTATGTGGTTTTCATGTAAACAGTTTTATTGCCGTTGAAATTGAAGTGAATTGGTGAAGAGAACTTGCATGCAGCATTTACAAGGCTATAAGAGGCTTCCTTGGCATAGAAGCACGGAAAACTGCAAGGGGCGCTTGTTTGGAAAACAAACCAGCCTTGCATCCGTACAATGGCATGCACACCTGCTGTTTTTGTCATTGTTTCATGAATGCCTCGATGTTTTTCTTTGGTGGACTGCACATTACCTTCCTCAAGTGTGATTAAAGGGATAGACAACTATCTTCTCAGACAACTATCCAACTGAGAACATGAACTGAGATTACCTCACTGATGGAAAGGTTGAGTATTGTATTGGTTCAAATGATCATCATCATCATCAGCCTGTTTAGGTCCACTGCATGACGAAGGCCTCTCCCAACGATTTCCAATCCACCCTATCCTGAGCGAGTTGGTTCCACTTTATGCTTGCAAACTTTTTAATTTCATCGCTCCATCTAACCTTTTGCCTAACTCTGTTGCGTTTTCTCTCTCTTGGTATCCATTCCGTTGCTCTTACTGTCCATCTGTTATCTTTCCTCCTCATGACATGTCCTGCCCAGTTCCACTTCTTTCTTTTAATTGATATAATAATATCGGCTACTCCTGTCTGTTCTCTGATTCATTCCGCTCGGTTTTTAGCTCTTAGCGTTACCCCTATCATTTTTCTTTCCATTGCACGTTGTGTGCTCCTTAGTTTCACCTCTAGTTTTTTTCGTTATCCCCCACGTTTCTGCACCGTACGTTAGTACTGGGAGAATGCAGTGATTGAATACTTTTCGCTTTAGTGAGAGCGGTAAGTTTCCAGTCATGATTTCGTAATGCCTTCTGAATGCGCTCCAGCCCATCCTTGTTCTACGGAGAATTTCTTTTTTATGGGTAGGAGTTGCTGTTATTAAGGGTGTATCCACACAACGGACTAAATCCGTCTTTTCCACGGCGGGCGGCGCATCATGTGGCCCCGCGTCAAGGTTTTCTGCTGTCCGTGCCGTGTCCGTGGACCTCGTGGACGGAAAATGCCAAGCTCTTTTTCGCATTGGGATTCGCACGGACTAACACAGCAGATTTAGCTGAGAGTGCCATTGTAGGTCTGGCAACAAGCGCTGCTTTCTTTTTGCCGTTTGGTTTCAACTTAAAACTAACTCTGCCACAAAGACGAAAACATAAAATCTTCCGATACCTTTGCTAACAATGAATATGTTATCGACTTTCATACTATTCGCGCCATCTATAGAGAAAAGAAACAAGCAAACATCCATACACTATTATGGCCTCTGAGATTTGGTTGCACTCGGGCTACCGTAGATCACCGAGCTCATGTTCTGCCAATAGAGACACTCACCAAGCCTACAGCTTTGACAAAACTAGTACGGTTCTTGGAAACGGTGCCAAATCGTCATGAATACGTTGCCGGCGAAGCTTTTGGACACAAACCTAAAGCAAATACAAGCGTCAGTTTGGGACTAACACCCCGCGCAATGCGCGACGAAGAGCTTAAAGTTTCGAAGGGGGCAGCTCTCGCTTCAGACAGTGCCGCCATGTTTATTTTTCTCCGGCGCGTCCGTCTACTCGCTTCGTCCGCCGTCTGGATGCGCTTCGCAGCCGGACAGGCGGCGGAACGACCGTTCGCGGAAGAGATACCCGTGGAGCCGTCCGTCGTGTGGATCCATGCTAACTGTCCCAGGTATACGTATTCGTTTACACATTGTAAGGGTTCATTGTTGATTTTAAATTCCTGTTCCTTAGCTAGGCTATGAGCATAACTTTGGCCTTTTGCCTATTCATTTTTAATCCAATTATAATACTTTCCCTCTTTAGGTCATCGTTCATGTTTTGTAGTTTGTCTCCATCATTGCTAAAGAGCACAATTTCGTCTGCAAATCTTAAATTGCTGAGGTATTCTCCATCTATTCGAATCCCCTTTTCTTCCCAGTCTTGACGTTTAAAGATTTCCTCTAAACATGCAGTGAATAGCATCAGGGATATTGTATCTCGCTGTCTCACACCTCTCCCGATCGGGATTTCTCTGCTTCTCTCATGTAGGAGTAGTGTGGCTGTGCAATCTTTGTATATGTTGTTTATGGTTTTCACGTATACGCCAGGTGCCTCTTGTCAATGTAGAGCTTCTAGAACTTCTTGTATTTCTATGGAGTCAATTGCTTTTTCGTAGTCGATAAATGCCATATAAAGAGGTTTGTTATATTCCGCGTACTTCTCACTAGGTTGATAGCGTGGCTGTGGTCCATTGTCGAGTAACCTTTCATAAAACCAGCTTGTTCTCTCGGTTGGTTAAAGTTGAGTGTTTCTCTTATCCTCGTAGAAATTACTTTTGTAAATAGCTTGTATATTACTGGGAGTAGGCTAATCGGTCTGTAATTCTTTAGCTCCTTTATGTCACTTTTCTTGTGAATTAGGATTATATTAGCATTTTTCCAACTGCGTGGTACACTACATGTCTTGATACATTTCGTGAAGAGCGATGCAAGTGTTTCAAGTACAATATCTCCTCCGTCTTTGATCAAGTCGGCCGTTATACCATCTTCACCAGCTGCTTTACCACGGGACATGCCCTTGGTAGCTTTTTTGACTTCATCAGCGGTTATACATGGAATTTCAGTGTCCTCCTCTGATTCTATTTCTATTAAGGTTGTATGGTCTGTCTGAGAGCTGTACAGTTCAGAGTAGAAATCTTCTGCTACCTTTACTGTTTCGTTGAAACTGTTGATAACGTTACCTTGTTCATGTTTTAGCGCATGCATTTTGCTTTGTCCTAAGTGCAGTTTCTTTTTGACCGATTTAATGCTGGTGCCCTTTTCTACTGCTTTCTCTATTTCTCTCATGTTAAAGTTTCTTACATCTCTTTGCCTGGCTTTACTGATCAATTTGGATAGTTCTGCGAATTCTATCTTATCTTTTGACGAAGTTACTTTCATTTGTTGGCGTTTTTTTATTAAGTCCTTGATAGATTGGGACAACTTACTTGTTGCTTGCTTTGTTTTACCCCCTACATCTATTGCTGTTTCAAGGATTGTTTTCATTATGGTTTTGTTTATTTCTTCTAAATCATCACCGTTTTCGCCTAAGGCCTCGAACTTGTTGCTTAGGGTGACTTTAAATTCTTCGTTCTTCGCTCTGACTACCTCTAGATTCCATTTTTTTCTAGTAAATAATTTAGTTCTTGCTTTCTTTAGGTTAAGTACAATTTTTGCCCTTACTAATCTGTGATCGCTGCATTTTATCTTCCCCACTACTTCTGTGTCTTGAATTATACCTGGTTGTTCGCACATTATAAAGTCAATTTCATTCTTTGTTTCCCCGTTAGGGCTTTTCCATGTCGACTTCCCATTCTTGTGTTTCTTGAAAAACGTGTTCATTATTCGGAGTCGGTCTCTTTCGGCAAATTGTACTAGCATTTCCCCACGGTTGTTCCTACGGCCGACGCCGTAGATGCCAATTGCCTGCTGTCTACTTTGTTTTGTTCCAACTTTTGCGTTGAAATCCCCCATGACTACTGTGTATTGTGTCCGTACTTTCTTTATTGCTAACTCGATATCGTCGTAGAACTGCTCTACTTGTTTGTCGTCGTAGCTCGTTGTTGGTGTATATCCCTGGATTATCTTAAGTTTATACCGCTTATTTAATTTCATTACGACTTATGCTAGCCTTTCGTTAATGCTGTAGAATTCATCTACGTTGCGCGCTATATCTTTGTGAATTAAGAACCCAACGCCATATTCTCTGTTTTCGGGTAATCCTCTATAGCAGAGGAATGTCCATCACTCTTATTTCACGATCACTCTTATGTTGATTAAAAAGGCGCAAAACTTGGCGAAACTGACCTTTGACAACCCAATTGGCAAGCACACGAAGCTGCACAAGAGTGCGGCCATGTGACCTTCTACAAGTATATGCAGCTACTGGTTTTTTTTTACATTTGAAAGGTCACTTTTGACATTAAAGGGTCCCTGAAACGTTTTTTTGACATTGCATCACTGATTAGGCAACACAATTGTGAAATCATTCACACCATAAATAAAGCGAAGCACCATGCGCTAAGGCAGCTATGAGCTTATTTCTGTCGCCTTCCTCCTTACCACTGCTGTTCCTCCTCAACTCGATCAGCTGCGGAGTGCGCGCTAGCAACGACTGCGCCTCCCTCAGCCGCCGCCCTGCGGAGCCCTCCGCCGCTACATAGCGCCCCGATATCTTTACTAAGCTCCCCATCCTCGGCAGTGCTAGCCTCTGCGATAGAGCACCGGCGACTCGTGTGTACGCCGCCAGATGCCGCGACGATACCGTTGGCTGAAATGAAGGAGCACGTTGTAGGAGCACGTTCTTGCATTTAGATTGGGAACATTACGTGCACGTCACATGTTAGGGGGCCAATCAGCGGTCTCGCATTCGATCGGTCGATGACGGGGGTGTTTGAAAACGCCTTTTGGCGAGCCGCTGCGACCTTTTGCGATACGCGTGTTCAAAACCTTATTGTAAATTACACACTTTACGCACAGCGCTGAAATCTGTCCTGTAATGGTCCTAGTGACCCGCTCTACCGGATCACCATGTTTGCACAAAATCGTCAAAACCGTTTCGGGGTCCCTTTAAAGGCTTCTTTTAAAGGGGTGCTGACACAAAAATTTTCATCTGATGTTTTTTGCTGCAATACGTAGCTGAGGATCTGTTAGCCATAACACGGCACAGCAATTGCTCCAGTGCACGTCAGATAATTATTTATGGCCTGTTTGTTACTCACTAGTTTCAGTTTTGGTTTGGGAGAGCTCCAAAAACGACAAGGCTCGTGGTGCAACTGGCGCCATCTAGCGCTCGCAATGGGGTAAACGAGTTCGACCACGTGAGTACACATAACTGTGACACACTTCCGCACGACAACCGACACGTGCTCGTTTTCTTTCTCCTGTAGCACGTCCTGCATGTTGTTGTCGCTGTTGCTGTCATCGTCATTGGGTGGCAACTATTTTCTTGGGGTCTGGTTACTAACGCACGCACAGCATTTATAGACAATGGCGGCTGTGACGTCATTATTGCTAGCTGCACTGTTCGGAGCTCGGCTGTCCTTGGTGACATCGCGGAAGTTGGGGGTCGCCTTCAGGTCTCCTTTGCTATTGTCGATGTTGCAAGGTACGGCGTCTAGCACTTGATTTCGTGGACATGCACATGTCCACGAAAAACGATCCCGCAGGCTATCTTAGCAGTGAAATTTTGGTGTCAGTGCCCCTTTAACTTACTACGTCCAGATAAGCCTGCCATACACCTGCTGTCTTTTACATAGGCGCAGTTTGAGACTTGGCTGACCTGGCTTGGCTTGGCTGCTGGCACAATAGGGGGTATTCACGTGACGTCAGCGTGTGCCATTTTGTAGTCCGCTTCGCAGCTTCCACTGTGCTTATGGAGATAACCGGTTTGAGAAAAAACGCAGCCTTTCACTGTGCTTGCTGGACAGCAAAATGGCGGCCTCAGTGACGTCAATGAATACCCCCTATAAAATGGCACCAGTGGCGAGCCACCGAGGATGCAGTTATGGAAACGCAGTAGTGCGACAATGGTCTGGGCAATAACACGAACTTGTTGGGCCAACTTTTCTTTTTCAAAGCTACTTAAAAAAGGTCAAATTGTGGATGGCTGGTCACAGCTTCATTCATTCCTGTGAAAACGGAACGACAGTTATTTGCGAGGTGGGCTATCGGCATCGTGATTGCCTGTCAACATTGCTAGAGAGAGCGCGCTATTTTTCAGGGGCTACTCGGATTGAAAAGTTCTGTTTGGAAAATATCCGTGCACCTTTAAAAGCAACCGCTGCAGGTATAAATAGCACAAAGGGTCACCTTTTCATTTTGCAGTAAAAAACGCCGTCTTTAAAAATCGCTTGTCAGTCCCTTTAATGAGGACTTTGTACCCTAGCCTTTTCTTTTTTTTCTTTTTTTGCAAACTGTTGTACCACTGATTTCTCGGGGTGTGGCAGAATATGAACGCTCTTGCGAATTTTTTTCTGATATCCACACTGACAAGCCAAAGGTTTGTGAGTCAGTTCAGTGCATGTTGGAAGAGAGAGCAGCTCTTAACAGATGTGGACAGAATATTAGCGGTCGCCCAAACGTGCATGGACTGAGTGACAATGTGAGCACAATTAATGCTTTTAGCATTAATGTGAAGTGTTCGACCTGTTTGATCACTTACACATGGACAAAGGAAAAGAAGTGCAGTCTATTGGCTTCCCATGCTCTGGGCAATAAAGTATATGCATTATGCCTGGGTGTGTACTGAACTTAAGTATGGCTGGCCTGCATTCGCAGTTGGAATTGGTACAAAAACTTAGATGATAAAGGTGTAATTGTGCTTTCCTGTGACAAAATGCACACCGGAAGAATTCAAGGCGTTTGCCTACCGTGGTGTACCTCATTTCACCACTGCCATCCATAGACTTATACCTCTCTGAATTAAAATTTGCGAAGTACGTTTAAAGAAAAAAAAAAGTACATTTTCTTCCATTACAACAGTTTGTGCAGCAGATCCTTGAGGCATGGTGCACATGCCTTTGCAACCCATTTGTTTTCTAACCAAGCATACGATACCAGCTCTGGCGCATGCACGTTCATACTTATGCAAGGGGTCCATTGTGCACACTGACCTAAGCCGGCATATATGTGTTATCCCCTGCAGAAATGGTTCTCGAAGTGTAATCACTGTAAAAAGATCCAGCTAGAATGCTATGTATTTTTTTATTTAGCAATGTAAAATTTAATTGCCATTCTTCTTTCCTGTTTCAGTCAATCCATTACAAACAACAAAATAGCTGCAGCATCATCTGACAACAGCATTTACCTGTACGATGAGTACCTCATGCAGAAGGGCATTTTGCAAGGTGTGTATTCGCATGCACTTAATTTGCCTATTGTTTTGTTTGTGATATTGTGGAAGAATACTGGAATGGGGGTACTTAGTTTGAGGTGTTTGGACTGATATCAGTTAAAGTCTAACTGAAAGAATGGGCATGTGACTTTAGTCTCTCAATACCGATTTGCAAATAGGACTGAGCTTGAGAATGCTGCTCTTACATTTCTGGCGATCGTAGTTTTGTACAAAGAAATTTCTTCAGGAATAGTTTGCCCTGAAGAATCGTAGGAAGGGCGGCTTTCGTAAATAACATTCATAAAGCACTTTGTTTGCTGTATATAAAGCAAAGATATGAGTTTTTTAACTTAATGATGATGCACCAAGCACTTACCTGCATGAAATTTTAATATTGTAAACCATTCTAGATTCTAGACCTTATGGCAGTTGCTTTGCTAAGACCTTTATTACATGTTCCTTGTGTCTGGTACAGAGCCTACATGAACTTATGACTTTGTTTTGGTTATGAAGTCCTTGCTGTTCTTTCGTGCATGTAACTATGGTGGAGTTGGAGGTTTTATTTATAAACTTCTCATAAAAGTTGGTCGTGCAGAATGGGATGCAAGAAAAGGTGTGCGGGCCAAGGCAGGGACTTCAAGGTGGTTTGAGGCTTTGTGGGTTTGTACTGAGGTAGTTTTGGAAAAGTGAATCCTTAGGACACCGGTGAGGTCTGCTAAAACTTGGTGTTTCATTTCTCTTTTTTCATTAACATTTCATGTTGGCGCATTACTAGTCTTTTTGTTACTTGTGAAGGGCAAACTTCGGAGTTTTTGCATGCCTGCAGTTCATTGCGACTCCTCTTATTCTCTAGGCACTTTGGTCACATTTTCTCAGAGGCTACCCTGAGAGATGTATAGTTTTTTCAGAATTAAAATTGTAAGCATTGGCTTATGGATCTGTGGCCCACACCTTCAAAAAAATTTCTTCTGGATACCCTTTGGTTGCTTATATCAGGTCAAAGGCATGCAGACAGTATCAGGGGCACGCATTGCAAGATATTCTGTGTGATAAGTTGCTGCAAGGCTTCTTTGACTTGAGCTTTTGTGATTGCATAACCGCCGACTTGATCAAAGGAGGAGGAGACTTCCTAACTAGAAAGCTCTCGACACTAGACACACAATGCCTCAAAACAAGTGTACCAGTCAGCTGGAAAAATGCATTCTCCTACTACATAAGAAGGGAGATGTTGAAGACTTCAGGAACTACAGGCCTATCAGTCTACTCTCAGCAATTTACAAAATTTTCACAAAGGTTATCTCAAACAGAATAAGGGTCACACTTGAATTTAATCAACCAAGAGAGCAAGCAGGGTTCAGGAAAGGATGCTCCACCATAGGCCACCTGCATGTGATCAATCAAGTAATCGAGAAGTCCACGGAATAGAACAAACCCCTCTATATGGCTTTCATAGACTACGAAAAGGCTTTCGACTCGGTAGAGACACCAGCAGTTCTGGAGGCATTACGCGGACAAGGAATATGCGATACAGTAGAATCTAGCTGATAGTTCCCCGGTTCCAGCGTTTACGATCGTGAAAACACGTACTTTTCTCGTAGAGTTACGCTTCGTTTCTTCCGGCTAATATGTTCCAGGAAGATACGATTATTTGGCACCATTGTTGGATTTATCGTCCAACTATGATCGGATGAATTGTTTTCTGGCCTCTAGAGTCAGCGTGCAACCGAGAAGTCTGGAAGCTCGCGCGATCGAGAGCAGTAGCTGCCCACCATGGTGGCTGCACCGCAGTACTTGCCCGACCGTGGCACAAGAAAATGCCGGTGCGCTCTCTTCCGATACTCGCATATCACCTGGCTAGATGTAACACGCTGCGTTAATCGGTATTGTCGCTGACACTCGCGATTAAGGCAGCTTTAACAGCACGCGTGCAGCAGCTGTTGGAAGGCCCAAACCACGCGCGCTGCCATCAATACACATGTTAAATCAATTACATGTTAAATAATTTACCTGAATATGCGGAGTAGTTTAAACACTGAAGCAAGGCACAACACGCGTGTGTTCTGTTCCCGACGCTGTCAGCGCTAACGGCTAGCGCTCGCCGTCACTGCCGTGCCTTTGGGCGCGTTCCAACACGCTAAAGTAGCTATGTAATCGGACGTTTGTCGCTGTTTCGTGACGTTTTATTGCCTGAATTACGTGAACTTGTAAAATACTTTAATGTTTATATCAATGCATGCTTTTCCGGCGAAACTACGTGATTTTTTCGTGTGTTTGGGTCATACGTTTTCCCGGGTAATACGTTTAATGTCACATTATTTTTCAAAAATGTATGAGTGAGGTTCTACTGTATGTACGTAAACACAATAAGCAACATCTATAAAGATTCTACGGCCACCCTGCTCCTTAAGAAAAGCAGGAAAATCCCAATACAGAAAGGTGTCAGACAAGGAGATACAATTTCTTCAATGCTGTTTACTGCATGTTTGGAAGAAATCTTCAAAAGACTGGACTGGTACGAGACAGGGCTAAGGATTAACGGCAAATATCTAAGTAACTTGCGATTTGCAGACGACATAGTACCCTTTAGCGATGATGGCGACGAACTCCAAAAGATTATTGAAGACTTAAGCCGAGAAAGCGCTAAGGTAGGATTAAGGATGAACATGCAGAAAACAAAGATAATGCTAAGTGGCACAGCGAAAAAACATTTCTTCACGATCGAAAACCATACATTAGAAGTCATAGAAGAATGCCTGTATCTAGGACGGCTACTGACAGGAGAACCCGCCCATATAAAAGAGATCCACTGTAGAATAAACATGGGATGGCGTGCGTGTGGGAGACATTCCCAACTCACGAAAGGAAATCTACCACTATCACTCAAGTGGAAACTACAGTAAAACCTCGTTATAACGAAGTTGAAGGGGGAGCAGTAATTACTTCGTTATTACCATTAGTTCATTATAACCAATATCAATTTCACCTATAAAAATTTCGAGGGGAATTGCGATTGCTTCGTTATATCCGATAGTTTGTTATATCCGGGTTCGTTATAACGAGGTTCTACTGTATATAACTACTGCATTTTGCCAGTACTGACATACGGTGCAGAAACTTCGAGAATTACGAAGAAGCTCAAGGGGAAGTTAAGAACCGCGTAGCGGGCGATGGAATGAAAAATGATAGGCGTTACATTAAGAGATAGAAGGACAGCTGAGTGGGTCAGAGAACAGACTGGAGTCGCCGACATAATAAGCGACAGTAAGAAGAGAAAATGGACACTGGCAGGCCACGTGATGAGAAGGCTAGATAACCGATGGACAGTTAGAACGACGGAGTGGATACCAAAAGAGGGCAAGCGCAGCCGTGGACGACAGAGAGCAAGATGGAGGGACGAAATCGAGAAATTCGCAGGTATCAAATGGAATCTGCTCGCGCAGGACGGGCAAGAATGGAGAGGATTGGGAAAGACCTTCGTCCTGCAGTGGACATAAGATGGGCTGATGATGATGATTGCTAGGGATGTGTGGGATGTTATTTTTAGTGTTGTGGGCTGACTGAGACACTTTGGGAAGCTGTGGTGGCACTGTGACATGCTCCCTACCAATGGCAATAATTTGAAAAGGGGGAGTATGGTTGCCTGTCTTGTTATCTGATCATCAAGTAAAAACACGTGCTTATTTCTTTAAGGTGGCAGTCCCACTCCGGCTGCGTGCTCTGCGCATTTTAGTAGTTTTTTTTGGAACGCGCTGTGCTGTGCTGATTGTGCGCTGATTGTGTGGATGTGAGGTATACAGCGTAAGAAAGCTTAATTTCTGCGCTTTCCAGCCACACTTAGTATTATTGCCTAGACTGAGGCGTTAAGTAACGACAGTGAAAACAGTGGGAGGAAAAAACTGTTTTTGCTGTACAACCTTTCATATTACTGAGTTTCCAGAAAAACTGCTCAGCATAAGAAAATGAAATTTGCTGGGCCTTTAAATGGAATGCTATGCAAGAATTCTATGAAGAGATATTGTGTGTAAAGCAGTTTGGAACTTATTCGGGCTCCAATGAAAATGACCAAAACAATAGAAGTTTATAATTGAATAGCCCTTTTCCTTATCAATGTAGAACAACAGTATTTGGTAGTTTTATACGCTGTAGTGTACTTACCATCTGCGCGAAGTTGTGTTATGTTCTGATAAACACGAGTTGTTACTTCAAGTTAGCGATTTTGAGCTCTAATTAGTCATGCATTGCTGAAGAATTGATAAAATTGTTTACGTTGAAGCTCTGAAATTTTTAATAATCAAGCAGGAAGCCCTTCTCTCATCCTACGAAGAGAAAATTCTCTTATTCTTACTAGGAAATCTAAATGGGTGTAGTGAATTTAGCTAATTTTTCTGCTGGTCAGGTCGGTATGAATTGGCATTTCTTGTCATGCACATGCTAATTCATGATGAAGACTGCATATTAATAGAATCATACGGTGCCTTGTGATTACTTGTACTCACTAGTTTTACCAAGCAGCGCTTCAAACTAAAGATTTTTGAGATAAAATAGATCTGAGAATTGTTTTTTAGCTGTGGAGCCCTCTGTGGAAAAAAAATGTCAACCTTTTGCGCGTTAGTTCTAACATTTGTCAAAAGCGGCACCACTAAACATTACAAAGTGGGTGGGCTTCCTCTCCAGCGAGCCTGATAACAGTGTTACCCCCTTCTCGAGACCAGTTTCTGTGAGCGTGTGCGTCATGGCATTGGGGTATTCGGAGAATCACTTCCCTCGCCTCCTCTGCTTCTCACTGGATGCGATAAGGCGATGAGGCAGAGAGTTTCTCTCCTGCTTGACAGCTAGGCAATGCCCCCCCTCCCCCTCCCGGGATGTATGTCTTTATCTTTGTTTTTTTTTTTCCGTTGAAACATGTGTACAAAAGGTAGGAAGAACAGGGAAAGTTATTACTGGTAACTGCAGTAACCCTTTAGCTCAAGCAGGTGACACGAAAGAGAGTGGTGAGGAAGGTATGGAGGGAAGCTATTTACATATGTATGCAATAGGACACAATGCCTTAAACCTCTCTTTGGGCTGCGCTACTGTGCGACAGATTCTTTGGAAAGAAACTTCTGTACGGACTCCCCAGTGCACGCTAAATGTCTCTCGACTGAGGACACCTCAAATGAAACACTCGCGTGGGAAGGAGATTGAAAGGAGGGAGTAGAAGGGAGAGGTCGCACGCTGCCTTCAGTGGCATTCAGGGAAAGAGCGGTGGCTTCCCCCTAGTGCGGTGTGCCCAGCGACGAAATAGCCGACGATCTCGCAGCAGGTGCACACTTACGTTACCTGTTGATGTCCCCTTGACCAGCGAAGACATTTGTCTCGTCATTAGTTGCCACATACAACAGCAGCACCCCGACCCAGGCATCGCACGCTGGGAAAACCTATACCTGATGTCATCTCGTGCAACATATTGCACTACCAACGGACGGACTGCTGCCATTGCGTGTCGGGTGCATGTGGACGCAATCGCGCACATACAAACCTGTCAATTTCAGGTCGGCACATGTGCTTCGTATTCTTTATCGAACCTACCTGTTTACAAGCAAGTGCCTTGGATATGGAGCAATCTCAATGTTATTTCACGTAAAGCTGGAATTTGAGCTTCTGCTTACTCTTCAATTTACTCTGTCTAAATCCTGCAAGGCTATGTTGAGTGACGTGAAGCCCAGGTGGCCAGTGAAGCCTGATACGCGTGTCACGGGGCGTTGCCGCTGCTTTGTTGCGCCAAGGAGATTTGCAGATAAAGAAAAATTGTGGCAATACTTTGGGTGTTCGCATTTGTTTACAAGTGTCTGTCGAAGCGTTCTTGAAGCGCACACAAAACTTGCCTTTGCAAGAAGCACTTGCTTTTGGGCTAGTTGGTCACTTAGCTCATTAAACATGTTCCGGTGCAAAAAAAAACGAAGAGAAGAGAACAAAGGAAAGATACAGACGAGTGCCAACAGACGAGCACCAGTTGGCGCTCGTCTATTGGCACTCGTCTGTATCTTTCCTTTGTTCTCTTCCTGGTTTCTTTTTGCGCCGGAACATGTTTAATGAGCTTGCCTTTGCCTTCCGCATTCCAGACTCGTAAAACGATATCTGGAAAGTTACTTTCTCCATGTTGTGAAGCGGGATAAGTTCGGCAAGGTACTTTTTTTCTAATCTACGCAACTTCACTTCAACAATGCGATTAGAAAAAAGCAATGAGCAAGCCCTCTTTCCCCAATTGCAGCGGGAAGTATGGATGGCCGTGTGACCTATAGCATTCCAAGCATTTCCAACAAACCAAATGTCGCATGTTCCGACATCCACTGAGGTTTGAAGACATGTGATCAGGTAGTCTTTTTCGTTGAGACATATGGTATTTATCTGCGTTATCATCCTACTTGCATGATGGTCTCACCTACACATTGCCCATCCTGTTTTTCATGTAAGCACCATACCTTCAAAAATCGATCAAGCAGAATTTCTCTTCATTTCTTTTGGTGAGGCCTTTGAACACAAAAAGGTTGCAGTGACGCTTGACTTGGCAAATGCAGGATTGTTCCAAAATATTCGGCCGCAACACCTCGCTTGTGCACTGCGAGCAGGATGTTATAAACTTGTGGTCATTGTGCGCAAATCTTGTGGTTCCTTCGATACCAAGAGATTCCCAAGGAACGTTGGGGAGTCTTTGCTCACGTGAATTAATGCATACGCAGATATATTAACACACGCGTTTGAGGGATACCCCCCTATTGTACACCGCTCCGATTGTAAATGTGGCGGTTCACTCAAGGGCAATAGGTCTCCCGATGAGCATGCAGGGTGCCGTGACAGTCCGTTTAGCAATGCGGAAGACAAAGGCTTGTATACAAGTTCCACAAGACACCAGACTATTTGCCTTGCCTCCCGTTTTTAAATAGGGGACGTATACTTCTGCTAAATTCAATACAAGCAGATGCATCACACAGCCACCGCTACAAACACTTGCTTTAAAAAACGCAACTCCAAGTTACGCCTTGATAGAAATTAATGACAAATGAATCCCTCTCAAATGTTGACTTTGCAGCCGGAGAGAGAGCAGCACCCAATAGTTAGAGCAACACAAGTTAGCAGTATACAACACCGCCATTGTGTAGCTTGCCGTTGAGAAGATCCCCATTGCCTGTTCCCACGAGACTGCCCAGGCTTGTGTTCGTGAGGTTGCCAGGATTCACCAAAAGTCAACGCAATTGACCGTTCTGAAGCGGCGCACTCAGCTTGACGAGCTTGAAAGCGCAGTCGGCCAGCATCGATAACATTTCGGTGTTGTGATAAGTGTTCGCCAAATATCTTGTATGACTGACCGCCCCTCCGGTGAAAGGGTACCCGCCGGCACTGGGAATAGAACCAACATTTGGGGGTCACCTATGCAGTGATCTCAACCCCCCCAGTCCCCCCTCTTTTCTCCACAGAACACATTGCAACTTCATCGCCTTGGCGTCTTTCTCTCCTTTTCGGACTGGATCGGTGTGGAAGGTTGAAAGAAACCTTGTGAGTGGCTTTTGCTCCCTTCACAAAGGAGGCTGACTTGTCGATTTGACTGACAAGTAAAAAAGGAACAAACGTACAGTGGGAAGAGGCAGACACATGTGCATAATCTTTGTCACGACATAATCCAGGAATTAAATGCAACTATTAGAAACATCAGACTAAAACACGCACACACACGCATGCATGCACACTTTAGTGAAGGCAGTAAATGAGATAGAGGAAACTGGATACCATTTACAAAGGAATTTCACATGCATGATACTTTACTATATTCTTCAGTTGTTGGAATATAAACAGCTCTTAGACAGCAGGCAAAATCGCACTCGTGAACTTACGTCCACTGCGTACACGGACGATAAGAAAGCCTGTCGCAGTTATTCCGTCCACACTATAGTCGCAGTGAACAAGAATGCAGTTGTGGCCATGCAGCATAGAAGTCACCCGCTGAGCTGATAACATGGAGAAGGCCTGTTTGCTGATATCGAGAGGCTGTACACACTTTTGGAGCACCCTGATTTTCATACATGGCAGCCTCATGTCGACAGCACCAAAAGAACAGAACTTTGTTGAGTATTTGTAAACAATTGAAGAGTCCCTAAATAAGGGCGCCCCTGTTACTTAATTTCTGTTGACCAACATTCACATCTTAGGCAACCGCGTAGCATCTAAAGCCTTACCTCATCTTGTCAACAACAGGAGGAGTCACACGAGAGAAAAATAGTGCTGGTTGTCGCGTGCATGCATAGAAGAACTGGGCTATAGTTGCACATGCCTGGACAATTTGCCATTCGCATGCTTATGTACCCTTTTCAAAACAGAAAAATTGTTGTTCACGCAGTCAAGTGTCATGCCTTACAGGCTTACTCTAAATACTGCAGAGAGAGGTGCTTGCTGGTGAAATAAAAGAAGAGAGCGCCTGTACAGGCATAGATGGGAGCATAGCTCATGCTCAGGAGCTAAGCTCCCCTCCTTGTTAAGCATTGGTCACTCTCAGACCTGAATGAAAAAAGGCACATTTCAAAAACGCAAGACAAAACAAAAAGAAAGAAAAAAAAGACCGACTAAGCACATGCAGGCACAGACACTCCAAAGGCAAACCATGTGCGCGGCTAGTTGCAACAGCCTCAACATGCCCCGTTCCGAGAGTGGGACTAACAACAGTTATTACTTACTCACTGGGGGAGCACGAAGGAGAGAATATAAGAAAGGCCACAACATTGTAGTGTGTCAACCCCCCACTCCCCTAAATTTGTGTTCTATTCTTCGCACACTCCCCAGCTAGTATGAACATTTGGAGAAGCGCATTTCCTCCTCACTCAGAGAGTTGCTGGAGTTTCTTTTTCTCCATTTTCCACTACCCTGACAGAGTGGCATAGCCTAGCGGGAAAATTTCAAACAACTTCGAGATGGCGGCAGTGATATCGCCACCTTAATGGTTTTGCTGCAAAACGCTCTATCTTGTTGCTAAAGAAGGTCTCTCCACTTGTCCGTCTGGCTCATGAGCCAGATCTCTTTTCTGTCATAATGTAATTTGCTGTTTTAAAAAAATTGAAAGCCAACGAAGAACAAATATACTTGCATGGGAACAAGCAAACGGGACTTGGTTTATGAATGAGCAAATAGCCTTAAATTTCTCTTTCATGTGTGCATCTTTGCTGTTGTATTTTTGTGTTAAATGAATGCATACCGCCTTTTATACAGCAGAATCTCGATACGAATTCATCGTAGCCACACAAAATATTTGTGTTGTCCTGAATTTGTATGATCCAAAGCAGGTAAACTTGCAGATGAAAAGTGTTGGACCTTTGTTGGACTCAACTTCCATATTGGAAATCTGTAGCGCACTGTCTGCGATTTTCTGATATCAGTGTCTCAAGTAAGTGCCATATGAAAAGCGCAAAACTGCTCAGCTATTTCATCATTCAGGATTGCAGCATTTACTGGTTGGGGAACGCGAGCGTGAGATTGTGGAAACTATTAAAAAAAAATATGAGTTTCGGCACCTGCAATAACTAATGTATGAATAATTAATTTGATTTCCCTGACAGTGTAGCAGTACCAGGACTAAGCTTGAGGCTGCGTGTGCCCTTGACTGAGGCCACACGCAGGGAATTGTGGTAGTGGGGGGAACGTGTGACTATCTAAGAGGAGATTACGCAGCACTACAAGCTAGGCAGGCGCAATTGCCCACTACCACACAGCAAATTAACTAAGACGTGCACAGTTGCATTGAGACAACTCTAAACACACACTTATCCAAATCCAGTGATCTTTCACCTCTGTTACCCTGACCTGTACTCGATAGATAAATGTAAAGCGTGTGGTTCCCGGGCAACCTTGGGGCACATGTTATGAGAGTGCTCAAGTCTCAACAATGCAATAAGCAGAACAATCGAGGAGGCAGTCTCAAACTGCAGGATGCACTGGGAGGCAGCTCTGCTCAACTCCGCATCAGAACTACTCTGGGCAGTCCAGCGAGCCGAGGAAGCCACCTGAGCTTGCAGCCGATGCCTAGGCCAGGGTTCAAGCCCACCCCGATTTATCATCGCTGGACATTTAAATGGGGTTGCTTGTTTGTTACTTACAAATCCAAGGCCTCAAGAAGGGTGTGTAAATTATGTGGAAATTTTGCAAACACTTCTCAAATGATGTGTAAATAGTCCTGATGCGGACCATATACTAAGAAGGAAATCGAGTACCATAGTAGAAACGAAGGTACTTGTTTGTTTAACAGAAAACGTGTTGACAAGCCAAATCTGGTCTTGGCCTACACAAAATCTTGCTGAGTAGCCCAACTTCGAATTGTCATTGTGTGAATCTGTCAGCCACCTTGCAAAACACCGGTATTACAGTGTACTAGAGTTCAAGTTGGAGTGCCTGGTGGTGGAGAGTTATGACTTTCTATAAGTTTAAGGCTTGCCGTATAGGTATTGTAACAGTCACTTCAGAACAACAAAAATGTGACTGTCCTATGGCGAAGCTATCAAAATTAACCAAGTATGGGTGCTGTCGCAGTGCGAAGGTGCAGATAGTGCCAACATAGCTGTGGCTGCTGTGCCCTCGCATACAGTAGACCGTCATTAGTTCAAGCTTAAAGGGACTGTCTACCGCTCAGAAAATTTTTTAAGATTGTGGTAAAATTGGGCAGATCGTGCATCACATTTACGGGAACGAGCACGCTTTCACCCCACAAAAAAGGAATTATGTTTTTAATTTCGCTCTGAAAGTGGTGCAAAAAACGCTGCTAGCGACACCCAACAGCGTGTTTGCCAATTTCCAAGTGTACGAGAACCAGCCCACGCAGGTATGCATACTCTGCTGAAAAACTATTATGTATGTGTTACAAGCGTACTTCACCCTATGAGAGACCTTGTTATAGCGTGCAAGAGCAATTTGTTCTTTTTTTCGCTGCTTTCGGGGTGCCGCAGGTAGCGCTGCCTTCGAATTCGTCTGCCTGCGGAGGCGCGTAGTTCTGCGCTTGTCATGCATGCGGCGCTGCATGTCCGAGGCGCACCCCCGCGCGCCGACTTTCCCTCGCCTCTCCTCCTCGTCGTCGCCTCTGGAATGTCGACCTTGAAGTCGGTTCGCGTTGAGATGCCTCCCGCGCCCGAAAGGGTTTCCAGGGGGACGACGACGCATCATGCGCGGTACCCAGTGTTGCTGGCATGCCTACACTAGGAAAGGAGCGACTTCGTAGATAAAAAAATTGTGTTTTAATAATTTCTATTCAGTCTCTGGAGAAACCACTGCGCGCTGGGGCACTTCGAAAGGTACGCTTTCTATTGAGCCAAAATACAGGAGAGCGATGAACGACGGTAGACGGTCCCTTTAAGGAGGCCTCAGAATTTTGTTTGAATTATCCGATGTGAGTGGAAGTATGTCTTGGTGCAACATACCAGCAGAGATGGCCAGGTGCATTGTTGCCACATCAGTGCTTTTTCTTTGGTAGCAGTTTTGAATGATTTGACGTGTGCTGGCAGACAGTTGGCTTTATTTCTTCTCCCTGTTACAAAATTATATGAGCTTGAATGTTCAGCTAGAGGGAACCAAATGTGCTGACTGAAAGTTTGAATTATTGAGGCTGCTATACTTCCTATCCAGAAAATATTCAAACTCGGGTTGTGGAATTGCAAGGTGTTGTGTGAGTTCTTTCTCACAGCGGAAGAGAAGGGTAAGGTGGAGGAAGGCACACGCGTGAGCTGCGACTGCGCTTGGCTGCACGGCGCTGATGTCCAAAGTCTTCCTGCTCTTGTGTGCTTACAATGGTGGGCTGGGTCAGGCGGCACAGGGAGCACACAGTATGCGAGTAAACTTTTTTTTTTCTTAAAACGTGCTAGAATTTTAAGGATGCACAAATTATGCAAGTAAATAGGGTATATAGTGTTCAGACTTCCTTGCAACTGTAGCCCAATTTATGCTAGACTTTTTTAAAGCTTTTATTTAGTAGTTGCTTCCATAGGATTTTGTTTTCACCCTGTTGGTTTCCTTATAAGAAGGTTTTGCTGTAGATGTGTGAAGAAATGTCGAAATGTTTCAAAGTATTGTTAAGATACAAATGAAAGGCATACAATAATTGTGGTACTATCTTGTACCTGCATCTGAAATGCACAGTATATTTGCCCAGCCTTTTATAAGTGGCCTTTGTTGATGCCATTCTGCTCTTTTCTGATGTTTGGGCAAGTGAACCAGTCGTGGCAAAGATACTTTATCCAAATTGGGCCTGATTGTGGTTGAAAGTAAACTGCAACACCCATGTAACAAAGTGCATAACCACTCTCAACAGCAGTAAACATTGCTGTTTTTACTGCTACATGGTCAGATGTAGCAGCTGGAGCAAGTCACAATAACGAGTGAAGTTTGTCCTGTATGAAATTTTACGTTTTTGGCTCATGGGCCCATTGTTTAATCCTTGTTTTCTTGGAATGTATGATTTTCTATTACTATTAGATCTCTTTATGTGGTGATTTCTGTGCGTACAGTGGTTTGCCTTGATCTACTATTGTGCAAATGCAGTACTAACTTTGTGTCACATGACCAAGGTGCACAGTGTGTAATATTGGAATTTGTTCCAAGGTTACGTGGTCATCACCTGTCAGGATAGTTTGGTACCTTACCTTAGTTTGGACTCCACCAGTGATAGAAGACACATTACTCCTCTCTGTATATAATTGGTTGGAGTTTGGGTGCCTCCAAAAAGAAAATAAAAATAAGTGCCCCATTCTGTGAAGGTAGCAGAGTGCTGTAGGACTCTGCAGACCAAGAGTTCGCACTGGACATGGGTTTGTGTAGAATGGCTGCAGGCTCGATTGAGCTCACGTGACAATGCCTTATCGAATACACGTGACTAGAGTGGTTGCAAGGCATGTCATCTGTGGCTACCTGGAGCACTCACCCATTGATCCATGGGGTACTGATCCACAGATAAGATGAAGGAGGTGACAGGGGTGCGCTTTAGCATCTCCAACCCGAACCTGGTGTACAACTCGTGCAGGGATGGCAGCGTCCGCGTCTGGGACCTCCGAAACATCCGACACCCAGTCTCCAAGTTTGTTGGTGAGAAATTGATTGCTACATGTGTAACACTTGTGTGTATAATAAGGTGACACCATGGGAGTTGGCCTCCTCCTGTGGTGTCTCCTGTTACTGAGTCATTATGCTATGCAGGCTGTGTATCAGTTTTATGCAACCATGAATAATATTAATTCTGATAAGGCCACTATTTGATCTATTCTGTAGCACGCGCCTGTGAAACAAGCTCTGCATACCACTGTGCGTTTCAGTGAGCTTGTTTCAGTAAGGCTCCCATGTAGCTCTTATGCACATATTTTCTTTGTAGTCCATTGAGCATTCTCAAGTTGCATTGGCCTAAAAAGGCACTAAGGTACATACAGTTGTACCCACTTATAACAGCAATGGTTTTAACAATATTGGTTATAACGGTGTGAACTCACCGCACCATGAACTTTTGCTTTGTGTAGTTAAATAGCCTGCTTATTCAGTGCCCCCATGTTGCTTTACCGGTTATAATAATGAATTATAACTGCTTGGGAATGTTACACACTGACCACAAGAGAGGACAAGTCTCATCCTCTCTTGTGGTCTGTGTGTTTGAGCAGATACCAGCTTGCCCAACAAGTTATCTTAATGATGAGGTGGGTGCTGCGTGGCCATTCCAAAAGGTAATGGGATGCAATATCTTTGGAAAAGAAAGAAAAAAAAAGGCAGTTCGAGCCACTTTACACACTTATTTCGTCCAATTGCCTCTCTGTACTCTTGCTGTAGAACCTGTTTTCCTGCCTTCCCATCTCTCGTGCACCATAGGTCTATGCACTGCCACCCTTGGAAAACACAAACACCTCAAGAGGGACTGTGGGCGCTTATGGTAATGCCTGTAATCAAACTAACACTGGCACTGCATTTGTATGTGGCCTTTGTTATTTACAGTTTGTCATGTTATTATTAATCTCATTGAGGACTTGCTATACTACTTTGACAAGCTATAATTTTTTCATGTACTGGGGCTGCATTCGGAGAGCTGTTGTATATAGCTGAATTGTCACGTTATGAGCGACACTTCACCCAGAAGGCTGGTTAAGAAAAGGCAAGCAAGTACTATAAAATGTACTAAACAAGTACCATGAAGCCCCCCCCCCCCCCTTCCCCCCTCCCTCCTTCCCTGCCTCCCTTTCTTTGAGTGAAAGGTAACCTGAGAAAGTTATGGGTTGTCCTCACTCTTTCACAAGCAAACATTTCAGAGAGTGGCAAAACGGTCGCAGAGAAAAATTGATGCAAAGGCGTTCTTTCAAGATCGTGGGCCCGCACGGGAGACTTGAGAGAGCTAGCATTCAAGCTAGCAGCTGATATGGCTCATGTCCATCTGTCCTATAAAATGGCGACTTGCAGAGCCTATCGCCTCCAGGCTATAGACATGGCTCAAGTTTGCGAAGAGGTACCTGGTTGCTGTGAAGCCACTATCTGGCCTCCTAAAAAGTACAGCTAAACAAAAAATTTCTTTTCCTTGCCTAATTGCATTTGTTCCTTACAATTTATTATGCAACTGTGCATGAAATTAAAAAAAAAAAAAACTTGTCAAGCATTCTAGCATTGGTGTGCGATGGGACGAACAGGGTGAAAAAAAAAAAAAAAAAAGAGGGGGTTGCTTGCTTAGTCATTGGGGCCTGTTTCAACTCTCTCGGAAGAAGTGAGGGGGCCACTAGCTTGGGATTTTATGGTCACCACTTCACCATTCGACACACGGGATTCCATGTCTTGCAAAGTGACACTGTCGCCGAAAATGATCTCGGAATGCAGCCCCTGCAGTGCATGCCTATTTAAGGCTTCAGTTTTTGGCACCGCATGCCATAAGGGGTGTCTTCGTCTAGTCTGAAGTGTCACGAGTGCGAAAAAGCTTCAGTTTTTGTAATGTCGGTCACGTTGAAAAACATGGTTCTTTCCTGCAATACAACAGTTTCATGCAGTGAAGTGTACTAATTGTGGGAAGGGGCACGAGCTGTTGTGGGGTAAAGCACATTTTGTCCCTAATTGCATATGCTGTTTAGGTATGGTGCTTGTACAATCACCAGTTTAAAAAAAAAAGTCAGTGGCATTCATTCAGAGTGGTATGTGATGTCGCCTTGGTCCTCCTGCACAAAATTCTCTCGCTACGGCTTTACCATTCTCCTATACAGAATTTTGTTTTCGTGCAATCCGGTTATACTAATGGAAACTTTGTGGCACCCGAGTATTGCTATAACTGGTTTAAATTGCACTAGGTCACGTTAAACTGTTCGATTAGCACTTCGAAGTTTTAAAGGGACCATGAAACAGTTTTTATGCCTTTTTATAGAGGTCTTCAGCCAGTAGCGCCAAGTTCTTCCGATCATTAGTGGACCGATATCAGTGCTTTGTGCTAAGTGCGTAAATGACAAAAACTACAAGGCTTTACATATAAACATAGCTACAACAAGAGCTCATTTATTTGGAAAATCTGGTAATTTGGACTTGCTCTCTGATCCCGGCAAGCTTATGCATTATTCATTGACATCAAACACTCAGCTATTGAATGATCGTGGAAGTGTGCTGAGCCCATTATCGCAAACGTGCAATGCACATTTGTGACGACGGGCTTGACAAACAGCATCCAACTGAAAGGAAGTGGCACAGTCTAAACAACAGCAGTGCAACAGCTGTGCCATTTGTGCCATTGCGCGTCAAACTTTAGCTGCGCCAAGCTGCCCCTGCTGTGCTGAACTCTCTTATCAGCTCTGTCCTTCACCACACCGCTCACTTTTAGCTGTTAGGTGCAACCCCCATCAAGCCCTGGTCCTGAAAACAGCTGAGGGCAGAGCGCTGCAAATGCAGATCACACTGTGTGTGCGTGCTAGAGGCTAATTGCAAACGAAGAGGCTAATTGCAAACGAAAGTCTGAGCCACCATACGTGAAAGGAAGGAAAGTTGGAATGCTTCGTGCCTTTTTATGCCTTTACTGCCTTTGAACTACTGATGTGTTAGCCACATAGTTTCCGAGCTGTGTATTCAATATTGATGATTGTGATGATAGCGGACGCGTTCTCATCTACACTGGGCAGGAAGCCGAACTTCCGTTTTCACTTCATGTGCGCTGGCTCCGCACGTACCTTCATAAACTGTGCCTTGTACGGTCTTCGCCACAACATTTGCAGAAAGCTGAGTGTGCGACTCACTACTCGTTCGGCACGTACATATATTTTCATAGTTTGGTGTTTGCTACACACAATCACGTGCAGTGGCCGCAGTTTCTAAAACCCACCAACGGTAAATTGACGATGTTCGACTTATCGCAACAGGATACCGAGCGAGTTATGTTTGCCCATGCCAGAAGACTAAACCTGTGCTGCTCATGAGATATGTCTTGTGAACAGAGGCGCAGTCGCAGAGCGTGAAAGGCGTCCGTGAGATTGTCCCAGCAAAGCCGTCGCCACCGCACGCACGAGCATCAACCGCACGCGACGTCCCAAGCCTAAGAGCGAGGATAGGGCCTCGTGGTCCCACAAATCTTCGCTACAAGGTAGTGCTACTGCACGAACACTGGTGCCATCCCCAGCAATGTGGGGCGTTGACGGTGACGTCACGGCTCTGCTCCATGGGAAAGCTACCATGGAATGTCTGAGCGAACGTGAGTGCCACGTGATAAAAGCTTATGAGGGGATGTCAACATCCCCACATCCCCCAAACCTTAAATGTCGCATATCCCTGCAAAAGCACAGCTACAAAGCATGGTGCAGATGCCAGTGGTCAAAATCCACGCTAGGCGTAATCTCCTCCGGTTCAAACAAAGGTTGCTTTGAACAGCGAAAAACTATTTTCTGATGTTGCAAGAGCCCCATGTTGGGCACCAGATCTCCCGCGGTTGAGGAACAAAGGACACAATTCACGGCAGTGCAAGCCAACAAAAAAAGGGCATTTATTTGCACCTTCTACATATACAGTGGAACCCCACTGTTATGTTCATCACTGCTACGTTTTCCCGGCTGTTACGTTGGTTTTCATCTGTGCCGGCATAGCTCCCATGGGATCCCATGTATTGCGAACCCCGTTGTTGCGTCGCAACTGTGGGTCTGTCCCGCATGATGCGTTGCAACCTGGCACGCCGTACCCGCCCGGGCACCGCTATTTTGATTTGACTTTTGGCAGTCTTGGTCACGCTTGCAGGAATCGCCGCCCGCTGATGGCTGTCGAGATAGCGCCAGCGCTATCTCCGCAGCCATGCGATCGCTCGGCAGAAGAGCGACACTCCCCCCTCCCTCCCTTCCGCCTTTGCGTCTTTTCATGCTCGTTAAAGACGGGCAGGGAGTTTCCTCCCCGCTTCGACGACAGCAGGCGTTCCGATAGGGGTGATGTCATCGCCTCCGAGCGACGGGGATGGACCGGGCCTGTTTGATCTCTGCTTCAGCCGTTTTCGTCTCCCCCACTCGCATGCTTTTATTTTAGCGACCGTACTTTGGGTTCCGGAGGCTTCCGGAGAAAAGAACCGGAAAAAGGGACATCACACTCGCAGCCCCTTTTGCGTATGACTGCGCTCGCCTGCGCAGCTAGGGGCACGGCCGCGCGGCTGTCCAAAGTCTGTCCGTGCGCGCACTGGCGAGCTGGTTCAGGCCGGACGGCGAGTGCAAAATATGCGAGGAATTTTTTTTTTTTTTTTTTGTAAAGCTGGCTGAATATCAGGAGTGCGCAAATTATGCGGGTAAATATGGTAAACAAGCACTGAAGACTGAACGTAAAAGCGCTATCGAGCGATTGCGGACCCGACGCGACCAGCCGACCAGCCGTACTCGCAATCGCAAACCATGCGCGTGGTGCCGGAACAGGATGCACTACTCGCAGTGACGGAGCGACTTGCCTCCAAAATTGGTGCGTCACGCCTTAACTAAGCCTCAATGACCACAGTTTTGATTGCAATCTCTGAGGCCATACTTTCTTTCATCGGGGCGCCGGAGGCTATAATGGCGGCCGATTCACTGCGCTCGACAGCCGCAAACGGAGTCCGAATTATCGAATTTAGCGCTAGAAACCGTCCGAAATATCGGTCATCTTAACACATTAAGTCTATGGGGGCACTGGCGATACCGCGTGGCTGTCCGAATTATAGGTCGACGATCTAGAGGGCTCACCTTGTTGAAATAAACTATTTGAAGTCAAAGCAGCCCTGTTCTCATTCATTTTCGGAGCTTTCCTCACTCTTGCGTTTTCGCGGCTGTTACATTTTTTGCCCCGGTCCGCTGAAAAACGTATGAACGGGGTTCCACTGTAGTAGGCACGCTAGCTGAAATATACAAACAGGTGTGCCTGCAATGTAACACACCACGAGGAATCGGTGATGTTCAACTCACCGCAACAGGACACTGAGCGAGTAGTGTTCGTTCATGCCAGAAAATGTCAGAAAACTAAACCTATGTTGCTCGCGAAAACAGAGGTGCAATCGAAGAATGGCAAAGGCGTTTGTGGGATGATCCCAGGAAAGCCTGTCGCCACTGCGCGCGATGACGTCCCAAGTCCAAAAGCGAGGAGTGCAGGTTGTTCTCCATGGTCCCTGCGAACCCTTACCGTCAGGTAGTGCTATCGCGGGAATACCGGCGCCATCCCCAGCACTGCGGCGTGCTGACAATGATTCCATGGATTTGCCCCGTGGGAAAGCCACTGTGTAGTAGCTTTGAGCAAACGTGAGCACCAAGCAATAAAAACTTATCAGGGAATGTCAGCGTCCCCACAACCTTTTACAAAAATGTGTAAAATAGAACACTTTGTTTACTCCTTCATTTATAAAAGTGCTGTTCTGTATATCCAAGAATTCGTCTTTATGGAGTTCGTATTAAGGGGGGTTTACTGTATGAAGTTATGTTAATATAGTCAACATTTAATTTTATTGGCGCTCTCAATAATGTGGACATTTACCTAATTAGGTCATTTCATTTTGTATTGTGAAATTGAGATAGCTGGTGAGGCATAGGAAGTGGTAAGTGAATATGTCTACTTAGGCCAGGTAGTGACCCCTGATCCGAATAATGAGGCTGAGATAGTTAGGAGGATAAGAATGGGGGTGGAGTGCATTCGGCAAGCATTGTCAGATAATGAATGGTAGCTTACCATTGTCTCTGAAGAGGAAAGTGTATAACAGCTGCATCTTACCGGTACTCACCTACGGGGCAGAAACTTGGAGGCTAAGAGGGTTCAGCTTAAATTGAGGACGATGCAGTGAGTTATGAAACGAAAAATGGTAGGTGTAACCTCAGGGGACAGGAAGAGCAAGGACCATGAATTGTCCTTACTAGATTGTTGGCTGTTAATCTCATGACAGACTGGCCTTTACCAATCCCTATTTGCGGCTGTAATTCAATTTCTTTCAGGATACCTCTACAACTTCCTCATTTACACTTCTCATTTATGCGTGCAGCTGATTATTGTTAGTGTTCACTTGTCTGCTTACTATTCATTATTTCCGAATTATTGGTGTTCGAAGAAAATGCTTTTTGTGCAGGTTCTCATGGTGCCGAGTGCAACCATGTGCTCACAACCGTGGCCTTCGAAACAATCGGCGTGCTTTTGTGCTTGTTTATTGTTGCGGCAATATCATGACTGCCGTGGGAGGCACATGCATTGCTAGCGTAAAGTGCTAGTCATGTTGAGAAGGAACAGCGGTACTAAAGATGAGGGTGAGAAGAAAAATCTCATATCTGCCTTGATACAAGGTGCTTTGCATAATTTATGGTATAAATGGCTCAGTAATACCATAGTCAATTGGCAAGAAACTAAAAAGATAACCAGTTTTGCAGATTTGTTCAAGTTTGTCTTCTTTCACAACCACATAAATGCATTGAAATGTAGGTATTTGTTAGAAACAAACTACCAATGGCTATCAATTCCTGGAAAAAGGAGCATGTTTATTCGTTAGAGACAACTAGTGAAAGATAACATCGCTTAGATGCTGTGAACGCAAGAAAACTATTTTACAGAACACTCTTCAGTGTAAAAATATTGCCGCTGGACACTAATTTGCTGTAGTGGAACCAAACAGTTCTGATGGCTAATTTTTAATTTGTTTTCTTAATTTTTTATGGAGTTCCCATTTGGCCTTCTTAAGAGTGTGCATATATACTATTAATGGTTGCTATCATTGCAACCATTACACAAAAAAGACTGCAGTACGAAGTGCTTTAGCTCTTCGTCCTGTTGTCTTGTGTATGTTGTTTTGCACTAAAAGGTATTATGAATTTGCACCAACTGATCTGCCAACTGCGAACAGATTGTGCAGAACTGAAACACAGCCTGCATACTTTTTTCTGGACCCCTATTTTCACAAATGTGTGATGTTTGAGTGCATTGACATGCTTATTTTTATTATTCTTGTGTGTGCAAATGTTCTGATACTCTGCTATTCAATTTGCACCTAACTTGAACTATTCATAGTTTAAAAAAAATCCACAAAATGGACGAAATTCGAAAGGGTTGTGGCTAGCTAGAGGTATCTCTTGCATACAAGATTGCACACTAGAGATACTGCATGCACAAATTTGAACTATTCGAAAGAGACAAAATTAGTGGAGATAAGCAAAGTTACCCAGCCTACCTGTACCGTGCCAATGACATTAGGATTAATTGCTTGTGGCAGTCAGTGGTAACTTTGGCCGAGCCAGATTCTAGATGGGGAACATTGATTGAGCAGTCATTAAAAAATTGCCGTTATGTACTTGGTGCATATTGCTGTTATATTTGAAAACTTTTATTCAGCTGCATCTTTTGTATACAGAAATCTGTTTAGATAAGCAAGCTTAGCTGAGCTTAGTTTAGTACCGTATTTACTCGAATCTAGGCTGGCCCTGATTCTAAGCAGACGGCCAAAAAATCTGAAGCCCGGGAAAAAAAAAAAAAAGCTTACCTCGAATGTAGGCCGGACAAAACAGCGAAGACAGCATTCACAAAGAGAAAACATTTATTGAACATGAAGATAAAATGGAGCAGCTGGTTCATGATGCAAATAACTCGAGAAACGCACAGCCGCTAGTCTTGTTGTGTGTGTTTCTTCTTTGTCGTCATTTTTTTCGCGCTGCTTCCCTCGTCGCTGACTTCTTTGTCACTGTCTTCAAACAGTGTGCAATCCTCGATGCCATCAAGCGCATTGGATATGCTGCACTTCTTAAAAGAGTGCACGATCAAAGTTCCTGGGATGCCGTTCCACGCTGCAGCCACCCAGCCTTCCAACTGAGACAGTGATGCCCGCTTGATGCGGCCCGTCGGCGTGAGGTGGTGGTGGTCCTTGCTTAACCATTCCGTGTATAACCCCCGCAGGCGATCCTTGAATGGCTTGTTTATGCACACATCAAGTGGCTGCAACTGGCCCGTCGTCCCACCCAGTATCACGGTGAGGTCGGTGTTCATTTCGGCCAGCGCAGCCTTGACGCTGTTGGTCAAGTGCCCGCGGTGCGAGTCCAGCACAAGGAGAGAGTGCTTGCACAGAAGGGCGCCTGGACGCCATCGCCATACAATATTTAGCCACTCCTCGACCCTGGCGCTGGTCATCCACCCGTTCTTGTTGGTCCGCACAATGATGTTTCGCAGGAAGGCCTCTTTGGCGGCCAGCGTCTTCCTCTTAAAAACGATATAAGGAGGGAGCTTGTGCCCGTCCGCTGTGCAGCACAGCATCACAGTCACGCGTTGCTTCTCATACCCAGCAGAGCGCACCTTCAGTTCTTTGGCCCCCTTTTTTCAGAGATGGTGTACACCACCGGCATATCAAAATGCACCGGCGTTTGGTCTGCGTTGCCGATTTGTCCTAGCGGATATATTCTCGCTTCTCTCTTTCGAAGCACGAACGCGGAACTCCAGAAACTTCTATTCGTAGTCAGCTGGTAACTTTTGGCCGATTGAGGTGTGACGACAGAGGCTGAAGCCGAAGCACTTCATGAATTTCTGCAGCCAGCCTCAGCTGGCTTTGAAGTCTGCTGCCGAAATAGCTCGCTCCCTTGAAAGCACCCTCGCCTTTGCCTGGAGCACTTTCGTTGTTACTGGAAAGGGCGGCTGCTTGCTGCATCCGAACAAAGTCGGCCAATGCCGTCTCCATTTCAGGGTGACGGCCTTTCCGTGGACCGGTAAAAGCCATCCTCGTTGTGGCGCACATAATGAGCTTCTCCCGTTGGCCCCTCCAGCGACGCACATTTTTTTCGTCCACTCCAAAGTCCCGCCCGGCTTGAACGTTGGACGACGACTCCGCGGCTAGGACAACTTTCCTTTTAAAAGCGGCACTATAATGGCACCGCCTGTTTGGCACTATTGCGCTACACCATACATAGACCGCTCGAAGCGCGACTCGAAATGACAAACGGCTCGCCTCAACACTTGCCACAAAGATCAAAATGGCGGCCTCGCGTGTGTACTTAAGTCAGGTGTTGGCTCGGCTACTAACAGCTACAATACCATCTAGGTGGCGTTTTCTAGGTGGCGCTAGTTGTGCACCACTTTTCTCAATGAAAAATGGCGCGTTTTTCAAAATCCTCGAATTTAAGCCGACCCTGGAGTTTGATACAAATAAATTTGAAAAAAAAATATCGGCCTAGATTTGAATAAATACGGTAATTCTCTAGCACGCTTTGGCTACCCCGTGCTCTTCCCCCTCCTGAAAAATATGCACTTCTAGAATGCTGGTTTGTTGATGGGGGCATGTGCAGCCAACACAGAGGGGAAGGTGAAGCCGTTGTCATGCTTTGACTTCAACTGCAACGAGCAGTTTTTGTGTGCTGGCACGGACCTCTACGATGAGAATGCATACCTGCTTTTCTGGTAAGTCCTTCACTGAACCATTTTTACAGCTATGCATGCTTGTGAATGCTCTGTAACTACTCACCACTAGGGTGCAATGATCATAACCAAACAGAAGTATGTGTCAACTATAGTAGCTGATTAATTATCCATTGACATGTATTAATGATATTTGGATGTTGCACTGGGATAGATGAGCACAACACTAAAGTGTCTCGTCTATGAGCATGTGCTCTGCTTGTTACTGTTTAGCATGTAGTAAAGACCAGTTCACTTAGAACAATATTGAAAAAAAAAAAAAAGTTATTGTTATAACCAATCACCATATCTGGACTACCAGATATGGTACCAGAAAAGGCTGCCAAAGATACTTTTGAAGCTCCCAAATGCACTTTCTCACTTGAGTTTAAATAAGAAATTCCAGGTGAGAAACATGCTTATTCGTTACGTTTAACGTGTGGTTCGAGTGTTAAATGTCCTGATGTCGTTTGAAATAAGCACTGCTTGTTTGGAAGCTACAATTTAACTTCTGCAGTGTGTGTAGTGTCTACTAGTGTAACTGCTGTGTGTACCCTGGTGGAAACCCTCTCATGTACATAAAATCAGTTAGTCAATATTGGACAGTGTACATTGTGCATTCATCGTGTATAACGTGAGGCATTGCCAGTTTCACTATGATTGTTGCCACCACCCACAAGGCCGCACTGTATTGTGATGGCGCATTTTTGGTAATCGCCTCACTGGTGGTTGCCTTGCAGAATGTAGCACCACGCTTGCTGCTTAAGAACTTTGTGGACATGCTGCTACTTTGTTGTCTTTTGGGGTGTGCTTGGAGGTTTGCAAGGTCTGTAGCTTCGAGAGACAATTCCCACATCAGGGGCTGTTTTTTCTTGGTGCAGAAAACCTGCCTTCTTGAATCAGTTTCTCTTGATGGATGTTACCCTTGTGCCATGCGTCTTTATACAGCCTTCAGTAGGTTGACCTTAGAAGTTGAGGGTCTGCCCTTATGTGCTAGAAGCACGATCAATTACTCAATTGAGCCATTACAGCAAGTGCCACAGATACAGAACTTCAAAATGGGTGATCAAGCTGGTGTACAATGGCTGCATGCCTGCTACTGTATTGGGTGGCCAAAATGTCAGCTCAATCTGCCTTTTGTGTGTCTGCCTGGCGCCCTCACGTGGACACACATGCGAAACAAAATGTACATTATCACGGAAAATCCATCATCTGCTACCACTGCGTTGTTTCATAAAACAGCATGGCTGGGCAGCAATACAGATGTAGCGAGTTTTGTATTTGCGTTCTGAACCCCTGCACGTACTTCTGGGATGGTTCACAGGCTTTGTGACCACTAACTTCAAGAAGAAGAGCCTGCCTGAGAGAGCCCTTGTCCCTTGTTGTCTAAAACGCAGGGAAATGTCATTCAAATGTGAAAGGAACGATTACAAGCAAATGCTGCTGGCCTCCCATCTGGGTAGGCAGTTGACAGTTCAAGTGCCGGCCTGTTTGAGTGGGCTTGTCTGGAGCTGGGGAATGCCACTTGAAAGTATCTGGTATCTTCATCTGACAGAGCCTGCGTTTTCCTGTTCTCTTTCTTCTCGCAGTCACGAAAATAAAGCAGTCTTCATGATGTGCTCAAAGCGAATGGAAATGCCTAGTCTACATCTGCAGAAGTAACAATGTCCGTTTCAACAGGGTGCCCAAACTACACGAGTTTTGATGCCATGAGTGTATAATAAATTCAAGCATTTAAGTCCTTCGGAGTATATACGTCGGCTTGTTATTAGCGTGAACGAATATACAGCAAGGCTAGGGTTAGTGAACATGCCAAGCTAAAATCATTCAGAATCAACCAGTCAAATTCCTTTAGCAACACAGGGCAGGATGTTCTCGTTAAAAAATACAAGTGACTGTTATGTAGGCACTTTGATGTTTAATGTGTTGAATTCCAAGGATGTACTTGCTTCTTCTAAGTATAAAAAAAGTTTGCTTCTCTTCTGTGATGAAAAGTTGGTACTACACTCTAACCTCGTTATAACGAAGTTAAAGGGAGACACTAAAATACTTCGTTATATCCATTACTTTGGTGTAACCATTATTGCCCTTAACTGCAATGTTTGCCATTTGGGGGCAAACTCTTTAATGTGCAAATGAGAAGATGGCGCTATGGACCCGCGTTAGTGCTATACATAGAGCCATGCATGCAATGTTTCATAAAAGCAGTAAGAAAAAATATACCTGTCTGTACTGTGCGAATCAGGAGCCGGTGAAACAGACTGCGTTCTGTCTCAATGCGATTGTCTCTCGCTTCCATTTAGTGTGCGGCTCATCCATGTTATCCGCGAAACCAGAAAAACAGTGACGCTATTGAACGGTCATCAGCGAAAATACACTTGTCATAATTGCGAGCTGCTCACAGCCGGCTACCTAATCTGCTGTCTTCACCTCAATGGCTACGACACACACAATGTGTAGCCCAGCAAATGTTTCCGCGCCGACTTGGTTCATCCGGATTGCGGTCTCCAAGGTTGTTATATCGTTGACGTGCTCTCGAGGGCACGTCGGTTGCGTTCACAGGCAGCCGTAACCAGGCAAGTGGACGTGCTAATCATTTCTCACCACCGCAAGCAAGCAGCAGTGCGCCATTGTGTCTGTCTCTCATTTGTACTGCCGGCCGTCTAACTGCGCAGCTAGCATGCCCTCCAAGATTGCGATGATACGACTTCGGAAGCCATGCTTTGACATTTAGCTGCAGCGAGGGAAATAAAAACGGGTATGGCGGTTGAGGACTGCATTAAGACGAAGGAAGGCAGCGGTACATATTGGTGTGCGCCGCCACTTGCATGCAGCTGTGCATGGTAATGTGGAGTACTTTCATTGGGCCGTGGGATTCTTGAATTACCACGCCAAACACCGAGGGAAGTGATTTTGCTCACACGAACGCATGCAGATTTTTTGTTTCTGAGACTATTTTAGTTCGTTATATCCAATGAATGGTCACTTTTACTTCGTTAAAACAAAGTTTCAAATGCATGTATGTCTATGGAAATTTCAAGGGGAATTTTATTTACTTCGTTATATTCATTAATTCATTCTATCCTGTTATTTTATAATGAAGTTGAAGTGTATCACATTGTTAATGACTGAAGGTGCATCCACGGCGGCTGTGGTTAACCAAGTATTTACTCTATCGTAGGCCGACCTCCGAAATTCATAAGGCAAGAAAAAAAAAAAAAGAAAACGTACCCTCGGTGCAGGCTGAATGAAAAAAAAAAAAAAACATGGCTGCTTAATTCACAGAGATGCATGCATTTTATTACATAAGCACACATATTGTGGGCACATACAGTCGAACCTTGTTAATTCGATGTCACATAATTCAAATCAACGGATAATTTGAACTGGCCCGTTGGTCCCAGCAAAGTTACAGGTATTTGAATGGGGAAAAACTCTTAATTCGAACCTGAAACATGTGCCACGATTAATTTGAACAAGATTGCCCGTTCACTCAGACTACACTTCGCGAAATCCCAAGCCGATCGCCAAAGGTTTATGCGTCAGCCACCAAAGCGTCACAAGCCCGTACCCATCTACTCGCTCCGTGGGCATTGGAAGGCGCCATCAGCTGGCAGAAATCGTGCCTCGCGCATTTGCAAGGGCGACCGGCGCCGTCCTTCTCTCTTCTGCAATGCGCGTGAGGAAAGAGGGTATACCCTAGCTCAGCGGGTACGGGCCACTGGGCAAGCGAATCCGTTGTGGCCGTGCCACTGAGCTATGCCGCAGATGCACAGTGGCATCTCCACTGGCTTGCAAGCATGCTGCAAGATGAGACAGGTGGCAGCAGCGCGGGAGTCACAGTCTATAGCTTGCATGTTTCTATTGTTGGTATTGTGCACTAGTACCGGCAATCAAAGGGACCCCGCTATTTCGAACTCTGGTTAATTGGAATAGATTTCCTGTCCCCTCGGAGTTCGAATTAACGAGGTTCTACTGTCTAATGTTCGCGTTGTTGTGGTCTCAGTTGACAACACTTGGTTGGTGCCGTCACTTCTCAGGCACAGGCAACCAGGTGATTCGCGACCACATGGTTACCATGCGACACTTGAAAGACATGAGTACTCTGAACGACCTTTTTAAGAAAACACCCGTGCGGCTGGCCGCGCAGTGCAAGGAGAAAGGGTGTGCGAAGTGCATGGGAAGCTTCTCCAGCGTGGCAGTCACCTGACACATTCCACCCCACTGCTAGAGTGTATGCTCACTGGCTCGCAGCCAGCTGTGCGGTGTGAGAAAGGGTGTACAAAACATATGGCATGCTACGCCTGGCGCGGCAATCGCGGTCAAGGTCAACTGTTGCTAACGTTGCCAAACTAACCTTCACCTCTTCGAAAGCTCGTTGCTGCATGAGATTTCGAGCGCATGCATGTGTGAACAGAGAAAATAACAATAACACATTTCCCAGTGGAAGAGTATTGGCATAAACGGCATGGATGTTGACAACAGGACTTTGTTGCAGGTCACCCGTACATTCTGTATGCTTGTGTGTCGTGCTACAAACTGCCAATGCTGTACAAAATGTTTGCAGTACTTGCCTCCAGGATATGGCACGTGTACATTCAGACTTTGCACAAGGTGGATTCAGCTCGATGTTTTTGAGCTCGCAGGTGGTGTGGTGGGCCGAGCAGTTGTCCACAAGAAGGCAAGCACGACGACCCGTCTCCACGCTTGCAGCCATTCTGTGAACAGCTGACGCATCATCCACACCTTCTTGTTCGAGGCGTAGCGAACGGGGAGCTGCTTAGAGTTCTTGAAACAACGCAGTGCCCTTGCTTTCCCAATCACAAAGGGCTGGAGCTTCCGAGACTCATATATGTTGGCTGCCAGCAGAACACTCACGCGGACTTTACGCATTTTTTCCGCCGTGACATGTGCTACCTCGGATGTCGAGAGTCTTGCTTGGCAGCATTTGCCAAAACAGACAGGTCTCATTGGCGTTGAAGATTTCCGGGGGTGAAAACTTCGCTGAGATTTCCGGCCACTCCTCCGTCATCCACTGCTGGATGTCCTGGCTGCTTACAGCTTTGCTTTCGCCAGAAATGGTTTTGCCGACGATGTTGTAGCGTTTCTTAAATCAGTGAAGCCACCCGGTGGAGGAGGAGGAAAGAACTTTAATAAGAAAAAGAAAATTCAAAGGCAGTTCAGGGTGGGCCCCTCAGTCCAGGGCTCCACTGGCTCTTGCGGCTCGCTGAGCTTGGTCTAGGAGGGCCAGTTGGCTCTCCCGGTCCTCGCTTGCGAGCAGTGCCTCCCACTGCCGAACGAAGTCCGCTACTCTCAGAAGGGGTGAGTTGATGTTTGTTGGTCTAGCCGCGCATTCCCACGTGATGTGGGCTAGCGTAGGTTTTTCGCCACACCACGGACATGTGTTTTTGTAACAGGCCGGGTGCATCTTGCAGAGAAGGTTGAGGTGCGGGTATGAATTGGTCTGTATACGACGCCAGTCCCGTGCTTGCGTTCTGTTCAATTTAGGGTGCGGAGGCCCGAAGGTGCGTCGCTCCCTCCTCTGAATCTCTAATATGTCGCGTACTATGGATGGAGGTTCCTCTAGAGCACTGCCCGTTGCTCGGTCGTTGCTTCCTCGAGCGATGCGGTCTGCCCTTTCGTTACCTTCCCGTCCGTTGTGCGCTGGACACCACATTATGCTGTGGTCAATGTCGAGGCATGAGCCGAGAATTCTTGCGACGCTGCGTGGTAGCGTTCCCCGCATGAAGAGTCGACACGCTGCCTGCGGGTCTGTGAGTACATAAGCCGGCTGACCCTTAAAGTCGGCGTCTCGTATGGCCAGTGCAACGGCTGCAGCCTCGGCTGCGCATACCGAGGTGGTCTTGACCATGGCAGTTATCGTGGTGACTTTGTTGCTTGCGGCGATCGTGTAGAAGTCCTTGCGAGAAGTTGCACTCGCGTCTGTGTAGTACGCTGTTGGGTCATTTCCGAATCGCTTCTGCAGGGCTCTCGTCCTGGCCTGCCTGCGGCCTGCATGGTATTTAGCACTCATATTTCGTGGAATAGGTGCGACGTATAGTCGATCTCTCAAATCTCGGGGCAACAAATCTGTTTTGTCTCCACAGAAAGGAGGTCGAGGGTCGTATCCCAACCGTTGGAGGATAGACCGGCCCTGGGGCGTGGAGCTCAGCCTCTCTCTTTGCGAGATGAGCACCGCAGTTGCATGTTCTTCATATTTGTTGTAAATTCCCAAACGCCTCAGGTGCTCCGTGCTGACTGTGTTCGGGAGTCCCAGGGCCGATTTGTATGCCATTCGGGCAAGAGTGTCGACCTGCTTCATTTCAGTTTGGTTTTTGGAACGGGAGGCCATAAGTGATGCGGTTGATCACAAACGCTTGCACCAGCCTGATTGTTTCTTCCTCTGCCAGCCCGTTGCGGCTGCGTCCCACTCGACGGATCATGCATGCCATGTTCTTGACGGTTAATTTTAAGCTCCGAATTGTGGCATCGACGTTCCCGTTCTCTTGAATAAGTAAGCCAAGCACTCATTTGGGCGACTTCACGAATAGCATGGCCCTCGAGATGGAGATCTATTCTTTGGATACCGGCTTTCTTGCAGCGCTTACTGCGTACTGTGATGAACTCTGATTTTTCTGGTGCGCATGTCATACCCGCGTGTTTGGTGAAATTTACCACTTTGTCTATGGCCTCCTGTAACAGGTCTTGTTTCTCGCCATAAGAACCCTGGTGTGCCCAAAGCGTGATGTCATCGGCGTAAATCGTGCATCCGAGGTCCCGCACTTGTTCAAGTTCTAATGTCAGCTAAACAAGCTTTCCAGTTGTACGAAAGTTTTTTCAGTCTCGCGCCGAAGCGCCTTGGGACCCAATGCTAACCCATTACAGTTAATGAACTATCAGAGCATATTTCATGCCATCCAGTGCCTTCCATGTTGCATTGATCAGAGGTACAACCGCACTTTCTGTAGTATAGCTTTACCGTGGCCTTCGCGATAAGTTGCATCAGCAGCAACCCACTACTGGCACTCATTGCGGAGGCCATTAATCTGCGCTAATAATGACTCTTCATACCACATGAACAATTGGACCAATTCGACCTTGAACTGGATTAGCTAGCCATGTACACATTTTCGTAACCAAATGGAGCCGCAGCTGCAGTGACAGCTGCAGCCTTGGTTTTCTACAACCGTATGCTCGCTATGAGTGCTAACAGAAATGCCTGTCTGTAGATGAAAAACTAGATGTTTTGCCTAGGCTGGACTCTGTACAGTATTAAGTTGACGTTGTGAAGGCATTAGGACCACTGCAGTTTTAAGCGTACAAGTGCAGCAAAAGATTGCTGCATTCTTCAAAGCATGCTAAATAAGCCGGAATTTGCATTCAGACAAGCAGCATTGCAATTAAAAAGGTTCAAATTTTATTTCAACAACTGATTTTTCTTTAGCTCCTGATAAGTTGCTGATGCCCATGTACTGTACTGTGCTGTGTCAGTGCGCATTAAAGAGCCCAAGGTTGTCAAAATTTCCAGAGCCCTCCAATACGGCGTCTCTCATAATCATAGCTGATTTTGCGATGTAAAACCCCAGAAATCGATAAGAGGTTGCACATAGCTATTTCAGTTCATTGAACTTTCACTTGTTAAAGTGAAAGTAAGTGAAAGTTCACTGAAGTTCAAGTTAAGTTTCACTGCATCATGCTTTTGCCCATGGCCTTCTGTCATATATTTATGTTTAAAAACAAATGGTGCCATTTTCGAAGTCTGGAAGCTAAGATGTAACATTTTTTCTGGATCATGTTTTTTTCTGTGTATCATTTGCTTAAAATGGTTTATTGTTGCATGCATAGCCATTGAAATATGTGGAATTGTCAATTTTCAGGGATTTCAGGAGCAACAAAATTCTTGGTGGCTATTGGGACTCTCATAATGACGACATCACACAGGTAGGAGGATATTTGCGGTTTATTATGTAGACCGAATTAAATATCTTTATATTTAACTACACATATAATTACAAATAAAAAGCTTTTTAACTGGAAAGTTAGGATGCTTACAATGACGTATTCGCTCTATCAGAAGGACGTTTGTTTTACAACAAATGATATAAAAGTTTGACTTCTGAGTGACTCATTCTTGAAGAGTGGATAGATACTGCCAGTTTGCAAGCCACATTTTAGCTTCAAACCTGCCTTCAAAACTAGTTGCCCATCTGCAGTGGTGGCGTACAGGCTGCAGCGGTGAAATGTTTAACTCAGAACCACAGCTTCATTTCCCAGCTGTGGGAGCAGTATTGTCGTGGGTTTGACTTGGTAGCTTTTAGCTTATCAGGGTTAGGCAGCTCTGCAACTGAAGTAGTAGGTTAAATTGCATTTGCAGTGCCCTTTCAGCATTGGGCAAATTATGTTAAATTATGGCAGTTCACAGCCGCTTCTATTTTTGTGCAATGGGTCTTGCCAGGCTCCTGACGCATGGCGACCGCATTTCGATGCGGGTGGAATTCAAAGAAACACCTGTGTACTAGATTTAGATGCACATTAAAGAACACTAGGTGGTAAAAATTACTCCAAAATCCTCCACTACGGGTCGTACCTGGTAATCATAGCTGGTTTCAGCACGTGAAACCCCATCAATTATTAGTCTTGGCTGGCACACACAACTTGAGTAATATTTTCCACGCAACTTGAGAAGGCTTCCTGAGTCATAGTTACACATGAGTATGTGAAGAAAAGTTTGCAATACATTACCACAACTAGCATACTTCTCTCTTCTGTCTGAACCTTACATGGCTTGTTACGTTTATTTGAAAGCAACATGTGGAGGACAGCAGACCTGCTTATTCTTGTCTTTACATTGAGCTTTAGCCATAGCCTTCTGTTCATATACTCTGGTTGTATTCCGTGCAGTACATGCAGAAGTAGTATTCGCAGTTAAGATAACACCACTGCAATCTGGTACGATTATGCCTGACACTAGAGAAAAGCACAGCATAATGATTCATTATCTAATGAAGCTCTGTATTGGCGAGTCATTGAGAGTGAGAACATACACATCTTAGTTCTAAGTTTAGCTGCCTGTTTTAAAATTATTCGGCTCTCGTAATGCTGTTGCAACTTTGGTCAGTGGAAGTTCAGTGCAACTTCAGTGGAAGTTGAAAAGTACATTATGGCAGGCAGGCTGGCCATTGTAAATGTAGCACCATCTTAGCATGCATTTGTTTGCATGTTAGGATCGAAGCCCTCTTATGGGTAGAAAGTACGGATATGTAGGCATTCACGGGCACCTGCAGCATAGCAGCAGTAGGGCCCATTCAGAAAAAAAGCCGTGTGCAGGTTAGCAAACAACAGCTCATCTTTCCTGTGGGCGTCAGATCAAGTTCCATCCATCGAAGCCCAACTGCATGGCCTCAGCCAGCATGGATGGCCTGGTGAACCTGTTTGACATCAGCCAGACTGACGAAGATGATGCACTTCAGACCACACTTAACTGCAACTGCTCTATTGTAAGTGCACACTGTATGCAACTTATTGTGAAATATTATGATTCAGTAAGAGCTCTATGTGAACATTAAAGTCCAGACCACTTATAACCTAACTCGCCAAAATCGCTAATACCGGCACTGTAAGCGGTACCACACTATAACCAAAACAATATTTTTCTAAGTCTGCATGCGTGTAAAAAGCATTGAGCAGGCAACAGCACGTTAGACAATCGAGGTGTGCGACGTGCTGCTTTCACTAGCTTTAAAAAAGGAAAAAAAAAAAGGAATTGGAAAGATTTAAGCCCGCGGCTGCGCTGTGCAAAAAAAGAAAAGGAAAAAAAGCACTATAGTGGCGTCGCCGTTTAGGCAGAATTCCCGCGGAACTGGATTGCACAGGAATGGGAACTGATTACTGTACTCTATCCTTCATTTTCCCTTATGCATGCACAATGTCAAAAACAGAGCTACCACAAACTGCCATTCCAGTGGTTCCCCTGCCATCCATGCCCCTGCTTCTGTTGCTGAAATGATTCGTCAGTGTTTTTTCAATGCGGCCGCCATGAACCACAGTTGCCCGCCGGCACCCTACCTGCAGCCAGCACAAGAATGGTAGCGATCGTTAGGCCTAGCCCACAGGGTTGCGGGTGGTGCACCTCATGGGAAGCTTGTCCTTGACAGCACAGGGATCAGCTGCACAAGAAACCGCACTCACAGTTCGAAAGGATCTGGAAAAAAAAGACTGGAAGCAAGCAGCAGTAAACGGAACGTCATGTGATCGCAGGCGTGCATTCTTTGGCACGGGCGGTTTGCAGCTGACATTCGTAGCAGCATTCCCCATTGCCTTGGCAATCCTGTCCTCACAGGGCACACTCATGACATGCTGCTGCGCGACCCTTTTCCTTTTCCTTCTTTTTTTCGTTTTTACTTTGTTCATTTCTCGCATCATGACGATTTGTTGCGGTGTTTTCAAGCAGTGCACTTCCTATGTGAAGTCTGCTCACTACCTCAATTGTCCTAGGGATTTCCTGGCAGCCGCATTTAACTGGTGTTTCGTCTCGGGGTGGCTGCACAGTAAGTGGTATGCGTATACCTGAAGTTCTATGGGAGGTTAAATGAGGGTCAGAAAAGACTGCATTATAACCAGTTCTGTACTATAAGCAGTTAAGTTATAAGTGGTCTGAGCTGTATTAGGATGTTGGATATTATTAGATACTCTAATGGTGTTTAGTTCTCAGAGACGCTTTTGCTTTCCCAAAGTTTTGATTCCACCTCAATGTGCATGCACTGAACGCTAATTCCATACCAGCCAACTCCCTCGATTTGCCTGGCAGACTCCTGATTGTATGGACAAAGCCATGAAGCTCCTGATTAACAGGCTTACCCCACTGCAAAAAGAAAATAACAAAGGACAGCAGTTCTAAAAATTCTCTGGCCTTTAAGAACCTCAGCAGCATGCTGTGGGACCCCCCCCCCCCCCACTTTCCAATGTAAAGGAAAGAAAAATTATGCAGCTTTTGTGTGACCTTTGTTATTTGCAGCATGTTGTGTTATCTTCATCTTGATGAGGAACTCTATTCATAACATCCTGCTCCAGCACATGCCTATCATATGGCCACTGTTTGAAGCTCCTCAGGCCATAAAAGTGTCTTCACACAAATGGAAGTGGTGTACCTATGAAAGTAGGACACTTCACAATATCAGTTTAATGAACAATGGCTTTTCTTTTTTTTTTCTTTTTGTAAGTTAGCTTCGCTACCGTAAAACAGTGTTATGCAGTGAAATATGCAGTGAGGCATCTTTGTACCAATACTTGGGCATTCATCTGACTCATAATCGTTCATGGGAGACGCATATCAACACCATAACATGGATATCTGCGCTGGAATTTGCGGAACTCCCCAAGCGACATGCTGTGTTCTTGCTGTGTTCCGCGAGAGCATTCTTCTGCCTTTAAAAATTTCGCATGTCACTTTTGTGCTGTTGAGTCGTTTGGGGAAGTTCTTTATTTTCCCTATTTAGGTGGCATTGCACTCTGCACACAGGACAGAATAGCCCACCCCTTGTGCTTTGTCTTTCGGTGGTCTGTCTTTTGGTCAGGGAAAGAAACGGCCAAGCGTGTCGGATGGTTTGTGGGCCCCTTTGATTCCCCGTGCTGAGAGGACACGTCCAAGTGCTTCACTTGTGCCTTTGACATAGAGGATTACCACCCTTGTACAGCTGGTTGGTGGTGGGTCGCTCTTTCTGGAAAATTGTTCTGGGAGGCGGCTCGGGCAACAGGCGACCTTTTCAAAGAAGGCTTTGGAATAACCATTCTTTTTGAGGTCGCACCTCACCTTCAGCTCCTCCTCTCTCTACCGCAGAAGAACAGACCCTTCGAGCCTGACTCAACATTGATGTTACCACTGCTTCCTTGCAGTGGAAAGGGTGGTTGGAGTGAGCATTTAGGTCGCCTTGCCTCAACTATCGTTATCCTGCGCAACGAGAGAGCTTTCTGTGAAATGTTCATGTTTAAATGTTGCCCTGGGCTTGTGTGATTAAGTGCAGATGCATGCTACGATTACGGGTGCCAGTCTGATCTCCAATGTCTAATAAAAAATTACTGGCAATCATTCAGAGCTGTGCACAACATTATTAAGGCGAGAGAGAGAGTGAGTGATACTGGTGGTACTATATCATGACCTCAGAGACTTGGCGTGCTGGCAGGTTTGGTGCACACAAATTTCAGAGCCTGTGCCCATATTTATGTCGTATAAATAAGTATAACTATACACCCATAAAAGCTATTAGAAGCATGCCAAAAGGCCAACATTCTGTGCTTATTACATTAGCTGCAGAACAAATACATTGTCTTTGCCATAAAAACTAAATGTCATGTTGCTATTTGTAAATGCTGCATGTTGCGCCATCTGGTAGGTAAGAATCAAACCACTTTTTGGGCTTCCGGTAGCAACTTAGACCTAGCAGTGCCCAAATGAGCATGTTTTCTAAATAATGAGTGCAAAACATCTCCAACCTCGCCACGGCGGTCTAGTGGCTGTGGTACTCTGCTGCTGATCGAAGGGCCACAGGATCGAATCCCGGCTGCTGAGGCCCATGTACTGTGCGATATCAATGCACGTTAAACAAATCCAGCTGGTTGAAATTTCCAGAGCCCTCCACTATGGCGTCTCTCATAATCATATAAATGGTTTTGGGACATGAAACCTCTGAAATCAATCAATGCGAAATGTCTCCAATACTTTGTCTCCTTTAATATGCGAGATTAAGTGAAGGCTTTAGTATGTAAGACTAACTGAAGTGAAGTGTTTTGTTGTGTCAGCTTCCTCTGCCCCCCTTTTTTTTTTTTTTTTGCACTGTGTATTTCTCAATTGTTGTGGTTCCTATGTTGGGTGGGAGGTGTGTAATTGCTGCCAGAAAGAAATCTCTTTAAACTGACTGAAAACTTCTGCGACGTGTTAAAGGGGGTCGTGAAAAGAATGTGGATATGCCCGGTTGTAATTTTCGCTGTTTCAGTATGCATTCCACAAGCTGATTCCGAAATATATCGGCAAAATATTCAGTGCACGTTTAATAACGCCCGTATAAAGCTCCACCGTTTTTGCGCTGTAATGAATGTGCGACACTGTGGGTTGTCACGGTACTATTCCGTGACGTTTCAGTCAGATATTTTTAAGTGTAAAGGTATAGCAAACTCGAGTTTGCTCTAAAAGAATTGATTTAGTTGAAAGCTGGAAAGAAAATGCTTAGAAACCGTGTGGTGCGGCCATTCGGAAGAAAGGCTGCAGCACTGTTTGTTTTCCTGTGGCCTCCTAGGGCACGACAATTTTGGAAGCATGGTGGCGACTAAGGTGGCATCAGCTGCAGAGTTGAGGGGAATGGGCACAGTGAGTTTGTTACCACTCCAACCCCTGTATGCAGAGATGTAACTTGCATCTTGCCTGGACTTGACTTGCGGAAATCCACCTGAAGCAGCTGATGCCACTAAGGTGGCATCAGCTGCAGAGTTTAGGGGAATGCACACAGTGAAACAAACTGCGTTTGTTATCGCTCTAAACCCAGACAATGCAACTGAACAATGCGTATTGTTAATTGGAGGGTCAGGGTCCCGACTACGCACTTAATACAAAATCTTCAGCAAACGTTTATTGTTGATCCTAGGGTCAGGGTCCTGAATACGCACTTAGCACAAAATCTTCAGAAAACGTTATGACCCCTTTAAAGGCCAACTCCGGCGATTTTTCATTGACCACCGACCTCAATCAAATTTTCAGTATATGTTCTCCGCGGCACTACAATAATTTATGCCAACCCAGGCGGTTGCAGGTCATTTAGTTTTCCTGTAATTGAATTTAAAAATCTTTTAGCGGTGTCCCACGCGAGTCACCCTGTGTTTTTGATGTCATTATATCCAACACTGCCTACCCCAGCAGATGGGCCTTCTAAAGCAAAACGGCGACACTTCAGCTTTCAAATCGTCGCTGTCAAATTAAGAAGAGCTCAATACATCGTTGGGTGACATCGCCACTCTCATTTTCTGGCGAGCCACCCTGTGTTTTTGACGTCATTATCTCCAACACTGCCTACCCCAGCAGATGGGCCTTCTAAAGCAAAATGGCGACACTTCAGCTCTCAAATCGTCGCTGTCAAATTCAGAAGAGCTCAATACATCGTTGGGTGACATCGCCACTCTCATTTTTCTGGCACCAGCTCCACAGTTATGATGGCGAGGAGGCCGTGACATCATTGCACACGCTGCACGAAGCGTCTATCCGTTTCGGTTTCTCGGTTTGAACACACCGTTGATTCGGTTATTTAAAATTACTGGTGAGTGTCTGAGCAAATTGAATAACCTTGGCTGCTTCAGGGCTATCAATACTATTGGAAAACAGCCATATCAGAATATGGTGGAAAAACTGCCGAAGTTGCCCTTTATAAAAGAGGAGCTGAGAGAGATAGAAATGGTGAAATGGTATATGATGCTCCAAAATAGATCCTAGTATAGTTACTGCAACAGAAACATGCTTTCTCTAGGAGGAACGATACCAGTGGTTGTATTGGCTACAAACAAATGATGGCGTGGTTTTATGAAAGTGTGTGAATGCTGTTTACTGAAGGTGCTATCTTGAAGGGGCATATTGTGTCACAATGACAAGAGCTCGTGTAACCTCAGGCAGCCATTCACTCCTGCTGGTGTCTATAAAAATTACATGTGGTCAAAATCAAGCCGGGGTCCCGCATTACAGCGTGCCTCGTAATGACATCATGGTTTCAACTAGTAAAACCCCTGAGTTTAAAGGGACACTCAAGTGGGGAACTGAAGAAATGGCGAAGCTATTTAAGTGTAATAAAAATGTAATGAGGTGAAGACAGACTGTGATCATAGGTGTTCCTTTGTTGCTTTTGTTCTTGTGTGTTGTCTCATGCACATCCAGAAAGAAATAATGTGTGATGACTGTGTGTGCTGTGCAGTCATATTTGCATAATAAACCCACCTCCTCTTAATTTTCTGCTAGGAATTTGAAATAATATATGTGTAAGAACTGTTTACATTAAATTGACGCAATTTCTGGTGTCATTGTAGCTCATAGAACTGGGCAGTGTAGGTCCAAAATTCACCAACAATGTGAGTGCGGATGCTGTGTGTCCGTACTCTCATTATACTGTTTTATACCGTTATACCGTTTCTGAGCCAGTCCCTAGTGGTCAGGCGCAGGCGCAGCGAATGAGCAATGGTGGCCTTGACGTCGTCATTGCTAGCTGCTCTGATTGAAGCTCGGCTGCCATAGTGACGTCGTGGAAGTTGGGGGGCCCCTTGGGGTCACCTTTGCTATTGTCGATCTCGCGAGGTACTATGTTCTGCGCTTGACTGCGCATGCAGACTTCAATATTCATTTAAATTACCTTCGGAGCTGTGTTCGCTGTTGAGATTTGGCAGATGACTTGTGCATGTCCATGAAAATCGATCCCGCAGGCGATCTTGGCAGTAAAATTTTGGTGTCACTGCTCCTTTAAAAAAGTGTACACACTAAAACTGGACAATAAAGTGACAGCCTAAGTGTCACATGCTTACAAGCAACCTGTGACGCATTTGGCTAAAAAAGACTGCTTCAAACTAACTTGTTTGAATTTTAAAGTCTGGAAACAGTATGGCTCCCTCTTTCAGAGTTACTGGGATAGACAAGTAAAATGTCACGTCAGAGACCAAGAAAAGCCACATTGAAAATGTGTATAGCAATAATGATGATGTATGCACATGGACACTTATGCGACATGGACACCTCAGATTGCTGTTGTCGCCGCTTAGATTATTTGATGTTGACATAACTTGATGCTCATCTGTGTCATCCCTCTAAAGTAGCTCATTGTTTTGGTTGGATTTTTGAAATTCTGAACTGTGCTATATGAGTTGTGTGCTGATAAATTATTGGTGGCATAATTGTATGTATACCAACTGTTACTTTGATCTATTTCTGGCGTCCCCAAGAAATGGCCTTATACAAAAAATGATCAAATTGTCCTAGAATATTTTGGTGTTTACACTGTTTTAACCTCTTGAGATGCAATTCCACCAAATGCAATGCCGCAGGAACAACCTCTTTTTTATTGCATGCATACATACCTGCCAACTCTCCTGGTTTATGAGCATTGTCATAAATCTCATGAAGAGCCCTAAGCCTGCCATGATAAAAAAATAAAAAGTGGCAGTGGCTCCAAAAGCTTTCTGGCCTTGGAAGAGCCCCAACAGCCTGCCGGGGGACCCTCTCCTCTACGCCCTGATATAAAGGGAGTGGAGGCCGCCATGCCTCTGTGCGACTTTTGTTAGCGTGCTTGTGGCTTACCATCTTTCTCTTGACAAGGAACTTGGGCAGCTCTAAGTTAGCTTTACTACCTTGCAGCACTGTGATGCACTGAAACATGTTAAAGGGACACTAAAGGGAATAAACGATGTGTGTTGTATAAGGAAATTAATTTTTCACTTTACCAAAAGCACCACTGTTGCGCTACGAAGCCGCTTGGTAAGCTTTATAATATGCAAAAAGAAAATGCAAGTGACACCCCTGGGAGATTCTCGCAATGATATGCATGACGTCATACATTTTAGGTGGCGTCCGCTAAGGCCTACATAATCATTTATTGTTAGAGGAGATATACGTTGTGTTCTAAGGAAACCAGAGAAAACATGACGTGCTCCTGATCCAATATGGCAAGAGTATGAAAAAAAGGAATGTGCTTCATGACATCTCCTCAAAGTTTTGGTGCAAAATTCAAAGTTTTGAAACCTTGACCTTGATTTACTCTTATATAGCCCGTTTCAACCTTAGAGAAACAAGCTTCACCTACGGGGCCTCACTGGAAGGAAGTAGTTCCCAAAGAATGATAAACATTTCAGTGTACAAAAGAAGCATTTGGTAGTGTTGCAGTACTATTTAAATGAAGACCAGAAAGCTAAACGACTTTTTTTATAGAAGCGTGAAGACTGGAGTCAGAACTATATATCCTTTGTTTACCATGTTTACTCAATCGTAACGCGCACCTGTATCCGGTGGAAAAAAAAAAGGGGGGGGGGGGGTGAAACCAATTGTAACGTGCTCTCATTTTTTGTGACAGAAAAATTGGGCCTTAGTAATCAACCTTCTCACATTCATAAAAACAAATGCCATACTCGCGTAATGAACGCACCGCCAACTTTGAACCCCTGCAGTCCCTCGAACAGCCGCGCTATGGCTCTTCTGCTTCACTTGATCCGCAGTGTCTCAAACATGTTAGGCGCGCCAGTTCATAACTCCTGTGTCCCAGTCAAACTGCTGCACATTACCGGGCGTAGCCGCATGCAAGCAGCAGCAACATCACTCACAGTGCTGCATTCCTCTGTGCTATCGCAGTTCCTGCACCCCCGCTACCATGTGCTGCCGTGCGTACTGCACAGGCTGGCGCATATAAGCCTAAGCATGGTTGGGATGTGGTCTCTTGAGATTGACGCAATGCAATCCCGGACGTCATGCAGTGTGCACAACAGAGGCTCAGGTCGCTCAGGCTCACCACAGATATGAGGGAGAAATGTGATGATGAGCCGTTTTGCATGCGGTGATGTGCACTGATCTGCACTAGGGAGTTCTGGTTGCCTCTTCGCTGCTGTCACATGCAGGCGCACGCACGGCTGGTGGAAGTGTGACGGCTCGTCCCGGAAGTCGGGCGTCTGCTACGCTTCTCAGCCATTGGGTAGCTTTCACGATTGCGTATTTTGGCCTTTATTTTGCACCTTATTGCGCCTTTGATGATACACATTTTCTTCAGACCTGAAAACTAGGGGAACAAAACATGCGACGTGAATATGAGGCAGATTTTAGTAGATAAACAAGCAAAATATTGCTCAGTTCTTAACTTGAGTTTGTCTGCTCGAATGGGATTCGTGCTCGCGAGCGGAAACTGCGACCAGTGTTGATATGTGCACCTAATTGCAATAAAATAATGTTCGTGAAGGTGTTTCCGATTGTGGTTTTAATTTGATCAGTGGTGATCAGAAACGTCTCCCGTTACGAGTGCCTGCAAACGCTACCGAAAGCTTGTGCGGCTGGGCGTCTCGGACAAGATGGCAAAGCAGGCGCGGCGAGTATCATCGGTCTACACATCATGTGTGTTGTGGTGTTGTTAAGCGTGGGACTGGCGGCGGCATAGAAACTACAGAGAAACTACGTGTGCCAAGGACCGCCACGCCGCTAGTTTGTTTTTTCGCCGGTGACTGTTCGACAGCGCCCAGACCGCTTGGGAGGCAGCTATTTTGATGCTGATGGCGAAATGGTAATGGTGTACCTCGTTCGCACTCGATTCTAACACACATGCGATTTTTGAACCCATTTTATCAGTACGCATTAGATTTGAGTAAATATGGTAAAATCTCACCCTCCCACACAGAGATCTTGGAGTTAAAAAATGCCCATTTCAAAGGCAATGTTTTCAGCAGTATTACGTTATGCATACATAAGATACCACGTTTGATGAAACTTTTTAAGTAATTTAGCCATTTTTTTTTTATAGGAGCACAATTACAAAGATTGGTAATGCCGCTCTTCAACTTTTTGGCCTTTATGAAACTTTTGCACCTGGAGTACCTTTTGCAACGTTCATTGACTGCGGTAACAATTACAAACTACTGTTGAATGATAAGTGGTGGTTCAGACACCAAGGTATGTGTGGGTTAGCAGTACGAAATAAGTTCTTGTCTAGGAAACAAATTTCTCAGAAAAGTTGAGCCAATGGTGTTGGTGGCTCATGGTGCAGTTGTGCCTTGTCTCTCGTAGCAAACGATGCCATGCTGCGTTTTTTGTTGGTTCTTCATAAGCGCTACGTGATGAAGAGCAAACGTAATTGGACATGCATGTCTACGGATGAGCAGCGCGATACCTTAGTTTTCATCTTTAAGTTTTGACCTGCTATAATATTGAACATAAAATGCCAAAATCAGCAACGATAGCATTCCTGAAAAACGATGTGCCAGCCTGAATGTTTCATTTCAGTGCCTTAAGTGTAGGAAGGGGCGATACCTTTTGCCGGTCATACCACATTTTGCCCCACGATGCGCATGCACAATTATATGTGGACTATAAGTACAAGTATTGGTATGATCACTTGACACCTAAAAAGTGTACTGGCAATTATTCAAAGCTGAGCTTCATGTTACTGCGGACTTGAGAAGCAAGAAGTCAAAACGTGTGCAAGTTTCATTTTCGTCTTCTCGTTTTCATTCCACCACTTTGTGCATCTCCCAATTTTGTAGGTCCCTAGGTTGGCAGGTATGTATATAAAACCTTCAGAGCTATGCCTTAGTTGTTTTTCTTCTTTTTTTAATGATTATTATAATGTGACGGGAAATATCATTAGGTGTAAATTCATTTAGAATTGAGAAGAAAGGCAAGCAAGTGGTTGCAGCGTTTTTTTTTTTCCCCAAGTATAGTGTGTGCCCTGTCAAAGGCAGTACAGGTTTGACCCATTGCTGTATATGTGATATTAGGGTTGCCACCTGGGTGGCCGCTAGTCTGCACCCAAGACTGTCCGTCACAGGGCGGTTTTTTGGCCATTGTATTGCGATATAATTATATTTTAACATTTGTATATTATGTCACGGGTCTGACAGATTCAGATATGAAGAGCTTTTCATGCAAGGAGTGCATGCGTTTATTCTTTTATCACAAATGTCATTAAAACTCACTGCTGTTCTTGTGCCAACTAGCAGACTACTGTATTTGGTTAACTTGGTGTTGTGTTTTTGCATACGTGTACGGTATGCTGATTTATGCCTAGGAAAACAGTGTTAAGTGCCTGTGTGAAGGCAAATGCAGAGTCTTGTAACATAACTTCATAAATAGACCGCCCCCTCTTTGCCACATTTTGCTGCTTTTATTTTTGGAGAAATGTGGCAACCTTGTGTAATATACGAAACACAATAGAAGTTATAGTTCACTTGAGCTAAATATTTATTTAGGGTGCGTTTTTGTGAAGAAAAAACACTGCTCAGTTTCAAATATCTTTCATGTGTTTTTGTTAATGTTCACTTTGTTTCTCAGAACAAGATGCAGTGGGTAAGGCACCGATCTGGTGAGGAGTTGATCTCTGTCATCACTACAGATGAAGTGGTCCAGATATGGAGCCCCGATGAGGTATGTAGAAGGCACAGACGCAGTAGTTACAGGTGCTTGAAACTTTGAAACCCATTGAGGCTGAAAAGTATATTTTCAAGACTCGTTAAAGTGTTGGAATTACTCCTTGAAAACCCTTGAATTTCATTAGAAACACCTCATGAAAGGGTTTTCAAGATTATCTGATGAGGTTTCTATGATGGATGCCAAGGGAAGTTGGGAGACAACTTAAATTGCAGCTTGCAGAGTGCCTTTATTAGAATAGGAGCGTGATTTGCAGAATAATTCACTAATTAAAAAGTGCGATGTAATTCATTTTTTGTCAATACTCTAATTTTGCATATGGCCCATTTGGGAATCTTTTTGAAGTTTCATGAGACTTAAGTTAATTAACCTCTTACTGCGGCCACCATGGCGGTCTACTGGTTATGGCCCTTGGCTACTGACCCGAAAGAGGTGCGTTCAATCCCTGCTATGGTGGTAACATTTTCAGTGTAGGCATTGTACTGCAGTACATTACTATGGCCCTGAGAAACAATGAATACATATGTGAGAGATACTGAGATTCAGTTTCTAACAAATAAAATTTACATTTTTCTGGAACTAGTAGTACTTCTGGTAGTAAATGTTAGGTGTCGATCAAATAGTAGTATCAAACACCTTTTTTATTTGTGAACGCTTAGCTGTTTCTCTTCATTTTATGCCGGAGCGTCGACAAACAGAATTCTGAGAGAATTTGATTGCTCTGGAAATACTCGGGGAAAGCTCTGGGGAATATGTGCTCCCGTCAGGGAAATGAGCTGTATAATGTTAATTGAATGGGAATGAAAATCATGGTAACACTGGCTTGAGTTGTAGAGGATGCAACCGGCTCATGTGAAGCGATTAACGGCCTCCCGCACTTCGCTATTTAAAGCAAGTGCCAGCAAAAGGCATTACAGTATATCTGGTGCTGCGGCACTTCCAATTTTGAAGTGAATAGAAAGTGGACATTTTTTAGCACCGTCATCGATGATACCATAGAATGCCAGGGAGGCACATCGTACTACTTGCACATGGGAACTTCAACAGCCGCTGTCACTCATCCTTATTTCACTCTTGGGATTACTTAAGTAAAGGCGAGTAAAAAGTGGGCACTTTTTTAGTGCTGTCATCGATGATGCCATAGAATATGAGCGAAGCACGTTGTACTACTTGCACATGAGAGCTTCAGCAGTTGCTTCCGCTCATCCTCATTTCTCCCTTGGTATTCCTAAAGTAAAGGGGGCAGAAAACCATGCAAAAATGTTCCATGGCACAACGTTACCCAACACCACTCATCTGAACGAACTCTTCCCATTTCCATTCTACCTCGGCTGCCGCATGCGCATGACACAGCTATGCTGGCTATGGCTAGGCAGCGTAGAAGTTCAAACATTGAAGCAATGGCTTTTATCATGCTTTTGTGATGCCGCTCTGAGCCTACTTATATCACTGCAGTGGCGCTGCGGTCAGCTTTTCAGCTGCACTTTCGTCCTGGACTGGACGAATATGAAACATTGCAAGCTTGCAGCCTGGGTTAGGCCTGTTCAGTGTAATGCGAACACGTCATACTGTGTGCTCGTATGTGAAAATATTTGTGCTTCATATGCACCGCCATTATGTTGCGTTGATTTGAGTCCTGCAATTCCGAAAAGTGGATTATTCGGACGTTCTCTGGTCCCGTCAAACGTGCATTGCTTAAAGATGTCAAACTAATTCAGCTACATCTGGCCGCACCCCAGCTAGTTCGGACGATCCACTGAGTGTACTGAGCACGATGCACCGCAAATGTCCCATGCGAAAAAGTCAAAATGGCATTAACGTCCAACCGAAACGAGCCAGTGCAATGCGAATAGCTGTCATCATCTGTGGAAACGTCAGGAAAGCCAGAACTCTTCATGCCTACACAAATGTCTTTGCCGCCGCGTGTGACATCATGCTGGTCGTGCGCCTTGGGAGAAGGGCAGTCACCCTCGATGGTCACATTGTTAGCATGCACAAGTGTTCTGTTATGATGACGCCCATGAACTGCATGATGGCTTTGGTAGCTGTCACTTGGCGACTACACAACTGCTTGGTGCTATCTGCAATCAGCTGAATAGTGATTGTAGCTGGCATCTGCAGGGTCTCTATATACGATCATGTTGCCGGCAACCATGGCTGCATCTGCAGAGGATGCGGTGTTCCCAGCATTCTGCCAGTAGTTCTGGCTCCATGTGTGGAAGCACTACGCAGGCCTTAAGAAATGCACGGACCATGTCGCAGATGTCTTATGAATGCATTGCCTCCAGCCGTGGTTGTGTCTGCGGCTGCTTCGATAGTTGTTTCCTTTTTAAAAGACATGACACATAGGTCACACGTGCCTTCAAGCTGCATACATGGTACTTACGATCGTGTTGGCAGCGACAGCGGCCACTACGGTTTGATTGTTGGCAGTGGGTGCCACATGGAGTTGTTTTGTTTTGACCCGGTGCAATCTATGCCCAATGTTAAAAGAACATGCGGAAGCTCTTTACAGACGGCCAGCCTACTGGTGAAAAGATCATTGTCACACCGTGGTGTCTAAGAAAGGAGAGGGGGAAGGTCGGTTTTAGAGGTCTTGCACCACGATCCATTCTGAATGAAGTCACAATATGATGCAAATCGTGGCTTTTACAGTGCTTTTATGGAAAATATGGACTGAAATTGCGTACTTTTTGAAGAAATTAAAGTCCACCGATGTAGTGGGACATCTGCTTATTGTTTTCTTGGTACTGTCGATGATTCACTTTCTGAAATCGGATTAAGGTTTTACTGTATTTCAAAATCTTCTACTTGATTGTGTTAGATAATATTACATCCTATGTACATTTTACAAGCCTTTACCTTCTCGTTTTGAGTGAAATAACGTTTATTTCACTCAAACGAGAAGGTAAAGGCTTGTTTAATAAATGTCAACGTTTAAAATGAGATTAGGCCATTTTCCACAAGGTTCTTTGTACAGGGATGTGTCGTCATGGCGTGAGCATACGATGACATCAAACAGATCTCTGTATCACCGAAGGAATTTTGCAAAACCTGGAAATCTCTGGGAATTTAGAAATGTTAATTTGTTAGGCACTCTGTATGTGATCCTTATTTACTTGTGGAATAATACTTGCGGTACATAAATGATAAAGAGCATCTGTTATTTTGTTAACTTCTAGTTAATCACTAATTGATGTCCATTATCATCAGCCTAATTTAAATCCACTGCAGGACGAAGGCCTCCCCCAACGATTTACGATTTGCCCTCTCCTGAGTGAGTTTGTTCCACCTTATTGCTGCTAATTTCTTACCATGTAACCTTTTGCCTCCTCCTGTTGTGTTTTCCCTTTGTTGGCATCCAGTTTGTCACTCTTAATGTCCATCTGTTATCTGTCCTCTGGATTACATGTCCAGTGGAGGTCTGCTTCTTTCATTTAATATAAGGGTATCAGTTACTCCTGTCTGTTCTGTGATCCATTCCGCTCGCTTTTTATATCTTAATGCTGCACCTATCATTTTTCCTTCCATTGCACACTGCGTGCTTGTTAATTTCATCTTGAGTTTTTTCATTATTCTCCAGGTTTCTGCACCATATGTTAGTACCATGAGAATGCAGTCATTAAATACATTTTGCTTTAGTGGTAGCGGCAAGTTTCCAGTCATAGGTGAATGTCTCTCATATGTACTCCAGCCCATTCTTAATTTATGAGGAATGTCCCTTCCATGGCTAGGCTTCCCTGTTAGTAACCGACTTCGATAAATGTATTCATTCACACATTTTAGGGGCTGATTGATTATTTTAAACAACTCTTTTTTAGATAGACTGTTGAGCATGATTTTGGTTTTCTGTCGATTAATTTTTAGTCCTATTTTAACACTTTCCCGGTTTAAGTTATCAGTCATGTTTTTTAGTTCGTCACAGTCATTGCTAAAGACCACAATGTCGTCTGCAAACCTTAAATGGCTGAGATATTCTCCGTCTATTCTAGTTCCCTTTTCTTGCCAGTCTAGACGTTTAAACACTTCCGCTAAACATGCAGTGGATAACATTGGCGAGGTCGTATATCCTTGTCTGACACCTTTCTTGATCGGAATTTTTCTGCTCCTCTCATGTAGGAGTAGTGTGGCTGTGCAATATTTGTAGGTGTTATTTAAATGCCACTCGTGGTTTACATCAGCTATTGGCCAATAGCACCAATCTGCTACGTGACGAAACATTGCAGCTTTGTAAAGAGTGAGGACTAGCCATTGTTGGAGGAGAGAGTACTTCATTAAATCGGAACTTTGTACTCAGTTTGTGAACTCTGTATGCTGCACATGAGTCCAAAATTTAGACGAATGGTTCGCAACCATGTTTGCTTTCAATAGCATGTGTGTGTGTGCATTGTTCTTTTCAGCAGGCCCAAAGCCTGGCCCAGGAGCCTTTAACTATCTGCACGAATATAACGTGCACCCAGTTTTCGTGGGTTCAAGGAGTACTGACACCAATTTTCGAAGCTGGGTTTACTCCACCATACAACTCTCCTATATGTGTGGCCAGCAAATGCTCACAAGATATTTTGACGTCAAAATCAATTTTCACATGGTGTGCCTACTGACATCGACACTAGTGCGGCGTCAGGCTACAGTGCAAATTTCGGTGACTTCACGCAGCAGCATGGCAAGTTGTGATGACTTCAGGTACAAAAACATGCAAAATGGCTGCTCACGCGTCACTTTCGGTCGTCTGCTCTCACCGTTCAGTCGCCGTAGTCACCGTAGTTGAGAGCGCCAGTGAAGCGACTGAGCGAGCGAAGTCGAATTACTCTCTATCGTCGTGTGTGCCTGCGTATAATCGGAAGGCAAGCTCGCTGTGGCGCCGGCATTTTGCCCCTGAAATGCCGCGGTGGTCTCGGAGGCCACCTTAGCTTATCGCAGGCTCTGGAGCCACGCCGACACCCACCGTGCGTGCCGTACGTTGCATCTTGCACTGTGCCGAAGTATTTGCTGCCGTCGCAGAGTCGCTATACAAAATTTTGTACATTGTTGACCCCGCACTTGCTACGGGCGCTGTGCGTGAGAGACCACTGGGCGAAAACGTCACTATTTTTTGTTTTAGCACGTCACGAGGGGCTCATTACTATGCACATACTGTGTCGTGACGTCAGGCTACAGTAGGAACCGAAACCAGCTTTTAAAGGCATGCTGTAAATAAATTTTCACAGCGCACTCATGCTTACCAGTATGTGTTCTGGGCTCTGGAGGGCTTGGCCTTTCATTTCATGCAAAAAAACGCCAACTGAAAACTTCCGTGTCAGTACTCCTTTCAGAAAATAAGCACCTGTTTTAAGAAAAAAACTTTCGTATGCTACCGTGCTGGCAATCAGATGAAATAGATGAGTGCTACTTGTGTTTACAGAATAAGAAATCTATTCTTCCAGCATTTCCTTATGTGTTGTCTATTTTTTAAGATCACTGACGTGCATGCTTCAGTTGCATGCTAATGAGAGATCCACTTGCTATTTGACAAGCTTGGCCTCTACTTGGTTCTTAAGGAATGCATTTTCGGCCTGTAGAAAATTCCCCGTCAACATGCAGTTGGACATCGTAGTGCTCCCTTTTAATCATGAACAGGGTAATACAATCCGTCTCCCAGGTTGCGACTTCACTGATGTTAGCGGCTAACTCAATCCGGGTTAGTTTGGACTGTGCAGCTGTGACCACTACTGATTTTTATCAAGAAATAAGATGTTGATTGGCACTGATTACAATTCCCTTTTCTTCCCTGTCTAGACACTTGAACACTTCCTCTAGACAAGCAGTAAATGAAATATCTGGGAGGTCATATCCCCTTGTCGGACACCTCTCTTGAGCGGAATTTTTCTGCTCCTCTTGTAGAGGAGTAGGGTGGCTGTGCAATCTTTGTAGATGCATATTACTTACAGTTTGCACGTATACCTCATGTGCCCCTTGTCGATGTAAAGCCTGTACGACTGCTTTCTCATAGTCTATAAGGCCATGTAAAGATGTTTTTGTATTTAGCGTGTTTTTTCAATACAGTAATTCCTGATTAAAACGAAGTCAACAGGGTGGAAAAAAATTTCTTACAAGCGGTAATTCGATATAAGTGACCACTCATTCGAAGCCTAAAAGTATGCTTGAATTGTTCCACAATTGCAAGGAAGTGAGAATGCGGTATCGGTGCAAGAAAGACAGCCACCCACGATGCCAATTCCGCGACCATAGCTGTGTGACATCAGGAACAGCAGGGTTGAGCGATGCGAATGATAGTGGTGTCATCCGGACATTCCTATTCGCGATCAGTGCCGATCCCGATAGTTTTCTTGATCACCATCAACAGTCACGGACCGCTTCTGTGCGGTCTGGACTAATATCTGTGTCACAGGGGCATTTTTAATCGCAATAAACGCTGATCAGGATTGGATTTATTGATCGCTGTCAGTAGCGGTCACTGCTACACGCGCCAAACTAACACAGATTACATTTCATGCTGACATCAGCCAAACTTCAATGTGGGATCCTAATCGTAATATGCAGATCGCAGTTGTCCTGATCCCGATCAAGCCTCCTAGCGATTAAATGACCACGTAGCAGCATCTAACCCAGCTCGACCGTAATCCTGATCACCATTGATGGCGATTAAAGGTGCTGCCTGTACGTCACTGGTATAATACAGATCGAGTTTGGTGCTGGTGTCAGCCAAATCGCAATGCGCAGGTCGCGGTCATCTTGAGCCCGGTTGGGCGTGTTCGCGATTAACTGAGACCGTGTTACAGCATCTGATCCAGATCGCTGTTGTTGTTGTGCCCGTGCAACGCCAGGTTAAGTCACACAGCACCATCAACTTCTTCACCAGCGATTCTCTGCACTGCCTTGGACATTGTTTGAGGCAGTCTGCTTTGGTTAGTCGCATAGTATGCCTGCTCTGGCAATTGCTTTTACCACGCGAGGGTCACCATATTTCCTGAATCTAACATGTACCCATTTTTGAAGAGTTCACAGTAAGAAGGCACATAAAGGCGTTATTAGGAGGGTGCGCTTGTTTTTGAGGTACGGGTATTGTCCAGCTTAGGGCCTGCAAATACAGTAGAACCTCGCTGATACATTCCCGGTTGATACGATTTCCCAGTTCCAAGGTTTGCGATCGCGAAAACATGAACTTTTCTCGTAGAGTTAAGCTTCTTTTCTTCCGGTTAATACGTTCCCGGCAAATACGATTATTTGGCACCATTGTTCGATTTATCGTCCAGCTACGATCGGATAAATCGTTTTCTGGCCTCTAGAGTCGGCGTGCAACCGAAAAGTCTGGAAGCTCGCGCGATCAAGAGCAGTAGCTGCCCACCATGGTGGCTGCACGCAGTACTTGCCCGACCATGTCACAAGAAAACGCCGGTGTGCTCTCTTCCGATACTAGCATATCACTTAGCTAGTAGACGTAGCACACCGCGTTCATCGGTATCGCCGCTGACACTCGCGATCAAGGCAGCTTTAACAGCATGCGTGCGGTAGCTGTTGGAAGCGTACGTAGAGCGCAATTTTAATGGTTGATAACTGAGACACACGGCCATTTCTTTCAGTAGGACTGGTTCACGAGCGCAAACGGTGTTTATGCAGGTCGTCTCTAGTCTTTTCCCCCACCGAGCGCCGCCATCTTGATAACGTTTGAAAGCTGAAAGTTTCGACTGCCCGTTTCCGCTCACCTCACCTTCGATGACCACGTCCCAAAAAGCGGAAATAAAAATGTCTGGCACATTTAGATAGCTAATGCACGAACACTGCCAGAGGAATTCTCCCAATACTGTTTCGAAAACATTGTCGTACCTGCCATCTCTGATCGCAATTTACCGATATGCGAGACGACGGTCATTACTTATAAACGAAAATAAGCAAGTTCGAAAGCTGATAATTCGTATGGAATACGGAGCGCATCCTGTGCTTTTTACAGAGAGCGAGCGGATGTAGTCTATTGCAAGGTTATATCGCCAGTGATTAGATAGCGTGGGTGATCCCATCGCATCAAAGCGAACAAGTCGTCAACGCGTTGCGTCATGTAATCCTCTACTGAGTAGTCGCATGACAAGCGTCACCTCGTGCTGGCAAGCGTACATTGCGCATGCTTTGGCTGGTTTTGTCGTCGAGGAAAAGCGTGGGTTGTGTTTGGTGCGTGCTGCACTCATGCCCCACTTGAATTCAGCCGGGAACCACTGATAGATGGCACGTTCGTTTGTCAGATGGTAAGTTGCAGTGGTGGTGTCGAGGAAGCGCACGTTAAAAAAAGGGGGGGGGGGGGAGAGAGAGAGAGAGAGAGAGAGAGAGAACAAAAAACGGCTGAACGTTTCGTAGCGTCTAGAGCTCTGATGGTCAACATGCACGTGTTGCGCTTGCCCAGCGACCTTGGCTTGGGCCGTGCGACGCACGTGATATGCCCATTCATGTGACCTGTTGATGCAAGGCTAGCGCTCTGGGTGCGCACGACTTATGTACCAGAGCGCGCAGTGTTTGAGCAGGCCAAGAAAGTGACGTGAACGCGCACATTTTGTTACATGTTAAATAATTTGCCTGAAGATGTGGGGTAGTTCAAACACTGAAGCAAGGGACAACACGCGTGCGTTCCGCTCCCGATGCTGTCAGCGCTGATGGCTAGCGCTCGCGGTCACTGCCGTGCCTTCAGGCATATTCTAGCACGCGTCAGAGCTAATATAAGCAGATATTTATTGCTGTTTCATGACGTTTTATTGCCTAAATTATGTGAAATTGTAAAATACTTTAATATTCATATCAATGCATGCTTTTCTGGCGAAATTGCACAATTTTTTCTTGTGTTTGGATCATATGTTTTCCCGGATAATACGTTCAGTGTAGCGTTATTTTTCAAAAACGTACAACGAGGTTCTACTATACACCCCTTGGGGCCCTACATGACCTCGTGTAGGCCCTTCAACTTTTCCAATCGCTATTTCCATTACTCGCAATCGCAGGCTTCAGGCACGCCAAGGAAACGCGGCGCAGTTACATTTAAAGGGGTAAATGACTTTTCTGTGACGAGAGCTTGATAATAAAAGCGGTGGGCCACCATGTGAACTTAATTGACAACAGATAAGACGTACAGACCTATAGTTGTGCACGAAGCGAACCACCGTAAATTTGCTGCCGTAAATGTCCTCCGTCGCCATTGTGCGATGGTGATGACACTGCATCTAACCGATCTGACGGCAAGTTCCTACCAACGTCTGCAACGTGGTTTTGGTTTCATAATTGATTCGAGCACGCAAGCAGCTTTCCAAAGGAATGTACAGGCTGTATATTTCGAGTAAATCCACCAACTGCGCTTTACAATTTACAGTGTGGCTGGGAGAGATCCTGATACCGGCAAGGTTGTAGCGATGTCGCATATCAAGCAGCACTGAGGCATACGTGATGGCGGCAACTGGCAAACGTGCCTGTACAACTTTGGTGTCACTGGCAAGTCTATCATGACAATCTGTTTGGTGGCAGTATGTGGGATGTGTAGCGCTGTCACTGTGCGCACTGGCGATAACCCAAAAGCACCGCGTTGCAGTTCGCTGTGCAGCACTGCAAACGGTTTGGAAATGCTTACTTCGTGACGCGACACCACATGACATGCCCAGCTGCTCTTCAGTCCACTCTATTAAGCTGCACGCCACGGTGGTTCGCATCATGCGCAAATAATACCAACCTACAAATGATTTTTGTTCACCATGCATGCACTAACATTAAACAACAGTGATGCAGCGATAACCAACAAGACAAAATGAGTCAACAACCAATGTGGCGGTCATGACGTCAATATGTTAACGCCCGTGCAAGTGTTCTGTGGCCTTCTTTTACGAATTAAAGTGGGCAGCAGATGTATTCCAGTTCATTCCATGTGCTTAGTTGGAGTCGTCAAGAGGTCTGACGGTCTGGCAAATTTTGTTATCATGGGATCGAGAGTTTCGAGAGATATGAATTGCATTGAATCCTATAGGCTTTGGCCGAGGATCGGGAAATATTTCGTTGTTGCAGGATTTCGTCATCGAGGGGTTTGACTGTATCAGGTTGATAGCACGGCTGAGGTCCGTTGTTGAGTAACCTTTCCTGAAACCAGGTTGATCTCCAAATTGGTTGAAGTCGAGTGTTTCTCTTATGCTAGCAAAGATTTCTTTCGTTAATAGCTTGTACATTACTGGGAGTAGCCTAATTTATCTGTAATTCTTTAGTTACTTTTTTTGTGTATTAGGATTATAGTAGCATTTTTTTCAGCTGAACGGTACACTAGATGTCTTGATACATTTCGTGAAGGACTCAAGTTTTTGAAATATATCTCCTCCATCCTTGATCATGTCTGCTTTCATGCCATCTTCCCCTGCCGCTTTACCACTGGACATGCAACGGCTTTTCTAATTTGGTCAGTAGTTTTGCATGGAACTTTAGTGTTCTCCTGCGATTTGATTTCTACTAAGGTTGCATTGTTGGTGTTGGTATTGGCAGTTGATGGTTTCAGTGGTGAGTGATGAGTAGGTTCAAAGAACTTATCTCTTTGGTCACATTTATCAAAATAGAAGGATGTGAAAGTTGAAAGTACCACATGCAGTATGCCATATGCAGAGATTTTTGTCCTCTTACATACATTTAATTTCGGTTTTTCAGGTTCGTCCAAGGAAAGTCATTACAAGATCAGATTTGACTTCTATGTTCAATGTAAGTAGGAGTTCTATTTGTCAATGTTTAAAGAGTGTGATCATGTTTATTTTGAAATACTAGCAATTGGGAACTAATAATTCAAAGTTTTGAAAAAAAGAAGTCAGTCTTTCAGGTACGTTTTGCATGGCAGTTGGGCTAAATGTAAAATTTGTGTTTAAAATGAGAATTTGTATGGCCGAATTACATTTACAGTCTGCAACCAATAATTCGGACTACATGGTGGTCGTAAAAAAAGTTCGAAAAAATGAATGCATCAGAAAAAGACCATTTTCTTTGCATTTTGGTGATCCTGCATTAGGAAGAAGTGGTCGATACATTGCTACACACATATCCGCTTTTGTGGAACAACAAGTACAGGAGCCGACCCTAGAGCAGCACAGTTGGGTGCAGTGTTCACATTACCACAGAACAGCCTGGCCGTGTACCAGTGCCCAGCGCCATGGCGGCGGCGCCCGTTGCGCGTCGCCTTAAAGGGACCGACAACTGACCAGAATCTGCGATTAGATTCTGGAGTTAATGACAAACCATGAATTATGGTGACAGATTCAAGCATACTTAATGGGGTTTGAGTAGAATTTGTATTTTTAAATTGAGTTTGAAAATCACAAAAAACGGGTATGTCGTGCAGCGTAGACGTAGAGACTTTGTACTGCTATATGGAGTCTTCGGCTTGGTGTGCATAGTCAGATGCTTTTATACGCACCATAATTAGTGCTCAAAGTTAGAGCATGCATGTCATTAAGCATACCCGCTCTGTTCTGTGCTGCCCACGAGGTACGAAACAAATAAGTTGACACTGCATGAGAAGCGGCGCTGCCTTCGCGGCACAACCGTGGAACGGTCGCTGAAGGCTGCGACGCATGTGCGCGCCGTTTTTCTCTTGTCTGTGAAACCGGTACCGGAGCGTACAGCGCAAATTCGCGAGTGAGATCACAAATCATAGCAACATTGATTTCTTTATATTTAGGGCTTCACTAGTTTCCTTTTCCCATTGCGGCCTTATAATCGCTATCGGCCTCACGTCCCACTGTTTGCAACTCTGTGGCCTGTAAAGACTCCATAGTCGCCGCAGATGAAAAATTCGGATTTTATATGTTTCGCGGCGTTTTCGGCGTTACTACTGGGTGATTAGGCACTCTGATTGGATAAGTTTTCAGTTGCACTGATAAAAGCAGGTACCATGAAAATTGGTTGTCGGTCCCTTTAACAGTGGATGAGTCAAACTGTGAGCAGTTGGTGGTGGCCGTGTCAGCAGGTTATCTGCTTTACATGTGCGCCGTTCACAAGTGCGCCTTTCGCCAACAGTAGGATGTTCCCACCCACTGGTGTCGTATTTCCCTTTCTGCTTTAGGAAAAAAAAGCTGGGAGAGGAAAAGGATCGCGCCCCCACAAGCGCACTAAACCACTAATTGGATGTCCACGATATCGTGTAGCAGCATGTGAAGCAGGGTTTTGTCACTTCTCTCAGATGCTTTAAAAAAACGTATGTGGATCGAGCAACTGGCTACGGGTTTGTGAAACTGCGGCGGCTAGTGGCACATACAGTAAAACCTCGTTATAACGAAGTTGACGGGGGAGTGGTAATTACTTTGTTATAACCATTAGTTCGTTATAACCAATATCAATTTCATGTATAGATATTTTAAGGGTAAATGCGATTGCTTCGTTATATCCGATAGTTTGTTATATCCGGGTTCGTTATAACGAGGTTTTACTGTATAAGAGGGGACCCTGCTCTTTAAAGCATCTTCCTTAATTCTTGATGGATTTTGATGAAAATTTTGCTCCTTAAAGCTTCTTCCTTAATTTTTGATGGATATTGATGAAAATTTTTGTTTAGGTAAATTTGCAATTTTTCTATTTTTGCATGTGGTTGCATCAAATGTTTAGCACTACTTTAGACGTGGACAGCATAGTTAAACACACAGGACGGACGTTTAACTGTGCTGTCCACGTCTAAAGTAGTGATGCAACATGTTTGACCGACTAGCCCTGCTACATGTTTTGCATGTGGTTCTTAAAATAACATTATATTAAGGGGTGAAGCATCTAAGGGTTGAGGCTTGTCCGTCCATCTGGTGTCGTTGTCCCGCCCTCTCGCCTGCACGTGTGGTGTGGGACACACTCTCGCCCGTCCACCCTCTGTCTCGATCTCTCGCCCTCGCATTCTCGTCTGCGTGTGTGGTGTGGAACACACTCTCGCCTGCAAAAGTGTCTGTTGGTCATGGCACAGCACCGTGTATATCAAAACGCAGACACGAGAGGGCGCTGCGGTGAAAATGAACATGAATGCGTTCTCCCACGAAAGGCAACACGTATACTGTAGAATCTCGATGATACGAATTCGTAGGGAGCACGTAAAATATTCGTATCATCCCGAATTTGTATGAGCCAAAACAAGTTAAAGCTGATCATGAAGATGAATAAGAACTTTATTGGTGTCAACTACTTCTTGCTGAAGAAGTCCATGATGTTCTTTTGAACCTTTTTAACTTAACTGTCCCTCAAGAAAGCCGCCTGAAAGGAATAAAACCGTGCTACGGTTTCTTCACTCACGCTGCCGGCACTTGCGGTGCGACGCAGGACATCGAGGGCGTCAAGGTTTTCCGACGTTGACGGTAGGAGATCACACTCACCGGCATCTTCACCATCACTGTCAGACTCGGTATCCTTTGTCTCGTCGACCAATTCATTGCAGCCCAGAGGTCGCAACGTTTTCATCCGCGGTGACGAAGTCTTGCGCCGAAGCTCGAGTTTCGAGGTTCTTCCAACCCTCGATGTGCAAATCAGCGTCAGGCTCTTGGTTTTCTTCCCTGGGAGCCGCATCCAATTCCGTAAAAAATCACACTTGCGAAAACAATTCGCGATAGTGTCCTGGGTCACATTATCCCTGGACATGGCCAAGAAATGTAACACGTCAAGTAGGCTAATCTGCAAGTTTTCATCCTTGTGCTCAATTTTCGCCAGGGGCCTCCGCACAAGCAATCCCTTAAAATGGTGCTTCATATTTCGGATTATTCCCGTGTCCAGCGGCTGTAGACAACTCGTGGTGTTTGCGGGCAGGAACCTTACGGCGACATTGCTGAAGTTGCAGTCTTTGGGATGGGCCGAACACTGGTCGGCGAAAAGCAAAATTTTTCTGTTTTTCGCTGCCATTTTCCTGTCCAAAGTCTTAACTCTTTCGTTACCGCGTGAAAATGGCCTTTTTTTATAGGTCTGCGGAAAAAATTTTTTACTAGTGCAAATAATGCTCTAGGTTACATTGCACAAATTGTGTGTAATGAAATGCTCTTTATAAGTAACATAAGTTTGAAAAGAAAAGAAAATATTACACAACTTGAAAAAAATATTAACTCTACTATTTTTGTAGGAATTTGAGAAAAACAATACAAAGAAAACACAATATCTACAAAAATATTACGAACAAAGAAAATTCAAAATATACATTTCGAAGGTAAATGATCCAGGAATATTCTAAAAGAAAAATAAGCAATCCACATAAGCCCGTTTTACACACAGATAAAAAAAACTGAAACTGCTTCACCACTCGTGCCATGAGGTGAAGCACAGGTGCACACCCCCACCTTTCACAAAAAAAACTTTTTTTTCAACTTTGCGTTCCTTGTAGCACTTGCGGTAGTTTTTCTTTCTTTTCGGCATAGTTTTGGTGAATGCGCGGGACGTGCACAATGCCCATATAAATGAGCAGTCCAATGAATTTCACGAGTTCCTCCGGAGTCAGCTGTTTCCACGAGCAGTCTCCTTCAGCATAGGTCGGAAGCTCGAAAATATGCATCAAAGTATATCTGCATTTTCGCAGATGGTTCTGGTCACTGCCGCTGTGAAGGGCAGGAAAAAAAAAAATCGCGCGACGTCGTGAAGCGCTTTGCGCTACTCCGGTGTGCCAGGCCGAGATGCGCGCCGGGCGGCCTTATTGGTGAGAATTGATGCTTTTTCGCTGCCGGCGGCAGCACATCCTGTCCAAGCACCACACGTACCCTGCATGTAACGAGGATATCTCAAAGGGCGTGCACCCAGATCGGCAGATAAGCGCTCCTGACAGACGAGACCGCCCAAGGCCGAAAACGAAACTTGCCGGTGAACAGCTGAGGGTGACCCGGGCTGGCTCGAACTGCCGTCGCTTTCAGAGCTTGAATATGAGCTGGTGTCGGCTTCGGAATCGTAGCTCGACTCATCTTCACTAAATTCGTGTGCGGGTTCAGCATACTTCCGAGCGGAACGTTTTTCCCGCGACACAGTCCCGCGGGACGCCGCCGCCATGGGAGCGGCGGAGAGTTTCCCGAGCGCACCGACGCTAACGCCGGATGCGCCCCTCTCGCGTAGATAAAGAGAAGCGAAACCGAAACTGCTGCAAACTCGCTGAAAAGGCCAAATCAACAAGTTAGACACGCGACGGACCTTCAGAAACGAGCTGTATTTGGTTAAAATTGTCCAAACTCGGAACCAAAGCTCGCTGGTGAATAGCTGGTGTCATTTTCACGTAATTATCGCGGCGAAACATTATTGCCTTGCAAAACTGACGACACTGTTTGATAATTGACTTCTTAGGAATCGTTTGATAACAAAATGTTGATAATAATGGAGCACAAACTCGATCAGCGTGCTTTTTTCTCATGTGTGGCAGCCACGCCCCCTTTTCCAGCAGCACACGCGCATTACTTCGCGAAAAACTCCGTCAAAAATCGCGATGTCATCGGAGCGGGAAAATTTGAACGGATTGTAGAAGAGCAGTCCCCAAACTAAACGCGAAATGCCGTTGTATGCACGGGAAACGTTTTTAACGCATCGAAATCGGCAGTTTTAATCATCTATCACCGGTGATCGATTTGAATAGGCGTGGTAACGAAAGAGTTAAGGGGGGACGTGGGTCTTTAAAAATGTTTTTTTATTTTCGGGTCAATGTGAACCATACTTTACTGTCTTGGCTAGTTTTTCATGCTGATTTCAAATCTGTAATCAGTTTTTTAATATCTGCTCTGGTTCAAAAGATATGGAGGTTTGTAAAAATAATTAATAGCCAGTTCTTACGGGGTATTTTAGCAATTAAATCGTGTTAAACCAAAAAACAAAATGCATGACCCCATTGCCCAAGACTTGCTCTAGGGGGTGATGCTATTTTTATTCATTTCAAAGCATTCTGTAAGTAAGAAAACAGCTGGAACATTTACTGCAATTATTTTTAACATTCTTGTCTCATTATTATGCTTAATTGTAATTTATAAAATGACTTTAGGATAATCAAAATAGCATCACCCCCCAGATCATTTCAGTACGAATAAAATGATACCAACTTTGTTATTCTCACTCAAGAACAACTTGGTAAAAGACCCCGTAAGGCTGAGTGCGGACAGCAATAACATCAAACTGAGAAAAACGCATTTGAAGTTTAAGACAAATGTAACTTTGGCTAAAGTGCAACTGCAGGACTAGCAATTATATATTCTTATAGCTTTATTCTTCACGAGAATGACCATGCTAAATACAAGACCGTACCTTCATAACAAACTAGAAAAATCATGTAATAAAGCCAGGTGCCATGCCCAGAATGAGCATCAGAAACTATACGTCTGGCTGGTCAGGAGTCTGTTTCAGTGCCATGCAAGCTGAATAAATATAAAAATAGTATAATAGTGTGGCCTTGTCATAAAAAGAATAAAAGTGCACAAAGTTGATGTCTAAAAAGCACACGGCATATTTATTAATTAAATCCAAAACTATTGTGTTATAATATGACTCGGAAATGTCAACAGTAGGCAAAGCAAGGGCTGCACTCGGGGTCCACTGCTGGCTTCTGCAGTTTTGTAACCATGCTGATAGTAGCACTAATGCCCTATAACTCATTTTTCAGCTCTTAATGGCAGGTTTAAAATTTGCCATAGCTGCAGGGCACTAACCAATTTACCCGCAGCGCAGCTCAGTCTCCTGGCAATTTGCGCGTTGCCTTGTCAGGTCATGTATAAACGGCTGCCGTTGCTCCTTTGTAGATACTATCCATGGCCTTCGCTGCGCGCACTTTGACTTCAAAATCGTATAATCGTATCTTAGAGATATCTTAGCATACTATCACAAGCGATCTTCGGAGATTAGCAACCCTTTTCGCGCAAGTCACACGCATACAAGGCACGCGGGCTTTGAACAGATCCTGTGCCCGCCGCTTTCAAGGTCACTTATCGCGCCGATCTCGAGGCAAAGCACAAACCAAAGAACGTTTTTATCACAACTACGTCCACAACGATAAGTTCAGCACCACTTTCTTGCCGGCGCCCACTACCATCGCTCAGCAACTTCCGCTTCGTTGCGCACTGCGATACCAGACACACTGAACTTCGCCGCATCTCTCGCGCACTCGGCGGTCCCGTCCACTAAATAATATGTCGTATCCATGCTGTTTTGGGTCCCGGTGAAAGCACTGGCAGATGATCTGATGATAAGATGCACCGCAGCAACGGGGTTATCGTAGAATGGGCCGCTTCGGACTGTTTCGGCAGCGCGCCGTTGTCCTGCGTTCCGCCGCGCGCCATCAACACATCCGTTTTTTTCGTAAGCTTGACGGCGCCAACGTGGCCTGTCAGCCGTGAGTCTTCGGACATGCCAGCAGAAAGCCAGAAAACTGCACGCTGATGGCGTAAACACGAGCGCAGACGACACTGATGAAGCGGCAGCAAACGCGGCGATTGCGAAACAAAAACAGAAAAAAAAAAATGGCCACCCCGGACGCACCAGCCAATCAGAGGCGCGAGATGAGGGGCTCGCCCGTGCGCGCGCGCTGTGGCCAATGAGCGATCCGAAACCACCCTTCGGAAAAGCGCGGATAGCGGCCGTTCTATCGGAGCGACGCCATTTTGAAACACCGGAAAATGTGCACAAAGAAAACAGCTTCAAAACAAGCCCAAGATGGCGGCGGCCGGCCGGCTGCCACGCCCGCGGCGCGCGCGCGAAATTCGAACAAATTTTCGCTTTTTTGGTGCAACTTTCGGCTCCCGTGGCGTCTTGAAAGTACATTTTAGACTATTTCCCGATCGAAATCAGCCTTAATAATTTGAGGGCAGCTGCTCAAAGGTACATACATGCCTAAAATGCATTTTTCTAAAAATCGATTTTTTGGTCATTTTTTACTTTTCTAAGACCCGCGTCCCCCCTTAAGGAACTCGCGGAAAAAATCTTCCGTGCCTTTTTGCTTGCCTTGTACAAGCGAGGCAAACGTCCTGCCGATTGGAAGCACCTTGGTCATTTTAATTTGCCTGTGACGGTAAGCTGAATTTTTTCAGAGCTGTCAGCATTTGTGCAAAATAGCACGATGGCAGGTTCCTTACTTTTCTGGCCACCATGGCAAGCCTGGCCTTTCACACACAAGCTTCTCTCCTGCTGCAGGTTTAAAAAGAGTCCGGTCTCGTCAACGTTAAAGACATCGCACGGTGTGTAGTCCGAAATCAGCGCCGGCAGCGTGTTCAGCCAGTCACTGACCTGAGACTCGTCTACGTTCTTTGCTTCACCGCTGACAACTTTGTAAACTAGCCTGTGTGACGGTGCAGCCATCCGCCGGAAGCTTGGAAATCGTCGATACCAAAGGAAAGCGCAGTGTTGTCTGCCTTTTTGCGTAGCACCTTGCTGTCCACGTTGACGCCAGCTGCTGTCACTTCACATGTGTAGCCGTTTTTGCTTGCTTGACATTAGCGCCAAATTGCTGGGCATTCCTCAAGACGACGTCTCGCTGCCCAACAGTGGTGCAGAGCGTCGACGGCGCTATGCCTAACCCTTTCGCCAAGTCGGTGCATTTTTTCTTGGGGTTTTCGTCGACCTTTCTGAGAATTTTTCTCCTTAAAAGAAAGGGCCTTCCGCTTCCGAGACATGTCAACGAACGCTTTGGTCTTCCATTACATGCAGCAACTGAGCTGCAACTTGCACGATACATAGCAGTTGCAGCAACAAAACGGGCGTCTTTACGCGCACCCGCATCAGAGAACACCAGCATGCACTGCCCACACCATGTGAAAACGTGCACAAAAAAAAAAAAAAAAGGAAAAAAACAAGCCATTGCAATAGGCCAATGAGCTGCCAGGAAAGGGCTGACGTACCAAACTTGTCAGGCACGTGACTCGGCCTGGAAACAAGAAACATTGAATAGGAGGCCCCGCATTCGTTGTCGCCACTCACCTCGCACGCTCATTTCCCGAGCCAGCGTGCCGTAGAGGTTTCCTTTTTCTTGCCGGTGGGGTGCAGCATGGCTGTGGACGGGTTTGCTGCTGACGGGGAGGAGAGATTTCTCTGATTCTTTGTGCTGCTGAGGCAAAGAGGAGAAGGCAAGCAGAGTGTAAAAAATCCGCTAGCAGCCGTGAAGCGTGAAGTGGTCCTTTCGCGCTTTCCTATCATCCACAATGGCTGGGGAAACTGTTTGTATAACTCTGAATGACGGCGCATTTTATACAACGTAGTCCGTCCAAAACAACATTAAGGTTCGTATCATCGCAAAGTTCGCATAAACCGTAATCGTATCATCGAGATTCTACTGTATACTGTATGCACGCGTTGTCAGTCATTTGCATGCGTGAGTGGTCAATGTCAGGGGTGATTTACGGTAACACCAAACGATCCCCAACGCTTTGCCCACTTGTCATGATTCACATTTTTGCCTTGTTGGGAGCAAGATTTTTTCCCTTAACTAACAGAGTTAGCATGCGTATCAGCATATAGCTAAAATCAGGAATGATAGCTGTATGTATCTGTATGTAAAAGAATGGATGCTCTAAATATGTGAGCAAAAGTTACGGTATGTCACACATTCACAGGTGAGTCGATGTCAAGCTGGGATGTTGCTCACTGAAGTTGAACATTTGGTAAATTTTGTTCAGATTGGTTTAGAGCATCCATTCTTGTACTGCTGCATGCAGCTATTTGTTCCATATCTGAACATGTGTGCTTGCGCGATACTCTGTCACGCGGCCCTTATCGCAACGCCCTCGCCCACGATGTGAATAAAAGCGCTCGGCGCACGGCTGGGGCGTGGCATTTTTCCTTCAGCACTCTTCGTTACTGTTAGGTTGCTGGCATGCAATAAAGCATGTTCAAGTACTGTCGGCGTCTTCATACCCGGTACCCGGGGAACACGACACTATTATTCCAGAGTTTAGTGATATGCATGCTAACTCTGTCAGTTTAGGAAAAAAAAAAAAATCTTGGTCCCAACAAGGCAAATGAAAGTTGAGATTTTAAAATCCATTATGTTGTATTTAAAAAATAACTGCTTATTTAAAATCAGGTAATAAATATGCGTAAACTCAGTAAATTTTATCGCAATCAGTGAAGAATTGAAGAAATGCTATTAAGAGAAGGGTCCTCCCCTTATGGCTTGAAATTGCATGAGAATTAGTGTGTGGCCTGGCAGTTTTGTTTGAATAAACAATGGCGCGTGTCCCAGATTTGAATGAGTGAGTTGGCAGGACCACTGTACCAGTTCGAATTATCCGTCAGTTCGAATTGTGCGGCTTTGAATTAATGAGCTTCGACTATATCTTCTCCGTGTACTTGTCCAACATAGCAGAGTGTGCCAATAACAATCCACTTAAATTTTAAGGGGGGAGGTGGCGTTCAAAAAAAACTTTTTTGTTTGTTGACCTAGAGCAATGAAATTTGTCATGCATACTCATAAGTGTCTCGAATAGGGAAATATGCAGTTTCATCATGATATCTTGAGTAGTTCCCAAGTTACACCATGCTACACGGTCCAATTATATGGTCTGCTCGTGGAAAGCCTAGCGCTGTAACAAAACGTGCCAGGAAGCTGCAAATGGTGTTGATCTTTACTCAAAAGAAGACTACAGGGTCTGACACTCAGAATTTTTTATGGCTTCTCTTTTTTATTGAGACCGTCATGGTTGCCTACACACATTGTCAGAAACAGTGTCACGTAGAAATCATCTTCTAGAAAAAAAGCTGGGCCATAAACAAGAAATCAAAGAATGTCATACCCTCAAGCGGTGTTCAGGGATTCAAGAAAAAAAAAAAAAACGGCATCAAAATCGGTCCAGTCATTCCCGTGTGCCTCTTTTCCATGAGCAATGCACAATGTCCAAAACACACTTGTGAGAAAACGCTTATCAAAGTTTTCGAAGTCATTTGCATTTGTTAGAATGCACCAGCACTGTAGTTCTTGGTATCTTTGTGTGGAGGCAACCTTTTGGGTTTCTGCTCTTTCATTTCATGCATGCTTAACGAATTCTTTGCTCGCTGAACGTCTTTCTCAGCAGCCCTGTGGAGGGTAAGGGCCCCAGGTTGCACACCCATTGCAGCACAAAGCTTGGTGTACGCTTGAAAATTGCCTGAATTACCTCGAAACTGCGTCACGCACTGCTGCTTCTACAGTGAAGAGGGAGGCATGCTGCTGCTTGGAAATTAACGACCAAATCACCGAGTGAAGGCTTTCGGCCGCATTTTGAGTCTTGTTTCTACTGCAGCGAGCCAGCAGTTGAGGGTTGGACAGGCGTTGGTATACTGGCCGAAACGCTTCGACAACTTTGCTGGGCAGATTATACTTGTGTGGAGGTTGCGGCTCTGCCTCTGCTGCACGGTGCCTGCACCAGCTGCGTGCACCGGGAGGACACAGCTCGTTTCAGCGCCTCCTAACTTCTCTCAAGCGCACCAGTACTGTAATCTTTGGTTTGTTTTGTGATGTTAGACTCGTTGGACATGTGGCCTCCCATCTGGTGTGCCTTTGTTGCCCATATTTATTTTTTTATAGCCTCCTTTTACGATTTACAATGACCATGTTGTATGCATAAATTTCAATGCAAGTTAAATGCATGAAGGGGTGGTGTGACAGACACTGCAGAATATCAGGTTTGTTAAACAATTGGGTCCACTAACTGTAGTAATTTACCAGCTTTCTTGCATTCATGCTAAATGTAATTAGTGGTCTTACATATGATTGCAGAATAATGAATAATCACAGAATTATGATCGCAACACATGGCTCTCAACATGACACCTACACTTCCTTACCGAATTAAGAGACAGTCAAGGTAAAGTCATAGTTGTTACTGTGATTGATCTGAGTAGTTTATTTCATGAGGCATGAGGTTGAGTAGCTGCAGTTTCACCCCCCCCCCCCCCCCCTTTTCCCTTGGCTACTCTGCGAGGCATACAATATACAATGTGTCAGAACGTTCACAAGTACTTTCAGTGATACTAAGCAAGGCATAAAATGCTCCTAAACTACACTACCAGTGCCTGCTGACCACACTTCATTTGTCCGCGAAGTGAGCGCGATCTGAGCGATGGCATGGTCGAAGGCTATGCGCGCTGTACTTGGTAGCGGCGTCGCGGTGTTTGCGTGAAATGCCGAGCTGCGTTTCCGAATAGTCGGCGTGCAACGTGCTTGGCCTCAGCTTGAGTAGCCGATACCCGATATGCATTGCCACTGATCCGAAGAGCCGCCGTGCGACGTGCTCGGCTGCTGCGCCAGCAGCCGATGCGCAGTTAGGCCTAGCGCGACTCTGAGCCGTAGGCGTGCGGTGTGTGTGGGCGCGACTGGGGCTTCAAAGTACTGCACGTAATGCTCGGTTGCGAGTTCGCGGTGCCGTTACGTGATGGCCTTCGTAGGTCCGACGCGACCGTGATGCTGATGAGCGGAACGTCCGCGGGTCCAATGTCTGTTGGTCCGAGACGCACTTTGCAATGTTCGCGACACGCTGCCGTTATCTGATCGTGATCGTACGTGCGGCGGGTGTGTCATGCGCCTGCCAAACTAAAACGTAGTTTCGTTCTGAATGAGCGTCGATCAGTAACCACAGAGCGAGTGCGAACATCTACATAGCGCCACTCGACAGCCGTAACCTCGGAAACAGCAGACGATGTTCGCCCCATGTGGCAGCGTCAGACCAGTAACGAAGCGCGCTCTGGCAATATGGCGGACGCGGCCAGTCGGAGCCCTCAAAATGACTTCCGAACATTTGCTTTTTGTGCGCTTGTTTTGGCGGGGAGGAGCTAGCTGAAGCGGGAAATTTGAAGACTGAGAACTGCTCTTTTCAACGTGCCAAAGATGGCGGCGGCCGGTAGCGTAGTCGCAGAGCTATAGCGGTTTGAAAAACTCAGTTTTTTCGTTATTTGCGCGATGATTTTTGCCTCCTTCGCTAGTGAAATGAATTATTTTGGGCATTTCTACGCGGTTTTCAGCAAAGATATTTTGGAATCGGTGAGAGAGAGTTGCAGAAACTGAACATACTATTTTTAAAAAAATCGATTTTTTTGGCATATTTTGCGATTTGAAAGCCACGTCCCCCCTTAACTGCCGTATTTACTCGCATAATGAACGTAGCCCAGCATTAGCAGTGAAATTCTGGATTTTTTTTTTCTCCCGTGTAATGAATGCATCCCCCAACTTTGAACCCCTGCAGTCCCATGAATGGCTGCGGTGTTCGGAAGCCGTTTACCACAGGGATTCAAAACTCCCACGTCCTGATAAAACTGCTGCAAGTAGCCATGTGCGAGCATCGGTAACATCATTTACTCGCACCGCTGCCTTCCTCAGTGCTATCACAGTTTCTTCACACTACCCGCTGCAGTGTGCCGCCATGCGTGCGGCACAGGCTGGCGCAGCTAAGCCTAAGCATGATCTGGGCGTGGTCTCCAAGATTGCTATAATGCAATCTCGGATTTCGTGCTAGCCGCGTACGATTGAGAGGCTCGGCATAGATATGAGGGAGAAATATAATGGTGAGCCGTTTTACGTGCAGTGTTGGGAAACATCTATTCTCCTGTTTGGCTAAAGTCCCTAAATTATTGAAAGACTTTTGTTACGGCCACAGGGGAACGCTACCGAACACTCATGTGTCTGGGCGTCTCCAATCTGCGCTTACTGTGCTTTCTTGGCCAGGAGCAGCTTATCGGCAAGTTTAAGCTCCATGCCTTCATCATCCAAAGAACCAAAGCCTTTTCCACTATAGGAAAGGCCATGTCCCCTATGCGCCAGCTCTTCCAAGTTATTACCTGTGCTGTTATTACCATTCGTTGCAAGTTTCCACTAGAAGACATCAACCTCAAGGTGATTGAGGTTGCCAAATTATGGGCAGTGGAGACTGCTTCGTTCAGTAGTGTACAACATTTGATTACGGCATTCCCTCCTATCCTGCACCAGCAGAGCGGTCAGTCAAGAGAAAAGGCACTTGATGCACTCAAACTGGAGTTTGCAGGCTTACATGCTTACAAAGTTCCGGTAGGGATTTTGAAGGAGTCGCGGTGTGACATGCAGTGGGCGCAATTGGGAGCCATTCGAAATGCCGACGGGTTGCTCAGGTGCCACAGAATTTCAGTGGTTATGCCGGGCATCCTCTCCATTCCACACAGTAATGTTGATTGTGAAAACAGGGGGACACCAACCAAATTAAAATCATTTAAAAGTAAAATTTACTTCTAAAGATGAAAAAACCCGACGTTTCGGGTCCCACTCGGACCCTTCTTCATGGATGACTGGAGGGCACCAGACAGCAGCAGTGCTTATAAGGCCTTCTTTCTTCTCTCTTCCTTCCTTTCTCACTTTCTCTTTTTTTCCGGTTCTTCAAGCCGAGGGGGGTCATGCTAATGTTGAACCAGGTGCCGGAGTCCGCTAAAATAGACACTTGCATTGCACCTGCAGACCGGTTCACGTTTCCAGGTGTCACCTGAATGTGCCATGATTCCACAAAGAGCCGCTTGTGAAAACTGGTTTCCAAGTCGAGGACGCGGGAGTTGTCAAAATCGATGCGGTGGTCGTGCACCTCGCTGTGTTCAGCTAATGCACTCCTTTGTCTGTCGAACTTGCGGACATCGTTCCTGTGCTGTCGTAGCCTCTCTGGGAAGTTCTTGGTCTCTCCCACGTACGACGCGCCGCAATCTGGACAAGGAATGGAGTAAATCACACCTTGCGCTCTCTCCCTCGGCAGCCTGTCTTTCGGGCGCGGAAAGAAACGGCCAAGCGTGGAAATTGGCTTGTGTGCTGCTATTATTCCCTGCTCAGGCAGCACACGTGCGAGCGCTTCGCTGGTACCCTGAACGTAGGGAATACACACACGTATGGGCTTGTGTACTGTGTGATGTCAGTGCACGTTAAAAAAACCCAGGTGGTCAAAATTTCCGGAGCCCTCCACTACGGCGTCTCTCATAACCAGAACTGGTTTTGGTACGTAAAACCCCACAAAACAAGATTTGCTTACTTGCGAAGAGCTCTCCGGCAGACGCAGTGACAGTTTCTGAACTGTACCATACAGAAGCGTTCTCTCACGACGTTGGTGCTGCTTGACAAAAGCAAATGAACACCTAATCCTTCAACCCTTGTTTGTTTTGGAGATCTAATTATTCGTCTAACATTGTGCCATTCTGCAGAGGAAGCTTTCAAACAATATAGACGATATGTTTATGGCAGAGGAGCTATACTGGGTGATTCCACGTAAGATCGAACAAAGCATGGCTGGTCACCCTCTCCAATTTCTTTCAAAATTTTATATATTGCTGCCCGATGAGTGGAAAGAAGAGATCCGCAGTTGGTTTTGCTAGCAAAAATTTTTTTGGAGCGCTGGGAGTCAATAATGACGAAGAGGTGGAGTGCCGCGCTTACCTGCTCTTCTGTTTTGGCCAACTTTGGTTATTAATTACACAAACTATACTAAGGATAGGTGACTGAAATTTATTTAAGTAATTATATGCATACTCCTGCTTGTGTTAAATTATTTTTGCGCTTTAATGGGAGTGTACATATTTTTATACAAATCCTCAAAATCAGCCCAGGAAGCATTTTTCTGTCCACTTTGCGGGCTTATATCTCAAAGAAAGCTTATGGCAGAGCGGCGAAAATTCCGCATTACGTTCTAAGCATACTCGTTTGTCAAAGTGCAAAAGCTTATATTTATACGACTTTTCAATAAAGAGGTACGGGCGGGCTAACTTCAAAAAAACACCGAACAGTCGAAATTTCTGGCGACAATTAAAAAAAAAACCATTTTTGATATTTTTTAAACTTTGTACACTTATTCTTCTTCACATTGGCTTTCACAATCAACAAAAACATATTGCATAATTTTGTTCCCCTAGGAGTTACAGGCCGTCGAATTAGACCCTTACGCAATCATAGGCAATTGTTGTTGATCAGGCTTCTTGCCCGCTGAGTGTACAGAATGAAGACAGAATTGAATTTCTGGCCCTTAAGAGGCCAGCAGCACCGAAAAAGGGTATTAGTGGCACTGATGACGTCAATTTAGAAACGATTTGGTCACCCGAGCGGCCATGAGCGCGGGGCTACCGAGCAGGTGCGCACCCCTCAGATGCTCTAAGAGAGGCACAGTCAGAGCTCCTTTTCGCCTCCTTACACCAAAAGTGTTCGAAACACTTCTTGGGTAACTTCCACGCGTGTGCACTGGAGATTCGCTATCCATTACGCCTTTTGTTCGCACCACACTTAGGTGCTGATAACAAGGCGGAGATGGAAGCAAGATCAAAACACAATCAGGTAGCTATGCGGTCGACAGCGACTGCCGCCAGAGAAACTGTGCACCGCCACATTCGATCAGTATGTAACACAAGATCGTGGCACTCCAATGCCAAAGCAAGATATAGAACACCAAAGAAACAAAAGCAAAACAGTTGGTAACCTGATGCGCGCACCTATCTCAGATTAAATTCTGCACCTTGCGATCGCGCCGGGTAAAATGATATCCCCAGCATGATATGTGTTTTTGTGCTATTTGGGGGGGGGGGCGCTAACTATAAACTTTACCTTGCTGCTGTTGAGAACATTGCTGGCCACAGAATCGATGCTGATGAGCTTCACTCAACGTTCATTTGCATTCCATCACCATCAGGGTGCCTTTTAGGTGAATGCAATCAGTGTCCAAAAGGCAGGTCCCTGACACTGGAGGAACTTAATATCCCAGAAGACGAAGAAATATTGCTAGAAATGTGGGATGCAGCCGACCTTGTAAGAAAAAAAAAAGGTTCGGGTGCTGAAACTTTTTTGAATCCTCTTCGAGTATTGGTGGCAAGGTGGATAATGCACAACCTTGCCACCAATAGGTGGATAATGCATTATCCACCTATTGGTGGTATTGGTGTCAAGGTGGATAATGCACAAAGTAGAACTATGCATACGAGGAAAAGCAGTGCATGCAGCGTAGAAGCATTGTATTCCACATTGATTTTGCCGAAAACTGGACTGTCGTGCTCCCTGATGAAGTTGAGGCATACCACTGCCTCAAGCAGCAAGTATTCATCTTTACATGTGTGGTAACAAGGAGAAAATCTACGAAGAGTTTTGTTGTTGTTAGTGACGACCTAAAGGGGTCGTGAAAAGAATTTGGAGATGCCGGTTTGTAATTTTCACTGCTTAAATGCGCATTCGACAAGCCAGTTCCGAAATATTTCGGCGAAATATTCAGTGCACATTTAACAACGCTCGTTTTAAATCTCAGCTCTCTTGCGCTCCCGAAACGACTATGCGACACTACCGGCCGGCGTGGTACTATTTGGTGACGTTGAGTTAAGACATTTTTAAGTTCAAAGGCACAGTGAACTCGCGTTTGCTCTAAAGGAATCGATTTACTTGAAAGCTAGAAAGGAAGAAAATACTTGGAAACCGTGCGGTGCCACCATTCGGAAGAAAAGCGGCAGCACGGTTTGTTTTCCCATGGCCTCCGAGAGAGCGCCAATCTCGGAGGTATGACGGCTACTAAGATGACGTCATCTGCAGAGTTGAGGGGAACGCGCGCAGTGAAACCGAAACCGCGTTTTTTATCGCTCAAATCAACGCACACGGTGCAACGGAACAATGCATATTGTTGATTGGAGGGTCAGGATCCCAAATACGCACTTAGTACAAAATGTTCAGAAAACGTTTCACGACCCCTTTAAGCCACGACTCCGCTCACACCTGCTTGGCTCTAGTGAAAGTGAAAGAATGGGTGGAAGGGACAAGCTGCCGGTTTGCTCCAAGGTGGCATATGTGAGTGATGGAGCCGCCAGTCATTTGAAAAATAGATATCAGCTTTTCGAGTTCGGAAAGAGCTGTTGTCCCAGTACCCAATAAGTATTCTCAGCAACTGGACACGGGAAAAACGCGTGCGATGGAGTCCGAGGTCTCGTCAAGCATCAGGCAATGCTCAACAACTTGAGGACAAACCCTTAAAGTGCAATTCGTACAGCCAGAGAAATTGTAACCGTTTTATCAGAGAAACTGAAAGGTGTGCATCTAATACACCTTGAAGAAAAAGAAGTTGTTGCCTTCCGCGAGTTAAAGAAGGAAGAGTGGATGAGAGTACCCGCGTTCCATGGTCTTGGCATGCCTGGCAGCTACCCACGTCAGTGAAAGCATCTCCTGGCTTGTACGTGGCACGAATAGCCGGGCCTGCTTGGAAGGAGTTATGTTTACACGAAAGAAGAAATATGAACTGTCTAATCAATCGAATAAACACGATTTCAGCCCAGAAACATGATTTAATGAAGTGGTTCTTCTTGACCTTCACAAATTTTCCATTTTGCTAAAGATTATTTGGAAAGCGCTATTTGCCTATTGCATTTTATCCTCCTATCTTTTTTTTTTGGGGGGGGGGGGGGGGATCTAAGCTACGCATTCAGTTCTTACTGCCTTTTTGCTGACGTAAAGGCCGAAAATATCTGTCTGCGCTGCGGTATCGCAGCGCATCAAAGAACCCCACGCGTACAAAACTGACCCCTAATCATTCATTATTGTGTCCCTCACAGCTAATATGCACCGTTCAGACACAAATGACCAGGCGCAATATCATGCCAAAATTGAAAAGCCGTACGCGATCACAAATGTCAGAATAATCAGATGTGCATTGCTCGCTGAGCCTTCCATAAGGGTCTAATTCGACGGCCTGTAACTCTTAGTGGAACAAAATTATGCAATATGTTTTTGGTGATTGTGAAAGCCAATGTGAAGGAGAATAAGTGTCCAAAGTTAAAAAAAAAAAAACCCATTTTTGATATTTTTTAAATTCGTCAGAAATTTCGACTGTTCGGTGCTTTTTTGAAGTTAGCCCGCCCGTATCTCATTATTGAAAAGTCGTATAAATATGAGCTTTTGCAGTTTGACAAACGAGTATGCTTAGAACGTAATGCGGGATTTTCGTCGCTCTGCCACAAGCCTTTTTTGAGATATAAGCCAGCAAAGTTGACAGAAAAATGCTTCCTGGGCTGATTTTGAGGATTTTTATAAAAATATGTACACTCCCCATAAAGAGCAAAAATAATTTAACACAAGCAGGAGTATGCATATAATCACTTAAATAAATTTCAGCCACCTATCCTTAGTATAGTTTGTGTAATTAATAACCAAAGTTGGCCAAAACAGAAGAGCAGGTAAGCGCGGCACTCCACCTCTTCGTCATTATTGACTCCCGGCGCTTCGAAAAAATTTTTGCTAGCAAAACCAACTGCGGATCTCTTCTTTCCACTCGTCGGGCAGCAATATATAAAATTTTGAAAGAAATTGAAGAGGGTGACCAGCCATGCTTTGTTCGATCTTACGTGGAATCACCCTACTATGACCGCTCCGTCTCGTCTACACTGACTGCATTAATACATTGATGCACAGAGTCATATCGAGATGCCTTCAGGTGCTTGTTACACTTATGGTGAGACAATAGGGCAAAAAGAATGGGGCAAAAAAAAAAAGACAGCTGCAGGTTTTCGTTATTTCGTGCCCCCGTGGTGCCGACGAGAAGCTGGCAACCGAGCTGTTGGTGCTGGATCACTAGAGCTGACGACACTCTAAGATTTTTTGGGAAAGGTCTGTTGGCAACTGTGGCTTAAGCTGGCAACCAATATGAGGGGTTCAATGTGGGCTGGGTGGGGGATCCTCGTGACTGCTTGCCAAACCACAATTAAACATTAAGTGAACACTTACTAATGAGGTTCAAGCGCACATGGCACACAAGGCACACATGCACCTGCTTAGGTGTAATGGTGAAATAACCTGCACTTTACGGTTTGACATATTTTGTCATCCTATATTTGTGTTCGAGCTATTTTCGAATAAACCTATACAGTCGACTCTCGTTACACCGATATTGACTTTGCGCGGAAAAAATTTCGTTGAAGCGAAAACTTCGTTGTAGTGAAATCGCAAAAATATAACTGACCTGAGCTCGTAGAACAGTTAAACTTTTATGCCTCAATCTTGCGCGCAGCATGCGGCATCACGGCGGTAGTCAGAAGGGTTCGGAAATTGCGAGTACTGAAACCATACCTGCCAAGTTTGGAGAAACGGAATCTGGGAGATCTACGTGTTTACTCGATTCTACTGCGCCCTCGATAGTAACGCTCACCCGTTGCCCGCGAGAAAAAAAAAAAAAAAAGTGGAACATCGATTGTAACGCGCACCGACGGGGAAAAAAAAAGTCCTTAGTAATCAACTTCTCACATTCATAAAAACAAATGCAGTACTCGCGTAATGAACGTACTCGCATAATAAACAGACCGCCGAATTTGGACCCCTGCAGTCACTCGAACAGCGGCGCTGTGGCTTTCCCGCTTCACTTGATCACTTGATCCGCGGTGTCTCGAAGACGTTCGACGCGCTGATTCATAACGCCTGCGTCCCAAAAAAACTGCCGCACGTTGCTGGGCATAGCCATGTGCAAGCGGTGGTAACATCATTTTCTCGCAGTGCTGCATTCATCCGGCAGCACGCGGTGGGAGAGGGGCGATCACGTGCGCTATCTCGAGAGACATCTGTAGACTGCATCAGTAGACATCGGTAATCAATCACGCAATGAACAGCGGCCGTTTCTGATGGTGCCAACACGCGACTTTGACTTTGTAGTCGTATTTTTATCTTCTGAAATGCGCCAAAATGTTTTGGATTGTGTTTACTGCATAGCAAATCGAATTTTCGAGGCTGAAATTGCATCGTCAAATTTCGTTGAAGCGAAACGGCACAAAAGAATGTGTTCGTTGTGGCGAGCATATTTATGCATTGACTCCTATGGACTGCTGACGGGGATCCGAGAATTTTTCGTTGTAGCGGAAATTTCGTTGAAGCGGCGTTCGTTGTAGCGAGAGTCGACTGTAGTAGACTTTCCTAGTACCCATATGTGCAGATGGGTCTTGCTTTTTGGCTCGCACTGTTACATCACCTACCGGCTGTTGGATCAGGTTGAAGCTGTACTGCAGGTGTTGCTGCTCTTTTTCTGCTTTTAACCTGCAGTTAATCCTATTAACCAACTGAAACTTTTGACAATTGAAGCTTCGAGAAACCAGAAGAAAAAGCTTTTACAGTCAAACCTCATTAATTCGAACTCGCATAATTCAAACCGGTGGACAACTTGAACTGGTCCATTGGTCCCGGCAAAGTGACATGTATTTGAATGGAGGTTGACTCTCGATAATTGAAGCCTGGAACACTCCCCATGGTTAATTCGAACAAAATTGTCCGGTTGCACAGACTAATTATGACACAATTCCAAGCCAAAAGGAAAAGTTACGCCACTGGCCGCCGCAGCTCCACGAACCCGTAGCCTACATTTTTAAAATCGTCTAGCGGAAGTCACAGATAGGTGTTCTGTGGTCAAGCAACCTCGCTTCAAATACAGCTACTCGCCCCTTGTGCTTCTGGGGCGTGGTCCTTTTCCTCTCCCATGAGTGCATTTTTATTTTATTTTATTTTCTAAGGAGAGAGAAATATGACATTGGTGGTTTGGAATTGTCTACGATTTGCGAAGGGTACTATGGTGGTGCGCGTAGATGCAGCGGGTGAAATGCAGATAACCAGCCCAGTCGGCCGCGCCCTCCCTTGTGCACAGTTCGACTCTTCCGTTGCTACGGTGACGCGATGTTGCTGGCACCATGGTGCCGGTGCGCGGTCGGGCGGTTTTGTGAGAATGCGACGCGGACTCTGCGCTTTTTTTGCACTGGTGCTCTTGGATTGGCTGCAGTACATACTGTAGGAGTCGCGTCAAAAAAAAAAGGCACCCAATCGCAGATAACTGATTGTTTTAATGCTCGAGCTATGTAAGTGAATGCGTTTTCATATGTGATGTCCTCTTGGTTTTTGTATGCGTGCTGTGGGGATAGCTTCCCGTGTTGTATGCGCACTGCCACGAAGCCGGAATGATTGGCACTGCGAGTGGTGGTTTGGTTGGGCCCGATGCATTATTCGCCTTAAAGGGACCCTGAAACAGTTTTGACGATTTTGTGCAAACATGGTGATCCGGCAGAGCGGGTCATTAGGACCATTACAGGACATATTTCAGCACTGTGCGTAAAGTGTGTAATTTACAATCAGGTTTTGAACACGCGTATCGCAAAAGGTCGCAGCGGCTCGCCAAAATGCGTTTTCAAACGCCCCCGCCAATCGAACTACGAATGGGAGGTCGCTGATTGGCCCCGAACCGGTCACGTGCACGTAATTTTCAAAACCTAGCTGCAAACAACGTGCTTCTACAACGTACTCCTTCGTTTCAGCTAACGGTATCGTCGCGGCATCTGGCGGCGTACACACGAGTCGCCGGCACTCTATTACAGAGGCTAGCACTGCTGAGGCGGGCGACCTCAGTGAGGATATCGGGGCGCTATGTCGTTACGGAAAGCTATCATCGCTAGCGCGCATTCCGCAGCAGATCGAGTTGAGGAACGGCAGTGGTAAGGAGGAAGGCGACAGAAATAAGCCCATAGCTGCCTTAGCGCATGGTGCTTCACTTTATTTATGGTGTGAATGATTTCACAATTGTGTTGCCTAATCAGTGACGCAATGTCAAAAAAACGTTTCAGGGACCCTTTAATGTTGTTGGGGGCCAGTGCTTTCATGCGCATGTATTCATGCTATACATGGGGCATGGGTGTCATAATATGACCGGTGCTACCTTCGCGCCACGTGTCGTAGTGCGCAAGTCTGCACCTGCTTTTTTTAATTTCGCACATCTGGACCTTCACATATGCTGTATTTCCACAGTGTGTTGTTAATGACTTTGCACTCTGAAGAATGTGCGATGGAGCCTACTTTATCGCGTATGTGTTTCTAATATAAAAAATGCGCGCTGTATTGCTAATTAATGGGACCCCTGCTAGTTCGAACACCGGTTAATTCAGACAAATTTTCTATCCCCGTTATGGTTGAATTAACGAGGTTCAACTATACTACCATTTCATTGACTTGGAAAAAAATACATAGCTGTCATGGTGTGTCACTCTGTAACAGTGGCTAGGGTACTTGGCTGCTCATCCGAGGGTCACAGGATCGAATCCCGGCCGTGGCAGCTACATTTTGATAAAGGCAAAATGTTCAGGCCCGTGTACTGTGCGATGTCAGTGCACGTTAAAGAACACCAGACGTTCAAAATTTCCAGAGCCCTCCACTAAAGCGTCTCTCATAATCATAGCTGGTTTTGGGATGTAAAGCCCCCGAAATCAATCAAGAGCTGCTGTCTCCACCACCGTTGTCATCTTTGTCACTTGCTTATTTCCAACCGCTGTCATCACAACGTGATGGAGGCACGTAATTTTCCTCTTCACTAACATTGTCTTCGTGTTCGCTAAATGCTTCATTACCACTGTAAAAAGTGCAGCTATGCGGTGGAATGCGGCGTTGCTTCACAGTGCAACAGCAAGCATTTCAATGAGAATGCCCTGATATCGAGGACATCCAAGCTGAACGTGGTGCTGCAATCTTTTGTCAAGAAAAGCATACATTGAAAAATGGAGTTTATTCAGACATTGCTCATCATGTATAGGGAGAACGCATGTGCATTACGGTGAAAAAAACCCATGAAGTTCAACCCCAAACACCCTTGCTGCTGTGCCCAACAATGGACCACAAAAGGTTAACAAGCAGCCACAGTTTTTGTCCTTTTGGCCTTTTACACCTGCAGTCTGCCTGTACAGTGAAATCTCGATATAATGAACTTCAGGGGACCGCAGAAGAATGTTCGTTATTCTGAAAGGTCATTATAGTGAAAGCTCAAAAATTTGTCATAACAATAGCATTTCAGTAACGCAAACGTCCTACTTTTGCAACGGTTTCTTACAACAATGCACACGTGAACGTCAGACAAGGAATGCTTATTTGAAATAGTTGAAATAGTCCGTGATCGTTTTTTGACGGGGTGCAGCACAAACTCTGCATCACAAACAGTTCTAGAGCATCCGCATTTTTATGCACGTTTCGGTCGCTGTGCTGCTTTTCTCTATGAATATGCGGAGTTTCCTTAAGTAGTCCAAAGCATCTGTGGCTGGCACGGACTCGTCGCGATCTTCGGGTGCTACGGTGACATCGTCGTCCATGTCATCGCTGTATTCCTCATCCCAAGTATTTGTGCCCTGGACGCTCTGCAGGATATCATCAGTCGTAAGCTCCGCTTATGTCCATGTCACCTCGTTACACTCGACATAGTCGTCAAATGTGACTGAGGGATCGACGGCTAGCTGCTCGGCCACCTCGCTCCAGAGTTCGCTGGAACTTCCTTCCACTGCCCGTTCATCAATTTGTGGTTGGCCATCTGTTCTCATCAGGCCAGCCTTCTTCCAGCAGTTTTGAATGGTGGTGGATGTGATGCTCCACCATATGCCTGTGAGCATCTCCGCAGCCTGTCGGACGTTGATGGCTGTCGAGTGCTGTAGGCTCAGGTTTATGAGCAGCCGGTGAACAAGGCGCTTCCGGAAGTGCGACTTCACGCTCCTTATTATTCCCTTGGTCCAGTGGCTGAAGTACTGATGTGCAGTTCGGCGGCAGGAACTCAAGACGCACATTAGTAAGCCGAATGTTCACAATGTGTGCCGAGCAATTGTCAACAATCATCAAAATGTGGCGTCCCTCCTTCCTCATCTTTTCGTCTACCGTCAGCAGCCACTTGGAAAACAGCTCACGGGTCATCCAGGCACGCTGATTCACCCGATACTGGCACGGCAGCGACACTACGTTTTTCATGCAGCGTGGCTCCGAAAACCTCCTGATCACAAGAGGCTTCAGCTTTTCACTGCCATCTTCATTGCAGCTATACAGCACGGTGACTCGAAGCTTCAACTTCTTGCTGCCTTTGCACTGTTCCCCTTTAAAATGCATCATCTTGTCTGGGAGCAGCTTATAAAAACAGGTCATCTCGCCTGCATTGAAAATATCAGCGGCCGCGTAGGACTTGACCATTTCGTGGAAACTTTCCTCCTTCCATGTGGCTGCTGCTGCTTCACCTGCTGCCTTCTCGCCAGACACAGTCTGCCAGGTTACGCCGTTTCGTTGGCGAAAATGGTGGAGCCAGCCAGAAGACGCTTCTAAACCGTTGACCTCAAGAATTGTAGCAAACTGTTGTGCCTTCTTCCGCAGCATTGGGCCTGACACGGGCACATTCTGTGCTCTCACGCCTTTAAACCAAGTAAGCGCTACTGCGTCAATATTCTGGAAATCGCCGAGCCGCAGTCACTTGCTTGATGGGGCAAGCCGAGATTTGTGCTGGTGCTTGAAGATCTTTTCTTTATCTTTGAGAATTGTGGCGATCGTTGACCGCGCCACTCCATGTTCTTTAGCTACGACAGCTTGTTTCTTACCGTCTTCACGAAGAATGTCTACTTTCTCACTCAAAGAAAACTGCTTCCGCTTCGCCGTAGGATGGAGTTGTGGAGCTCATGGCAACACGAACGCCGGCATCGAACGCCGGCTCACTCTTCCATCTGCTGTCTTGTGAGAGAGAGAGCGAAAGGCGCGCGTTGACTATGGAAACGCTCTTTCTTCGGTGAACGCGCTACCAGCTCGCAAAGAAGGAGAACGCGCCCTCACCCGCAAGAGACAAGCTTGACGCAGGCAGCGTCAAGCTTGTTTCTTGACGCTGCCTGCGTCAAGAAACAAGCTTGATTGAAAAATACCGACTGCTCGCGCTGGAGAACCGTTCACTGGCCACCCATATATATATATAGGCACTGGATCTTGACTTGCAATGAAGTGCTGGTGGGAGATTTCACTTGTGCCTAGTTGAACCATAAGGATTCATAGCGTGCGCGTTAACTAAATTAATCCGGAACTCGGCACAATCTACGATGAACCTCCGGAGCTTCGCCCACTCATCATCATTCACTCCGTGGATATGCTGTGAATTTTTTCTTCTGCCGCACCGTCTCAGATTTTCCGAGCCCATGTTCCCCGGCACTCCGCTTACAAAACCTGACGCGTCGTCGCCTCCGCAATAGGGGGGGGAGGGGAAAGAATCCTCAGGTTTTTAGGGGAAGCAAGTTGCAAGGCGTCTGCTCCTTCACGCTGCGTCGTCTGCTAGCTTACAGCTCCGACTGCGATGACCGATACACTGAAACCTAAGAACCCTCGCATTTCGGGATATAAGTTCGTAGCACTTAGGTGCTGTGAAGATGACACGGGAATTAAATAACGATTGTTATTCCGAAATGTTTGTTATCCTGAAGATGGTAGTAGTGAAATAGCTTTACGTTGAAACTATAAGCAGTCAGCGCAGGCTTTCTTAAAAGTTCGTTAATCGGAAATGTTCTTTAATGTGGTGTTCGTTGTAACGAGGTTTGACTGTATTTCTGTCGATTGTTTTGCCTATCAAAAGCTGAAATTGTGCACATTGCTGCTCCCACAACTGAGCAACAAGAAAAGGAAAATGTTGAATGTGTCTGGAAAATGTGCTCTGAACTCAACATGTGCAACCCTGGAAATGTTGACCTATCTTAGGTCGTGACTTGGGTGGTTTCTGGACATTTGTCCAAAGCATGTTCCTGGACTAGTTGGGGCATATTGTCCTGAAAAATTGGAGGCACAACAAGAAACAAAGGCAAGGACAGCATGAGTGTCAATTATAAACTGATTCATTTGGAAAGCATTTGCATTAAAGGACACTTCAGGCGCCTGCCGGAGACACATTGATTGGCAAAATGTCAGAATGACTAAACACCGTCAGTTATCAAGATTATCTAAAAAGCACTGTTCATTGCAATAGAGGGACAAAAGAACACTGATACACTGCGCACCTTTCTTTATGTGAAACGCCTCTATCAGTTCCCTGGCAACCTGGTTCTGACTTATATCAAGCTATCTGATATCGGCTAATCGGAGCACATGCGGATGACCTGCAATGCTAGGGCTGGTATGAGCCAGAAAATTTATTTAGAGGGGCTTCATGTTCCATTAATCTGACATTTAGACCAACTAGTTTGGCCAATCTGTACTGCACCGCAGCTGAGGGGTATTTCATATATCGCCCCAACAGCTGAAGTGTGGTATCGGCTAACATGCTTTCCGCAGGCAGGCTTGTTCCCTTGTGTGAAATGCATGTGCAAAGCTGGGAAAGCTTGTTAGGGGCACAAAGTATCATCGGGATATTGTGCCTGCTCGCCAGTTTCTTCAGGTTGTGGGCAACTTTATGCATATAAGGTGTAATTTCTGGCCTTTTGTTACGCTGGGTAGACCTTTCCTTACTGCGCGTTCCTTTCAATTTCTTGAGCAAGTTTTCTGAGACACTGGTGATGACGGAGCACCACTAGCAAATGCGAAACCTAGTAATCAATACTTTCAGGCATCATGCGTTGGCAAAATTTGCTTAGCTCTTGACTGTTCTTCCTCTCTATTCCCTGTTCTTCCTCTCTGTCTGGCTTTTGCACTCACCTGCTGTAGAAAGGTGATGCAATGCTGCGCTCTGGATCATTTGGCAAAACACCAGAATCGTGCTATGTGGTGGGTTTTGGCCAGCTGTTGTGTGATGTGAGATGCGTTGAGGCTTTCCACTTTTTATGTGCTTGTCGTGTTTATTAACGGAATTGGATTCGATGCGGCGTCTCTAACACGATGCTGTGCTTCTTGAAAATTGAGCTCCACTTTGACATTGACTTCCTTGCAGTTGTAGCTCAATTTAAAGTTGGCTTCTTAAGCTGCGAGGAAGAAGCACCGCTATCGCCAGTCGCATTGCCAATGCCAGGCTCGCTTCTTCTTCCTCATAAAACCTTGAATCTGTGGTTGCTTGCAACACATTTTTCCGCTGTACCGTTGACTTGTTATATTTTATTTGGTGCAATTTCTGACTGGGTAATTGCCTAATATATGAAATCCTGTCACAAAGCCATGTACTACACCAAGCATGAGAAGCTGTACATTGACCAAGTGATAGGTTTGTCTCGGTGCCATACTGTTTTGAAGGGCTACTCTTTGTAGCACTACTGTCCAAATGGTCCTTCAGCAACTTCCAACGCCAGCTTTTGGCCTTATGAAGACATGCCTAGCGATTCCCCACACTATCGCTCATTCTCTTGGAGATTTTAGATTTTCCTTATCAGGCCATGTATAAACAGCTGCCATTATTCCCTTCTGGAAAATATTTGTGGCCTTCGGTGTGCGCCTTTCACAACAAGATGTACTGCAGTGAGGCCGATAACTGGCCAGTTTTCGTAGAATGTGCCGCTTCGGATACAACAGGTGGTTTTGGCAGCGCACACTCATCAGCGTACCGCTGTCTCCCCCTTTTTGTTTTGTACGCTTGACGCATCTTACTTAGACAAGCTTCTTCAGAAATGCCATCGCAAAATGAGAAAACTGTGCAGTGGCTCAGTGAATGCAAGCAAAAGCAGGCACAAAAGACACCGGCAAGGCGGCAGCAACTGTGGCAAACTCGAAAGAAAAAAAAAAAGGTTACTTCGGCCACGCCAGCGAATAGGACACTCAAGACGAGGGCCTGTGTCCCCGCGCTTCCACTGTGCCCAGTCGTCATTCCAGAACCACTCTTCAGAAAAGTGCTGATGGTGGCTGTTGGAGTGACGCCAGGGTGGCGATCGGCCAGCTGTCGCGCATGTGGTGCGTGTGGGAACATTTTTAAAAAATTTAGCTGTTGTGGTGCTGTTTTCCGCCCCCATGGTGTCTTGAAAGCACATTTTATGTTATTTCTCTATCGAAATCAGCGTTCATAATTTTAGGTCAGATGCCCAAGGGTACAACGTGCTTAAAATGTGTTTTTCTCAAAATTACCATTTTGGTCATTTACTTTTCCAAGACACGTCTCTTAAGTGGTTGTTTATAGCGTCTTTGGTGGTTAGTGATTTTTATTACATTTGTGTTACAATATTTGAACACGAGTAACATGGTTTCTTTTATATCCTTATGTCTACAGGAGCCAGTAAGAGTTGATCACATTGTGGATAATGTCATGTTTGAGGACAAGATGTACATCACGGCTGGATCTTCAAAGTAAGTTGGACGTATGTTTTATCTGCAGAAAGATTTCGTGTTTAATCCTTTGAGGTTCCATTTTTTTACCCCTTATAGTGTTAGTACAGTCGACCCTCGCTCGAAATTGACGGTGCGCAGAAAAAACTTCGTTGGAGCGAAAATTTTGTTGTAGTGAAATCGAAAAAATATAACTGACCTTAGCTGATAGAACAATTAAACTTTTATGTCTCAATCTCGCGCGTGGCACGCGACATCACGGTGGTAGTCGGAAGGGTTCGGAAACAGCGAGTACTGAAACACCATACCAGCCAGGTTTGGAGAAAAGAATCCAGTAGATTTACGTATTTACTCAATTTTACTGCACCCTCGATAGTAACGCGTACCAGTTTCCCGTGACCAAAAAAAGAAAAAAGTGAAATTAAACATGTTCCGGCGCAAAAAGAAACGAGGAAGAGAACAAAGGAAAGATACAGAAAAAAGTGAAACATCGATTGTAACGCGTACACACGAAAAAAAAAAGTCCTTAATAATAATAATAAACCTTCTCACATTCATAAAAACAAATGCGGTACTCGCGTAATGAACGCACTCGCATAATAAACAGACCGTCGACTTTGGACCCCTGCAGTCCCTCGAATGGCCGCGCTGTGGCTTTCCCGCTTCACTTGATCCACGGCGTCTCGAAGACGTTTGGCGCGCCGATTCATAACCCCTGCGCCCCGACAAAACGGCTGCACGATGCCGGGCCTAGCTGCGTGCAAGCAGCGGCAACATTATTTACTCGCAGTGCTGTGTTCCTCCGTGCTGTCGCAGATCCCTCATGCCTGCCGCTGCGTGCAGCCATGTGTGCTGCGCAGGCTGGCGCAGCGAAGCTTAAGCATGATCGAGCCGTGGTCTCCGACGTCGCCGCGATGCAATCTCGGACGTCATGCAGCGTGCACGACTGAGAGGCTCAGGCTCAGCACAGATATGAGGGAGAAAAGTGATGATGAGCCGTTCTGCGTGTGGTGATGAGAAGCATCTTTTCCCCCGTTACGGCCACTCACGAACGCTACCAAAAGCTGCTGTGGCTGGGCGTCTCAGAGATTGCATCGGCGACGTCGCGACTTTGATTGCCCACAAGATGGCCAAGACGGCGCAGTGAGTATCATCGGCCTACGCATCATGTGCGTCGTGGCGTTGTTAAGAAACTACAGGAACTGTGCGCGCCAAAGACCGCCGCGCCGCTAGTTCGTTTTTCGCCAGTGACCGTTCGGCAGCGCCCGAAGGACGTAGGAGGCGGCCTTTTTGATGCCAATGGCGATATGGCAACGTTGTCGTTCGTTCGCACTTGATTCTAACGTGCTTACGATTTTTAGACCCCTTCTATCGGAAAAAAGGTGCGCGTTAGATTCGAGTAAATACTGTCACGTGGTAGTGACGCACGCTGCACTCAAGGCGAAGCACACAGGACTCAAGCGATGTCAGGCAAACTGTTTATTGGGTGAACTTGTGCCCAGCAAAGCAAAGCCAATGACAATGCACAGCAATAGTGACGTGAACAGTCGTCGGTCGACGGAAAGACTGACAAGCCGCGTAATGCGTCTGCTTTTATACACGCGTCACTGAAATATGCGCGTCAAGAATGCAAAGTTTCAAGAATGGTCGACACAGTTCCAGAAGTGGCGTGCAAGATAAACGCGACCTGCGTTGTGCGTAACAAAGTGATAATAGCAATCAAAACGAGCGCGCATGTCACTGGGAAGTGACAACGGCTTTCCACTTAAACCAAAACAACCGCACGTGTCAATAGGGAACCTAACGAGGGGGGGGGGGGGGTGCTTGGATCATCATCATCAAAAACAAGAGAAAAAGTTGCCGACCGTGGTGGAGTTATTGCAATGATATTGGACACTGTTAGCGGGTTTTTTGCAGCCGCCGTTTTTCTGTACGAACTCCAACTTGATAACACCGCCCACGCATCGTATGTTCTACGCACGAGTAAAAGCGCACTAACGCTGGATGTGCCTGAAGCAGAGATGAAACGACCCGTCTGTCTCCGCCGAAACTGAACAGTGTGATAACTTCGCACCACGTGTGATGGCTGGCGTCGTTTGCTTCTCAAGCAGAGAGGAAACGCCCAGCCCTTCTTTTGTCGCGCGAAGGACCAAAAGGGGCGCCGGTGGGAGAGGGGGTGTCGCGCGCTATGTCGACAGACATTGGTAGACGGCATCGCTAGACATCGGTAATCAACCACGCAGTCAAGAGCGGTCGTTTCTGGTGGTGCCAACACGCTATTTTGACTTTGTAGACATATTTTTATCTTCTGAAATGCACCAAAATGTTTTGGATTGTGTTTACTGCATAGCATATCGAATTTTCAAGACTGGAATTGCATCGTCAAATTTCGTTGAAGCGAAACGGCACAAAAAATTGTGTTCGTTGTCGCGAGCGTATTTATGCATTGGCTCCTATGGACTGCTGACAGGGATCCGAGAATTTTTCGTTGTACCGGAAATTTCGTTGAAGCGGCGTTCGTTGTAGTGAGAGTCTACTGTATATTGAACACGGACGCAAGATTATTGTCTCTGTTTCCACTTGCACCTGAAAAATCTCTTGCTGACCAGCTTTCTGGCCTTGTAGTTTAGTCCATTATTCCTGAATGTATGCTATATTGGAATCCATTGTAAAAGAAGCTCAAATGATGGAAGAGGTAGCAAGATCAGTGTAGCACCACGATTTGATATGTTGTGCAGTAGAGCCTCGTTGATACATTCCTGGTTGATACGATTTCCCAGTGCCATCATTTGCAATCGTGAAGAGCCCCACCGCGGTTGTCTAGTGGCTACGGTACTCTATTACTGATCAGAGGGTCGCGGGATCGAATCCCAGCTGCGGCAGCTACATTTTGATGGAGGCGAAATGTTGAAGTCCGTGCGCTGTACGATGTCATTGCATGCTGCAGGTGGTTAAAATTTGCAGAGCCCTCCAATACCACCTCTCATACTCATAGCGTGGTTTTGAGATGTTAAACCCCAGAAATCAATCGATCAGTTGTGATCGTGAGAACATAAACTTCTTTCATATAGTTAGGCTTCTTTTTTTATCAATTAATATGTTCCTGGAAAATATGATTATTCAGCAGCAACGTTCAGTTTATTGCCAGGCCATGATTGTATGATACATTTTTTAGCTGCTAGAGCCCATGCGCAACCGAGTAGTCGGGAAGCGCTTGTGATCAAGAGCAGGTGGCAGCGCACTGCGGCAGCTTCTCTGCAGTACTCGCCCGACCGTGTATTGATAAAATGCTGTTGTACTCTCACCTGATACGAGCAAATTGCTGTGCTGTATGTAACATACCACATTAACTGTATTGCCGCTAACACTATCATGACAAAGGCAGTTTTAATAGCACGCGTGTGGGGAAGCATATGTACTGCACACTTTTAATGGCCAATTACCGAAACACACCGCCCTTTCTTTCAGTAAGACCGATGCTGCTGCACATTGTGCACAGAAATAAAAGCAGCCTATTAGTGTATTACAGTCAACGACCGATTTTTTGGACGCCCAATTTTTCGGACATGCCCGATATTTCGGACGTCTTCGCGGCACCGCCACAAGCCCCATAGAATCAATGTATAAAAAAGTCCGAAATTTCGGACGCTCGAACCCTCCGCCGTCCAATCTTTCGGACTTTTTGACGCGACGAAAGGTCCGAAGTCGTCAATACTGCGTACCCTCAAATCTCGCTTCGAAGAAACTGACGGGACGCGCGAAAAATTCATGGCCGCGGAACTTCGTCGCAGCGAAATTTTGTCTAGAATGCCAGACAAGTGCGGAAAATATGATTGTTATGACTTGACCTCTTGTTCCCCGCAAGCACATGCTTCTTTTATTGGCATCGAACTCTCGCTAATTTGGACTTACTCGGCCGCACAATGAGCTGTTCGAACGCACGACCCTCGAAGCGCTGCGGCTGCGCGTCGCATCGCGTGCGCCAGAGGCCAACCGAAAACGGAGTGCCAAAGTCCACCCCGCCGTAGTGATAGCGATCGACAAGAAAGCTATAACGCTTCGTGCCTTTCTATGGCTCTATTGCCTTTGAACTACCGCTGCGTTGGCCGCATAGTTTGGGAAGTACATAGGCGCTATCAATGATCGCGATGATATCGAGAGCGTTCTCGTCTGCATTGGGCAGCAACCCGTAGTTCCGTTTTCGCGTACGTGCCTTCATGAACTGCCTTACCGATATCCGTGATAGCGACTAGCACGGTTTCTTTCGCAGCGTTTGTGGAAAGCAGCTTTGCTTCGACTCGCTGTAGTACACTGGGCGCGCACACACTTTCAGGCTGGTGGTGGCCGTACAAGACCGCGCCGGTAGCGACCGCGGTTTTTGAAACGGGCGAACGGTAAAACCTCCGTTCGGGCATTGGCCACGCGCGTACTTTCAGAGTTGTGTCGCTGGCGTTCGTGATCACGGCGACCGCGATTTTGTCTGCAGCGCTTTCAGAGCGCATGTACTTTTTGTGTGTGGCGGCCGCCATATCTGAAGTTGTCAACACGACCGCGATTTTCACATCGCACAGGAGCGCAGTTATGTCTTTAAAACAAATTTTGGACGTCGGGGTTGTTTAGGGGCCCTTTAAGCGATCTTGGTGCGGTGTGATCCATGCTAATTCACCCTAATAATTCTTAATATATTTTAATCCGCACTAACCTGCCATATTTAACCCCTAATCCGTCTTAGTCCACCCTGGTCTGTCATAGTCCACCTTAATACGCCTTAGTCCGTCTCAGTTCACCCTAACCCACCTTAAAGGGGTACTGAACAAAAATCTGAAAATATCACAGAAGCACTGAAATTCGACTAACCACGCGCTTGATCACTTATGCAGCGTTCATGACACGTATTTTACGGCGGATATCTGAATAATTGGCCAATTGTGAGCGTTTGGCGGCTGCACGTTGGTCTGAGTGCCAAGGCCATGACGTCATGTGTGTCCGAGGAGCAGCAGCAAAAACAGGGAAGTGACTCTATGCGCCTTGCTTGACGAGTTCTTCCCACTCCCATCGGGTTCTGAGCAACGCCACCGGACTGCCCTTGCCATCCATTGCAATGTGTAGAGAAGATATGTTCTTTTTCATTTCTGTGTGTGTGTGTGTGTGTGTGTGTGTGTGTGTGTGTGTGTGTGTGTGTGTGTGTGTGTGTGTGTGTGTGGATACTCACAATGTTCTCACATTGTGAGTTTCCTTCCTTTCGTCTGTTCCATTTGTGGTCCTCTTCCTGGGTGTTTTGCGGTGGGGTTGTCCTCACCCAAGACATGTTACTGTCAGCACCTTCAACGAACGCCTGCCCAAGGTACCTCACCCCCCATTTGTAAAAGGGGCGGGTTACCAGCGGCATTCGGCTTTAAACCCAGCACCTCTAGCATTGAAGGGATGTTGATGCGGTGGAGAGAGGTGACTGGTCTGGAGAGAGGAGCGTGGGTGCATTCCCTAACTCGGAGGAGTGCCAGTATCAGGCACAAAAACATCACAGGAATGTCAGTTCCTCTAGTTCACGGCGTGATCGTTAGGTGTGGTACTTCGCCAAAGATGTATTTATTTTATTATTTTCCGGCGGTTTCTCCCTGAAAATGAGGTTGTGTCAGCCTGTCTTAGCACCCAATCTTTCATTTGGGCAAGGAATCTCTGTGGTAAAATTTTTGTTCGGTATCCCTTTAAGCAACTCTAATCTGCTCAAATCTGCTCTGATTCGTCCTAGTCCCTTAATCCACCTTATGCTGGAAGGATCTTGGGTTCGAGTCCTAGAATGTTGTGCATTTGAGTTTATAGTGTATAAGCCCATTTAAGATCACTGATCTATAATTAATTAACTTTGGCAATTATTTATCATGACTTGCAGAGTGCTCGCATGTATTTGTTGGCTCATTGGGAAACAATATTTATTGTGAATTTTTCCCTGTACCGTGTCGACACTGAGGTCGTTCAGACACCTTCCTATGACATCTACAAGGCTTGCACATTAACAAAGACATTTTTATGTATTTCCAGCAACTGTTTTACCAAGGTACTTGCAACAGGGAAAAAAAAAAGTGAGCACAGGGCATGCATGCTCTTTTCTATTGAAAAATGTGCTGCAAAGGGGCCGCAAGCGGCTGTAGTGGGCACAAGCGAATAGGTTCATTTGTGTCAACCATCGGCGAATAGCAGCAGTCTGCTCTGGTGACGCTTTAGAGCAGCTACAAAGAGAGTGAGAAGCCTGTCTTCGAAAAGAGTGCTCATGAGTAACGGAATTTTGTGCTCACCTTATGAACGCTACGCGTCGCGGATGACTAGAATTTGGCTGAGCTGTGCATTACAACGTACACTAGCCGTACAATGCTTTTTTCCCTAGCCCGGGGTAGTGGTTCACAACCTCTTTCATAAATATGCTGTGTGCCTTTTATACCCCTGTCACACGAGGCAACTTAAGTGCACTTTGGGTGAGTGTGCTATTGAGTTCTTTTGCAAACCTCTGTATCATTTGAACTAGTGCAGGTATTGAAAACCTGATCACAGAGTTGAGATCAGGATAAAAAAATGAGAAGCTTGCACTACTGGTGTAAGGCTAGCAAAGCAGCAAAGCTGATGGGCACTTGGCTGGTCTGGGTTTGCCTTCGGCACACCCACATTTTGTCATGGTCTGAGGCTTTCGGTAGCACTTCGCAAAGCACTGTGAGGCCAAGCGAATGCTTCTCAAAAGTTTTGCACCGAGATCAGTGTAAAGGTGTTTGTGTCGAACCAGAAATGGTTGCAGACACGGATCACATGGCCTCACTTTGACGCCATCCTGCCTCTTTGCTATACTACACTATGCATTTGTGCATAGCTTGGTGCCATGAGAGGACGCATGCCCTTGTGGTGTGAAGCTATGTACATATGCATAGCTTTGCAAGAAACTGCACCGGCCAAACTGACGCAGACGTCTGTCTTCTTTTTCTTCTGCTTGCGGCTGCCAGCCGCAGTTTTGCCAGCGTAGCAGTAGGCTTAGGTCATATGCACAAGAGAAGAAACGCGTGTGTGAAAGCCGCACATTGGGCATTGCATGAAAGTACACGGGCACTCTTGAGGATCTGAACTTATGGCGATGATAGTTCCTTGGTTCATCGCACAAGGAACGATTTGCTAAATAGCTTTGCTGTTAAAACTAGCCAAGACGGTGAAATTTTTGCATTGAGCCAAAAATAAAAACTTTTAAGGTCCCACGTGCCTTCTTAATGGAGCGCAGACATAAAAATGTTGCATCTTGGTTTTTCAGTTGCAAGAAGTAGCTAATGTCCCGCTCATATTGTTATAAAACCTCCTTTGCTCCAGTGTGCGACTGTTCTTTAATTATAGACGTTTTTATAGTGTCCAGTTCCACTTTCGGTTTCGGAGAGCGCCGAGAAAAGTTGGTTCATTTTGTAAACAGGTGGCCGTACGACCCTGTAAAACTTGGTGAGCGTACCATGCTCAGCAGCGCGTACAAGTGCTTTGCTCTCGGGTGGACAGTAGAACGCAGGGAGACAACAAAGGAATGCAGGAACATGGGGACCCCTATCACTTAGGGCTCCCAACAGTAAAATTCTCTGGCAGGGAGAGCGAACAGCATTGGTAGTAGCAGTGGGCAACACAACCTGGTCCTGAACGGTCGTTGCTTGTTTGCAGAAAAGCCTTTGATGTTGATTATGCAAGGTCTCCCGTTGGCAGCTCGGTTCCACTTCACACACGTTAAAATTGTTTTTGAATTTGTTCTAGGCTGTATTTGCTGTTGATATTTTGGAGATTATGTTTGTGTATCCGCAAAAATCTGTCGTTCAAGCTATCTTGCCTTCATAATTTTATGTCATTGCTCCTTTAAGCATGTCCTCGATTGCCACATCTCGGTGGCCGCACCCTCACCACACTCTGCTGTGCCAGCCTGCGTAGCACACTACATTGTGAGAATAAAAAGGCCAGAACGGGAGAGTGAGGACTGCAGTAGCATGGAGGAAGGCTGTGCGAAAGTTGACGTGCGACACTGCTTGCACCTGGCTATGTGTGTCAGCGTGCAGTCGTTCCATCAGGATGTGGGAGTTCCGAATCGTCGTAGTATGGCCACTGAACACCATAGAAAGAAAAATTGTCACCGCAAAAGCATGTGGATGTTTGGTTTCAGAGACAATTTCAGTTTGCTATATTGTTGTTGTTGTTGTTGTCGTGTTTCTGCTGATTCTGTCATTGTGGAGTTAAAGAAAGCCGCTCTGTGCACCTCATGTTTTTCCCTCTTTTTTTTTTTTTTTTTACAGGGGTCTCTGCCTCTTGTGGAATGTAACTGACCAACCCGAACTTATCTCTGTCCTTTGGCGTGGGCATAGGGACTTGCCAAGAGTTTCAGCATTGACCAAGGTATGGTTCTCTTGCTTAAATGTGGCATGCTGTGGAGAATTGGTCAAGCGATTTTACTGGTATTAGTCTGCCACCTTCCCGTGCTGTTAGGTATGGGACGCGATTGCTGGAAATAATTCCAAGAACCAATGTCTTGGTTCCCCAAAAAAGATCCCACGAACGCCAGCAGTGGTTCAAAGACCGAGTCAGAGCCAAGGGTGATCAAAGAAAACAAATATATTCTCATCAAACAGGCAGTTACACAAAATGTGCACAAACACGGAACACAGATGGGTTACAGCGTTACACGAAACCAACAAACACGAACAAGGTCATGCACTGCAACAAAGAATAAAACACAAGAGTGCTATTCACCAAGTCACTCTAGGCGTCTTCTCAACTCGAAGCTTGCAGGCAGGGCTCGTCAAGCTGGCTCGTGGAACAGCGTCTTCCTTCTTCTCGCTGAGTCACACACGACTTCGATTGTTGCTACTGTTACTACTACTTCTACTGCTCGCGGCCCGTTGTCGACTGTTTATATAACCTTGGAACGCCATTCTAGAAGTTTCGGTGCGGCCCGCGTGATATAAGCATGCACGAAGTTGGGAACCTTCTCGCCCTTTCTCGGTCCTTCGTAGCTTGGCCGGCGCCTCTTTCTCCCTCTCACTCCGCGAAGAGCATTGGTATGCACTCTCCGACTCCTGTCTCTCTACGTAGGTCTGTCTAGCCATGCGCTCGCCACGATAAGACGCTTTCTACAAAATTCCCCTCTTTTGGAGATTCGGTGTGACCTTGGGCGCCTCTTCCGTGCGCGCCGCTTTTCTTGTTGTTTTGGGCTTTCCCTTCAGCTCAACGCCGGGTTTCTCATCGAAATAGGCACTATTTTGTGAAATAGTCATAGCCATGGTACACCACACGTTCGATGGGCATTCAGTAAGTAAAGCAGTGCCAAGTTGTTGTGCAGTAAAGTGGGTTCATATGGCAGTTTGATCAAAAGCGATTACTGTCCACAACCTATTATTTGGACTTCTTCGAGACATGTTTTTCCAAAACACTGAGTGGTCTAGAAAAACTAATCAATCAGAACGCTTACTTGGAGTATGAAGCACAAGGCACAGAACAAAGAAGCAAGACGAACGACACGGGCGTTTGTCCTGCTTTCTTGTCCTGTGCTTTGCACTTACCCTCCAAATATGCAATACCAACCGGCCCAAAACTCTACTGTTCTGTAATGAATGCCTGTTTATTTCCGTAAAGCTGTAGCTACTTGTGTGCCGCACGAGCGCCTGCACTGTGGCTTTCCCACTTCACTCAATCCATGGTGTTTGCAAGCCGTTTAGCGTGGCAACTCATAACTCCCGTCATGATAATACTGCTGCACATTACTGGCGTAGCTGCTTGCAGGCAGGGATAACATTCTTTAGTTGCAATGCTGCATTCTTCCGTGTCGTCGCAGTTCCCTCCCGCTCGTGCCCCGCCACGGTGGTCTAGTGGCTATGGTACTCAGCTGCTGATCCGAGGGTCGCAGGATCAAATCCCGGCTGCTACGGCTGCATTTCGATGGAGGCGAAATGTTGAGGCCTGTGTACTGTGCGATGCCAGTGCAAGAACCCCAGGTGGTCGAAATTTCCGGAGCCCTCCACTATGGCGTCTCTCATAATTGTAGCTGGTGCGAGACAACGTCTAGGCCCTAAGTGTCTTCTTTATTCTGTCAAGCCAAAGCCCCACAACGGTAGTTCTAAGGCGTGATGATGAGTATGTACAGATGAGAAGATGAAGCAGATGTATAGCGCTCACACCAATTTCCCCCGCGTGTAAAAGAGGCCGGCCCGGCCGTGATTTAGGCGAGAGATGGACGGCGAACGAATGGTTTGAGGCGCGACACGTGAACGATCTCTGAACCACGGCAACGCCTGTCAGGAGAAAGCTCCACGGGAGTGACACGGTAGTTCACCGGGGAAGTTTGACCAGTAATAATGTACGGCCCAAGGTAATGCGACTGAAACTTCTCAGACAAGCCAGGAGTTCGGACAGGCGTCCAGAGTAGCACTTCATCGCCAGGGGAAAAGGTGACATCGCGATGGGAGCTGTCGTAACGCTGCTTGCGGTTGTGCTGACTGGCGTCTGTGTTGAGGCGAGCACGTCGACGACATTCGTCAAGGCGAGCCACGAACTGCTCAGGAGTAGAGGTTGACGAGGGAGCTGGGGTCTTGAAGAAGGAGGCGTCGGTGGTGAACGTTGGGTGACGCCCGTAAACCAGGTAGAAGGGGGAGTATCCAGTTGTTCGTTGAATGGCAGTGTTGTGAGCAAAAGTCACGAATGGTAAAATAGTGTCCCAGTTGTTGTGGGTTGGCTCGATGTACATGGAGATCATATCCGCCAGTGTGCGATGGAACCTCTCTTTTAACCCGTTTGTTTGAGGGTGGTAGGCTGACGTTGTCTTGTGAATTGTGCCAGAAGTTTTCAATACGTCCTCGAGCATTGCTGACAGAAAAACCTTGCCGCGATCACTGAGCAGGACACGAGGTGCACCATGGCGCAGCACAATGGCTTCTAGGAAGAATGCAGCAACGTCCGAGGCCGAGCCAGATTTTAGAGGAGCGGTCTCTGCGTAACGGGTGAGGTGGTCTACTGCTGTAACGATCCACCGATAACCTGCAGGTGTTATGGGAAGTGGTCCGACCAGGTCTATTCCAACGGTGTCGAAAGGTGTCGCGGGACATGGAATTGGTTGGAGAAGACCAGCAGGCAGTGAAGTGGATCGCTTTCGGCATTGGCAACGTTGCATGAAGCAATGTACTGAGCCACAGAGGTAGATAGTCCAGGCCAGAAGAAGCGACTTCTAATACGGTTGTAGGTCTTGTGAAACCCCAAGTGGCCAGCGGAAGGGTCGTCGTGGAAGGCTTCTAGGACATGCGAACGCAACGAGCGTGGTAGGACTGGAACCCACTTATGTCCGTCGGTGTCATAAATATAGCGGTGGAGCACATTGTTGTCGAGCTTAAACTGTCGTAGTTGACGGCGCAGTCTGGCATTAGGTGGAAGAGATGTTCCGCATAGGCGTTGTATAATGCGGTTGCAATACACGTCGTCGCGTTGACATGACGCCAGTTGAACGCAGCGATTGGGAGACAGCGGCTCAGCAGGTGCGAGTGATGACAATGTAACTGACGATGTGGCGTCGTTCTCATGTGACGCGGAATGGTGCCAGTTGCCCGAATATGGAAGCGGTAGGAGGCAACGAGAAAGAGTGTCGGAATCTTGGTGTTTCTTCCCAGACTTATACACTACGTCGAAATTGTACTCCTGCAAACGGAGTACCCAGCGGCCAAGGCGCCCAGACACATTTTTCAATGACGATATCCAACACAAGGCGTGATGGTCGGTAATTACAGTGAAGTGTCGTCCTTAAAGATAGGGTCGAAATTTTTGTACGGCCCAAACTACAGCCAGGCATTCCTGCTCGGTTATAGAATAGTTCTGTTCCGCTGCCGTGAGTGCGCGACTGGCATCCGCGATAACCCTTTCTCTTGATAGGTTGTCATGCTGTAGGAGGACAGCACCGACTCCATGGCCACTAGCGTCGGTGTGTAAGAACGTAGGTGCGTTCTCGTCGAAGTGGCAAAGAACAGGGTCTGATGTTAAAGCATGTTTGAGGGTTTGGAAAGCAAACTCGCAGTCGGCTGTCCATGTGAAAGCAGTGCCGGAGGTGAGGAGCTTGTGCAGTGGTGACGCAATCGCAGAAAAGTGCTTGATGAAGCGGCGGAAGTAAGACGCCAGTCCAAGGAAACTGCGCAAGTGTTTCTGATTTTTGGGGTGTGGAAAGCTAATCACGGCAGCAACCTTGTCGGGGTCAGGTCGAATGCCATCTTTACTGACGAGGTGACCCAACACTTTTATGTTCTTGCTGGCAAAGTGGCACTTTTTTGTGTTGAGCTGAAGTCCAGCGTTGGACAGGCATGTCAAAACTTCGTCCAAACGCTGAAGGTGCTGACGGAATGTGGAAGAAAAAATAACGATGTCATCTAGGTAACACAGACATGTTTTCCACTTGAAGCCACGCAACACTGAGTCGATCATCCTTTCAAAAGTTGCAGGAGCGTTGCATAAACCGAAAGGCATTACATTGAACTCATAAAGCCCGTCCGGTGTTGCAAACGCTGTCTTCTCCTTGTCCGCTTCATGCATGGGTATTTGCCAGTATCCGGACCGGAGGTCGAGGCTTGAAAAATATTCAGCGTCGTCAATGCGTGGCATGGGATACACGTCTTTGCGCGTGATCTTATTGAGGGCTCGATAGTCGACGCAGAACTGGCGATAGTCGACGCAGAACTGGCGTCGACACGATAGTCGACGCAGAACAGAGCCGTCCTTCTTCCGGACCAACACTACAGGCGACGACCACGAGCTAGATGACGGCCGGATTATGTCTCTTTTGAGCATGTCGGCAACGTTCTCTTCTATGATCTTCCGCTCCGCAGAAGACACGCGATATGGACGGCGGCGCACAACTGAACTACCGTCGGTTTCGATGCGATGTTCTGCGACGGAAGTTCGCCCCAAAAGCTTGGAGCTGACGTCGAAAGAAACGCTGTGCTTCTGAAGAAGGGCTAAAAGGTCTTTCTTCTGCGCAGCCGTCAGATCCGGATTTATCGCAGCAGCTAAAGCAGCTGTCGCCGCAAGATCACCAGTAGTGCTAGACGAAGGTGGTGATTCGGCGCTAAGAGGAGCCAGCAGGAGAGGTTCGACGTCAGCAACGCAACTCACGGTGGTGCCTTGAGGCAGCGCAACGGGCGAAGTAGTTGGGTTGAGGGCAGAGACCAAAGCATGGCCGTCGCGAAAGCGCACCAGGCTAGGAGCTATGGTGAGTCCTTTAGATATGCAGCGACTGCAGGGTGCAAGGAACACGTCACCATTAACGATAGTAGCGGAAGTTAGTGTGAGGATGCCCTCATCGCCCGGCGGAATGAAACAATCGTCTGCTGTGACCAATCGAATGTTGTCAGCCTCGACATCAGAGGAGAATTCAGTTCCTGTCATGTGGATCACCTGTTGACGACAGGATATCAAAGCTGAGGCTGATGAGAGGAAGTCCCAACCCAGGATGAGTGGGTGAGTACACGAAGGCAGTACGATGAACTGAATGTAGTGAAGGATGCTGTCAATAAAAACTCGCGCTGTGCAAACACCGGAGGGTCGAACAAGGTCTGCGTTGGCACAACGAACGGGAGGGCCACAGTATGGCGTCTTCACTTTTCGCAAGCGTGAACACAAGTCAGTACTAATAACAGAAAATGATGCACCCGTGTCCACCAAGGCTTCTATCCGTTCACCTTCAACATACACCAACAGAATATTTGACGGGCGTTCCGGAGGAGTTTGACACAGTCCGAAAAATGCAGCTTTCCCTTCTGAAGCTGCACTGGTTAGTTTTCCGGGCCATGGCCGGGGGATGAAGCAGCAGGTCGGAGCGGTGAAGACGAGCGCCGAATCGGCGAAGGGGACCGACGACGCGAGAACCGGGAAGTACCGGCTGCGCCGAAGTTCTGCGGGGATGGTGAGCGACATGGGTAAGAGCGGTAAGTCGGGTAAGAGCGCTGATATGGTGGTGCTGAAGCAGAAAACTCATCGCGCTCAAAATCGGCGTAGCCGCGTCGCTCGTCTTGTTGTCGTCGTCGACAAAACCGTGAAATGTGGCCGCGAATGCCGCAGTAGAAGCAGACTGGTGGAGGAGGGCGCCAGGAGTTGTAAGGCATTGCTCTCGATGTTAGAGGACTGAGCGAAGCCTGTACTGCGGGTGCCTGCTGAAGTTGTTGCTGGGGAGGCGGCACAACAGCAGCAATCTGGGCGTAAGTTGGCGCTGGCGTGGAAGCGGGGCTAGGGACTTGGACTTGCACGCGTGGCATCGTCGCCAGTTCTTCCCTCACGATGGTGCGGAGAGCAGCACCAGGTGACGACGTACAGACCTCATAAGGCATAGCGAACCTTGTGCGTGCAGTTCCTCACGAATAATAGAGCGGATCAGCGCGCGTAATTCGTTGTCGTTTGCGGTTGTGTGTTCACACATGCCAGGTTGCAAGCGTATTGTCTGAATTTCATCCAGGCGCTGGCACGTATTGATGATATCAGCAACGGTCGTAGGGTTCTGCACAACGAGTCCATTGAATGCCACAGGCCCAATGCCCTTGAGGAGGTGGCGCACACGTTTGTTCTCTGCCGTTGTGCTGTTAACGCGGCGGCAAAGTGCGAGGACGTCTTCTATGTAAGAGGTATAGGACTCGCCTGGCTGTTGAACACGCTCTGCAAGCTTCTTCTTTGCGATGTCTGAGCGTACGGAAGGGTTCGCAAAAATCTGTCGAAGTTGGCGTGTAAATGAGTTCCAATTCGTGAAATCGATCTCATGGTTGTAGAACCAAGTCTTTGCGACGTCCGTCAGATAGAAAGCGACGTGGTTAAGCTTAGAAGGATCATTCCAGTGGTTGATCGCACTCACACGATCGTACTGCTCCAGCCAATCCTCAACGTCTTCTCTGCGAAGTCCAGCGAAGATAGGCGGGTCTTTTTGAGGGGCAGTGACCGTCCAAGGTGCGATAGCCGCCGGGGGTGCTGCGGGGGCTGCCGCGTTGGGCTGTTGGTCTTGCGACATGGCTGAAGGCTCTTGGTTTAAGCGGCGACCCGAACGGAGCTCCAGGGAGGTGGTTTAGCTGGAGCTGGGGAAAAGACCGGCAGATTGAGAGGACAGAAGGACCGGACAGCACTCTCCACCACTTGCGAGACAACGTCTAGGCCCTAAGTGTCTTCTTTATTCTGTCAAGCCAAAGCTCCACAACGGTGGTTCCAAGGCGTGATGATGAGTATGTACAGATGAGAAGATGAAGCAGATGTATAGCGCTCACACTGGTTTTGGGATGTAAAACCCAAGAAATGAAATCATCAATCCTTCCCGCTCACCGCGGCGTGCTGCTGTGTGTGCCGCACAAGCCAGTGCAGCTAAGCCTAAGCATGGTCGGGGCGTGGTCTCCAAAATTGCCACAGTGCAATCTTGGACATCGTGCTTAATGTGCAAGACTGAGAGTCTCAGCACAGGTATGAGGGAGAAGTGTGATGATGAACCATTTGGCATGCAGTTATAAGAAACATCTATTCTCTCATTACAGCCACCCACGAACGCTACAGAACGCTGGTGTGGCTAGGCGTCTCCGAGATTGCATTGGCGACGTAGTAACCTTGGTAGACCGCAAACTGGTGCAGCAAGGATCATTGGCCTTTACGTTGTACGCGTTGGGGCGTCGTTACGGGCAGGACCCACTGCAACATAGAAACTATGGAAACTATGCACGATAAAGACTACAGCGTGCCACTCGTTCGTTTTTTTCACTATTGACCTTTCAAGCGGCATCGCCATTTTTTCAGTTTTGTGGCACTGTGGGTGAACCACCTGTTAAGGCCGGTCCCCACTAGTAGAAAAACACTCGACACTGTGCACGCGGCGAGTGTTGCTGTTGCTAGCGGCATGGTTTGTGAAAAGTGGCAGCTGCTCCAAAGGGATTGAGATTGGTTTTTTTACGGCAGCCACGAAACAAGCACCAAGAAGTAGCAAGCCACTGAGGCATGGCACCACCTGTCTGTCAAGTGCAGAACCGTAATGCCCAGCCGTTGTAAAATTGCAGAGGCCATGTACAGACCATATATACAGTTTTCGTTAAGTCTACCCTTACCAAGACGCTGAGCAAGAGGCATCTTCACTCCTCACATTAGCAGATTTCTCATAGTGTGACCTGCTGTAGCGCTACAGAAACATGCATGGTCGTTGAAACATGAAGTCGTCTGATCAGAGCACACGTTTTCGAGAGCCCTTTGGAATGGAACAGGACAAGTTGGAGTGGCGTGAGATTGTTCTTGGCTGCCGCAAAACGTAAGTGTGGACTCGGCGCGAGTGCACCATGTATGCGCTCGCCGCGCAAGTTGTGCGCGCGTTCTCGACTCTGGTGGGGACTGGCCTTTGGATGGAAGCAAAAGGCCATCGCAATGGAACAAAACACAGCCACCATAAAGGCTGCCGCAGCGGGTGCCGATTCCATATAGCTTTTCTTATTGCTGTTTTATAAATAAAATTTCCTCGCACGCGTGGTTTATCCCTGTCTGACACGAGAGACAGGGATAAGAAGTAAAATACAGAGTCAACAACAGATGGTCAACAACAAATACAGAATCAACAACAGACACAGCCCTCACTGAGTAAGAGGAGCCAAGTGCATTTGTTTGTAAAGAGCGAAAAGGTGCATATCCAAAATGGGGGGGGCCTGGTCGTAATATGTGCTGTTTGGGTGAGAAAACTTGAAGGGTATGGTACCCGGAGAGACAATGCTGATACCCCTGTTGCATGGGTGCCCTCAACCGCGGTAAGCGTAACCACAGTTAACCATTTCAACTGTACAGGGGTGAGACAGCTGCTCATATTGCACAGTTTTGGTACGATCTTGTTTTCCTGCTCCGAGCTGCTCCAAAAGCATGAAAATTGCGAAAATTGCTCCAGACTGCTCCAAAACAGCCTGGAAAGCAAGTATTCTGGTGCTCACGTCAGTTTCAATGGGGAAAGAAAAGCGGAGTCGTGCAACGTGCATTGTGTGATTGAACCTTGGGTGCCTGCGATTTGTTGCGGACACTTTGAGTTCCGTGTCAACTTACCAAGACACGTGGAATGCCATGATCTACATGAAAGTGGAGTATCTTCCATGATTAGTTGTCACCACAGTATTGCAGTGATACAATAGAGGGAAATGCACTGGTGAAAAGCTCAGATGAGCTTCTTCGTGATGATGTGAAGCAGAAAAATCTTGACAAAATCCAAGGTGTACAGGCTCTCCTGACAAAAAACAACACTAATTAACCTACAAGCAGTGCTAGGGATCCTTCAGAAGCTAAATAAGAAAATCTACAAAAAGTCAAAGCAGTATTGTGTGTCGACAGTTTCGGTGCAATGAGATTTTTTTTTCAAATTTTAGAAGTGTACTGACCCCTGGTTGTGAAAAAGATACTTGACGGCCTGGGCTGCTCCAAATTCGACTTTTTGAGTTCTTAAGATATCGCATTAAATGTTGCGAGCTGCTCCAAATCAAGATTCTCCTGCTCCAAAGTGAACATTTCGCTGCTCCAAAAACTGCTCCCAAGTCTGTTACTACTGTCTCACCCCTGACTGTAGTTAACGCCAACTGTAGTCCACAGGAGTTAGACGGGCTATCCTGTTCGCGGTTGACATAAGCTCCACCCACGTCCAGCACATCGGCATACACACACACATAAAACTTCGTATCCTCATCATTAGGTACGAGAGAAGGAACTTTGCACAACCCTGCATCGTTCTGTAAGAATATCAATGAGAATCTTATTGATAGAACTATGCCTTTGTGACTGAAATGCATCACAACAATCCGCCGTCGCCATGCAATGTCCGGCGCAGACAACTCTTGAGCATTAGGCCTAGCAAAGAGTATGGTGGTACTGTTCGGAATCAAGCGCAGCTCGAGCTGTTACAGAGCGCTTGTTTTTACCATCACAATTAACGAGTACTTATATGTCATGTGTGAACACATGCGATTAGTTTTACCTGCGCCTTGATGTGAAGAGGAAGGTGCTAAACGAAGCGAGCCGGTTCGGTGAAACGGCCGGTGCCGCTGCAGTGTTTACCTCTTGCATCGCAGCTTGCGATCTGTCGAGCGGTGTGAAAGTGGGCGATGCATTGCAGAAATGGCAAACTTCAGAAGTAATGTCGCTCAATTATGAGGTATTTTGTGTCATAAACAAATAGGAGTCAATATTTTAAATGCTGTTGCAAGAAGCCTCAGTAGCCTTGGCCCGAGTGGTACCACCGTGGGGAAGCAACTGCGGTGTGCTGCAGAAGCACACATTTCAACCACGTGGGTGCACTGAGGTAATGTTATCATCCAAAAATTGTATTACGGCTTCTTATGCCTTAACAGGTAGAGGACTGCGTGCCATGTAACTGCGCTCGCAGAGTTTAACGATAACCACGGTTACGCTAACCATGGTCAAGAGTGCTCGTGTAACAGGGGTATTAAGCTTCTGGCATATATCACAACTTTTGTTCGCTAGCAAACAACTCAAAATTTTCTATGCTATTTAAAAGTGTCTACTTCCTCGATGTAATAACCTCCTTGCAGCATGGGGTTTTCACCGAAGTAGAAGAAATAATTTCCTAATTGCATTACTGCAATATAATTTTTCTTATTTTTTACGTGCTAACCAGGCAGTTTTTGGGTGCAGAAAGCTTTAGATAGAACTAAATGTTTTCAATGGAACCTATTTTGGTTCAGAATCAGGAATAGACTTGGGAAATTATAGGCTGAAATTTCAAACTATCATTTATTGATTGCAGAGAAGATGTTCTTTACAGAAATGAGAACCGCATTTTCAGAAATTTTGTTAAAGGGGCCATGCAGTGCTTTTTGAACATAGTCAAAAGCAGTACTGATTAGTCATGGGGGCTCCTGTGAACACGTGAGCAAGACATTATTGTACAGCATGCACCCAGGAATTCACATTTCGGTTTCAAACACAGCTGGATAGTGCCCGATCTTCTTTCAACATATGTCACATGATGCAGCGACGGTCTCCACTTTTTTATTGCTTTTTCTAGAGGTATGCAATTTCCTTTCTCTATTGAATTCAAAACAAACAAATAAAGCATGGCAGGTCTTTCCACGATCATGAAATCATGCAATGCTTTTCCTTCCTCAGGCAACTCAGTCTGTGCCTCATGTGATGTCATATCTTAAAAGAAAGGCTGGCGCTTTTGAGCTGTGTTCTACACTGAACTGCAAATTTCCTGATGTATGCAGTGCAATAATACAGTCGAGGCCAGTTTTAATGATTCTAGATATAACAATCTATCCGCTATGATGACCACATTTTGAGGCACTTTCTATTTTCTATTGTCACCCATTGAATCAGTGTCCAGATATAACAAACATTTTTTAAAGCGTTGTGCTTCTACAGCGAACATTTGAGATGTTGCGATAAAGATATGGTGCATACACAGAGAAAAAAAAAAATCTCAAGAGGCCTTCAAAGCAGAGAGCGGCACACTCGCGTATAGTTCCCCTCAATCGCATGTTAATTAAATGCTGTGACATCGAAAAATTTCATAATGCGAAGCTGAAAACTACGTGCTTATCTTGGAGGTTGTCGTTTTCCCGTTATTGCCCATAGAAACTTTTCCACTGAATGCATCCAGTTGTAATTTAGTCAGTTTTCATTACTCACGTCACAGGCTTCAGGCGCGCAAAAAACTTTTCTTTTGACATTAACTTGATAACAAAAGCAATGCATCACCATTTGTACCTAGTTTGCAACAGATATGACGCACAGAGGCTGCAGCCAAGCATTAAGTGAACAAATGCAAACTCACTTTGAGGGTGACCCACCACCATTTTGCGGCGGAGACGTTCTGCTATAGTTCCGCATTTAAGGGGGGACATGGGTCTTAAGACCAAAATATTGTCAAAAAATCAATTTTTGGAAATAGCATTTTTGCGATCTACATCAGTCACTCTCCATATATGCCAAGTTTCCTATCTGGTAAGGCCATATTTCAGCCAAATCATCAATTGAAAGGCATATAAAGCACCCTATTTTTTGCTGTGTCAACGCTAAAATGAGACATATCCAGTGACGCCATGCTCACGCTCTAGTAGATTGAGCATATACTAATGGTGGCCGACTAAATTTTTGTAAGTGTGTATGTGTACAAACATTTGCGACTGCTCACACCTAAACATGGCATTTATTTGTTTTCTTGGTTTTCTCAAAATGCTAGCTTTGCACACCCAGCAAGACATTTACTCCGATATTTAAAGGGCCCCTAAACCACCCCCGACATTTTTTTGAACATTTCAAGTTAGCACGCGCATCAAGTTGAAAATGCCGTCACGATGAACGATGTCAAACGCGGCAGCGCTACGCGCCGCGGCCGCGCCACAAACTCGAAAAACAATCCCATGCGCCTCTCCGGCCAGTTCCGGCACGCCAAAGTTAGCCGTGACGACATTGTGGTTTTTGGTGACGTCAAAGAAGTCCGAGCTCCGCTTATTGGTCGAAGGAGAACGTCGACTTCCGGTTAGTCTGCTAGCAAGCGCACGCGCTCCCTGCCGGTTTGTTTTCCTCGTCGTGTGTCGTTCGTGTGGTGTTTGCGTGTGAATTCGCAAATGCGCTACACTACGCAAGTGCAAATGAGGTACAGCCGACTAGAAACTGCAGCAACTATCAGAACACGAAGGATAGCGCTAACAGTGAGCGTTGGCACAGCACCAACGAAACATTTGCACGAATGCGGGAGCCCAGCGGAGGCACGTCAACCGGATGCGCGTCATCGGCGATGTATGTCACGTGACATTCGGAGGAGCACTCGGCGAGGAGGTGGCACTGTCAAGCGGCCGGCGGGCGCAGGAGAGAGCGAAACAAGCAAGCGCCGCGTTTTGAGAATCAAACGCGTGTAACTCGGCTATTTCGGCACCGTTTCGAAAAATTCTTGCGGCTACGTGTTTGTTGCGGACACCGGCACAAAAGCAACGCCACAACTAAATTTCGACCTCTTGGTGGTTTAGGGGCCCTTTAAGCGGCCATCACAGATAGAATAATAATTCCTTTTGCAACATGAAGCTGGATCTTTGGAGCACACAACATAGCAAAGAAATTTTTGATATTACTTGCTTAAGTTTATCAAATTTGATTTTTGTTAGACATTTGCATGGCCATTTTGAAATGGTGCAGTTCACTGTACTATAAAGCAAAAAATAATGACCTAATCACAAAAGTGCTTCCATTGTTGTGATCCTTATGCCTTCTGCTAACAATTAATATGCCATTTGTATATTTCGGTGTGATGGTAGTCCATCTATTGTAGTAAGAACAAGAGAGGTTGTCTTGTTAATTATGTCATTAAATAATGAACTCAGGGGAAGAATAACAGCATTTTTAGAATAAAAAAGCGAGCAAACAAGCATGCAAACATTAATCAAATTTGGTTCACAAATAAGTAAGGACACCTTTAAGACCCACGTCCTCCCTTAACAGGTCAGATGAGAGATTGCTAATGCCGCTAATGTGGTTTCAGTTTAGTACTCTACACTCGCGCAGTCAGCTTTCGAACTCCTTTCGTTGGGGAGGGGGCCTGGGTGATGTGCATGACAGAAATGAGTAAACGCAAAAAATTCTACCGAAGCTTGCAGCCTGCATGTCAAAGCACATGCAAGAATCCATAAATGTTCAGTATGCCACTTCCTTCCTACTGCCACACAAGCATTGCTATTGCAGCTGTCGATCTTTGCGCAGTCAAGAGTCCGCATTGCGCAGCACTGCATGCTGCGCAATGGGTGGGTGGTTATAAGCCTCTATCTAGACATGCAGTTCGTCGAACACTTCAAACCATTCGAGCAATTGCTGACATTTAATCGTCATAATATTCAACTTCTGAACATCGTGCGCTCCGATCAAGGCAACACACAGATCTCTGTGTACTTAGCCTGGCACAGCATAAGCAGAGAAAAAAAGAAAACATACGGTGAGCAAAAATCTTGAACACATATGGGAGCATATTTCGTTGTTTTTTTTTTTTTAGCAGCTGTTCACTCTCTTGGAAAGGGCAGTGGAATTTCTTGCAGTTTCAGTAGAGAACTCATTAACACACGGCAGGTGTCACTTCATGAAGCGAAAAGGCCGAACTTTTCACTTGAGGGTTTGTTAATGCTCTGCAGTAAAACTGGGCAAAGAAAAAAAGACCTTGTTACTTATTTGTGCACATTTTGAGGGCAAGTGCGTGCACAACGAACTACTGATATAACGACCACTTTTCGCGGCACATTCGGGTGAGTTATGAAAGAGTTTGACTGTATTTGGCTCGCATGTTCACAGGAGGCTCCAGGACTGATCAGCACTGTTGTCTGACTTAGTTCAAAATGTGCTGCTGGGCCCCTTCAAGGAATAACTCTTTCGTGATATTTCTAGTATACGTCTGGGGCATAGTCAGCAGCCTAAGTCATACATCCCTTTGCCTTTCGTCGGTGCTTTCTCTAAGCAAACACCTGAAAGTCTGCCTTCGCTATACGAACATCATGCCTAGAGAACTTGTTTTCTTGATTTGTTGCCATCATTATATGGAGGCATTTCTCCATAGAAGTCCCAGGACTGAAAGTGTGCCACGCTCTTGCTTGGTGCTTGTCAGTTCTGCTTCTGGAGAGCGAAGGGTGAGACTACAGTTGTAGCCACACCATCACGATTTTCCGGTTGCACTTCTTAAGTGCTTATGGTGCAAGTATGATTACGCCACTCACTGAAGATGTTCTCTAAAGGTTGAAGTATTTACCTCGCATAATGAATGTGCATTTAACAATGAAGCTGCTTAGCAAAAAGCCGGAGCTTAGCCATTCTGTGTATACATAAAACTATCATCATGAAATAACGGCTGGTGCACGTATATGAAATGCTCATTGTGTGGCATCTATGCATGCACTTCTCCTGCGCTCATGGCTTCAGCATACTACTACATAAAGTAGTACAGTCGACTCCCGTTAATACGAAGTTGACAGGGACTGCGAAAAACTTCGAATTAACCGAACTTCCAATTAACCAAAGTGGGCAAAAACGGACATTTTTATTAATTCATTTGGAAAAGAAATCTGCTTGCGGCATCTTGCCGTGGAGAGCAAGTTCTGCAGGCTGTAGACGTGGCCTAGTGCTTCCTCGGCGTTGCTCTCTGCAGCAAAAAACCGCTGCGCGAGGGCAAGGCCTGCAGCTACATCAGCAGCCGTAGGTTGCGTCTTGCTTGAAACATCGTCGTCAGTTTTGTCAGCAGCCCTGTTGAGCCGAACAATCCTGAGTATTGCGGTGTCCGTCAGCGCACCACATGTTTCAACTTGACTGTCAACGGCAATGTATTCTCCGAAAGTGACGAGCTGGTTGAAGACTATCGTCGTCAAGTTCGGTTGCGTGCGCTTTGCCCGCTGGAGAAGACGAACCACGTCCCTCTCTCGAGGCACTTGCACAAAAACCGCAGGTCCTGAAGCAGTTCGCGATCGTCTCCTCTTTAACGCCTTTAACGCGACCCCATGCTCACGCTAGCATTTGGATAGCACTGAAGAGGCTCACCTCGCACTGCGTGGAGTTATCCATGCACAAAAGCATCCGCTTGAGAAGGTGCTTTCGGTACAGCCATCCATCGGACGAAGAAAAATTTTTAATGTCTCATATCACCGCAAGCGATAAGGCTTTTGCTGCTACGATATTGCCACTTAGCCAAAGTTGGTTGCTCCGGGCCTCCCTAATCGAAATGAGCAACGCTTGCTCTAACTCAGGGTGGGCACTGGTGCGCACTCTCATGCATGACATTTTAAATTGGTCGTTCTCAAACGCTTCGAGTATCGAGTGCTTGTTATTGGTGTTCGAAAGAGCGCTTGATGCCGTACTTCCGTGCGATGTCCCGCTTGGTGGTGCTCCGTTGCCTCCGTCCTCGACTGCCTTCAAAATCTTAACTTTCGTCGCCAAGCCAAGTGTACGATAAGGTCCGCGAGTTGTCATTGCCGCGATTGTGCAACGATGCCGGCAGGCGGATTCACTAACACTCGAGGAAACATACAAATAGGCCTAGCATGTCAACGCGACCATGCGAGGCTTCGATTGCGCTGGGCGGATAGGCAAAGCCTGCCGCCTCATCATTTTCGGCGCTGTCGTCAGCTGCAATGCGGATGCCGCCAGTACCTAACATTGACGCTTCATGAGCTGTGGCGCTGTAGTCAGCTGCGATGCTAGCGATGTAAATTCAGCAAGCAAAGCTGTTTTTCACTTTAATAATTCGGAATTTCTTGAACATTACGATCATCTTGAGCTATAAGATTGAGAACTAACTTCTAATTAACCGATACCTTAGACTTCTAACTTCAAATTACCGAGCATTTTTTTCTATTGGCTTGCCTGCAAAACTGGCGGGACCCCGACTTCACTTCCAATTAACCGAAAATTCCAATTAAGCGACTTCGAATTATCGGGTGTTGACTGTATGCCTGCCGTACTTAGTCTCGCCACTGCTGCGGAAGTGACGTCACCGCGCCGATCTTCATAATGAAAACTCCGTGTTGCTGATGTGGCAACAGAATGCACCGCTTCTGTGTGCCAAGCCCATCGTCATGAAGACTGGGCAGCCAAACTACGTCACTTCTGAAGAAGAGGAAGCATGACTCGAAAGCCGTCGCACCATTGCTCGAGAGTATGTGACCATGCTTAGGCGCTTACCCTACTTAGGTTTAGCAGTGCCAACCTGTGCAGCACGCCACAGTGGGAAAGATGTGGTAGGGAGGAACTGCGATAGCACAGAGGAATGCAGAAATACGAGTAAAGGGATTTTTTGCTGCTTGCACATCTGTGCATGCGGCAGTGTGCAACAGTTTTATTGGGACACGTGAGTTATGAATTGGCATGCCAAATGGCCAGGAAAAAATTCACAATTGGGGAATAAGTTGAGGTTATGTTCATTATGCGAGTAAATACAATGACTTCAGTTTTCGTGCACCAGTTCTCATCATTCTTTTTGCATTCATCTAGTTATTCAGTACTACACATACTCCATTGCTTTAGAGGCAGTTTTAAAAATTGCTGCCTGGCGCCTTTAAGCCTGTGTAAACATTGCAATGAGTTTATCATAGCAGTAAAGAAAATTGCGTGCATTGGTGCTATCTTGCTTGGCACCTGGTGGGACAGCCTTAGCTGCTACGAATTTGCTACGAATCTGGAAAATTGGCAGTGTTGTCAAGCAGTGATGAGCAGCCCGTCGCCACTTGTCTTTGTAGGGGTCCGGATGAAGACTAGTCCACTTGTTTAAACGTCATCTCTAGCAACGACACTTGTTTTTCATTGTTTTCAACTACCTGTTCATTCCTTCATTGGGGTGAGTGGCGGTGCTGCAAAGCTGTCCGAATAAATGGACAGCAACTCATTTCAGAAGCAGATGTTGAAGTTCCTCTACACCTAAGCTTTCTGTGTGCATGGAGTTGGGCCTGCAACTTTTTGAAATTATCCCCTATCATAGCCTCCTGTAAGAATGCACATTTGTAGCCACAATAAAGTTTTCTCATGAATGCTTTTATGGTGTGAATTGGTATATAAGCAGCTCACTCTGAGAAAATATTGAGTTTGGAATGTAATAATGAAATTGTAATGACCTATGGTATTTCATTCTTACTTTGAAAATTTTAACATTCCACGAGTAATGCTGTTCATGTGTGGCTTATTGTTCTGCAATAGTCATCAAATTAGCATTTACTGAAGGGGGAGGTGTAATTATAGATTTCATTATGTTCAGGGTTCTAAACTTGATTTATTTTTCGTGTTTGCAGTACTTCGTGGTTACTGGTGCTGAGGATGGCAATGTGTGCATCTGGAGGCCAGAGACTGAATGTCCTCCACAGCCAGATGAAGAAGAGTCTGAAGATGAAGTAGCCGAGGATAACTCTCGTGCCAGTGTTGATAGAGATGACAAATCTGATCATTCTCGTGACTGGTCACGGTCAAGGAGCAGGTCACGGTCTCGTAGCCGATCTCGAGGACGGTCACGTGATCGTTCAAGAGACAGATCACGTGACCGGTCAAGGTCTAGGTCAAGAGGCCGTTCTAGGGGTCGATCTAGGGATAGAGGGAAGTCACGTGATCGCTCCCGTGAAAGATCTCGAAGCCGCTCGCGGAGGCGGTCAAGGGGGAGGTCAAGAGATAAATCAAGGGATCGGTCCAGAGATCGAGGAAGGTCACGAGGTCGTTCAAGGGGCAGGTCAAGGGATCGATCCAGGGTTAGGTCGAGGGACCGCTCCAGGGGTAGGTCAAGGGACCGCTCTAAGGTGAGGTCACGGGATCATTCCAGGAATAGGTCACGAGACCGATCAAGGAAGAGGTCAAGAGACCGCTCAAGGAAGAGGTCTCGGGACCGGTCCAGGGTACGGTCAAGGGACCGGTCAAGGGGGAGGTCAAGGGATCGCTCCAAGGAAAAGACAAGGAACAGATCAAAAGATCGCATTAGGGAACGATCCAGAGATCGCTCTAGGGGAAGGTCAAGGGATCGTTCACGTGACAAACACAGGTCAGACAAGGAAAAGTCAAGCCGTTCTGACAAAGATAAACCTGAACGTAGCCGCTCGGACAAAAGCAAATCCGACCGGGAAAAATCTGATCGAGATCGGTCAGACAGAGACAGGTCAGAAAAAGATAAAGCAGACAATGATAAATCAGATAGAAGCAAATCGGACAGGGACAAATCAGACAAAGACAAAAGTGACAGGAGTCGGTCAGATAAGGGCAAATCTGACAAGGACAGATCAGATAGGGACAGGTCAGACAGGGACAAGGAAAAATCTGACAGGGACAGCAAGTCAGACAGGGACAGCAAGGCTGACAGGGACAGCAAGGCTGACAGGGACAGCAAGGCTGACAGGGATAGCAAGCCTGACAGGGACAGCAAGTCTGATCGTGACAGCAAAGCTGATCGTGCTAAGTCTGACAAAGAGCGATCTGAGAAGGCTGAGAAAGGAAAGTCTGAGCGTGACCGTTCTAAAGATAGGTCTGATGTAAAGGAAAACAGCAGTTCCGAACGGAACAAGACATCAGACCGTGACAAGTCTGACAAAGTGGACGGTGAGAAGTCGGATAGAGAAAATTCCCACCGGGAGAGGTCTGATGGTGAGAGCAAGCCTGATGGAGACAAGTCTTCAAGCAAGTCTGACAGAGTAGAAAAGTCATCTCACAAGGTGATTTTTGTTGTACTTACTGTATGATGTAGTTTTGTTGTGCTTCAGATCAAAGTCTGTGCTATGTATTTGTGCTGTCTATTGTAGCTTTATGCTTCTAAATTGTCCCCATGAGGTTTCAAAGGCTACAAGGTTAAGGACAACCAGCTAGAGCATGTGATTGGATTCTGGTGCACTTGCAAAGACTGGAAATCGTAGTGACAAAATCTAGCAATCTTTTTGTGATTTGAATAGGATTTGTATTTTTAAGTTGCTCTTAAAATGCACAAAAACCGATACATTGTGCCACCTTGTAGGAAAGTCTTCTTACAGCGCCTACTCATGTGGATTCCTGTGCGTAGTCTGCCAGTGCTTGGGGCACCATAATTTGTGCTTAAAAACACAGTCGCTGTAGAAAAGCAACCTCGCCTTGTTGGTTTGGCATGCAAGGAGGGTGAATCCAGATAAAAAACAAGTGGTCCTGACCACCATTCCTGATTTCAGTGAGGTTTGCTTTAAGTGCAGGTTTTGCTCCCAGAACAATGGTTTTGTTTAAAAAAAAGAAAATGTTTCAGCCTCAAGGACACTTCTCAGCCAATTTTGAGATTTCTGAACTTTGATTACCCTTAAAAAATAATGCACTTTTTGATAACAGTATTCTTTCTCAACAAAGAAAAACTAAAATGCTACCTCATGAGTATTTCTATTGCTCTTGGCTATGGAATGAATTTTGAGACAAAAAAGATTATGAACATGGTGAGTGGACCAAAGTACCTGCAATTCAAGAATTTATTTTTGTACACAAATAACCTGAGGATTACAAAACTTGAAGAATATTAACTTCTAAATTTGTACTGAATAGAAGTGGTTTGACAAAGATGTCAGAATGGATCAAATATTACGTTTTTGTATGCAGACAGGTTTTGAATGTCTTGATCCATCCTTTCTTTTTTTTTTTTTTTTGTCTTCTTGCTGATGTGGTCATAGAGATCTTCATGTGGCACCAGTGAAGTCGCTCTCCAAAGACGTTACCTCGTTCCTCATCACTTGCAGCTCTGAATAGGGCAGACCACGTCTGTTCTCTGCGCTATGAGCATGCACATTCAACCTCCTGTGGTATCTGTGGAACAATGCAAATCTCAGTTTATTAAGGAGCAGTGAACAGAGGGTTAAAGGAAGTGGTCTAACCATATATTTAGCCTATCTTTATGACAGCTGCTGTGTTGAATGTTTCCGGGCCTGAACAGGGTAGCATCAGGCCATGGCCTAGGCCACGTTCAAGTACACTGGCAGACCTTCAGAAGGAGCAGCACCAGGCCTAGGCCTAGAAAAACTGAAATTGTCGAGTTTTTGAGGCCTAGCCCTGTTGCCTTCTAAGCACATAACATCTCCTTGCACTGCAAACTCATTGCTTCAGGCAACATCTGTGGCATGTAGCCATTCTCACATTCACACTTGTTGAGAGTCAAAAGGTAAAGCTACGAGCTACCTATTGGGATATTGCATGTGTCCACTTCCTCTCACCGACATCACTGCAGAGACACCTGGGTGTTTGCTGTTGCTCTATGCACACGTGTTTGTTTCTCATGGGAGTAACCACTCCGTCCTTGACCCTGCACAGATGTGGCAAGCATCTTGTTGGGTTAGCGCAGTGACAGCGAACGTTTTGCAAGCTACGTGCACTCTTGGTGCAGGATGCTGTAGTCCTGTACAAAGAAGTGCCACTGAGTGGCAGAGCGGCACATTTTTAGTTGTCTCCTATTTAAATGTGGGCAATGGAATTTCGACTGCTCTAGACTTGCTGCACCGAACATGTTTTTTTCCATGGTAGTGCCAGTGCAGCAACATCTGATCCTGTACTCCTGATCATGCTCAACCACCACGGATACCTTGCTGAGCCAACTCAGCGACAATGAGTTCTTTTCGTTTTGAGAATGCGCCATACACTTCAAAGTCAGTGCTGCATAAGAGGCAGCAGCAAGTTGATTGCATGCTGTATGCTTAAGCAGCACTGCAGATCCTGCTGAGCAGATAGTTGGATTGTCATCACGATAGAGTTGTTGGAGGCTACCATTCAGTCTTTGTTCTGTATGGAGCGACACAGTAGCGCTGAAGTTGGAAACATTAGTTGACCAGTCTCTGATTGTGCCGAAGTTAACCTTTATATGTCCATTGTAGAATCGGCTGCTCAGTGAATTGAGGGGTGCAGTCTATCCTGCGTGTTAAAGGAGTTCTGAGCCACCCTTGAACGTGCTATACAAACTTTCTACAGACAGCAAGCACTGCTGTCAACAGTTCAACCAAATTTTGTAGTTTTCTGTGGCATGCAGACTTCACAAGTGGAGCACGAAACGACCACTTTCTCAAGAGCCATCAATTCGAACAGAGGGCTGATCTCCCTCTTTAAGGTTGCCAGATTTTATCATTTAGCACATTGCTGCTATTGGCAGAAAGTGGGCATAAATCGGGCGCGCCAATCGGATCTGATGCACTTCTTCCTGTTGTCAATAATAGCAAGTTTTTACATGAATGTAGCCTTTCGGGAAAAGACAAAGTGATGTCCTCAGTGCAACGCACATATACAAGTGCCTATCAGCCTTCGCGGCCTTTGTGTTGCGTTTATTTTGACCATCATAAATGGCCCGAAACATTATGAAGCCAGTACTGGGTTTGGCGCTTTGGTCCAGTGCCATGCATCTATATCTGGGGGCAGAGAGCAAATGGCACATTCATTCCTCTGTCATTGGGTCAAAGCCTGTGACAAAAAACAAGTGCTGACACAGGCTGTTAAGATGACGCCTTGCTATCTGCTAGGCTGTGACGTGTTAGGCCTCTACCAGCGGTCGCCCGAGAAACATGCTCACGTGCAGTTGATTTTTTTCTTCTGTTTATCAAATAGAAATGCATGAAGCAAAGACCTTTGTTACGGCTAGTTTAATTACTAGTGGCTATGCTGAGGTTGTATTATATCATAACACACATTGTGTCCTGCATTACCTTTATTTTTCCATTGCACGTTAAAGAACCCCAGATGGTCGAAATTTCCGGAGACCTCCACTACGGCGTCTCTCATAATCAGAAATGGTTTGGGGATGTTAAACCCCATAAATCAATCAATACCTTAATTTTTCAATTACTGAAGTGCTGCTGTGGGTGATGATGTTTCAGATATCCTCAAGCATTAACTTGGCACTCTCTCAAATTCTGCTTTGCAGTTGGTGTCACTTTCAATCTGTTATGTATTGAGCTTTTACCACATTGCATTAGCCACACCTTGCCTTCAGTGCATTCTTTTCCTGTTATCATAATATAAAGCAGTAGTCACAATTTCACAGCGGATTGAGTACACAGTTATGGTGAATGCCTTTGTACATAGTATTGGTTCCATGATAAGTAGCAAGCAGCTAAGTCTGTTGGCTTTACTTGGCAATAAGGTTAATTGCTACATTAGCGAAAAACTGATAAGTATGGATAGATTCCAACTCCCATCCTTCTGCCTTACTGCAGTTAGTAGAAGTACTAACTGAGTGGCCACTTTCTTTACAGATGCCTTCATCAGTGAAAGAAAAGTTGAGCTCATCACATAATAGCAAGCCATACTCAAGATAGCCATCAAGTGGTCAGCAATGGATTGTGATGCTTGTTTCATTTGTGAATCACTTTTGCTGTGTGCATCATTTTTTTAAAAAGAAAACCTCATGTGATCATGATTTTTCATGCACTGCTGTCCATTTCTTAGGAGTCTTCTGTTCATCCCTCCTTTTTTTTTCCTCCCTGGCTGCCACAACTGGTTTTGTTATCCTACTTTTCATAACTACAAGGCATTCATACTTGCTGCTGTAGATTTTGTGCTTCAGTGTCCACAAAATTTGAGCTACATGAAGCCCGCAATGAAAGGAACAATATTGTGCATCTTTCAACAACTCGTTCATGTGAGAGTGTGGAATGGAATATATGTATGCCAAAATCGCTGTCTCTTGGGCTGATAAATTCGGTATTGAAAATTATTTGTGGTAGTGTTATCTGAATGTCAAAAGAACATGGTGTTCTCCCATGTCACACTGGAAAAATATTCTGTGGTCATTTCCACGACTATCTCAAGGCTGCTACCTTTGTATTACCAACAGCGATACATATATACGAAAACGGGGGGAAACGGGGTAATTGTGTTCGAGGTGCTTCAAAATGTGTGCTTGTATTAATCGTCGTTTATGAAATTATACAAGTTGTGTTAGCTGACCTCAGCCAAAGTGTAAATTTGTGCAGGAGTAGTCCAGCAAGCTGTCAAATACACATTATTGGCTATTATGTGGATCAAAACCTTCGTGTTCCCACTTATCTGCGTATTGAATCACGGTCGTTTAATCATTTTCCAAGTCTGAAGTCTAGCTAGGGCAGAACTTCATTTGTGGTTGCGATTCGTTTTAACAAAACATCAAATTCAGCGGCATTTATTTCTTGTTTGTGTGTGGGGACATCATAAAAGCAGTTGGCAAAATACGAACGCAAAAGACGTGGGATTTGCATGTCCACTGCCATTGTAGTGCTGTCAAATATGAACATTTCCGCCTTTCCTGTCATGAGCTGCTGTGCATCTATTGCCAACAAGCGGGCGGCGTGGATCGCTCGATACGAGTTGTAAGTGCAAATTACCTAGTGTCTATGGTGTGAATGCAGTCGAAATTTAGGAATAGAAAGCCTCCCGTACAACTTTCGGTAACTAGGCGAAATTTTCTGAGGGTCCTGGTGAGGGCCCTTCAAGGATACTGAAGGAACGTATGAAAATTTTACCAAAACGGTGAGAACTATATAGTCGGATATAACTCAAGTCTGCATTGAAGTCCCTCCCACGCCCTTATAACCGCCAGCCACTGTACCTCCGCGAAGCCTCAAATAGTTCTCGAACTTTCTCGAACTTTCCATGTCACCAAAATAAAGCGAGGGTGGTAACAATAATGCATAGGTGCATACATTTTTTCGTTTTCGTTCGTTGTGGAACATGCAAAGGATAATTCTTTATTGAGCTCAAATCAAGAGCCTGCAATGCGAAAACTGCGCTCTACAAGAGCCGCCACCCTTTTCGGCACAGTTCAGTGACGTTTCAAGCGTAAAGTGGGCTTGCAAGCGAAATGAACTGTGCCATGGCCTTTTGCGGATGGAAGCGCTCAGACCTGACGCATTTTTGTCCATGCTTCTCGAGCACCCCATGGCTTACCTATGCAAGTACTCAAGAACAGCAGACACTCCGCAGGTACCGAATGCATAAACACGGCGCCATTTTTAAAAGGTCGCATGACGATTTTGTTTGCTTCTGCGATTGGCTTCTGCGATTGGCCGGCGGAGTAACTTGGGGACAAGTGCTCATGTCTAGCCACGGCCGGTCTGGACGCGCGCGCTCGCTCTCTCTTTTACGGCCTGCGCACGGGGGGCTGTTGCTACCTATCGCCGCAACTTGGCGGGGACACTCCGAGCCAACCCGCTCTAAACCAGCTCCCGGCCGTTGCGGAGGCTAGCGCGCGCTGGGAATGCTCGGCCTCAGACATGCCGTGTCACTTTCTGAAGCTCCTCTATATGCTATGCATGGTACCAATGCGATGAGAATACGGTAGCCAGCATATATATATGGCAACTCTGGTGCTTTCCGCTTTTCCGAGGGAGAGGCACAAGCCACTGATTCGCCCGCTTCTGCTGCTCGTGAGAGGACTTACCGATGCGCGTCGCGCTCAGAAGGCTCGGCCGCATGATTCGTCACCGACCGTCAGAACAAATGACACGAAACATTCATTTTTGAAAGAAATTGGTTTCCAAAACGTTTACGTCAAATGCACATATGCCAACCATTAATGTACTTGAAAATGATAAAATATGGTCATTTTTATTCAAGCTGTCGCAATTCTTGCTTTATTATTAAAATAAATACCTCGAAAAAGGGAAAGTCACACTCCCCACAAGTAGCCGTGAGTCGCAGTCGCAGCAGAAGGAACATAATAATAATAGTAATAATAATAATAATAAACTCGCACAACACCACGCTGAGTGCCTGCATGCGTATAAATTCCCAACCTCAACGTCTGCATTGGACTCTAATAAAGTTGTTCTCTCTCTCACGTGTCCAGACGCGGTCTTCAGCGTGCAAGTAAAGAGATGAGCAAACTGTTCCAGATGGAGACGCGAGCCTGCGTGTGTTTTTCTTCAAAGCACGTCCGAAAAGCAGCGAAAACGCGCGCGTCACTGCCGCCTCGGCTTTCACCATGCGCGCGCAATGGGCGAACGCGCGCGCGTCTCATAAGTGCACCAGCTACGTTTTGTTAGTTCTAACATAAAAGAAATACACACACACTGCTACGAGCAGCGCCGTTGTGCTCAGCCACTACAATGACGCCGGTAATCTCATATGATGGTTCCGGGAAACATTTTGACAATCACACAATTGAGCGGTTCGCCACAAGGCTGAGCAAATCCGTCTCATTGTAGAAAGTATAAGCAGAAGGACGCACTTCGGGACATCTGCATCAGCATGCCGTCTATCATCCGAAAACTGCGCTATGTTTATGAAGGACGCCGTGGTGGAAGGCTCCGGGAATTTCGACCACCTGGTAATCTTTAGGGTGCACCTAAATCCAAGCGAACAAGCCCCAAGCATCTTCGCCTCCATCAAATATAAGATGGTCAAGTTTGACCAACCAACCAACCAACCATTCTTGTTGCTAGTAGCACTCAGTGTGCCTCTTCTTTTGCCGAGTGCATGAGTACCTAGAAAGCCAGACTGTCCCCACACGCACCTGTACTGCTTCCACCACTTTCTACATGCGGAAAAAATTAGCACAGTAAAGTGGCCGGGAACAGCTGGTTTACCATACGAAGCGCATGCAGAGCAACGCGCTTTGGGGGGGTTGGCTCGCGACGCCCTCGCGCGGAACGCGCCGTCGTCCTGTATAGAAACAGATCCATTGTAGTCGTGGCAGCTGCTCAGGCCGTAAAAGAGGGAGCGAGCGCGCGCGTCCAGACCGGCCGTGATCTAGCTGGCCAGGAAACTGCGACGGCGACAGGTGGCCCTCTGTGACGTGGAAGCCGGTCGCTTGTTGCTGTCCAAATCGCGGTGGTAAGGTTGGGCCTAAGGCCCAACCCTTTGCGATTTCCGAGCGACGACCACACAGCGACAGGTTTTGCCGTCGCAGAGGTCCATCCCTCGCTTGTCGCTACTTCCTGGCACGAGACCTTCATGGGTCGGTACCGTCGAATGGCGTCGAGAGTAGGGAAGTCTGGGGACGTTCACTCTTGAATGTCTAGCTTCGCCTAGGTACTTTAGGCCTCGTGTGCTCCTGTTTCGAATCTTGCCTGCTAAAGTCCCTGAAAAAAAAAAAAAAAGTAGCGCCAAGTGCGCCCCCTCGCCTCTGCCTCCTCTCCTAGCCGCCGCAGCAGCGGCTCTGGTGTGTCCACCGAGAAATTGGCTACGCGAAACAGAAACCCCCTGCGAAACCACGCGGCCGCACCACTGCACGAGGCGCACTGACCACTGCGTAAGCCGCGTGTTTGGTGGCTAGTAGGCCGTAAGTAGGGCTAGGAGGACCAGCTTCACCTGGAGAGCACACGCTCGGTGTCGCGGGAACAGTCTTCGGCGGCCATCGTTCCCGCATTTGGTCTCCGGCTTCGCCGTTGCCTCGGCATGAGTGCGGCATAGCCGTCTGATAAGCTGGAGCCACACATCTCGACGTTTGCATTTAGCTTTTCCCGCGGAAGCGAAAACTGTCGCGCAGATTCAAGCGTGATCGGGCGAGGTCGGGCAGACGCCACGCGCTACGCGTGCGGGTGGACAGACAAGATGGCGTTCGCACGGCCCTCAACAAGCTAGTGGTGCGCCGTGCTTTGCCACCGCTTAGCGCGGCCGAAGCTCAATTTGCACGGCACGCGGCGGCGCTGCCATCGAGAGATTAAGAATGCAGGTATGGACAGAACTTAATGGTACTTTTGGCGAACTCCAAAATGGATTTCGAGTGGACAGGAGATTAGATAACCTTTTGCGCTTACGCAGTGTATAGAAATAGCCGGAAAAGAGAACAGACCTTTACATTTGGCATTTTTGGATATTAAGGGTGCGTACGACAAAGTAAATCAGAATATTTTATGGGACATAATGAGAGGCTGGTATAGGGGATGACTGTATAGAGCTCTTAAAGGAAATATACAGTGGAAATACAGTATGTGTGGAATGGGAAGGTATGGCGAGTAATTGTAGAATGGAGGTCGTCGATATAGGTAAAGGGTTGAGGCAGGGATGCCCGTTGTCCCCACTATTATTAATGCTTTACATGAGAATGGAGAAAGCATTGGAGATGAGCAATATTGGTTTTAAGCTGTCGCACAGACAGGCAGGTATAGTGGTAGAACAAAAGCTCCCCGGGTTTTATGCAGACGATATTCAGGGTCTGGTTAATATATGTGGTCGGGAAAGTGAAGACTTGGGGCTAAAATTTAGTGTGACAAAATGCGGCTGGATGATATTCAATGACAGCAACGATCAGACCATGTCAATACAGGGCGAGGAGATACCCAGAGTACGAGAATACAAATACCTCGGGATATGGATAAATGATGGGAATAGATACATAGAAGTACAAGAAAAAGCTATGATAGTTAACGGAAAGAGGAACTCCGCAATAATGAAGCATAGAGCGCTGTGGGGTTACAACAGGTACGAGGTAATTCGAGGTTTGTGGAAAGGTGTAATGGTGCCAGCACTTACATTCGGAAACTTGTTGTTTTGTGGGGTTTTACGTCCCAAAACCAGTTCTGATTATGAGAGACGCCGTAGTGGAGGGCTCCGGAAATTTCGACCACCTGGGGTTCTTTAACGTGCACTGACATCGCACAGTACACGGGCCTCAACATTTCGCCTCCATCGAAATGCAGCCGCCGCGGCCGGGATTCGATCCCGCGACCCTTACATTCGGAAACTCAGTGGTGTGCATGAGGTCAGAGGTACAATCAGGGCTGGACGTGAATCGGGGGACGGTCGGACGTCTCGCATTGGGCGCCCATGGGAAGACCACAAATGAGGAATATGGGATGGTCTGACTTTGAGGGAAGGGAAGCTCAGAGTAAAATTAAGTACGAACAGAGATTAAGGAATATGAAAGAAAGTAGATGGGCAGCGAAAGTATTCAGGTATTTGTATAGGAAGAACGTTGACTCACAATGGAGGAAGAGAACTAGGAGGCTTACCAGTAAGTAGACAGCCAGTAACGAAACGGTTGGGACGAAAAAGAGCGTTAAGAGCATGGTCAGAGCTGCGGAGAACTCGGATTGGATAGCAGGAATGGAGAAGAAGCCGGCATTGAACAACTACAGAGAAGGGAAAGACGAAATCAAGAGAGCAAAATTTTACGATAATTCAAAGGGAAGCGCTTTACTGTTTGAGGCAAGGTCCGGGTGCCTGAGAACCCGAAGTTACAGAGCGAAATTCAATGAAGAAGGGGACACATGTACGTGCTGTGGAAAAGCTAAGGAAACGACAGATCATATTTTGATTGAATGTACAGATGTCCACCCAGGTGTAGCTGTGGACACTACCCTACAGGAGGCCATGGGTTTCAGGAGTAACAGGGGAAAGCTGAACACGCCGGCGATAGAGACAAGTAAAAGGCGCTTAGAGTATTGGTGGCGCAAAAGTATGGAGCAAACAAAAGCGCAAGGTAGTTTGGGTAAGATTGTTACATCACAGCGGAACGATAATAGATAAAATAGGTAGACGAGGAGAAAAATTAGTTGGGAAAATATGTGTGATTCGGGAAAAGAAATGTTTGTAGAGGAAAAAGAAATAAAGCTAGAGCTTGGTGGTCCGGCTACCGCCCCGTTATAAAGGGGACGCGCTTAATATCTATCCATCCACCACGGCGCGCTCGCCTGACCTGCACAGCCTGCCAGTTGCAGTGCGAGTTTAGTCACGAGTCAGCCGTTTTGACTCATTTTCACACAGAAGAACCGCGGACACTCAGTAAAATTTTTGTTCGAGTCCTTCCTGCAGCTATAAGAAGTAAAGGCATGTTGTCAAACACTTATGAATCGCTTGTGCATGCAACTTTAGTGCTCGTTTACTAGCGGATTAAGGTAACCGAGACTTTCGTCGCGCTACACTTGACCAGAGTGCGGAATACCGCCTTTCCTTTGTTAAAGAAGTTGTGATGACACTTAATTTTGCAATGTCTTTCTGGCGATTCTGAAAATTCTGGGCAGGCACTTTACAATGATGTTCTTTATGGCTCGTACAACATATGCAGTTGACTGCACTAGTCGGAAGTTCTGAGCTCTGCTTTGTTGCCCTTGAAGAGAGAATTTTTTCTTTGCCTTGTTATGTCGTATACGTTCCTTGTAGGCGCGAGTAGTTTCACATACTGGTGATATGCCCCTAATAAATCATTCGCTGCATGATGAAAATTGCATGGCTATGTGTGATGCGCTTCACACCATAATTCCACATCTTTCTTTATTTACAGATAAATGTACCGCTGCGTACCTTTCTGTCACTCTGACAGAAAGACCTTGGGATAAGTTTTCACGAATTTCCGGCAAATTACGATCGTAGCGAAGCATGGCTAAAGGCCATATCGAGAAAGGACTTTGTGCCCTACGACAAGTCCGCTAGTAGTGTCGTTTGCGGGCTTCACTTTTTAGAGTTGGATTACGCTCTGGGTGCCACAAAGGTGCAGCGGCTCAAGCGGAATGCCATTCAGCGTGTTCCCAAGCTATCCGAGCTACATGCAGCCACAAAAAAGACGCAAGTTAGAGCGATTGTCGCAGAATTGTTCTCTAGAGCAACAAGAGACCTCAAATTTATCGCGTGATCATGATGGAGCTCTTGGTTCAGCCTGTGACCGCGAAATACGCAAAGACAATTTGTCAACTTCTGCCCACTCCTTGCGCGCAGTGTTTGAAGGCAGCCACCTTCATGTACCCTTGGAGGGACATGAAGCAACAAGTGCTGAAGGTCCAGGCTGCAGTGAAAGCCAGCCATCAGAGGCTTCTGCTATCCGCGTGGCGACATTTATGTCTGAAGATAATCTGGTGGTCGGAGGTAAGGAAGCAAGTGGACAAAACGCAGTCGGTGAACTGCAGCAGAGTAGTGAGACAACTGAGTGCGCAACGCCTACTACTGACGACCTTATCCTCGCAAGCAGTCAGATTTAAAGAATATAAACCGCATGAGGGTGCAAATGTTCAGAAAAGCAGATGCTATCAGGAGACTGCAGCGAGAGAACAGCCGCCTCAAAAAGAAGTTGAGTGGTATGAAGCGCTATATAATGTCGACCTGCCTCACTCGGCTTCCAAGTCTGTATAACAATTTCACAGATGCCTATTTACGCCAGTAAGCTTCTTTGCCTGATGCTGGCATTGTTTTTCAGTAATTTCCGACTGCGCTTTGGCTGCGATAATCGACTTTTCGTCTGCAGCTCCCGCCCGCGCCATGGAAAACGAGCCACACGAGCCTTGGGTTGCGCGCGCCACGGTGCGGCGAAAAGAGAGGCCACGCCCTTTTCCGCCTCTCCGTCCGAATGGGACGGCCGGAGCAACGCCGCGCCGCCGCAGCCGATCGCGGAGGCCACGATTAGTTAGACGCGCTTCGCAGCAGCAAGCGCACGTGGTGCGGCCTGCGAAGTCGCCCGAAACCGGTGTGACGAGCCTAGTTCTCCGCGCCGCCGCAGCGGAGCCACTGCTACGGGACAAGCGCGTGTGGGAGGAGACGCTGGTTCAGCATGTTTCGCGCAGCGGTGCGCTGAAAGTTCGCATTTTATTCACGCAAGACTATGTATTGCTTTGTCAAAATAAGATCTCTACGCTGCCTGCAAGAACGGTACGGGCATTGGGCTGCTAATGGACTCGCACGAGCCCGAACCGAGCACTTATATGTGGCAGGCTTCGACACTCGACCACCGCTCAATATAACTGGCAAGTTCCTTATCGCTTGCTTGAATACTTGCTTCGTTTGATGCGCTTGTTTGCTCATGAAAGAAAAACCTGTTATTGATATTATTATTATAATTATTATTATGATTATTATTCGAAATTCCTTACAAGCCCATTGAAGGGCATTGAGAGGGGGGGCATCGGTATATACAAAACAGAAAAATACACAAAAATTAAACAAATAAAATATAAAGGGAAAAATATAAAAGAAAGAAACAAGACAAATATTACAGGCAGTAGACGTTATACAATAATAAAGCGAAACGAAATTAGGTTATCACGGGATGTTTCACGGTTAGCAATGCATAAAATGTGATCAGGAAGACCGTTCCAATGTGCAGTGGCTCTAGGTAGTGGTGATGAGTTAAATGCCTGTGTGCGACCATGAACTGGCATGAAACTACGCGCGTTGTGAATGCGTCGAGATGTGCGCAAAGGAGTATGAAGCGGCAAACTGTGAAATTTGTTACTATAAATCTACTTGTGAAATAAACACAACAGAGCAATGGCGCGGCGTTCTTCTATAGTGGCTGAAACGCAAGATCTTCGTCTTATTAGACGTTCTTACAAATGCGTGCATACGACTTACTGAATTGGCCAAATAATGTTCTTATATAGTGTTTTAGTTCCAGCATTTTATAAATATGAGGCAGACATCTACAACTAAATGAACATTCAGCCGCTTTGTAGACGTGTGTTTGCATTTCTATGTAAGGACGGAACTAGTTCGGATTGGCTGATTAAAAAAAAAAGGTCGAGGAAGGCGGTGTCAGGCTCATTTCTTTATTTAGAAGTTACAACATGTATACATCCTCGGAAAGGCGACTCGTTGCATCAAAGTCGCAGCACGTTCCGCAACAGAGGCTTGTAAGCGAGTTTGAACCGCTCAGCAGTTGCGTTCAGGTCTCCAACCCTGTCTGCCGCAACAGTTTGCTCAGAAACACCTCACAGGTCTCCTCGGTGTGTCTTTGTTCACCCCTGTCACACGTCAGTTCCCGCCATATCACGCAATTCGGTAGAAGTGTTGACGCCAAGCGCACGAAATGCCGTCGGAACAGCTGTTGGAAGCAATAGCTTGAGCTTCGTGGACTTATATAGTCACCGTCAGGGAAGCGACGTGAGTACACCAGCGACCTGTCATTTGGCTCGCACACGCTTCCTTTTCCAGTTATTCCCTGTCGAGAAATGTTTTTTAGTCATACTTTACGGCGATCCACGTCGCACGAAAACTCGTGGTACCGTATCTGAGGGTCCTTCCTTGCGTTTGTGCCACACAGCGGCGCGCAACGGTTGCGCGGCACGACCAAAATTATAGGAGTCAATGGCACAATAGAAGCACCTCGACACGTTGTAGTCACAGGGCGTGCGAGCAAGGTGCAGAATTTCGTCGACACACACAGAAAACTCGTCCCGTACTGGTTCGCGGAGAGGCCCGCGCGGCGAGAGCCGTGAGAGTTGTCCCGTATTGTAGGGGCTTTATACCCTTGACACACGGGCACGCTAAGTACTTTAGGTAAGGGGACATCTACCGGAAAGGCGTTCATGCAGTGACACACGACAAAGGAATATCTCCTTCCCGGTAAAGTTCCTTTGCAGAAAGGTAGATCGGCGAACTCCTTTTCGAGCGTAAAGGGCGTACTCTCGCCGACAGCGCACACGGCCAACAAACGAGATAGAACTTTTCACAACATTACAACACCCCGCAAGTATTTTCTTGGCTTGCGTATAGTCGTTAACTTTTAGCCGTAATGAGATTTGTCGGGGGGCAGAGATTTATTTTTGCCACATTCTCGAACGCTCACATCGCCGCCATGCGGGGTTCCGGCAGTGTCATTTCCTTCTTTGTCGTGGCAGGGATTGCGCGTGAACGAACAATCAATATTATTAGCCATCAGCAACAACAACGATGTTTTTACGTTCCGCAATCGCTAAAGGTAATTAAATGCGGAACATTATAAAAGTGTTCACTATCTTGCTGCTTTAACAAGCAGTGCCATTTTGTTGCAGCGTTCGTCTTAGGAACCACCTAAAGAAGTTCACGTGCTGCCGTGTGTCATCGACACAACTACTTTCTGCAGAGGGTCCTTGAAAGTAGAAAAAGGAGTTCACCACAAAGGACTTTACTTTTGCCCGTCTGTCAGGGGTATTGGCTTTAGTCCCGTAGCAGCAGTGGCGCTCCCTCCGAAAAAGCGGCGAAAACTGTCAACTTTCGTCAACATCCCCGCTGTCAACATCCCCGCTTTTGTTCGCCGCGCGACGTACCAGGCCGCACCTCGTGCGTTGCTAATCGAGCGGCCGTGCTTATACTGTGGCAAAAACAAAGCAAGAGCCGGAAATACGTCATAGCCGCCATTTTGTAGCGTGCGCAGACACAACAGGAACCGGAAATACGTCATAGCTGCCATTTTGTAGCACTGGTGTAATCTGGTGAAATTTTGATGAGGGGCTGGTGTCGAAGCCTTTTCAATCTGGCAGCGCTGCTGCAGATCGGAACGGTGCAGAAACGGTCTTGGGGTCGCTTGCTGCCTTGCTTGTGGAATGTCCCTCTTTTTTCTTCGCCGAACCCGTCCGGTCCTGTCTTGCTTTCCCGCCACGCAGAAGCATAGAAGAAAAGGAAAAAATAAGAAAAGAGACCACCGTTTCGTGAACGATGTAAAGGATTAAATGGACGTTCGTCACGATTGCTTGTGTACGGTCAGACGAGAAAGGTATTTCGAGGACACGGGAGCGTAAGAAGAAAATAACACATATTTATGTGACAGTGTGACGGAGATGAGGATGACGTGGACGAACACGCGATAAGCACATTTACAAAAAAAAATGACGCACACAAAAAAGAAAAGCAAATGGGCTTAAGGTCCAGACAGTCGAACGTTCGAAAGAATATAGAAAACGACGCCTCACAGGTTGCGATGCATCCTTTGGTCGCCGGCGTGTCGGCTATGGCGTTTACTCCTCGGCCAAGGTGGCGACTCGGCACGGTAGCGTCGCGGCGTCAGAAGTTGCAGGAGAGTCGGCACGGCGGCGACGCGATGACTGCCAGCGGACGTGGCGACTCAGCACGTCGGCGTCGCCGCGTCAGGAGTGGCAGGAGCCGGCCAACGGCTGCGTTACCGTGGCCAGCAGCTCTCGTGGCCCCCTCGCGCTGGAGGCGGCCCCACCACAAGGCCTCCAGTTAGGCCTCCGCCTTGACGTAGCCTCAAGCCACCCGAACACGAGCAGACGACACCTGCGCCTGCCCCACGCGACGTCACTGCAGGGACCCTCGCGCGTCTGCACCAACAGGCAGGCGCGTCGTCTTCAGGGCCGCCCAGGAACAGTCGCAGGACCTCCAGGAACAACGCAGTCGTCTGGCGTGTTCCACTGGACCACGAGCTCTCTCTGCGCGCACCGCGCGACAGACAGACAGACATTGAACTTTATTTAGGTCCTGAGGGACTAGCCGGAGGATCCGCGCTGGGGCCTCCGGTTCGCCGCTGGCTGCTCCCATGTCGGAATCGGGAGGCCAAGCCTCTCCGCTCTTTCACGGGCCCTCTGGACGGCCTCAGACTGGTGCTTTAGTTCCGAACTCGTGATGACCTCGTCCCAGTCCTGTTCGCAGATGAGTGCCAGAGAATGTGTGCTAGAGTGCTGAACTCCTCCCCGCAATCCGGGCACCGTGGATCAATTTCGGTGCTAATCTTGCTAAGGAAAGCGCGCGAAGGATATGACCTCGTCTGAAGCATCCTAAGCGTGACAGCCTGAGACCTGCATAATTTTGGGTGCGGAGGCGGGAAGCGCCTGCGTTCCTCTTTATAGTGGGAGACGATCTCATGAAACGTTAGTAAGGGGTCGCGGTGGCCGATCTCCTCCGGATCCTATGAAGACGTACCGCCGTCGCGGCGCGTGAGTTCTCGCGCACGGCGGTGAGCAATCTCATTGCGATTAGGGTGGCCTGGCAGCACGCTGTCGCCCATGTGTGCGGGGAACCACGTGATGTAGTGCATTGCATCGGAATAAGCGCTGGACTTGCCTCTCAAAAGCGCCGCGGCCTGGTTCGCAACCACTCCGGAAGCGAAAGCCCTCACAGCTGCGCGTGAGTCAGTGTATATATAGGGCCTCGTAGAGTCCTGCATCGCCAACGCAACCGCCACCTGCTCAGCTACGTCTGCTGTGACAGCGCCTACCGAGGCCGCGGATAGGAGGTCGCCCTTCTCGCTGACCACTGTGACAGCAAATTTTCCGGAGCGCCCATACTGAGCTGCGTCCACGAAAGCTTCCAAGCCGACCATTTTCTTTAATATCGCCCTGGCACGAGCGGCTCGCCGGCCAGCATTATGCTGTGGGTGAACGTTTCTAGGGAAGGGACCGACAACATAGGCCCCTGGGGCGTTTTCGTCTAGCTGAACCGTCTCACTAGGATTGTAACGCGGCTGCAAGCCCGCCGCTTCCAAGAGGCGCCTACCTGCGCTGGAGCCCGAGAGCCTCGTGACCTGCGCGGATCGTTGCACCTCTACTAGTTCAAGGGTTGTGTTATGAACGCCGAGCTGCATTAGCCTGTCCGTGCTCGCAGTGACTGGGATACCCAGCACCTTCTTAATGCTTTTCCGCATCAACGTATCGAGCTTGTCCCTTTCAGTCCTAGTCCACTGCAGGGCCGAAACCACATAATTGATGTGACTCATAAGGAAAGCATTGTGGGCCCTGAGTAGGTTGTCCTCGCATAGCCCACCCTTCTTATTTGATACTCGCATGATTAATCTGAGGATATTTTCTGTTTTCGAGGTCAGATGTGCTATTGTTTTGGCGTTACAGCCCCTGGCATCGAGCAGCAATCCTAGAACTCTGATGGAAGTCACCCTGGGGATCTTCTGGCCATCACGCGTGTACACATCTATGGGATCTGCTCAAGCGGTGTTAGCCCACGAACCCCCTGCCTGGCCGGTCTAAATAACATGAGCTCCGATTTGGTTGGGGAGAGTCGGAGACCCGTGCCCTCCAGAAAGGACTCGGTCACATCCAGGGCCTCCTGGAGCGCCTGTTCCACGGCCGCCTCCGAGCCTCCCGGGCACCAGATCGTAATGTCATCGGCGTACAGCGCATGTCCAACATTTGGTACGGCGGCCAGCCGCTTCGAGAGCCCGTGCATTGCAATGTTAAACAGGAGGGGAGAGATTACCGCCCCTTGTGGCGTGCCTCTGTTGCCTAGCGCGAATGGTTCTGATTTCGTTTGCCCCACCTTGACGACCGCTGTGCTGCTTCTCAGGAAGGACTCCACGAAAGCGTAAAATCGACCTCCCAAGTGCAACGCCGAAATCTCCTTTAAGATAAAGTCGTGAGACACGGTGTCGAAGGCTTTGGACAAGTCCAGTGATAGAATGCCCCTAACGTCTCTGGTCCTGTTGTCAATTACCTGTCTTTTAAGGAGCAGCATGACGTCTTGTGTAGAAAGGGATGGTCTGAACCCTACCATAGTGTACGGGAACAACCCCTCGCGTTCTATATATTTCGAAATCCTGTTGTTTATCACGTGCTCGGCAACTTTACCTAAACACGATGTGAGCGAAATGGGCCGGAGGTTGTCCAGGCTTGGGGGCTTTCCAGGCTTAGGAATCAGTACCACCGTCGCCTGCTTCCACGAGTCGGGTACATTACCTTCCTCCCACACCTTGTTGATTTCTTTAGTAATAGCGCTAATAGACCGGTCGTCCAGGTTCCTCAGGAGCCGGTTGGTTATGCCACCCGGTCCAGGGGCGGACCTGCCATTAAGATTGTGAAGAACCTCCCTGACATCCGCCTCCGAAAATGCATCATCAAGTTTTGGGGCGTCATCCCCCTCGTATTGAGGGCATTCTCGTAGTTGATCGTTCCCTAACGGAAGATACTTCGGTGCCAGATCTTGGAGAAGGGACGTATCGGAAATTCCTCCTTCTTTTTGCTTATGGATTAGTCTGTCTATGGCAAGCCTCTGATTACCCTTGGTCTGTTTATCATCGAGCATGTGCTTAAGAAGGTTCCATTTTCCCCCTCTGCGCATTCGCCCATCTGCTGCTGAGCAGGCCTCGCTCCACTCTTGCCTGTTGAGCTCCAGACAGTGTTCCTCTATGCTGCGATTAAGCTCCGCGATCTTCTTTCTAAGCCTGCGGTTTAGCCTTTGCGTTTTCCACCTCTCAAGCACAGACCTCTTAGCCTCCAAAAGATGCGCTAGGCGCGCGTCCATCCTGGGGGTCTCGAGGTCCGTGGATAATTCCTTGGTGGCCTTTTCAACGTCCCTCTTGATCTGCGCGAACATATCTTCCAGTGAGTCGTATTCCGACTCATCATCGTCCCGTATCTTTCGGAAGAGATCCCAGTCTACGTACCTGAATATCCTAAGCGGGGCCGCTTTGAACCGCACGTTCTGCTCCTACAGGAGACCCTATGCGAGGAGGCAACCTTCTCGGGGCACCGCACCGCGCGAGCCTCTTCTTCTTTTCTTCCGTGCCGCCGCCGAGCACGCCACCTTCCCCTGGCTTTGTCTTCGTAGCGGTGCCGGCATGAATGTCTTCAAAATGTACAACGAATGTTCCCACACACAAAAATTTCCCAATAAATCCAGTCCATTCACTACAAACGAAAAGAAAGCGGGAATGACATAAATTCTTTCATAAAATTTTTAAGTCGATGTCTCTGATTTTGGGATAATATTAAAGCATTTCTTTTTTCACCAAGATGAGCGCATCGATGTGTTCTTAAGGTCGATATCAAAAAGGAATCCTTAGCGCAATTGGATAATTTTATAAAAAGTATATTGCCGATTTCAGTTTTTATGTTTTCATTTGGTGAATTTGCATGATGGCTGAAAATAAATTGCACCTGGTGACAGATATTTACCTAGCGCTTGTTAGCGCACGAAAATTTAACTTACGTCTATAGTAAATACAACAAAATAGCATCTTAACATTAAAGTCGTTATAACTCTGTAAGTGATATAGATACAACTATGTTTTTCACTGATGATACAGATATTTAAGCAGTCGCTAAGTATGCCAATTAGTAGAGGTTTATCTCTAAATTTGTGGAAGTTAGTTGCATTTATTTCGCTCTCCGATTATGTGCTCCAAACAATGGATTTTACGGAATTCGGCAGACCTTTTCAGCTATATCTTCTGTACTATAACTACTCCTTTCGAGACTAGTTTATACCAGGAATCAGGAATAGTTACCTATAGAATGGTACCGAACTTCACTCCAACAATCTTACCCGAACTACCTTGGTTTCTGTTTGCTCCATACCTTTGCACCACCAGTACTCTAAGCGCCTTTTACTTATCTCTATCGCCGACATGTTCAGCTTTCCCATGCTATCCCTGAAACCCATGGCCTCCTGCAGGATAGTGTCCACAGCCACAGCTGGGGGGACATCTCTACATTAAATCAAAATATGATCTGTCGTTTCCCTAGCTTTTCCACTGCACCTACATGTATCCCCTTCTTTATTAGATTTCGCTCTGTAACTTTAGGTTCTCAAGCAACATGACCTTGCTTCAAACAGTAAAGCGCTTCCCTTCGAATTCTCGTAAAGTTTTTCTCTCCTGATTTCTTCTTTCCCTTTTCTGTACTTGCTCAATGCCGGTTTCTTCTCGATTGCTGCTATCCAATCCGACTTCTCCGCCGCTCTGACCATGCTCTTCACGCTCTTTTTTGTCCCATCCGTTTCATTACTGGCTGTATACTTACTGGTAAGCCTCCTAGTTCTCTTCACGCTAGGTGAAACCTCTTGATGTTGGAAAGTAGCGCCGCTCTTTGAACAACTCCGCGGTACGCTCGCCGGAGCCGTCAACCTCCTCGTTTTCTCCCCCTCGTTCGCGGAGCTAGCGCATCTGCAACGCTGAGTGGCTGCGGCGCGCAATCAGGTGATCTTGACGTCACGAAAGCGAAGCACAACTTGTTTTTCGTTTCACCCTGCACTGCCTGAACCGGTTCAAGATGGTGTAGGGACAGTCATGTAGGCTCCCTAAAGGCCGTTTCACATGACGCAGAAACACAGCGATTTTGCTTCGGCGACTAGAGCGATCGCGATTTTTTTCAAAAAAAATCGCTCTCGCTCTTGTCGCAACGGTCTGCGACGAGCGACCAAAAAGTTGGAATTTCGTCGCTCTGATCGCAGCGATCCGAACGATTTCCCGTCGAAATTGCGCCGAGCAGCAGCCCCCGCGCTGTTTCGCTGTCATGGCGGTGGAGTGTGTGTTTTATGATCGGAGCGATCGGGGGAGCCGTGGATTACCGAATCTGGTATGTAGTACTATTAATAGCGACACGAGAAGGAAAAAAATAAAACCTCGTACTTTGGCATTCCTCCACTTGTATGTTTTTATTGAAGCAGTGGGTTGGTGTTTTAGCTTTCTTGTGTACTACGTCGAGCTTTCGCTTCGACGTAGAACAACACACGAACGCATTTTGTTCCGTGCGCGGAGAAAGATTCCCGCTGGTTGATGTACTCGAGTTGAGACTCAACGCTATCGAATGTTTGCGACTTGCCTTGCATACACAATCGTTCTTTTTTTTTCTCTCTCTCTCTTTTTGAGATCGCTTGTGATTGCCGCACAGCCAAGGTATTGCAGCACGTACTTTGCGTGCACTCAAACGCGCATTGCGCGTTGTAAGTGCTATGAGCCTGCGATAATAATGATTGAGCACGACGTGGTCGCGAGGCATCCGATGGCGGGCTGCTTTTTTGTGCGCCAATTCGGCGAATGCTCTTGCTTTTCTTCCGCATCGAAATGAGGCCGCCGTGGCCGGAAATCGAACTCACATTCTAGCGGCGCGATATCGGGAGCGCGACACACGAACTTACAATTAAAGTGCTTTGTCAAGAAGCCGAGACCTTTGTATGTCGCCGGAACTTTCTGAACTGTTAATGCATGCAGTTTTCATGGATACGGGGCGCGCTAATCAACCAGAAATACTTCGCCTTACACCGATGCCGTAAATCGGGCACGTCATTGTTGGACTGACTATGCGACCAGTAACTAAATTTAGATAATTTTTGGTGTATTAATGTGTGCTTTTATAACGTACCATATCAGGAATGCTAGCAGCGTCGTTGATTTACTTTCAAAGCGTTGATGCGCAACAAGTATTATTAATAGCAGCTTTTTCTTCTTTTCTTATCTCGTGGACAACATTTTTTCCTTCACATATATTTATACGCATATATTTATAGGATTTGTATATTTCCTGCACCGGTTCTCACTTTATATAGTTATAATTAATTGTAAAACCTTCATGGCATGTAACAACACACCTTCATGGCATGTAACAACACTTCAAAGAAGATTACTTGTGCACGTAAATGCTTGCAGTGTACTTGTTTTATCTTGTTTATGATGTTCACTGTAGCACATCACTTAAAAAGAAACACACACAAAAAAAGAAAAGCGCACAAACAGCCTGCAAAGTTCTTATACAGTTCTTATATAGAAGAAAATGTGAAAGATCACAGCTAATCAAAATCATGCAGGGAAGTTGCCATGTTGCATCCTTTTTCTGTAGGTTATAGTTTCCTCTTGGGTATGGACCAGTGTTGCACTTCAATAGCCATTCAGGTGTGAACGTGCATATTTAGGTGTGAAGCCATGCCACATTAAATAGAAACAGCTTGCCGACATATTGGAGAATGGTTTCATTAATACATAAATCCTGCTTTTACAAGTAAATAAATTTATAGAACTATGCATTTTTCGAACATATCTTCTGATGAAATTGAAGCACCGTGTAAATTTGTCATGGCATTATAAAACTCATTTCTGCAAATGAAGTGTGTACATTTGCACATTATGTAGTTTAATTCTATGTAATACGTACTGCAAACAAATAAAGGTCCAACCAGGAAAGAAATTGTGAGAACAACACATGTACATGTATCTCTCTATTAAAATTCATAAAGGAAAAGCAAGTGTGCATTAATGCGTAAACATGACCCAACCAAAGTACGGGACAATGCACTAGGGATGCATGGCAGAAATGGTGTGTCTTGGCAGTGCATGCTGTTTTGCAGCCATGCCTGGGAAAAAAATATACATCTTAAACAAGCGTGTTAAAAAATATGTGCACTAAATGTGCATGTTAGTCGAGGGACTCTTTAAGAGTTGCATCTTTATGGAAGTCATTCCAAGGCCTAATTACCAGCCTATTAAAGTATAGGAAAAGATTGCAATATTTATAACATTTGAATGCAAATATTATGTCACACAGAAGGGTTTTGCACTGCTTGTTCTTATGGAGCTGCAAACAACAGTTTAGCAGTGATGCCTCAACTGTCACATTTGTCTTTCACAAGACTGTTGGCCTGGTTGATATAAAACAAGAAGAGAACAACAGGAAGAGTGGCACTTCCAGCTACTTTATTCAAGGCGCTAACCCAAGAATGTATACAAACAGCAAGCATGCACGGTCCCTTTCCAACGTCATACCATCCAGCAATCAAGCAATCTCGTCTCTGGTGCATATAACATAACTTATGTATAGCTGGTAACCGACAATTTGTACAGGCAACAAAACATACAATGATTCTTTTTTACAACTTGCCATTTTTATATATTGTTTTAATCTGTCACTTGCCATGGTGGCTGTGCCAGTTTGCAAAAACAGAAAGTAAGCTAACGCTATATTAAGGCGAAAACCTTATATTACTACGTTTCAAGGCTGTGTTGCACAGTACAAAAAACCAGAGTGTAGGCGAGCATCGAATAGGTGGAGTGCATCTCTCGCTTCACTGTAAAGTTGATTAAGTATATCTTGCTCGTGCGGTCAGCTTTGTTGCCTTCGTATTACAACAAAGTTGACCGTGTCTTGCTGTGAAATCTCCTGCCACATCCTTGTAGGTGAAGGTGCACAAGGCTCTAGTTGCAAGCGAGGAAGACCGAGAAGGCACAGCGCTGCAGAAGAACCTTAAGCAACTCAAAATGCCATTTCTCACCACTGCTGCTGTAACAAAGCAGCTATGTGTGAAACTGCAGCAGCAGCAGCCCAAGAAGCAGATCAATGGAACTTGGCATTTGCCTTTTACATTCGCTTGGAAGTCTCTAAGCACCTGGTATAACAACACAGCATAAACCGGTATGGGCTTGTTACAATGCTCAAAATTGGTGACAATGGTGCCTGAAGCAGGTGTCCGAAACTGCTATCACTCATAATGAGAAAAAGTCCATACCCCCATCTCACCTGAAGGAAAACTAGCAATCTTTCAGTAATGTTTATCTCCCTCTCTGCACGCCTGTGCACATTTGAACCCAGCCCAACAGGAGTAGTAGCACCCACCCCAGACTCTGGGCCTTATAAGTTGTCAGTCGTCGGCTATGGTTCCATCGACAAAGACGAGGAGAATTGGAGGGCGGGGGAGAAAATACAGAAGAGCAAGGAGATGACGACGGCAAGGAAGGAGAGGATGCAGATGACAAATGAGAAGTAAAGGAATTTGAAAAAGAAGACAGTGTAAGAGGAAGAACAAGAGGGGGGAGGAGAAGCAGGAATGGAAGAAGACCTAAAGAGAATAATAAGAGCACATGCAGGAAAGCTTACACTGTCACTGTGCTCTGTTCTTTGCAAAGGCCTGAGAGTCTTCTTACAATGCTGCCCTAACTTGTCCCAGTGGCTCGTTAAAGAAATTCTGCTGACATTGTGCAGTGGAGTTTTTCCTCTGAAAATGTGAACCTATCAGGTTCATGATACTCACCATTGGTGATTACTTCTCTATGCAAGTTACTTCAGGCAGTAAAACCTTTGCCAGGACAAAGAAATGGAAAAGACATCAAGAGAGTGCTGGCGATTGCTTACCCACACAGGTTGTCATGCAACGTCAAAAAAGAAGCATCAGAATTCAATCTGAATGTTGTTTTTATGCCCCTAACAAGCTCTCAAAGGTGTGTTTTCTAGACAAAGTGGCTGAAGTGTGCAAGATGCACAGGAACAAGTTCACTACTTGCCAGTCGCACAGAGCAGCTTGGTTGCAGCAGACAAGAAAACCTGGCATCCTACGAGCAAAGTGACAATGTAGGTGGAGACATGGTATGTCCTCGAGGCATGGAGAAGGCAGAGTTTGAGGAGAGGAATCTGCTAGGCTGTGGCAGCGCGTGCCATGGCTCATTCATGAAACGGTTTGGCAAGGTGGAAATTGAATTTTCTTTGCATCACGACAGATGAAACTTCTGGCAAGTGGTCATCTTTTACATGTCATCCTATGGGTGCAATGCATAAAAACTGCGATACCGTCTCATATATTGCAAATATTCTCAGTTTTCTGTCTGCAGCATCAAAAAGTAAACTCTGTGGGCATTTTGGCTGTAGTTTGTAATAAATATGTGCCATACAGCACTTGTAATGAGCTGCATGTAGTGACTCCAGTGCAGGTGACACCTGCCGCTGTAAGTCCCTCGTTTGCATGTTGTGAACAGGTATGGGCAAATGGCCTTGGGAAGAAAATGCGTGCAGGATGCTGCATAGTCTTTGTGATCTGCTGACTTTACAACTCTCACGGGCTTCTCAGACTTTTAAGTGCACTTTTTGTGTTGCAACAAAGGCTTGCGCTCTCTGGGATTTCCACCAGTGCCATTTTAGGATGGGACAGAAAATCTGTTGTGCCAAACTACAATAGCAGCGCATCCAGCAAAGTGAAGCCGATTACTTTCGACGTTCCCAGTGGCTCGATGAAAGTGGAGGCATGGGCTTGTACAATACCAAGGAAAGGTCGAGATCTCATGCCCCATAACTACGTTTGCTAGAAGCATTTCTCAAACAGTGAAATGGAGACGCAATGAAGGTGATCTTGGTGGTGACATCTCTCTTGACAAACCCAAGCGGTCTGTTTTGTTACTAGGTGCCGTGCCGTCACTATCTTTGCACTGTCTCAGCCACCTGTCTCCTGTTCTCAAAAAAAAGAGAAAATAAATGAGCCAATTGGACCTGGCGTGAAGTGCATTAACCACCAAAGACAGACTTTGGTGGTTAATGACACAAATATGCTTGCTGCTTGCCACTTTGAGGAAAATGAGATGGTGCATCCTCTCGCCTCCCTTTGCTGTAAGTCCAATGCCTTGAACAATAAGCAAACAACGGCATATGTGTGGTGGAAAGACAAGGAACGACACTGTACCAATAGTTCTGGTAATGACCAAACCAGTCGAACCAGAGTTATTGAATAAATAAGTTTTGCATTCCAAAAAACATACTGTGCAAATAATTAGGTAATTGCCATGCAGGCAACACCTTTTTTCGTTTATATAACAAATAATTTGCGGCCACCAAGGTCACACAAGAAGCACATCAATTACAATGAATCGGCACTGGCTAGCCTTGACAGGTTGAACGGGCAAGCTTCTGCAGAAAGCCGACTCGCACAACAGAGCGTGTGTTGGCACCATGCCCTACAGCGTGATTTCACTGAGCTTCACTGAGCCACCCAAACAAGTACTGTTTCGCCGTCTGAAGAAATGCTCTGTGCCTCAAGGCCAATACAGCAGTTTTCTCTATAGCGGTGACCATCACACAAATGCTTCTCAATTCCAACAAGCGCATTTGATTGAGGAAATGCTATGGCAAGAAACCATTCTAAACTTCGAGGGACTCCCGAGATGGAACAGGATGGAAAGCAGTTTCTGAACCATTAGACAATGAATGCATGTCACAGAAACACAGTGTGCCCTGTTAATATTTCTGCTCGTCGACAGAATCCTTTTATTGCAGTAAAACCACGTATCTCCAAATACAGACTGTTTGGAAATAGTACTTAAGGCCCTTATTGGCTGTTTTTTGTTTTGCAAACAATTCTGTTCTAGCAGAAAAGAGGCATAGCAGGGAAACAGTCTACTACAGCTCTAAGTGCATGACTACGCTACTAACTCGTTATAAGACTATACATCAAAAATACCTTTCGTGCACGGCGTGGGGCAGTGCAACGTATTTTGCTTCTTTGGTCAGACTCGCAGTAACCTACTACGATTAGGAAACTAAACGACATCCGTATCTTCACAATGTAGTGACGCAACATGCAGGCTTCAACACAGGTGACCGCAGCTCCTTATAAATTTGTGATGCTAGTTGTTACACATCCACACCACGGATTCCACGACGGACGATCCGTGATATCGATGTTCACAAAACAAACTATTCCACATCATGCAAGCACACACGCGCACGCACACGCGCACGCACACACACACAGAGGCGTCATTTCTCGCGGCTTTCAAGATGCGAGTTTTCGGTTAGATGCGTGTTGCCGCGTTCGGTCACAACACAAACTAACCGTATTCCGTGCACAGACACACACATATACATCATTTGCAGATCCATAAATGTGGGCTTTGGTTAGATGCCGGCGTCGTCCGGTTCGGAGGCACTACAGTGTAGTAGGCACTTGCGAGCAAGATACACGAACCATTCGTTGACAACTTGATGCTGAACACGGAGGATCATGCTTCGCGCACACGACGACTTCGAAGAATACGCGGACCCTTCCTACGCGGCTACATCCATGGCGCAAAGTTTTTCTTCACGACGCGAAGCAGCCGAAGCAGCTGCTGTGCCGCTGCGCTACTGCCACCGCTATTTTCACGTCTTTACTGATATGCGGGAGCCGCTGTTGCGCACACCAAAATAATTTAGCCACTTGCAGCTGTTTTTAAATTACAATACATGCATGCTCTTCAATCCTGTAAAACAAAAGTTAATAATATTATAACGCAGGGTTATTTAAACACATTTGAAGATAGCCGGTCGCTCCTGTCGCGGGAAAAACAGTCGCTGCAATCGCAAGTCATCTGAAACGAAACCGCCATTAAGCGACGGGAGCGAACAGAGCGATTGGAACGATTTTCGTCGCTGCAATCGCGGCATGTGAAACAGCCTTAAGATGGTGTCGCCTGGGGTGCCGCCTGGGTGCAGTCGTCATGCAGAGAGTGCAGCCGCTGCGCGATACTAGCGCCCTCACTGAAACGAATGCGAGAGTGCAGATGTCGTGCAGGCCTTCTGCTAGGTCGGTTATCGTCTGGCTAGTTGTGCGCGCACGACATGGCGCACGACTACAGTGTACACTGTACGCATGACCTCCTGACGGTTGCGAGCTTGCGAAAAGTCCGTGTATTGCCGTAATGTCACCTGTGGGTACCGTGCCTTAGTCAGCGATGGGCTCCCTCTCCCCTGTCGTGCAGTTGGCGATGGAGCTGGTGGACTCCGACAGTGAAGATGACGAGTACGATGAACTGGTGACGAAGGTCGCACTGAAGCTGGCGAGACAAAGCAGGCATCGTGTGCCACGCTACTGCGAAGATGTCGTGAGCAGATATTTTGACTTTGAGTTCAAGAGACTTTTTAGACTTTCGCGGGACACGCTTGATGGACTTGTGGTCCGTTTTGAAGCCTCCTCATTCTATCCAAGTGCACTAGGAGGCCAGCCGCAGATCAGTGCCGAAAAAAACGTGCTTGGTTGCCTTAGCGTATCTCGGACATCAGTGCTGCATGTATTCCTTGGCCGACCGCTTCGACATCGCCGAGTCTTCAGTGCAAGCATACGTGGATAGGGTCCTCGCATTCCTGAATGCAATCAGTGAGGAGGCGATAGCGTGGCCGAACGACGAGGAAAAAGAACGGTGCAAGGCGGGGTTTCTTGCTAGAAGTAGTGGCAAAGGACCGCACAACACCATCGGCTGCGTTGATGGCTGCCACATCGCGATCAACACACCGCGGGAGTCTCCTCAGTCCTACTTTAACAGGAAGAAGTTTCCGTCGATCATTTTGCAAGGAATTTGCAATAACCACAACAAATTCATTGATGTGCTCATTGGCTTCCCTGGGTCAGTACATGACGCTAGGGTACTCAGGGAGGGTCCCTTCTTTTCGAACGGCTCCAACAAGTGCAGTGGTGGTTATCTACTTGGCGACTCCGCTTATCCACTGCTGCCTTGGCTGATGACACCCTACAAGAACTGCCAACAGAGATTCCCAGTGTGGAAGAAAAGGTTTAACAAGCACCTTTCGCAGCAAAGAGTAGCCATAGAAAACGCATTCGGCCTGCTCAAGCAACGATTCCGACGACTCTACTTTGTTGACGCCAACTCCGTCAAGCGGTGCTGTTTGATAGTCATGGCCGCCTGTGTCCTGCACAATTTGTGCAATGATGAGCGGGACTTTTTTGACTGAACTGGAGGACACCACTTCGGACTGATGAAGTTGGCAATGATGAAGCTGACGTCATGAGTGATGACATTGGCTCCAGCGAAACATTGAGGAAGTTTATTGCACAGAATGAGTGTTAGGACATGCAATGTATATTTTTTCTGTAAGTTGAGCTTTTTTTTTTTTTGCTCATGAGTGTTTGAACTATGTGACATATAAAGAATACAGGCACCTCTGTTTTGTACACTTTATTCATTATTTTTACTCTTGGCTTCAACGGCATTCACAAGCCGCTCGAGAAGCCCCATTTTTCTTTCGTACCGCTCAGCCCTTTCTTTGCGGCTCTCCTGCATCTCCTTTAAAAGTTTATCGAGAGAGCTGCTCTCTCTCTTTCGTTTTTAGTACGTTGCTCCTGGTCAGCCACCCCAGGTCGCTCATGGTCTGCCACGCCAGGTTGCTCTTGGTCAGCCACACTCGCATCACTGTTTGCTTCAGATGTGGGTGCACTAAAGGAAAACATGTCAGATTTTTAAATCATGTGACAGCACAAATGTGCAGATAGTAAAATATAACCACAAGCCTTGTAATTATTCCAAAGTATTAAGTTGCATATATACCTGTTCTCTTTTTCCATCATGCTTCCTGGTGCGAGAAGAATTGTTGGGGACACATGATGCTCCTTTTCAAGGATGTCCCTGAGCTCCCTAAAGCAAAACAAGTTTGATTCAATGTTTCACACATGAAATCAGTCTGCAATCCACTGGAATATGAACTTGTTTGTGCCGTACCTTGATCACAAACATTGAAAGCAGACTAGAACACCAGACAAAACCAAAGTGTTGATTGGGAACTGATCAGCATAGGTCAGCAAACTCACTCATGAGTCGACTCACTCAGACTCAGATCGACCTGTGAGTCTGAGTGAGTGAGTCTGGGTGAGTAATCTTCTGATGAGTCTGACTCCGAGTGAGTACGTTTGAGAAACATTTTAGCGAGTGTGAGTCCGAGTGAGTCCGGCTGTGAAAAAATTTTGGTGAGTCTGAGTGAGTCCTAAGCATAAAATATATTTTATGAGTGAGTTCCAATACTTTTGCCGACCTATGGTCCTATAGACTTTCTTCAGCATGTACAATGAGCCTTCCGTCCCTTTTCGTTTATACTCTCGTCAACTCACATAAACTTGAGCGGACTGGTGTTCATGCGCTAGCTTAATAGTTATTGATCAAAGGCGTGATTTATGGGGGAAAGGAGGCATCTTGACCTCCCTCCCCTTCCCACCAACTCTTTCGCAGGAAGTTCTGGATAAAAATACCCCGTGTGAGTCATCTTTTTTAAATAAAGCTGTTCTGATTAGATTACAAGCTCTGATAACTCATATTGGAAGGTACGAGATGAAAAGGCGCCAAGTACAGCACCGATTATGTGAGATATTGGTGTGAAAGAACATTGACACCAAGACCAAAAAAGTTCAGTATATGCTAGCGGACTCTTGAGTCGACTCACTCAGGCTCAGATCGAGCTGTGAGTCCGGGTGAGTAATATTTTGGTGAGTCTGAGTCCGCTTGAGAAAATTTTAGTGAGTGTGAGTCCGAGTGAGTTTGGTTGAGGAAAATTTTGGTGAGTCTGAGCCCGAGTGAGTCCGAAGCGTAAAATATATTTTGTGAGTGAGTCTGAGTGAGCTCCACATTTTTTGCCGACCTATGCTGATCAGTGCTATATTAGCACAATAAAGCACTGGAAATACTTTGTCTTCTCCCACTTAACTCTCTATGTCCGAACTATTCTATGAAAGCTTAGGAATCTATTACTCTTCAAATTCACATGACACACGTGAATGTCCGGAGGAACCATTCTTGCTCTTTGTTCGCTTGTAGGCCCTCTCTAAACTTTTCCATTTATTTTCAACTTGCAGGGCTGTTGTAGTGCCTCCAAACTCTTCATCAATCATAGTAGCAATATTTTGCCACATTGCCTTTTTTGACCTGAAAAAAGTTCAATATGTCAAACGAAATAAGTCATTCATTTCCATTGTAACATCAGGCGTACCTCAAGCCTGACACAGGGATCAACTACTCCTTTGAAATAAACTGTTGCTTGAGGTTCTGCCAGATGCTCACCTCTATGCCGATTGTTCAGCATCATATTACCAAAGCTGCTAATGATCACAAAATCCCTCACAATTAGTATGCATTGTATTGCTCATGGTGTAACAAAAGGCAGCAAATCACCTTCAATAAAACTGTTTCTTGATCATGTACTTTTTGTCATTGTTTTTCACTTTGATGGTTTTCCAACAGATACAACTGAATTTAATGGAGTGATAACCAAGCTTAAATCATTTGTTAAATCTGCAAGTTTGCAAGAAAGTTGCGAGTACACAACCAGTGCCGTCTGTCAGAAACAACAGCAAGCACCACCTCTCCTAGAGCCAACTGGTACATAGTAGCCCTGCTGGCTCATGAGCCCATTGTTCTTTGTATACACGAGGTGTGCGCCCTCATCAAATGAAGCTAAGCCTGCGATTAGGATGCTGATATGTTTTAGCATGATAGCATTATACCCAGCGACAACTTTCTGTGGCAGCACGGCCAAGGCTACGTGGGCGGAGCCTATGCACATGTGCTACAGCGCCAAGTAGTCCGACCGCTTCGACGGGTGTTTCGGTTTCGATTTCACCAGCGCAGGTCGCTTTTTCTTACTTGCGCGTAAACGTTGTGCACCACCTTCTTGGCCTGTACGGACAGATTTTGGTTTGACAACGCCTGGTACGGCTGCGAAGCTAGTGGACTCGCGGCACGCGGCGGTGTTTCCTCCGTAAGCGACGACGTTGACGAGCTGCAACCGGAGGACGCCATCTTTGACGGTGAGGAATGCGGTGAGGTAAAAAAGCGACGGAAGCCAAAGAAACCCACAAAACCTGAGAGAGCATGAAACGAAATTTTTTCTACTGCGCTACGTTTTTAATCACTAATTAAAAAATAAATCCGCGGAAAATGTAAGTGGTGAATGGTAAAATCTTAGTTACCCAGAACAGTATACAAACGTTTTCGTAATGCACAGTCCAGCATACTTCTTTTCCACTCATTCGTTTCAGAAAATTGAGAGCATCATAGAATCGGGTTTCGTTAGATCAAGTTTCACACATCAGTCTTCTCAAAGAATTTATCTACATACATTATACCATCTATGTCTACGTCACTCAGCTGAATACCTCCTTTTCATTATCACACTGAAGCCTTTATACTGTTGTAACACGGTGCAGTTATGATTGCAGTTAAGCCCAAATATGATCAAATTTCTCAATGGTGATTGGCTCACTTCTGCAGATTGCGTAAAGGAGCCAGTCACAGTCAAGAAATTCAATCCGAATCAGGCCTGACTGCGATCAAAAGTGACCGTGTGACACAGGTACCACACACAGTTCCTTGTCTGCAGTGTAGAACACTGGAATGCTTTATCTTTACCGTAGGTCGGCAAACTCACTCATGAGTCGACTGGCTCAGATCGGATTGTGAGTCTAGGTAATATTTTGGCGAGTTTGAGTCCGAGTAAGTACAGTTGCAGAAAATGTTAGCGAGTCTGAGTGAGTTCGGTTGAGGAAAATATTGGGGAGTCTGAGTCCGAGTGAGACTTAGAAACAATGATATTTTTTCACTGAGTCTGAGTAAGCTGCAATTATTTTGCCGACGTATTATCTTTACATGTCCAATCATTGTCACTTGCTGAATATTTTTATACATTACGACCCACTCATTTTGCAGCTATGATTTTGCCCATATAAAAGGCACACAAGGCTTTCGAACACTGCATTTTCCAAAACTCGTTTCACACAAAAATGTTACGTAATAATTGGAGTCTGGAATGATATAACAAAATTTCACTCTTGTCAGCGTTCAATTAATGATCCCAAAACAGCATGTATTGTTTCCCCTGTGAAAAAAAAAAACTCACCGTGGGCCACCTTTTTTTCCCACAGACTCTTTCAGCTCAGTGTATTTTGTTATTAAAAACAATACTTTGGCTGAAGGCCAAAGATCATGCTCTCGTTCGGATCTCGATGAGCCGAGCGCCGCACTGGCTGCGGTTTCCTCGTCGTTTGTGTCCCGTGGGGCCAACGAGTTTTCAACAGGCGAGCGGTGCTGCTCGGCCGCGGCACGGGCGGCTGCATCGTGGTCTTTTCGCGAAGCAGCGCCCGCAGGGGCCGACAAGCTTCCAACACTCACTACGGTCCCATCTGCGTAAAGAAAAAGAAAGCCTATTTAAAAGCTCCGTCTAGCTATCAAGCGGTACGACACACGCGCCGCAAGAGTTTCAAATATATTTCGTCCAAGTAGTGAACTGCACCCGTAAACACACGTGGGCGACAATGTTTTTCATACTGCGTTACTTTTATCATGCACAAGCCTGCTGAAGGGCATGGTACGGGCAGCTGTCATGCAATTTCTACGCGGACCTAAGCCTCATGGTGCTCATGGCGAGTAACATACCTGGTGTGGCGTACCACGCACCGCTGGCGTCACGAACATGCCGGCCGTCGCTGCTGGTAATCGGCCTGAGGTCTGTCTCAACGCCGTTTATACAAACACAAATGCAGCCGGCTCTGTCGTCTGCTCCGTTTCCAGCCATCTTGATTTTGCGCTGCACGCACTTGGCACTACCTCACGAGTAAGTGCAGGGAATCGCTGAACTAACCCTGCACGAATGCCGCACTTTCTTGAAACGAATACTGCGGTGCCGACGCCGCCATCTTGAACTCGTGAAACAAATGCCAGAGTGCAGCGCCACCGTGAACCGGTTCACGAAGTGCAGATGAAACGAATGGACCTATAGTTTCTTTCGGTGGGGGGCGGGGGGGGGGGGGGGGGGGGGAGGCCTGCCATGCGCCTGCCCAGCCGTGGTCGCGGCCCTGCGGCTCCTAACGTGCGTTTCGCAAGTGTTTCCGCCTTTTGTAGTGGTGTGAACTTCGTTTGCTGTGGAAATATTTTGATTCTATTCGTTTCAATGCAGCAGTAAGCCAGAGGAAGGTCTAGCATGATTTTCGATCCCCCGAGGACAACTGAATGTTGTGCGCCGGGAGCAGTAGCTCCAAAACATCGGGGAAAAGCATGTCCCCCTTCTAAGCACACAGTTCCGTGCTAGTTGACTGTTACAGTTTTCCTTAAGACGTTGGCGAAGTTGCATGGAAATTTCAATGTACCTTGCATACCCGGACTCTTCGTTCATTACAGTAGAGAACGCCTATATGTTTTGTTGACTTCGTGCATTGGACCGTATTCTCGTGCGTGCGCTAGTTTTCAAATGATGTTACATAAGCGCCTGTAACTCCTGCTTCGTAATTGTGCGCGTGTTTCTGTGCGTGTGTATATGTATGTGTGAGCTTGTGATAGCGTGTGTGAACGCGTCTTTATGTGTGCGTGTGTTCGAGCACGTCATGTGTGCATGTATACGTGCGTGTGTTTGTGTGTACATGTCCGCATGTATGTGTCCGTGCGTGCGCGTTCGCGCGTGTATAATGTATACGTATGGTATCTGTGCACGTGTGTATGTATGTATCTATGTGCGAGCGTGTGCATGTATGTGCTTGTCGCATGTGTGTTGATATATGCGTGTGTATGTACGGGGTTGTCACATGTGTGTTGATACATAGATACATGCGTGTTCATGTATCTATGTGGTCGTACGTGCATGTGTCGTACGTGTCCGCGTGTACTATGTGCTTGTGGTCGTATGTGTTTGCGTGAGTATTTTCGCGTGTGTTCGCATGTGTACGTGTGTTATGTGCGCGTGTCCGTGTGTGCGTCTTCGCCCGTGTGTATGTATTTCCGTTTGTGCATCGTGTATATATGCGAGTACGTGTGCGCATGTGGTCGCATGTGCATGCGCGCGTGTGTATTTTTGAGAGTGTGTCTGCGTTTGTGTGTACGTGCGCCCGTGCGTTCGTATGCGCGTCGTGTATGCGTGCGCGAATGTTCATGTGTGCGTGTTCCCGCGCGTGAATGTATACGTATGTGCGTGTGCGCATGTGTTGGTATGTGCGTGCGTGTTGCGCTCGCATTTCACCACGACAAAGTATAGGCACGTGCGTTCTGTATAGGCTCTTTCGAAAACACAGCATGTGTTTTGCACAGTGGCATTGATACAAGAGCATTCGGCCCGCATCTGCCGGGAAATTCACTTTAAATAAACTATTTTTTCTTCGTTTCATATTTAATCTATTTAGTAACCACTTACATGCAACATATTCTCCTGTATATTGTAGCGAAACGTCGGGGCCGTTAATGTTAGACGCATCGGAAGGTCAGGAATACGAAGAGGCGTGGGAGCCACTCCGCGCAGGCAAGCGATGAGGAGTCGACACAGTGAACTGGGAGAGCACTCATTGGGGGGTTTATTTAGCTAAGACATCTTGAAGTTGGAAAACACACAGGGCAAAAATTATGCAACATAGAAAATGGTATCATACCCCGTCGGCCTGCCGAACTGGTCGCCGTTGGTTTCGAGCGTCATGGTCCCCTAGCCCGCTCTCAAAAAAGGCCAGCGTCGCCGCTTAAATAGCACTTTTCAGCATCCACGGCAACACGAACGTCTCGGAGCACCACTGCCTCCCACCAATAGGAAAACGGCTGACACGGACCAGTCAGGCAGGTCGAAGGTAACGAGCTTTTATGATCGCGTACATCCGGCCTCGCCACAAAACTAATACAAACAACGCTTTCCGGAAACTGGCCGCGACGCACACACGTGGTCTTCGTTCTCTGTACTACGTCGTCAAGAAGACTACCTGTGGTGCGCCGGCTCGTTTGCTCGAGCACCCTTCTACAAAAGCAGTCGAAAAAGAAAAAAAGAACAAGAAAACATTCTACGCGACGTGGTCTTCGCGACACCTCCCCCCTACGAAAGAGTGACCCACTCGTTTTATTTGCAAGACAGGAAAAGAAGTACGAAAAGCAATTTTACATACAACAATTATGTGAGGTGCTCGTTTCATAAAAGTTATACATCTATCTAAAAGGTGAAAAACTTAAAACAACAAATGGAAAAACGCGAGACTCAAAAATCACTAAAGTTCACTCGCTGGCACTGTAATACAAGTCAGTGTCAGTATCGTAAGCGGCGACATTTCGTTGTCCGTTGTTGCCGTTTGACAATGTCTTCCAATCGCTGTAAAGTTCAGTTTCAGAGTCAGAGCTCTCGCGCTGCCGCACTGCATCACTGGTCCCTGGCTCGCGCATACCATGACGCAAAAGAAGTTCTTGGTCCACTCGCGAACCGCACTCGCGCACATCACCATTGACGTCGCATTCGTGCACAACACTGGGATGTAATTCGTGGTCATCACTCCCCGCACTGCGCTCGCGCACTTCACTTTGATCGAATTCGCGGTCATCACTGCACTCGCGCACATCACCAATTGGACCTCGCACCTCGTGATTAGCACCGGACTCATCGTCTGCGTCGTCTGCATCGGAACATGATCGAACGTGGCAGGGCTTTAGTCGCACAACATTCACAACGTCACGTTTTTTCCCAGTTTGGTCTACCACCTCCCAGTCATTTTCGGCTACCCGGCGCACTAGACGGAATGGTCCGTGGTATCTGTGAAGAAGCTTCGCTGTCTTTCCCTTTGTTCGCGAGGGAGTCCATACGTACACCAAGTCCCCCTGACGATAGACAGCACTGCGTCGTTTAGCATTGTAGCTGCGCTTGTTCTTTTCTTGCTGGCGCCTTTCCCGTTCATTCACTAATTTTCGAGCCTGCCGCAGCCGGCGAGCCACTTTCATCGCATCCAGGGTGTAGTCGAATCCACGTTCTGCGCCCGACCCGACATCTACCGGTAGCGTCTGCTGAAACGGTCGACCTACAGGCGGGATTGGTTGGAGGAAACCGGCCGGTTTCCCCGGCGGTTGCTTTCTCGTCTGGCAGTCAGGGCAGGAGAGAACGTACTTGCTGACGTATGAGAACATCTTCGGCCAGAAATATCGGTAACGCAACTTCTCCCATGTACGCTTGACACCCAAGTGGCCTGCCGTACAGTCGTCATGGCAGTGCCTTAATATCTCAGACCTCAGGCACTTGGGGACAACGAGAGCCGCGCGATCTTTCTCAAAGCCTTTCGCCCTCCGATACAGTACACCGCCGATTAGCCGAAAACTCCGTGCCGTTCTTTTGGTATTCCTGACAACGGGCGCACTCGGGTCCTCGAGGTGCTGTACAATGGCTCTAATCCATGGGTCTGCCCTCTGCTTTTTTCCAACATCCGCCTGATCCAAAACCAGCAACGGTAAAAGGTTTTCTTCGCTTACTGGTGCAGGGTCGTGAGGAAGGCGGGAACGCGTGTCGGCATTTCCATTCTTGAGGTCAGGGCGGTGTCGCAACGTTATTGTACTGTTGGCTCGTGTGGGGACTGCGTGAAGCTGACTTTCCGACAATGTGCCGATGGGACGGCCGGGCTGGCCCCTTAAACCCGGCCGTTCTCGTTTCCCGAAGGGTTATGCTGCCCATCCTGATTGCCAAGGGGCTCCGCATGATCATTTCTCCCATCCCGGAACCGCTGCCAGCACTGTTGTGCTTCGTGGCCGATGCCCGATGCGGCTGCAAATATGGCATCGGGGACGCCCGTCGTTCGCACGGGATGTTCTCGGTGGCCAAGGCACGGGGGGGGGGGGGCGACGCATCTCGTCTTCGATGTTTTTTATCCGGTTCGACAGTAAGGCGATGGAGTCTGCAATCGCCTTCAAGTTCCTCTCGCGGCCGGCAGCCTCCCACGGGCAACGCAATTCTGCTGCGGCGCAGGTGGCGACACATGTAGTAGGAGCCTGTACTGTCGCGGCGGCGGATGCCATCTCTATCGGAGGCGCGATGTTTTGCATCCACGACTGCAATCCGGTAGGATAGTGGGTGTCGATCGGACGTGACCAAGAAGCAGGGCTCATCAAAGCTGCGCAATTTATGCGCTGTAAAATTTGGAGGAATGCTGTGCAAGTTTCCGGGTTTGCGATTATCACTTTTTCCTGCACATCCGGACGCAGACCGCGCATAAGGTGCCGCAACCGGTCATCTTCTGACATAGACGGGTTGACTCTTGCACAAAGCTGTACGACGTCATAGTAGTACTGCTCGGGGGTTTCGGACGGCAGCTGTGTCCGGTTTTGTAGCCGCAAATGGGCGATCTCGACTGAGTGACGGCTAGTAAAGGATGTCTTCAATAGCGTCGCCCATTCCTCCCATGAATTAGGGGCACCCGTTAGAATCTGAGTAGTGTGCCACTTCTTTGCATCGCCGTCTAAAGCCAAATATAAAAATTTAACTTTCGTGGCTTGGTCCCAGTTGTTGAGTGACGCGACATGTTCGTAGCAAAGTAGCCATTCGGAAATAGATTCCTCTGGCGCGCCTCTAAAGACTGGCGGTCCGACGAAAGGTATTGCTTGGGGGTAGCCATAGTAGAGAGCGAGGAGGGGGGTTTCCTGATTTTTGCTGTAGTTTCCTGATGTTTGTTGACTCGGGGCATTATTTTAGAGCGGGAACATCGCTACCGAGCAACTTCCACCACTTTGTAGCGAAACGTCGGGGCCGTTAATGTTAGACGCATCGGAAGGTCAGGAATACGAAGAGGCGTGGGAGCCACTCCGCGCAGGCAAGCGATGAGGAGTCGACACAGTGAACTGGGAGAGCACTCATTGGGGGGTTTATTTAGCTAAGACATCTTGAAGTTGGAAAACACACAGGGCAAAAATTATACAACATAGAAAATGGTATCATACCCCGTCGGCCTGCCGAGCTGGTCGCCGGTGGTTTCGAGCGTCATGGTCCCCTAGTCCGCTCTCAAAAAAGGCCAGCGTCGCCGCTTAAATAGCACTTTTCAGCATCCACGGCAACACGAACGTCTCGGAGCACCACTGCCTCCCACCAATAGGAAAACGGCTTACACGGACCAGTCAGGCAGGTCGGAGGTAACGAGCTTTTATGATCGCGTACATCCGGCCTCGCCACAAAACTAATACAAACAACGCTTTCCGGAATCTGGCCGCGACGCACGCACGTGGTCTTCGTTCTCTGTACTACGTCGTCAAGAAGACTCCCTGCGGTGCGCCGGCTCGTTTGCTCGAGCACCCTTCTACAAAAGCAGTCGAAAAAGAAAAAAGATCAAGAAAACATTCTACGCGACGCGGTCTTCGCGACAATATTCTACGCTGCTTCCATTGTATGCGTTGCCGTACGGCCACCCCAACGGACGACGGAGGCAAACCGCGCAGCCACTGGTAGGTAATCATTTTTTTTTTCGGTGCGCTCTCGCTTGTTTTAACCAAAGCGTCTCAAAATAAAAACACTTGTCACGAAGTTATACTGGAGGCATACTGTCCTCACGCCAGTTCACAGGGGATAAATTCCTATTTGGCGCTTCAAAGGGCCGAATAAAAGCGCGCACACTATCTCTCAATGCGGTTGCAACGCGCCATGACTGGAGGGTTCAGCGTGCCGTGCGCACCGCTCCGGCGTGGGGAGGGAAGAAATCCGAGGAGGATTGAGGAGGAAAGCGCGCATGTGGAGGAGAGAGTCGCTACTTTCAAGATCAAGGGGCTTTAACGCTAGGGGCACCGTAGCGCCCCTAGCAGTCTCCACTCAAACCCAGAGCATGCGCCGCCTTGTCTTCATTCATAACGAGGTGCACTCCATGACTGCCGCTATCGAAGAGCGAGAGATCGCGCGCCAGGAGCGAGCGACACCGTAGCGCCCCTAGCGGTCTCCACTCAAACACAGAGCGCGCGCCGCCTTGTCTTCATTCATAACAAGATGCACTCCATGACTGCGGCTGTCGAAGAGAGATCGCGCGCCGGGAGCGGGCTAAAGACCCTCTATTTTTTAAAAGTAGCGCCATTCATTGTCCTTTTCGCCACCGCGCTCTCCCCGGCTTTGCTCCCCGCCACCTGCTGCCCCCCAATCTCTTCCGCTCTCCCACTGGCTGATTTGTGTCACGTGGAAGAAGATGAGCACGTATTTTTTTCTCTATTTTTTTCATTCCACCGCTCTCCGGTCGCCATTTTCGGACCTGCGCGACGACGGTGCTGTGCTCGCGAACGGATTGATTGCGTACGTGTGTTACAATGTTAGGAGGAACGTGTTAGGGAGGACAACTGTATTCTATGGCCGTGCTGCTGCGCACTCGCTTGTCGCAAGCAACAAGGTTACGAAAAAAAAATCCACAGCATATCCACGGAGTGAATGATGATGAGTGGCTGAAGCTCCGGAGGTTCATCGTAGATCGTGCCGAGTTCCGGATTAATTTAGTTAACGCGCGCGCTACGAATCCTTATGGTTCAACTGCGCACAAGTGAAATCTCCCACCGGCACTTCATTGCAAGTCAAGATCCAGTGCATATATATATATATATATATATACATGGGTGGCCGGTGAACGGTTCTCCAGCGTGAGAAGTCGGTATTTTTCAATCAAGAAACTCGCTAGAAGACGCTGCCTGCGCCAACGTTGTCTCTCGCGAGTGAGGGCGCATTCTCCTTCTTTGCGAGCTGGTACAGCGTTCATCAAAGAAAGAGCGTTTCCACAGTCCATGCGCGCCTTTCGCTCTCTCTCTCTCTCTCACAAGACAGCAGATGGAAGAGAGAGAGCTCGCGCGCCGGGAGGCACGCGCCGAGGGCGAGCGCGAGCCTCCCGGCGGCGCGAGGGGGCTACATACATACATACATACATACATACATACATACATACATACATACATACATACATACATACATACATACATACATACACACTACTACTACTACTACTACTACAGAGGAGGGAGCGCGAGCCTCCCCGCGGCGCGAGTTGGCTACATACATACTACTGCTACTACTACTACAGAGGAGGGAACGACCCACACCCTAAGGAGCTTCGCCCCTAAAAGGCTCTTTAAGTTTTTTTTGTTTGCATACCGACAAACGCGATCTACAAAGAAGAAATGTCTAAATCGACAGGATCGGGCGTACTGTCTTCAAGGAGGTTCCAAAAAGCGCAAGGCTTTGTAAAGTAAGTCCCACATTTCATGACCCCAACGTACGTTTCGTGACGCTATGCTGTGCATGGTTCTTTAGTACGCTTCAGCTGGTGCACTTTCTTTGCTTCATAGGTAGTGCGGTGCCGAAGGTGCGTGCAGCTGGCCTGGCGATGCTGCGCGTGGTTTTAACACGCTGCAGTTGACTTTTCTTAGAATGGGCTCACTTTGTTTTATGGCTGTTTTGCGTCGACAGTGCTCGCATCTTCCGCTGGCCTGTGACTTCAAATCAACTTTATTAAGGCCATGTGTTCAGGTCGACCAGAAGTTAGCACCGAATGCAGTCGTTTAGCGTCAACGTACTCCCGCATGTGTTGATTTAGTGTGTTGTGTTTAACGTTGTTAACGTATTGAAGTGATCTCGCTAGTAGGGAGGTCGTAGCAGATGTTCGTGGGTAACAGGGGTCATCTGGGGAGCGTCTAATGCGCACTTTGAACGCTCCAGCACTCGCGTATCATCCAAAAAGCGCGAAGAAGCGACCTATTCGATAAACATTTTTCAGCCAAGACGGTTGGAATATTTCACACTCCAGCCGAGCGAAGATATTCTGCATGTGCGTAATTGAACCTACGAATTAGCACGTTCAAATCACGCTTGTTTACACCGCGTGCATGCGTCGTGCTTTACCAACACAAGCCCTATACGAGAGGACATTTTACGTCTTAAATAATTGTACTTTTTTATTCTTTTTTTGCGCGATCTAAGCACAACGTTATCAACGCCATTTACTGACTGACTAACCAAATTCCCGACCCAAGAACTGCTCCGCAGGGCTCCAACGAACTTTTCCGCGTATTTCCACTGAAAGTGCGTCAGCTGTCGTCTGCTGTGACAGGTCCCACATAGGCGGCGACACCATCGAGGCCGCGCTGGGCGGGAGAGGGAGGCGGAGAATTTAGGAGGGGGAGAGAAGTGGTTAGCGTTACTTTCCTTGGAGGGGTTTGCAGCGCCCCTAGCGGTCTCCACTCAAACCAAGAGTACGCGCCGGGAGCGAGCGCTGCTACCGCAGCGCCTCTAGCGGGCGCTGTCTTGTCTGTTTCAGGAGTTCGGTGCAGCAGAGCCAAGACCACGAGGCCATCGAGCGCCGAATTCTTCCGAGGCGAGACGAAATGTAATTGTTCGGACACGCACCTGCGGAGCACTCCTGCCAATAGGAGCCTCATTCCGTCCTTCTCCTCCTCTTTCCAAGGCTTCTCCTGCTACTGCACGGTTCGCGACTGGCAGATGCCATGGTGCGGAGGGATACGTTTAACATGTGTTTGGCCTCCTGATTGGCAGAAGGGGCCTGTAGCTTCCACAGTGCTGCACGGAACTCCTGAAACAGACTATAAGTGCTATGTCATGCCGGGGGGACAAGGCTCGACTGGAAGGAGCTTCGCCCCTAACAAAATCACACAAAAAGGAGAGTCGTTCAGCTTAACGAGTCGGACTCCGCGAAACACGTTCCCTAGCAAAAGTGTGTGAGGCACTGCCCAAGCGAGCGCCAAGGGTACACAAACCTTATCTGCACTTGTGTGCGTGTAGTGTAAACTCAGTAAAACATATCGGATAAAAATAAGATAGAGACAAGAAACGTGATTTTAAATTCAATATCCTAAGACAATAAATGAAAAGAAATGAAATTAGAACAAACAAAAACTAACAATAAGTATAAAATAAAATAGGGAGAGATTGACAATCATTCCTGCGTCACAACAGGAGCATTGTGAATATGCACCAGAAAGAAAAAAGGAAAGAGAAAATGGAAAAATAAGAGTTCCGCGTGTTCAAAGTGAACATACATTTGCACTTGGAGCCCTAAAGATACAACAACAACAACAACAACAACAACAACAACAACAACAACAACAACAATAATAATAATAATAATAATAATAATAATAATAATAATAATAATAATAATAATAATAATAAAGGAACACAAAGAAAATATAAAAATTGAAGACATGCAGTCGTTTGCGTCGTTATTTGGTTTACTTGGCTATCAAGGCAAGCAAGATAGTCGGCCTGTATTTTCGTTGATGCCACCAGACGCAGTGTTGAATTTGTGAATAAGATTCGCGAACCTCCCGGTATAATGCGTATTGAAATCAGATTGGAGCACCACAGCTGTGAATGTGTGGAAGGGATGACTAAGACCATTTGCGTGCTTGGAGAGAGGAAGCTGTGACTGGGTCTTTATGTGTGCTCTGTGGTTTTTTTTATTCTTATCCTGAATGGAGTCTCAGTTTGGCCAATATATTGGGCGTTGCACACGGTGCATTCAAGAAGGTAGACGATATTTGAGCTGTCACAGTCGAAATTTCTTCTTATATGGTAAAAGAATGAGGATGCAGTGCTGTTTACTGTGAAGGTTCTACTCCTCGTCGGACGTAGTTTGCACCTAGGTTTGTTGCAGGGGCCGCGGCCTGTCAATTTAGGAGTGTTCACCTTAGATGATGTTACAATATATCTGATGTTCCACACTCGTCTGTAGACAACACGTGGGTGTTCAGGGAAGACGCTTTTCAACTTGTCGCTTTCGAGAAGGGTGTTGTGGTGCTTTTTAACGATACTGTTTATGTTAGGGGGAGAGGCAGAATACGTGAGAATGAGATTTGGAGTGATGTTTACGGGTTCAGATGAGGGTCTGCAGGACGGCGGTCCTGTTCGCTAGATTTCTTAATGGCATCATTGATGACAGATGGTGGGTATTGCTCACGAGTGAGGTCCTTGCTTAGTTCAGAGTTGGAGGCAAAATCCGCCGCGTCAGAACATATCCGCTTGAATCGAAGGGACTGATTGTATGGTATGCCGAGCTTACAGTTCTTAACGTGGCTGCTTTTAAAATGGAGGTATTGGTGTCGGTCAATTGGTTTTCTATAGATTGGTGTAACAAGCCTATTGTCCGATCATCATCATCATCATCATCATCATCATCATCAGCCTGTTTAGGTCCACTGCAGGACGAAAGCCTCTCCCAACGATTTCCAATCCACCCTATCCTGAGCGAGTTGGTTCCACTTTATGCCCGCAAACTTTTTCATTTCATCGCTCCATCTAACCTTTTGCCTGCCTCTGTTGCGTCTTCCCTCTCTTGGTATCCATTCCGTCGCTCTTACAGTCCATGTGTTATCTTTCCTCCTCATGACATGTCCTGCCCAGGTCCACTTCTTTCTTTTAATTGATATAATAATATCGACTACTCCTGTCTGTTCTCTGATCCATTCTGCTCGTTTTTATCTCTTAGCGTTACCCCTATCAATTTTCTTTCCATTGCACGTTGCGCGCTCCTTATAGTTTCATCTCTAGTTTTTTCGTTATCCTCCACGTTTCTGCACCGTACGTTAGTACTGGGAGAATGCAGTGATTGAATACTTTTCGCTTTAGTGAGAGCGGTAAGTTTCCAGTCATGATTTCGTAATGCCTTCCGAATGCGCTCCAGCCCATCCTTATTCTACGGAGAATTTCTTTTTCATGGTTAGGAGTTCCTGTTATTAACTGTCCCAGGTATACGTATTCGCTTACACATTGTAAGGGTTCATTGTTGAATTTAAATTCCTGTTCCTTAGCTAGGCTATTGAGCATAACTTTGGTATTTTGCCTATTCATTTTTAACCCAATTTTAATACTTTCCCTGTTTAGTTCATCAATCATGTTTTGTAGTTCGTCTCCGTAATTGCTAAAGAGTACAATGTCGTCTGCAAATCTTAAATTGCTGAGATTTTCTCCGTCTATTCGAATTCCCTTGTCTTCCCAGTCTAGACGATAAAGATTTCCCCTAAACATGCAGTGAATAGCATCGGGGATATCGTATCTCCCTGTCTCACACCTCTCCCGATCGGGATTTCTCTGCTTCTCTCATGTAGGAGTAGTGTGGCTGTGCAATCTTTGTATATGTTGTTTATGGTTTTCACGTATACGCCAGGTGCTCCTTGTCGACGCAGAGATTCTAGAACTGCTTGTATTTCTATGGAGTCAAATGCTTTCTCGTAGTCGGTAAACGCCATATAAAGAGGTTTGTTATATTCCGCGTACTTCTCAATTACTAGGTTGATAGCGTGGCTGTGGTCCATTGTCGAGTAACCTTTCCTAAAACCAGCTTGTTCTCTCGGTTGGTTAAAGTCGAGTGTTTCTCTTATCCTCGTAGAAATTAATTTTGTAAATAGCTTGTATATTACTGGGAGTAGGCTAATTGGTCTGTAATTCTTTAACTCCTTTATGTCACCTTTCTTGTGGATAAGGATTATATTAACATTTTTCCAACTGCGCGGTACACTACATGTCTTGACACATTTCGTGAAGAGCGATGCAAGTTTTTCAAGTACAATATCTCCTCCGTCTTTGATCAAGTCGGCTGTTATACCATCTTCACAAGCTGCTTTACCGCGGGACATGCCTTTGGCAGCTTTTTTGACTTCGTCAGCGGTTATACATGGAATTTCAGTGTCTTCCTCTGATTCTATTTCTTTTCAGGTAGTACGGTCTGTCTGAGAACTGTACAGTTCAGAGTAGAAATCTTCTGCTATCTTTACTATTTCGTTGAAATTATTGATAACATTACCTTGTTTATCTTTTAGCGCATGCATTTTGTTTTGTCCTAAGTGCAGTTTCTTTTTGACCGATTTAATGCTGGTGCCTTTTTCTACTGCTTTCTCTATTTCTCTCGTGTTAAAGTTTCTTACATCTCTTTGCCTGACTTTACTGATCAACTTTGATAGTTCTGCGAATTCAATCTTATCTTTTTGCGAAGTTACTTGCATTTGTTGGCGTTCTTTTATTAAGTCCTTGGTAGATTGGGACAACTTACTTGTTGTTTGCTTTGCTGTTTTACCCCCGAGTTCTATCGCTGTTTCAAGGATTGTTTTCGTTAAAGTTTTGTTTATTTCTTCTACATCGTCACCATTTTCGCCTAAGGCCTCGAACTTGTTGCTTAGGGCGACTTTAAATTCTTCGTTCCTCGTTCTGGTTACCTCTAGATTACATTTTTTTCTAGTAAATAATTTAGTTCTTGTTTTCTTTAGGTTAAGTACAATCTTTGCCCTTACTAATCTGTGATCGCTGCATTTTATCTTCCCCACTACTTCTGTGTCTTGAATTATACCTGGTTGTTCGCACATTATAAAGTCGATTTCATTCTTTGTTTCCCCATTAGGGCTTTTCCACGTCCACTTCCTATTCTTGTGTTTCTTCAAAAACGTGTTCATTATTCGGAGTCGGTTGCTTTCGGCAAATTGTACGAGCATATCCCCACGGTCATTCCTACAGCCGACGCCGTAGTTGCCAATCGCCTGCTCTCCACTTTGTTTTGTCTCTACTTTGGCGTTGAAATCCCCCATGACTACTGTGTATTGTGTCCGTACTTTCGTTATTGCTAATTCGATATCTTCGTAGAAATGCTCCACTTGTTCGTCGTCGTAGCTCGTTGTTGGCGCATATCCCTGGATTATCTTAAGTTTATACCGCTTATTTAGCTTTACTACGACACATGCTACCCTTTCGTTAATGCTGTAGAATTCCTCTACGTTGCCCGCTATATCTTTGTGAATTAGGAACCCAACGCCATATTCTCTCTTTTCGGGTAATCCTCTATAGCAGAGGACATGTCCATTGTTTAAGACTATGTAAGCTTCACCTGCTCTCCTAACTTCGCTAAGGCCAATGACGTCCCAACTAACTCCCTCTAGTTCCTGGAGTAGTTCCGCTAATCTAGCTTCGCTGGAGAGGGATCTTGCATTGAACGTTCCAATGTTTAGTTTCCAGGTGGTCTGTCCGGGTCCAGTGATTATTACTGCCCTCTGCTGCTTCACAGAGCTGACCGCCGCCATGGACAGATGTTCTGCAGCTGCTGGACACTGAGGGCGAGGGTTGAAGACATCGTGTGGGAGGTGGTGGCCAAGTACTTCACCAGGGGGGCCAATTTCTGTTCTGGTGTAGGAGTGAGTCGTAAATGGCAGTTGAACGACTGAAAGCTTTTCAGGTAACCAACCGTCGCCAGGCCCCCCTACCGACGTGATCTCGAGCAGTATAATAAACATCCGTAAAATAAAAAAGAGGGGGGGGGGGGGGTTGGGCGTCGAACCTGCGACCCTTCGCGGCCCCGGTTGCAGCGCCTCCGCATCGTTAAACGTACATTCTTTCAAAGCCTTTCATGGGCGATAATTTGTATCCGAATTACTATTTCGTACAGTATTTGGTCTCAAAATGTCCGCGATCTTCTAGTTTTGCTGATCGCGACATCCAGGACGTCATGGTTCTTAAAATTGCTCTGACAGGTAGATCGACGCGCGTGGAAAATCGTGTTTTAGCGAATCGTTTTAACTTCTCGGTTGTCGCTAAGCAGACATGTTTTCGCGTGCCGAGTTGTGCGCGTTGACGAGCGTAGTAGAAGTTAGGGTAAAAGAAATTATTGAGAACCTTCCACGTGGTCCCGTATACAGAAATATTTTTTTTGTTGCGACGTACGTGAATATGAAAAAAAAAACAAATTGCTGGTTGTAACAAATCGCGGTTGCATGATCATGCAACCGCGATTTGTTATTGTCCGATATCCTTACTGAAATGTCGGTGTTCGATGCCGAATACGTGTGCGAGAAGGAAATGTCTTTGTGGGCGTTGTTGAAGGTGGTGATGAAATCTATGAGTTTTTCTTCGCCATGGCACCAAATGAGAAAAATATCGTCGATGAACCTTCGATAGAAAAAGGGGACGAACGGGGCGCTACTTAAAAATTTAGATTCTACTGTACCCATAAAGATATTGGCATAGTTGGGTCCTATTTTTGTTCCCATCGATGTACCGTTAGTTTGGACATAGTGTGTTGTTGAATTCGAAGTTGTTCGTCTGTAAGACTAGTTTTAAGTATTCCGAGAGTTTCGCCATCAATTGGACTGTTTGGGAGGGAATTTCTGTAGGCCTGAACGACAGATTTGACGCAGTCTGAATGCGGATTGTTTGTGGATAGAGAGGCGACGTCGAGAGTAACTAACAGGCTGTCTTTTGGTATGACGAGATCCATAATATCAGCTAGAAAATGAGTCGTGTCCTGAACGTAGGAAAGTAATGTTGGTATGGAATGTCTTTGATTAGGTTATCGATGAAATTGGATATTGGTTCTGTGACTGTGCCAATACCGGTAATTATGGGTCTCCCTGGGTTGCCTGGTTTGTGTATTTTGGGTAGCATGCAAAATCTTCCCGGGCGTGGAATTGAAGCGTGGAGTGACGCTGCAGTTGTGTCGGTAATTTTATTGTCTTTGACGAGAGTGATCAATATCTTTCGTACTTCGTTCTTGAAACATGTTGTCTGGTCATTTTCAGTTCGCCTATAGAAGGACGTGCTGCTTAGTTGCCTTTCGGACTGTGTGATGTGCTCATGTTTGTTCATTATAACAATGGCGCCGCGTTTGTCTGATGGTTTGATTATTATGTCCGAACTTTGGCTTATCCCGTAGCGCTTTTGTCTCATTTTGTAAAAGGTTTTGTTGAGGCGGAATTCGATTCCTGTATGCAGCGAGAATGTCGCGTTGAGCTGTTTTAATGTAAATATCTAAGAATTTGCCTCGTTGTGAAGCAGGAGTCCAATGTCGTAGTGATGTTGGCTTAAGTTCATGTCCGGCAACCGGCAGATTAGACGAGTTCCAACTTTTCAAAGATCTAGAGAACTTTTCCTGCACACTAAGGTTAACGAAATACTACCATGGAAAAACACAAGACGCAAGCAAGGACACCTGATCAACATCACTCAGAGCTTCTAAAGATCCGTGACGTATACCCGAAGTCCATAGCGAGTATACCTTCTGGGGCGATGGTAAACTGGCGTCTGTGAAGATAAAGGCGAAAATTCTGCACAGACCACACGACAGCTAGACATTCCTGCCTCATGATGGTGTAGTTCTCGGCGTTTGTCAGGACACGGCTTGCGTACGCGACGACCCTCTCACCTAAAGATTTCTCTCGCTGTAGTAGAAAGTCGCCAATGCCGCGACCACTAGAGTCCGCATGCAAGAGGGCAGGAGCGGTTTCATCAAAATGGCGAAGTACTGGTTCTGAATGACAGCGCGCTTTAGATGGGTGAACGCTGATTTACATTCGGTAGGGAAAGTTAGAGCGGAGCAATTCGGGCTGAGGTGAAACTATTGAAGCGAAATATTGTATAAATAGGCAAAAATATGAAGCGAGGCCTAGTAAACTGCGCAACTCTTTTATAGAAAGAGCTGAAACGAACTACAAAATAGGAATTCATCGAACGCGCCCGTGCAATGTGGTAGTGGTTGAAGTTGAAAGCATACAAGTGGAAGCCTTGATAGACACCAGTGCTAGTGTTTCAGTTCACCGTGAATTGTGTTCGCGGCTCCGGAAAGTTATGACCCCGAATGATGGATGTAAGATGGAGTGATGAAATTAAGAAATTTTCAGGCATCAAATGGAATCAGCTCGTGCAGGACAGGAAAGAATGGAGAGCATTGGTAGAGGCCTTCGTCAGTGGACATAAGGTGGGAAGAAGAAGAAGAAAAAGATGATGATGATGGACCTACGCCGCTCACTGCTCAAGGGGCCGCCATTCGACCTATAGCGACGTGCACTGCTCGTGTTTTCATCGATGTACTTCTTATGTGCAATTTGCAGTGCTAAGTTCGGCGGAGGTGCAGTGTAGCACCTCCGCCAATTGTAACGTCCCAGTTACTCCATTTATTACGCCTCCAAGGCACGACGAACCAACCACGTCCAATGTACAGCTCGCAATCAAGAAGGAAACCCGCAAGCGATGATGAAGAACCACATGGGAACTCGACGTGATTATGGTCCTTTACAGATGACAAAGAAGATCCTAATACACGCCCACAGTACGCGTACGGCCAGCCATGGGAAGGCTTCCCACACAATGATGTGCATTTTAATTGGAACTTGCTGCCAACTTTCATGGTAGCCAAGCTTGTACCGAAAAGAAAAATGAATAGCTTCCTCCATACCCTAGCAGTGTGCCTTGTCGGCTACTGTCGTGAATTGATTACCCCGTCCGTGACCACGAGGGAAGCGAGACTCGACAACCGCCGAGCACCATCATCAAAGAGGGCATGGTAAACAGACAGCCAGCGTAAAGCAACAAGACATGTTGTGCAACTAAGGGCTGCACTTTGTCATTACACAGTTTTGTTCACAGGAGACATTTACCACATTATATTTCACACTTCATACGATTTAGAATAAAATGGAATACTTTCATTGAAATAAAATTGTCTGTCTTCTGGAATACTTGGAAGGTAAACTTCATTCATTACCTTTGCTAGTAAGACGTCTTAGCTGCACATGTAACAGTACTTCGAATTGGTGCGCTTGAGTCAAATTGAACCAGCTGGTGTCGAATTTTCAAATGGCCTCCAACAGAACCATAAATTAGCCATCCTTTGAACCTTGGAATAAATGCATTGACAAAATATTGCACTACATAATCATGTGCAAGTCCTGCAAGTTGTGGTACATAGTAGTGTAAAAAAAGGCAGAAGCACAAATTGTAATGTAGTAATCATACACTCCTTAGCCTCATTAAATGTGTTATAAAAAGACCTAGTAGCTAAACCATGACTGCTGCACTAGATAGACTGGTGTGTTAGAAAAAGAAAAGGCCGAGCAACTACTAAGAGTTCATGTAGGGCCAACAAGTGTTCGTAGGCCATACCTTGAGACGCACAATCCTAGTTGAAACCTGTATGCCAAACATACAAAGGCACTCCCAGTCACAGCCTTATGGTGAGCACAGTTTCCTGAAATTCAGCAAGTACATCGTTTCAACCATGAGGTGCAGCACACTTTTCCACTAGTGTAAATGAAGCAATCAAGACAGCAAAGCTAGAAAGGCCGGTACGGATCAAATATTCGCGATTCCATCTAAATGCTCGCCACCTAGCGGACACTCCTGGAACCAGTCGATCCAAGGTCGACCTCGAAACGCGGCATGTTATCGCATTACCGCGCGCTGTAAAACAGCTCTATAGTTCCTTAATCGACCCCATGCAGTCTCGAAGCAACCCGAAAAGAGAAAAAAAATCCTCATCAAAAGACTTTTGTTGCGTGCCTCAGTGCGTGTCATCGCGATGCAAGGACAGCAACACGTCGTTTCATCGGTTCCCCAAAAAAGCAGACGACGCTTCGGGCAGGGCAACACGGATTAGTAGCTTGCGCATCGGTAAGAAGGTGACGAGAACTGCGCCAGTTCTGCAAGGACAGCAACACGTCATTTCATCGGTTCCCCCAAAAAGCGGACGACGCTTCGCGCAGGGCAACACGGATTAGTAACTTGCGCATCGGTAAGAAGGTGACGGGAACTGCGCTAGTTTGTTCCAGGCACTTCACTGGCAACGATTTATTCCTCCCCTGTGAGTACTCGGATTAGCGCGCGTTTATTATTATGCGCGCTATTCGAAGAGCCGGAGTGTAGTTTAGTTTAGGCAAGCGCGTGAACAAAATAGCGACATTGTTTATACGTGTATATCTGGTAACGTTTTCTGAACGTGTCAATGCTCAACATGGACCGCGGTAAACTTATTGATGACGTACTTTTGCCCGCATGCATTGTACTAAGTAGGTATAAAGCGAGCGCTTGCCTTCGTTCGCCTGCTTCGTCCCATGCGCGCGCTGCGCTTCGTAATTTGTTTGGTGGTTATGGAGGTAATGTGTGATCATTTCACGTAGCGCGTTCACATTTCGAGTGCAGCTAAGATGTTCTAGAGACGTGGCCGTTCCACGCAAGTCCCGAATTTTTCTATATTTCTCCAGTGAGACAGCATCTAGCACTCTCCTGTGGTTTGTGCCCTGCCCTAGAAGATCTGGAGGCCTCCATACAACCGGAGAAGCACCCCAAGCGGCCTTCAAGACGCTCTGTGCCGTATCCACCACGGCACGGCACGTCACCGCCAGATGCGCTTCAGGCCGCATCCATGGCAGCGGTGACAACTACTAGTCCTGCAGCTGATACAGTTGCCTCTACGGACCAGGGGCCTGTGAACAAGAAACTGCGTGATGAACAGGACAGCAACGAGTCTTCTGGCGATGATTCAGAGGCGATGGACCAGGCACCCTTCACAATCGTGTCCCACAAGAAAAAGAGAAGTACTGGTGTTCCTGTTGTCTTCAGGCCCACCCTGGAAGGTGGCAACCTTTGGAAAGTGAACCCCAACGTCGTAGCGTCAGCGATCGTAACGTCGGCTCAAGAAAAGTTCTTAGCCATCGCCTTAACAAGGACGGAAGTCTGCTGGTTACAGTATCAACGCTGCCCGCTGCCAATCGTCTGCTTACGGTAACAGAGCTTGCCGGCGTGGCTGTAGAAGCCCGCGTCCCATACTCATATACTGCTAATTATGGCAAAATACAAGATGTTCCTCTGAGCTACTCGAACGAAGACCTACAAGAGTATCTGCGCGACCAGGGCGTCGTTTCAGCAAGGAGGCTCACCACCTTCACCCCTGACGACAATGGCAAGATTAACGAGGTACGCCGTAGATCAGTAATTTTAGAATTCGGCAAAGATTCGCCGCTGCCTAAACGAGTTACCCTGGGATTCTGTAGTTACCCTATCACGGAATACACCGGGACAGCAACGCAATGTTACAAATGCCAGAGACATGGCCACATAGCGAAACACTGCACCGGTCCAGTACGCTGCAAGGTATGTGCTGGCCCTCATACGCACAAAGAATGCACCTCGAGAACACAACCGAAATGCGCAAACTGCGGTGGTCCGCACCCTGCTTCATATGGAGGATGCGCTAAGAAGAAAGCAGCAACGCTAGCTCGCGCAATGGAGCAGGCGCAAGGAAAACCACCAAAGCGCCACGAAGCACCACCCAACCCCGACGTGGTCTTCGCGAATATGGCAGACCACTCACAGGAACAGCCACCGCAAAGTGAAAAGACACCTGGCAAATCATATGCAGATGCGGCCAAGAAGAAACGTGGGAAGAAGCCCGCTGGCTCGTCGGCTCCTTCACCACCGCAACATGCAGTACAAGACCCACAAACCAGTACCTGCCGCGACCAGCCTCAGTCGCCGCAACACGACAAGGTGGCCCATGAAAGGCAGCAACAGCGAAGCACCGAACAAGACTTCACACGCTTACTGCTTCCAATGTTGTTTGCAGCCCTCAAAGCAATCATCCGCGCCAACCCCTCTTCAAAGAGCCTCCCAGAGATTGAAGCTGTTCTTGCGATGGAGCCGCTGCTTTCGGCGGCTTATGCACCACAGGGGCGCACTTCCTAAAATGGCGTCATCAAGCGAGCTGACCATCCATACTATGTTTCGCACATGTACCATCTTCCAGTGGAACGCTCGCGGCCTTCGTTCGAAGCTATCGGATTTCCGGCAGCTGGTGCGGGCGTATCATTTCCCTTTCATAGTCATCTCTGAATCGCGCGTTGGAGAACATTTTCGGATGCCAGGATACTATTTTCTTCATTCAGAACGCCCCGATGACATCAGCAGATTACTCATAGGCTTCCGCAAGGATATTCCCGCCTCCGTGGTTAATATCCCACCTCACTGTGACAATGAATACGTGTGTGCCATAACAGTAATAGACAATCAACAGTACACTCTCATTGGAGGTTACCTGGAACCAGGCAGACCATTCGACGTTTCGAGGCTTGACAATCTGATCGCAACGACACCCTCTCCGCATATCATTTGTGGTGACTTTAATGCTCACAACGAAGTTTGGGGCAGCTCATACACATGTGCACGGGGAGCCAAGCTCGCAGAACTTCTATCAAGGTGTTCAATTGAACCACTCAATGATGGCAGTGTCACTTACCTCCGAGGGCCTGAGACAACCAGTTGCATCGACTTGACCTTTGTAACAAGTTCAGTTGCCCGCAATTTTGCGTGGCGTACCGACTTGGAAACACGTGGAAGCGATCATTACCCCGTTCTTGTATCGGCTGTTGGTGCACAAATGTCACCAAGGAATTCCCTCATCAAATATACAGACTGGGATGCATATAAGGACGCAGCAAGCAGGGGAATTACGGCCGCAACCAAGAACGAGGAACTATTCACGACGATGGCTTACTGCCTGAAGAAATGTACCCGAATGTCAAGACCTTCGTGCCTGTCGACGAACACAGCGTCATATCCGACGATACCTGGATAAACGTGATCGGCAGAGATGGCGCGACTTCTGTTCCACGCTGGATGTTCGTCAACCTGTAGCTAAGATTTGGCGGATCATTAGAGGCATGCGTACGCCACTCCAACAGCTTCACCCTTTCACCGCGCTCTCTCTTCACGAACGAAAGCCCCCGAAAGAAGTCGCTGAACAATACTGCATGCTATTATCAGCGGCCTCAAAGCCTTCGCCTTCCTCCACGACAGATCAGCTTCGCATCCCGCAGGGGGCAGTACCAGCGTTGGACCTACCCTTCACGATTGAGGAATTGACCACCGCTATCGCCGAAACGAACAGGCGCACATCTCCGGGGCATGATGAAATAAGCTATGAAGCCATCGCAAAGCTGCCTTACACTTCCCGCATGCGACTACTAGAATATTATAATTCTTCGTGGACATCTGGCGAAGTTCCAACGGAATGAAGGTGGCGAAAATTGTGCCAATTTTGAAACCCGGTAAGCAGCCAACAAGCTATGCATCTTACCGACCCATCGCCCTACTGAGCTGTGTAGGCAAGCTCATGGAACGCATGATATATAAAAGAATGACATGGTTTCTCGAAAGCCGCAATGCGTTTCCTGAGGAAATGAACGGATTCCGTCGAAACAGGTCCGCCATCGACAATGTCATCGTCCTCGTCTCTTCCCTTGAAGAGCAGCTTCGTGCTGGGCACATCCCAACAGCTGTCTTCCTTGACATCAAGGCAGCTTTTGATTCTGTTTTTCACCATGCCATTCTCACAGCTATGGCCAGTCTTGGCTTTGGAGGTAGGCTATACAAGTGGATTGACAACTATTTAAAAGAGCGGAAAATATTTATGGCTACTCCGCATGGCCCTACGCTATCTTATACTGTGGAGAAGGGTGTACCCCAAGGTGCTGTGCTTAGCCCGCTCTTGTTCAACCTTACCTTGATACATGTCACGAGGAACCTGCCGTGAGGAGTACACGTCACCATTTACGCCGATGACATATGCATCTGGAGCGCGTCAAGTTCGCGCTATATCACCCAACAACGGCTTCAAAAGGCATTACTAAACCTGTCGAAATATTTGGCTCTCCGGGGTCTTCATCTTTCGCCAGAAAAGAGTACTGCCATGGCTTTTACGAGAAAGAAAATGACCAAATATCAGATCCTTCTCGGCGGACGGCCACTGGCATATGTGCGCTCTCAACAATTCCTTGGAGTTGTGGTAGACCGAAATCTCTCTTGGTCACCTCAGGTGAAGAAACTAAGAGCAAGAATAGCTGCAGCATCTCAAGTATTCAAGTTCATGGCGGGAACAAGATGGGGCTGCAACTGCCGCTCAATGGTTCTGCTTGAAAAAGCCTACGTTGAAGGCACATTGCGCTATTGCCTACCGCTACTCCACAAATTATCACCAGCGAATAAGAAGTCTCTGGAAGCTGCGCGAAACAACTGCCTGAGAATCTGTTTGGGCCTCCCGCAAGGGTCATCAGCCCCTGGAACAGTAGCGGAAGCGGGCTGTCTCTCGTTAGAGGTCCTTGCCACGCAAGAAACCATGCGGACACATCTTCGACATGCCCTGCAAGGGAAAAAAACACCTTTTGTATCGCGCCCACATAACCTATAGTAAGTCTGGCTTTGGTGAAGCAGTGCAAACGCTGAAACTCCCTTCTATTAACCAGCCACAGCGCCTACTGCCTACCACCTTTCCTCCCTGGACACTTTCGCCACTAAATATTATCCGGTTTGTACCTGGCATAAACGAAGCAAAGAGGCGTCTGCCACAGGTCGCGCTGTTACAAGCCACTCTCCTCTACTTAGCCGAGAAATATCCCCATCACACGCATATTTACACTGATGCTTCAACGACTCGAGAGGCTTCTTCCTGTGGCCTTTATGTGCCTTCAACAGGAGAAATGCGTTCCTATCGGCTGCAGCGGAAAACATCTTCCATGACAGCGGAACTTCACGGCATTAAGGAAGCTATCCAGTATATCTTGCGCCAAAAGCCCGGCCGATGGGCAATTTTTACCGACTCCAAAGGAGCGCTGCAAACATTGTACAACCACCTGAAGAACACTAATCATCAACCCGTTTCTGCCGACATTGCCTATTTACATCACCTGGCTTTTACCGCTGGACACTGCATTACATTTCAGTGGATACCAGCTCACTGCGGCATTCTGCCCAACGAAAAAGCCGACGAAGCAGCACGTAACGGTCTGCGATATCAAAACTATAAGCGAATCTATTTCACCAAATCTGATGCTTCCCAAATGGCTAAACGATTCGCCTACGAAGAAAGGAACCGGCTATGGAAGTTACCGACACATCATCACCCTTTCTTATACTCAGTGGACCCAGATCTCAAATCAAAACTACACTCCAACATCCCTCGGCATCTGGAAACATTGTATCATCGACTACGGCTGAACATCGCATATTCCAACGACTTACGGTACCGCTTCCATCAGGAGACAAGCCCACACTGCAGCAACTGTGGCTCTACTGAAACCGTAGAGCATATTTTGTTTGAGTGCCGAGCATACAATGATGAGCGTGCGCTCTATGAACATTGCATGCAATCACTTACGCAGCTCCCTTTATCACCTCAGTGTGTTTTAGGCCCCTTAGCTTGCCCCACACAACAGAGACGTGCGATGGACTTTTTATTTACATATTTAAATAGTATAGGTCAACTCGATAGACTTTAACTTTATCTCCGTCGTCACCATCACTCACCCATCATGCAACACATCCTATCACATCACTGCGGGTTGGTGCAAACGTGAAATATCATTGGACGCAATTAGGCATCACAGTCAGAGACACAAAGCCCAATTTTTCTTTCTCTTTTTTTTCACTATATCTTGTACTTCTTTCTACTCGTCTTTCTCTCCCTAAACTCCCTCCCCACGCAGAGTAGCATGTCAGCGATATTTTAACGCCGGCTAAATTCTCTGCTGTTCAATAAAAAGCTCTCTCTCTCTCTCTCTTTCCAACTTTTGAGCCCTCGACCTCTTCACTGCACCTCTAAGTTTGTTTTCCGGCACTTGAACTCTTTTAGCAAGTTTATAAGTGACGCATTTGTACTCAAATCAGTTGTATCAAAATCAGTTGCATGCATCTTTCGGAGAGGCCTGTAGAGGGCGCGTATAAACGATAACTGACTAGTCGCGCCCTCATGGTGATGTAAGGAGTATAGGAAAATAAAGAGGGGCTTTTGGAACGCGACTCCGGAGCGTGCGGGTGTCTCTGACGAAGTGCTGCGCTAACGGCGCATTCTATATAGGGCATTGCCCTTCACAGCATAGCGTCTCGACATGGTGTCAGAAGTGGGATACAGCCACTAAGATGTCCGATCCTGAGACCTCAAGTTATGCTGCTCCCCTTGGCGCCAGCGTTTCCCTTCGCTCTCCGCCGCCGTTCAACTTCGAAACGCAGGTCAGTGGCCGGCATGGATTCAACAGTTCGAAGACTTCTCCTTCGCATCAGGCCTAGCGTCTGCCGCCGAAGAAACAAAGGTCCGCACCTTGCTTTACTGCATGGGTCCTCAAGCTCGGGTTATTTTGTCTTCTCTCATAGCGGACACGGAAGCTTACGCCTCATACGACGCAGTCAAGGAAAAATTCAACGGATACTTTGTCCACCCGGTCAATGGACTCTACGAGTCCAGCCGATTCCACAAACGCAATCAGCTGCCCGGCGAGACTGTAGACGCGTTCTACACTGTGCTCAAGAACATGGATGGATGGATGGATGGATATTAGGAGCGTCCGCTTTATAACGAGGCGGTAGCCGGGCCACCAAGCTCTAGCTTTATTTCTGTTTCCTCTACAAACATTTCTTTTCCTGAATCACACATATTTTCACAACTAATTTTTCTCCTCGTCTATTTATTTTATCTATTATCGTTCCTCTGTGATGAAACAATCTTACCCGAACTACCTTGCGCTTTTGTTTGCTCCATACTTTTGCGCCACCAATGCTCTAAGCGCCTTTTACTTATCTCTATCGCCGGCGTGTTCAGCTTTCCCCTGTTACTCCTGAAACCCATGGCCTCCTGTAGGGTAGTGTCCACCTGGGTGGACATCTGTACATTCAATCAAAATATGATCTGTCGTTTCCCTAGCTTTTCCACAGCACGTACATGTGTCCCCTTCTTTATTGAATTTCGCTCTGTAACTTCGGGTTCTCAGGCAACCGGACCTTGCCTCAAACAGTAAAGGGCTTCCCTTTGAATTATCGTAAAATTTTTCTCTCTTGATTTCGTCTTTCCCTTTTCGGTAGTTGTTCAATGCCGGTTTCTTCTCCATTCTTGCTATCCAATCCGAGTTCTCCGCCACTCTGACCATGCTCTTAACGCTCTTTTTCGTCCCATCCGTTTCGTTACTGGATGTATACTTACTGGTAAGCTTCCTAGTTCTCTTCCTCCATTGTGAATCAACGTTCTTCCTATACAAATACCTGAATATTTTCGCTGCCCATCTACTTTCTTTCATATTCCTTAATCTCTGTTCGTACCTAATTTTACTCTCAGCTTCCCTTCCCTCAAAGTCAGACCATCCCATATCCCCCTTAACAGCCTCATTTGTGGTCTTCCCATGGGCGCCCAGTGCGACACGTCCGACCGTCCTCTGATATGGTCAAGAAATGTAACTGCCCTCTTACGGTAGAAGATCGTCTCGTGCGCGACCGTTTTGTCGTGGGTCTACTGGATTCCCGCCTGTCGGACCAGCTCTGCCGCGTCTCGGAGCTCACTCTTCAAGACGCGTTGACTCAAGCTCGCCAACACGAAGAAGCTGAAAAGGAAAAACAAGCCCGGAGTTCGCAAGCAGATCCTCTCAACATAGACGCTCTTGGAAAGAAGCAAGCCAGTGCCCGCAGCTCAGACGCGTCTCAACGCTCCTCTCGTCCAGAGGACAACCAGCATCGTGTCTCATCGAACGCTACGTGCGACTTCTGTGGTTACTCGGCACACTCTCGCCAAGATTGCCCGGCCAAGAAGGCTACATGCAACCTTTGTCACAAGAGAGGACACTTTGCTACAGTTTGTCGTTCTAGGAAGAAGAGTCTCAGCCACATTCAGCTGCTCGCAGTAAACGCCTCCTGCGAACTTGGTCGGTTCGTTAGCGTTGAAGTCAATGGACGCGCTCTTCGCTTCAAAGTGGACTCGGGTGCTGACGTGTCTGTGGTCCCTATAACGTTCCAGGGATGCCCATCTTCGCTTGACCCGTCAGGAGGCGAGCAACTTTTTGGGCCGGGACGCAACAGACTGGACCTTATCGGTACGTTTTAAGTAACTTTGTCCTGGCGTTCTCGAACCATACAATAGAAACTCTATGTGGTGCAACGTATCGACACACCTCTCCTTGGTTACGAGGCGATTGTTGGTCTCGGCGTAATCCAGTTCGTGAATGATGTACCTCACGACCACAAAATTGCTACGCTTCAATCTGCGCCTTCAGCCTCGGCTCCACTCTTCTCAGGCCTGGGTACAATGCCTGACGAATATCACATTCGCCTCAAGCCAGGAGCAGTGCCGTTCTCCTTGCCCGCACCAAGGATTCCCATACCGCTTTTGGGAGTGGTGAAATGTGAACTTGACAAGCTCGAGCGAGATGGTGTGATTCGACGAGTTGAGACACCAACGCCGTGGTGCGCCGGACTCGTGGTCGTTCCTAAATCATCAGGTGGTTATCGACTATGCGTGGACCTAACGAAACTTAACCAAGCGGTGCTCCGTGAGCGACACCTTATGCCAACAGTTGACCAGGTGCTTGGACAGATTGGACCTGCAACAGTATTCTCCAAGCTGGATGCACAAGCAGGATTTCACCAAGTGCGTCTCTCTGAAAGCTCGCAAGAGTATACAACGTTTATTACTCCGTTTGGACGCTACTGCTACTGCCGCCTGCCATTTGGTATTACATCTGCTCCGGAAGGTTTCCAGCGCCAGATGTCTCGCATTCTCGAAGGAACCGCAGGATGCGTCAACATGGTTGATGATATTCTGGTGTTCGGCAGAGATAGAGCGGAGCACGACCGGCGTCTGCGGGTTGTTCTTCAGAAACTTGAAGAGGGCGGGATCACTCTGAATGCCTCCAAATGCGCCTTTGGTGTTTCAGCGGTCAAATTTCTTGGCCTGATCGTCAGTGCTGATGGCGTGGCACCCGACCCTGACAAGTTAGCTGCTATTTCGGAGTTGCAGCCTCCGACTGACTTGGCCGGAGTTCGACGCTTCCTCGGCATGCTCAACCACATAGGACGCTTCTTGCCGAACCTCTCTACTGTGACCGCACCTATTCGGCTGTTGTTGAACAAGAACACTACTTGGACCTGGGGACCTGCTCAAGCCACAGCGTTTGAGTCGCTGAAGCAAATGGTGACTTCAAGTATCTGCGTGGCCAGGTATAACCCCGAGCTTGCAACAATTGTATCTGCAGATGCTAGCTCTTATGGACTTGGAGCCGTACTCTTACAAGACCAGCCTAACGACGAAAGACGTCCAGTCGCATTTGCATCAAGAGCTCTCACCACTGCAGAGCAGAAATACAGCCAAATCGAAAAGGAAGCTCTGGCTGTTGCGTGGGCTGTCCAAAGATTCGACGAGTTCTTGTGGGGTCTCCAATTTCTCATCGAGACCGATCACCAACCACTTGTCAAGCTGCTTGGTTCAGCTGACCTCGACGTCATGCCTCCAAGAGTACAACGTTTTCGGATACGACTGCTTCCGTACCAGTTCTCCATCAGATATGTGCCAGGCAAATTCCTAGCCACGGCGGACACTCTGTCTAGGGACCCTCAAGTCTCACCTCCAGTTTCAGCGAACAACGTGGAACGCTTCGTATCCCAGGTACTTGCGGCTCTTCCCTCTACTTTGGCAGTACGTCTGGATAACTTTAAAGCCCAACAGGCTTTGGATGGAGAGTGCGCTACTCTGGCAGAATACTGCACTAGAGGCTGGCCCAGACAGGATAGGTTACCCCTTAACATGACTCCTTTTTGGAAATATCGCAGCAACTTCTCGGTCTGTGAAGACTTGTTAATGATGGGTGAAAGGCTCGTAGTACCAAAGGTTTTGCACAAGAACATGCTCGAATTGCTGCACGATGGCCATCAGGGCATCAACCGGTGTTTGGCTTTGGCCAGAGGTTCGCTCTGGTGGCCTGGTATCTCTAGACAACTCAAGACAGCCATATCTACCTGTCGCTCTTGTGCTACTACTAGAATCCAGCCGGCTGAGCCTCTAATCAACACCATGACTCCCTCCTCATTTTGGGAGCAAGTCGCCATCGATTTATTCCATTTGGATGGTCAAAATTTCTTGCTGGTAGTGGACTACCGCGCTAGATATCCGGAAGTTATTTCCCTGCGCTCCACGTCGGCTGATGCAGTCATCCTCGCAACGAAAAGCATTTTTGCACGACATGGCATTCCAGATACCGTGATCAGCGACAATGGGCCACAGTTTGCTTGTACAGCATTTCAGAACTTTGCCGAGGTATATGGATTCCGGCATATTACAAGTAGTCCCCGTTATCCGCAATCGAACGGGGAGGTTGAGCGCATGGTTCGCACCATTAAGGACATGTTTAAAAAAGCCAATGATCCCTACTTAGCCTTACTCGCTTGCCGTAACACCTCAGGCATCTGTGGTTATAGTCCAGCTGAGCTCCTGATGGGACGCTCTCTTCGAACGCGAATCTCAGGCCGGATTGGCCGTCGACCAAGGACTTCGAAGACAGGGACAGAAGACAACGACACGCGCAAGCAAGGAACTTGGATACTCGCCACGCGGCAAAGCATCTCCGTGCCCTGGAAGTAGGGGAAGAAGTGTGGGTACAAGACGCCAAAGTGTGGGCTACAGTTCTGAGCCCTGCTCAAAGGCCACGCTCTTATGTGGTACAGACATAACGGTGTCCTAGTCAGGAATCGTCGACATCTTGTTCCAAGTGTCAGTTCCCCGTCTGCATTATGCACTCCACCATCTGCTTCTTCGAGGAATTCATTCAAGTCACCCTCGCCCAAACAACAGTCAACAGATTGCGCGAATGTTCAGGAACGTACTTCTGAATCTTCAGGCCTGGTGTCAGATGCTCCAGTCGACGGCGACCATAGCCAGGATGGCTTAACTGGCCAGTCTGCGACGGACAACGAGCTGCATGAAAGTATCCCAGTTCCTGGGTCTCCCGGTGCTCGATATTCACGTTTTGGAAGGCGTTTGAAAACTCCACGCAGACTGAGGTTCTGACCTTGTGACTGATGTGTGCTGGTTATTGCTCGACTGTGTAAACATAATACATTCCTGCTTCGGAAGGAGGGATGTAGAGGGCGCGTATAAATGATAACTGACTAGTCGCGCCCTCATGGTGATGTAAGGAGTAGAGGAAAATAAAGAGGGGCTTTTGGAATGCGACTCCGGAGCGTGCGGGTGTCTCTGACGAAATGCTGCGCTAACGGCGCGTTCTAGGGCATTGCCCTTCACAGCATAGCGTCTCGACAAGGCCTGCTACGCATGAACACCTGCCTTCTTCAACTTCAGGCTCGCTGGAAAGGCTCTTTATCCTTAAAAAAAATCTCATGTGGGTCTCCGAACAAGTACGACGTTTGAGCGCACAGCGCAATTATTTCCGCTGTTTCGCCGCTCAAAACCATCAGGCCGATTAATATCAGATGTTCGACGAAGCATCGTGATTAGACCCCGCCATCAAGAAACTTTAGCACAGCGCTAAGCGAAAGCGCGGCCGTGACCCTGGATGTGGAGGCCATCTTTGTTTATCTGAGCAATATGTTGCCAGATGAACCACTTTTTCTTTAGTTGCGAATTATGTGCTCGTCCTGATCGGAAGTTTGGAACATCTGCAAGGTGTTGGCACGTTCCTTCATCTCCTGTAGCTCAGCTGTCTTCTTCCAAGGTTTTCAGGACCCTGCTTGAATGGTCTATTTGCACTCCATAGTCCTGCAAGGCTGAAAGAAAGTTTGACACAGTATGTTAGAATGCCTGAACATATTTCATGTACTGGTTCGTAAAAAAAATATGTGAACACATTTGCATGCAACAGCGCTGACTGCAACATCGGTTGTACCAGTGTTCTCTGCTATTTCACACATAGCAAAACTGGCTGCCTGTACTATGACAGTCCGAGCAACTAAGAGCTGATTTTAGGCCCTATTCTTCCATGCTGTCTACTTTACACTTAGCAGATATGTGGTCCAAATTTGCAGTGGATGTTGTAACAATTGAGTTTGCAGAGAATCTTTCTATTTGCTGTGTAACTTGACGGTTGTGGGTTAAAGGCGATAGGACTTATTCCTCATGTGTGTTCCTTTATTTATGCAATTGCTTTTGCACTGGCCATGATGGATCAGTGGCTGCATTATAATATTCAACGTGATGTTGCAGGAAGAGGTGAAGCGTAAGTAAAGCCAGGAAAAATTTTCGGGCCCCGCCACGGTGGTCTAGTGGCTATGGTACTCGGCTGCTGATCCGAGGGTCGCGGGATCGAATCCCAGCTGCGGCGGCTGCATTTCGATGGAGGCAAAATGTTGAGGCCCGTGTGCTGTGCGATGTCAGTGCACGTTAAAGAACCCCAGGTGGTCGAAATTTCCGGAGCCCTCCACTACGGCGTCTCTCATAATCAGAGCTGGTTTTGGGACGTTAAACCCCACAATCAATCAGGAAATTTTCGGGAGCGTGGTGCCGTCAACACTGTGACAATTCCATGCTCAATGGCACAGATGGTGAATTACTCAGCATATTTGAGTTATGCAATTATTACCTCACAGTCCTCTGGTTGCATCATGAGTCTAAGTGCAAGAACACTTATATAGGTAACATTAAAAGAATCCTGCATGACTGAATGTACTCTAGTAGTTGTGGCACTGGTCATGTGCACAGCAAGGCTTTGTAATGAACACCACCGAATAAATGTCTCTGCGCAACATTTGGCAGCATCATGGCAGATATTTAGCACTTACACGATATGTCAACAGCTGCAAGTTGTACGTGTCACTAGGCACACTCTCTCCACTTTCCAAGCAGATCGACCACATAACTTTCACTACAAGTACACAAACATGATTGCCACGTGCCGCCATATGACATGAATGTTGGTCAATTGTTTGTTGCATATTTTTTGTCCTGTAGCGCTTTAATGGAGTGCTTAAACTTAAATTTGGTGGCACTAAAACAATGCACACCAGAGATGGAGCCCGGATTCACCACACCAAACACTCGTGCATGAAACCTGGGCCACAATATGCTGCGCGCGTCAAACATCCGACAGGAATTAAATGTCTATCTGTCCCTCATTGGGCAAGGGCGTGCCATAAGCTTATCCCTTCAATATAAATGAGTCAGTTTACCTGTGATAGTACTTTGCTGCTGGGCATTTCCTGTACTTGTCAATGTCTTCCTACTATCTCGATGTTACCTGAAATTAAATGATTCCTTATCGTTAATGAGAATCATTAGTCATGTTTGTTTCACAATGATATGCCCCTGCTACTGCTTTTTGGACGATATTTTTGACTAGATTATGAGGTACATCTTTCACAAATTCATTTTGCATGCAAAAGATTCCCAGTCATCTATGTTCACTGCTTGATCGCAGTAACTGTCAAAGTACTGAGAACTGAGACACTCTATCATGAACATACTGCAGAGGCTGTGTGGCATTACCTGTCAGTTGAAAAACTAGCAGAACTTAATTAACCACTATTTCTAAGAAATGTGGTGTACTCGTAACAAGTATTACCTAAGAATGCAGAAGCAACACGCCCCAAAGTACGACACGAAGCTGTATCTACGCAAAGCTGACCAAAGGTAAGCGCTTAGACGGCTACGCAATCTGATATGCCACACAAGAAAACTGCACATCACTTGTCAACAGGACGACGTGAAAAGATTCACTCGTTTTCACGAGATTTAATAGAAAGACTGAGCGCGACATTGAACTTTATGATTCGGAAATTGCAATATGTGGGCGAGCTAGTGACGCATCATTTCACATGTGCCTGGGAAACTTTCAGAAGCACGGAAGCGACAGGGAGCGAGTAGAACGCGCCGTCGCCCGTGTCTTTGCTCGAATAGCTTTCTTAAACTGCCCAAATGGACAAAAACAAACTTCTATGGCTATGGAAGCACATAGTTTATGCGTAATTTTACCCATTAAATGTAAAGTTACTAGTTCACGCGCGCACGCGACAATCGACGCGCAGAACAAATCGCCCATGCTTGACATTTCTCCGTTCCTATACCATCGCCAGAGTACACTTCCGCTATGCGGTCAGCGCTTAACTAACATTAAAAAGCGATTTGCAGGTTGTGTTAGACGTGATCACTGTAAATATCATAACCACCGCTAAACACCTGGAGTAGCAAGCCAGGCCATTAACCAGGCTAACATCTCCGGATTCATCAATAAAATATTCTCTCTCTCTCTCTCTCTCAATTTGCACTCACCGGGTATGAAGTATTCGCTGCGAACTCAGTAGGGTTTGGAATTGGAGAACCCGTCGGAACGACTCATCCTCGAAACCTCTGTGGAATCCGACTGCACTGCCATGAACGCGCACTCTTGTCAGCTACGTACTTCGAGCGACTACTGCAACAAAATCCAACACAATTCACTATGATCTTCTGCTGTCTCGTTATGGTGCTAATGGGCAGTAAAATTATGAACTTCAGCTTCCTTTTGTTGCCGCCGCCATGACATATGGTCCCTAGAATACTAGATAGCCACTGTAATACTAGGGGCCATAATGACAGTGGACATGGCGTGTCACGTGTGTAAACGCAAGCGCAAGGTTGCTCACAGGTGCATACGAGATCATAAGTGATGATGATGATGTGGTTATGATGGTGGCCTGCCCCTTAGCAACGGGGGAACACAGCAGTGTCCTGGCCACGATAAAAAAATTAAAACTAAGCAATAACAAACCAAAGAAAAAACAAAATCAAACCCAACACCAAAAGAAAAAAAACATACAAAAAACCACAACGAACACACAAGGGGGGCGCCCAATAGACCACGGCACAGCACCCTCCATGTACAGTGTCGTGGTGTTCCAGAGCAGATTAGTTCAGTGAACATCACTTTGAGGTCCAGCGCACAGTTGCCCACCACTCGGAAAGCCACCTTTTTATGACTGCCACCACTGTGTATCTTCCTTCCGCCTTCTCATTGTTGGCATCCTTGTCAAGTGCTTGGAAACCGAGCACCTAAGGTAGGGTGACACCCTCCACAGGAGCAGTTGGGAGTCTTCGGCATTGAAGGACGAGGTGCTGTCTCTATCACAAAATAGTGCCCATTTCGTCGAAAAACCCGGCGTCGAGCAAAAGGGAAAGCCGAAAATACAAGAAAAGCGGTGCGCACGGAAGAGGCGCCTAAGGTCACGCCGCAAACCTCGAAAAGGGGAGAATTTTGTAGAACGCGTCAGTGAGTCATCTTACCGCGGCGAGCGAGTGCGCGAAGCAGACGGAGGGGGAGAGAGATAGAGGAGGCGGAGAATGCATATCGACTCTCCTCGCGCCTTGAGAGGGAAAAAGTGGCGCCGTCCAAGCGGAAGGACCGGGAAAGGGCAAGAACGTTCCTAAACTTTGCGCGTGCTTATATCACGCGGGCCGCACCGAACCTTCGAGAACGCCTTTTCAAGGCAATATAAAGAGTCGACCGCGGGCCATGAACAGCAGTCGTAGCAGTCGTAACAACCGTAATCGTATGTGGCTCTGCAAGAGGAAGCAAGAAGACGTGAATCGACGCTGCTCCGCGAGCCAGCCGACGAGCCCTGCCTGCAAGCTTCAAGTTGAGAAGGCACCTCGAGTGAGTCTGGTGAATAGGACTCCTTTGTGTTTTATTCTTTGTTGCAATGCATGAGTTTTTTGGTTTCGTGTAATGTTATAACCCATCTGTCTTTGTACTGTGAAGAGCCGTGTTTGTGCACGTTTTGTGTAACTGCCTGTTTGATGAGAATATATTTGTTTTGTTTGATCATCCTTGGCTCTGACTCGGTCTTTGAACTACTGCTGGCGTTTTGCTAATGCGCCGAAGGGTACCAAACCTAATTGTCCAAGCTTTCGTGGGATCATTTCCGGGGGATTGCTGCTTCGGTCCTTGGGATCCTTTCCGGCGATCGCGTCTCGTGCTTCACAGCTCGAGATCGGTGACACTCTTGTCTCAGCCTCTAGACCACGCTCCCTGCACATTGTGCTGGTTATATCGCCCTCGAACCGGCTGCACAACTCAAGCGTGCGAAGCGCGCCTGCTCTTGCCTCAAACAGGAGGGTGCTGCCTATACTGTTGTCATCAAAGCGCGCCGCAGCGATGCTGCGTTTATAATGCCGGTAGCACTCGAGGGTAGATTTCGCCTCCATAGCACTTCTCCCCAGAGGGCTCACTTAGCTGCAGTATCAGTGAGGATGGTGGCTTTTGTGAAGAATCCATTCTTTTTCTCCGGCTCATAAATTCACCGTGTCCAATCCGTCCGCCCGTCCTCATGCAAGCGGCCGAGCGCCGCATCAGCATTAGACCACCCCGACAGGGGATCTTGCTGGGGCTTCTCGTGCTTTGAAGCTTGACCAGCCAACTTCCCCTTGGACAGCTTCGTTGGCGACCCGACCATGGCAACCTAGGGCGAAATGACGGACATCTCTTTGCTGGCGCTCTAGCCACTCCCGTGTCGTTGGGGAGAGTCATACAACAGCGCTTTCAAGCATGAGGCCTGGTACATAGAAAAGCTTCCACAGATCGCGGATCATTGGAAGCGGTTACAGCCCCACAAGCCACGACGGCGAAGAATACGTTGAGCTTAGATGTAGCGCAGTCTGCCGAATTATGGCCTCATGCTGGCTCTATTTAGCTGATCAGCAGACAAGGTGACCCCAAGATAACTGTCTTCACTTTGAGAGACCAGTAGTCCCCCCTCCCCCCATCGCCTTCCAGGGTCAACGTCGCTGTAGCTGCGCTCTCTCCAATCAGAGTGACCACTGCCGACTCCTTTATCTTGAAGCGAAGTCCGAGGCCCGTGATCCCCGCTTGTCATATATTTAGGAGGGCCTGCAGGCCTTGCCCACTCTCCGCCATGATAACCAGGTCGTCCGCGAATGCCAAGCCCGGCAAGCGGTAGTTCTCGTTAGCACTCGTGCTGAATCGCAGACGAAACCCAAGGTTCAAGTTCAGTAGGGCCCTCTCTAGTCTTGCCGCGTATAATGTATAAATAGCAGTGACGGGAGTGGACAGCCTTGCCTTAGGCCCTTGGCCACAGCAATTGGGCCAGTGACAATGCTACCTAACTGCACATTTATCACATGATGATTGTAGAGAACACACCAAGGACATACCGTAGTACTATCGGCCCGAAGCTCTTCGTGACGTAGAAAACATCACGTGATACCGGCTGCGAAGTCTGTATCATATATGTACGACGTCTACAATGCTTCAGCCAGTTCTGACACATTTTTTAATTAATTTATTTATTTATACTTATCGCAAGCATTGCATGTACGCGTCTTAGCTGCAAACCTGTGTAAAGGCCAGCAAAGGTATTTAGCGAAAGAACATGCAGCAACGCCGCATCGTCCACTCTTGTCGGAAGGTACTCGCACGGCGCTATGCACGACGAAAGTGAGTGACGAAGCCGCTCGCGTAAAATATGACCAGGAAATGTACTTAGCTATCACTGGAAGTACTTCACATCCCACGCACGTTTATGTTTACTCATTCAAGTGCGAATACACGCTACTATAGTTCTTGCTCTCGCGCGGATCGTGCATGGGCGATAGGTGACATTTCGATTCACGTTCAGAGCGGTGCGTGATGCACGGCATACCTTCCCGTGTCTTCACCCCAGTTTAAGGCGCGTACTCAAAAGGGTGATATGCCTGATGCTTTACTATTGCTAATAAAATCTGAATGACCACTCATATAGGTATCCATACAGCACGTGCCGGCATAAAAGTACTGTTCGTAGCACTCATCGCGTTGCGCGCGGTTTTGCGCTTTTGCTGGTGTTATCACGGGACAATCACTGATCACCAGCGTTCTTATCACCGGTCAACTTACTCCAAACTCGGTCGTATACATCAAGCACTGTGGCACCGAGCAGTATTCCATGCTAAAAAACAAGAAAAATAATGTCGCCCATAACATACCTTCCGGGTCTTAACGATCATTTGCTTCTACATTTTGCCATTAATTTGGCCCAGCCGAAAACAAACAAAAAGAAAAAAATCATTCGTGACTACAACAGGGGTGACTTTGAGGCGATCAACAATGAACTTTCTACCTTCACTGATCTTTTTCTCGACGGTTTCCATGATCGCAGTGTCCAAACTAACTGGAATATGTTTTCAGATGAAATCACCCAGCTCACTGAACAGTATATCCCACACGGTAATGTAACCAACAGCTCAAATGCTCCCTGGTACAACAGCCATATCCGGCGTCTATCAAACAGAAAAAAAGCGTTTCTTTCGCGCCGCAAAGCTTTCACCTACTAGTGGACGCTGGGCTCTGTACACGACAGCATCTGAGTTGTGCATTCAAGCCCTTCGAGATGCAAAAAAACATTTTCAATCCCATGCACTGCCTTCTATGTTAACGACAAATGTTAAGAAATTCTGGCGAGCTATTAATCCCTCAACCAATGACGCTATCACACTGACCGATTCTTCTGGTGACCCCATTTCATCAGATATTTGTGCCACAGTTTTTAACCGCACATTCTCTGAGAATTTCTCAACCATTTCTGTTGCTCATAAGCCCACAACTCACAGCCATACCTTTGAAACTATGCCGCCTATACTAATCAGTACACCTGGTGTACTTAAGCTCATTGGTGAACTTAGCCTTCATTCAGCTCCCGGCTGTGATAATATTAGTTCCAAGTTTTTGAAGAACACCTCAGCCTATGCTGCGTCAATCTTAACCAAGCTTTTCCAACAGTCTATTGGCGAGTCCGTGCTCCCAAGTGAGTGGAAAATTGGGAAGGTTATTCCAATTCACAAGTCTGGCAGCAAAACATCTCCTCTTAACTATCGCCCCATTTCGTTAACCAGCACATGTTGTAAAATGTTTGGGCACATTATTTTTACTAACCTTGTCAGTTTTCTTGAATGCAACTCTTTCTTCAGTTCAGCACAACATGGTTTTAGAAAATATTACTCATGTGAAACTCAGCTAATATCCTTTACTCATGCTCTGCATCAAGTTCTAGACCGTTCATCAATCATAGATTGCATATTTTTAGATTTCTCTAAGGCATTCGACAAGGTGTGTCATAAACTGCTTCTTCTTAAACTAAACGCGCTTAATATTGATAGTAATTTACTGAAATGGATTGAGTGTTTTCTACTAAACCGTTCACAATTTGTTTCCTTTAATGGCTTTAACTCTGAGTTTACAGATGTGTATTCAGGAGTTCCTCAAGGCTCAGTCCTTGGCCCTTTATTATTCCTAATCTATATTAATGATCTTCCTTCCGTTGTAAACTCTAATATTCTCCTATTCGCGGACGACTGTGTTGCTTTCAGAGAGATAACCAATACTAATGATTGTTTCTCACTTCAGTCTGATCTTAGCGCAATCGTAGATTGGTGTAATGAATGGTTAATGCAACTAAATATTAACAAATGTAAAGTCATGCGTGTTTCCAGAAAATCTTCCTGCCCACCATCATACCACCTTGATAACATTCATTTAGAATCAGTAACATCATATAAATACCTCGGTGTCTACATTATTGCAAACCTAAACTGGACTACTCATATCGAGCACTTAATTAATAAAGCAAATCGCATGTTAGGCTATCTTCGACGAAATTTTTATCACGTTCCTTCCTCCTTGAAACTCCTGCTCTATAAAACACTAATCCGTTCGAAATTGGAGTACGCTACACCGGTGTGGGACCCTACCCATATAAATTTAATTACTGCTCTAGAGATGGTTCAGAACAACTCCGCACGTTTCATTCACGCTAATTACAGTCGCACCGCCAGTATAACTTCTATGAAATCAGACCTTTCCCTCCCATCATTATCATTGCGCAGAAAAGTGTCCCGCATTGCCCTGTTTCATAAAATTTATCATCATCCTGCACTACGCGATCGTCTCATCCCTCAACCATCTTATGTATCCCATCGCACTGACCATCGTCACAAAGTCGGACTCGCTTCATGTAATGCTATGTACTTTCATCAATCATTTTTACCACGAACTTCTCGCGATTGGAACGGCCTTCCCGCTGACGTTGTAAACATTGATCATTATGAACATTTCCGTAATTCCGTAGCTAATATTGTATACTCAAGCTCTTTATAACTTACTGTATGTTTCTATTGTACTTGCATATTTTGTTCATTTTCGTTTCTTATTGTCTTTGAATGTATGTGCGTTTACCACTCCCCCTCTGTAATGCCTCTGGCCCTGAGGGGTATAATAAAATGAAATGAAATGAAATAAATGATACTTTAAATTCATGTATGCGGTTCCGTCATGCGCGCACTTGTTGCGGCGCACAGTATCTCGACTGTTGACGAAAAACATTGCTGTTTTGCGATGACACTGCTCCGGGATAGGACAGTTCCTCTACAGGCGCAAATACGCGTTGTAAGTTCGAACGCCTACAGTTGGAGAAAGTTCATACCGTACTCACTGAATATCGTAACTTCAACGCCGTACACAGAATCTACTTTGCGGGAATGCTTGCCACACGCGCCGAAAATGAGCGCTTGGCTGTTTCCCCATCGTCAGCATTTTCAGCCAGGACGTTTTGTTTTAGGGCATACACGCGTCAAACTTACTCCAAACTCGGTCGTATACATCAAGCACTGTGGCACCGAGCAGTATTCCATGCTAAAAAACAAGAAAAATAACCGGCTTGGTGAAGGAGGACTGCGCCAGCGGCGGCAAATGCGTTGCGTGACGTCGTTTACTACGTCGCTACGACAGCAGCGCAGGTCTTTCCAGTTGTGGGCCTAGAGGCCATATCCTGTATCCTGAACTCTGAGCAAGTCTTGCGTTCCTTTTCAACATGTGGACGGAGTTTTGTGTATTAGGAACGACCCTGAATTATAATGATGGAATCGAGCACCCTTTCACGGCATGAATAGGGCTTAAATTTTTTAAATTTGAAACCGCGGTAAACAAAACCTGGGGCCTAGCGGTGACGCCTAGGGCGCCTCGATGGTCCGCCTCCTCCGCTACAGGGTGAAGACCGTGGTGAAGACACAGCTTTTATGTGCGCCCTCTTGGTTCAAACGCTTCCGTTTGTTGGCCTGCCCGGTACGCGCCGACTGAGCGCTTTCGGGTAAATGAGCGGACATCTGGCTCAGCAAACCCTTTTAACTGTAAAGCTTGCGATTATATTGTAAGTAACATTTATAGAAGGATTTTTGTCTGGTTAAATTTATGCTACGGTTTTCCGAAGTTCAGAATTTTTCTCCCCGGCGATTCTTTTCTCAAAGAATCTGTACCGCACAAAAGCGGAAGTGCCATCCACTAACAGCGTGCAAAACTGCTTTAATCTTTAGAATTCATTTACGACCTGAAAGAGTATTTTGTGGACAGTACAGACCATACATCGTTTAAAACGTATGCGGTTAATTTTTTGATTATAAAGTTCTAAACGATTTTTTTTTTTGCTAAGTGACAACATCAACGACAAAGAGCCCGTACGACGCATTTTATTTTCTGGAGGGCTTTTACTGGTATCAGGAGTGCGGACTGCAGAAGCTCTTAGTGAGAGGTTTCCGGAGCTTTGGTGAGCTGCAAAGCAAACAGGTAGTAAATAAAAACAATTTCATCTCATTAATTGGCAGACCAAGCAAACACACACGAAGGTCCATGAGAGCACCTTCATACTGCCTTGGTTTTGCATGCACTTCAATCTACCGACTAATAAAAGCACCGCGCGGTCCTGTTTTCGTAGGACGGCACAGTTAAGTAGCTGATGAAGCATTCACGAAGTTTCTGCAAAACTGAAGGAAGATGCACCTTCACAAGAAATAAGTTATTTACGTCTGAAATTGAGTGGGGAAACTGTATTTACAAATATAGCGATGGCATCTATAAGTGACATCAATTTCTTCTTATGCAGTCATTCTTGTTTATGTTTTTGGAGTTTAAACACATCTCTACGACGCTACTGTGTCCATAAAAACAGCTCATTCACACAATGATTGGAATAATGTAGCTGCAGCGATAGAAGTACTTAGTTTTTGCATAAACATTAAACAGCAGCCACGCGCCTCCTTCGTAACAACTATAGCTCGAAATTTCATCTCATTTCTTGTGTTTAAATCGGGAGTCACATATCGCGGCCCACTGCGCTGCCAAACCGCATCGGAACGTAGACACACCAGGTGCGGCCGTGGTAAATGACCAGAAGTCCTTGTCATGTGCTACAACGATGCGCAGCAACTCACCTTAGATCTTTTGGTGCTGTCAGTCGGACGTGAGCGGTTGCTTTTGACTTGCGCCTTCCACATTTCTCTTCATTTGCTGTTATGATAGAATACGCTTGTGCCGTGTGGGACCCTTGACGAACTTGAAAAAATCCAGAACAGCGCAGCATGGGTTGTCCTAAATCAGTACTCAAGAAATGACAGTTGCACCAAAACGAAAAAAATGAATTAGGATGCGAATTACTTTCGTCCCGTCGAAGAAAGGTACGCTTAAAACACTTCCATGGTAAAACTAGTATAAGAAGGGAAATGTATCTGCATAGTCCGCATTATGCTTCTTCGCGCAATGATCACTGTTTTAAGATTTTAGAATATCGCGCCAGATCTAATCTGTATGCCAATTCATTCTTTGCTCGTTCCATCAGCGAATGTAATCGCTTACAAGTTACAAGATCATCAAGTGCGCTGTACCAATAATATATGTTCTTTTCGACATTGTAACCCACCTGCCGCAGCGCCTTCGTTCTAAGAGGGGTAATTACTGAATGAAGAATAAATAAAGACCATGTCATTCTGTAGGCCACCTTGGTTATCTGCGCAAGCGCAAAATGTTTTCTTTTCATGCGTCATTTGAATCTGTCATTAAACAGTTGGTAGTTGGAGCTTCACTGTCTCTTGCTTCTTTCTGTCCCTCTTCACTTAATGGCTTTGGCGCCACAACCCAGTATTATGCATAGGCACAAACTCGCCCAAGAAGTATTAATGAAACAAGTTAATGAAACAACAAACAAACAAAAAACAAATAAAGCGAGCCCTTGACCCCCTTCCCTTTCGTTATTTCATAGCTTGGGTCTCGTTGCGGCAGACTTGGTGCTTTAGGTAGCATATGAGGGTTTATTGGGCAGCAGCCACCTCGACATAAGTTCACGTTCTACGTGACGCCTGCTGGCAGTAAGAGTGTGCTACGTTCGTCGTCATGGCTACGAGTGGCGCTGCCTAACATTCCCATGATTCCGTATACATAAATACCCAATAATGTGGACGGGAGGACGACCGCCTTCGTAGCTGAGTGGGTAGAGCATCGGACGCGATATCCGAAGGTCGTGGGTTCGGTTCCCACCGAAGGCAGGTTTGTCTTTTCGTCCACTTTAATTCCTTTCTACTTACTCCAAAATTACAATATCATAATTACAAATGGGAATAACTTCTCCTATGCTTTCCTAGGCTTCAATGTTTGTTGTTTCATTAACTTGTTTCTAACAAATAAAGCGAGTCCTTGACCCCCTTCCCTTTCGTTATATATATATATTCGGTAGGAGTTCATCATGCATGATATTGCACGCGTTTTAAATATATTTCAGCGCACACTGATTGAATGGAGCTCGACCGCTGGCACACCATAGCCAATCATGACCACTTCCTTCAAGTATTGTCTAATATCAGTGCATGCTGATATCGATTATAGGACTGGTCGATCAAATTCTTTAATCGATTAATCGTTAAATCGTTCGTCGATTCAGCCTTTCATCGATTAATTGCTTTCTCTGTGATGTTTTAATCGATTAATCGATTATTCGATTTTTGTTATAAGTGCTTGAAACATGATGCTTTGTTGTTTGAGAAGCGCGTTGCTTGTGTTTGATATCGACACAAGTATTTATCCGACGCGTTAGAGATCACATGTGGGCATTAGCGGCTGCGTGAAAATTCGCACTTCCGCCCACTGAACACAGGGAGCCCGTCGTCTTTGGGTGTTGTCAAGGGACCAAGATTCCGTGGGTGGCCATGATCCACGAACGATTCGGCAGCAGGTCGTATTTCCTGGAAGTCTGCTATACTAGAGCGAACCGAAATCGGAGGCGCTTTCGGCGAGCACACTGTTTGGAAAGTCGCACCAGAAACACGCAGTGTGGCCGAGGGTGAGTAAATACCGAGAAAGGTAAAAAAAAAAAAAAGAGACGAGGACGAAAGGAAAGTTAAAGACGATCGCTCCTGTAGGGACGGCAACGTTTCTCGGTTTGTCCGTTAGATATTGTAGAAGCCCTCGATAATACTATAACCACGAACTGAAATGATCTCTCCCTTGAGGTCACTCATGCGAGATTGCGCAGCAACATACTCGTCTCAAACAGGCCACCAGTGCAGGCATCTGAGGAAAATAGAGTGCCACTAGTTTTTCCTCCCGGCTAGAATAAACTGCAGCTGTGCCAGTATACTGCACAGGTTTCACCTGGTCGCCGACTTAACTCGGCGCTACGCGCACCTTTCCAATCGCGCGTACAGCTCGAACTGCGAGCGCTGTATGTATCAGAGGTTAGAACACATAGTATTTCGCGGCTGTCCTCCGCTCGTGCCACAGCAATAGACGGCTTTCCCAGCTTTTAGGGGCGAAGCTCCTCTTAGTCTAACCTTGTCACGCGTCAGGCGTCAGGCGTCAGTCGTCAGGCGTAACCCGCGTGCCTCCCGGCACGCGCTCGCCCTCGGCGTTCGCCTCGGCGCGTGCCTCTCTCTCTCTCCCGGCGCGTGCCTCTGCTGTCTTGTGTGAGAGAGAGAGAGACAGAGAGAGAGCGAAAGGCGCGCGTTGGCTATGGAAACGCTCTTTCTTAGAGGAACGCTGTACCAGCTCGCAAAGAAGGAGAACGCGCCCTCACCAGCGAGAGAGAACGTTGGCGCAGGCAGCGTCTCCTAGAGAGTTTCTTGAGAAATACCGACTGCTCGCGTTGGAGAAGCGTTCACCGGCAACCCATATATATATATATATATATATATATATATATATATATATATATATATATATATATATATATATATATATATATAGGCACTGGATCTTGACTTGCAATGAAGTGCCTGTGGGAGATTTCACTTGTGCATAGTTGAACCATGATGATTCGTAGCGTGCGCGTTAACTAAATCAATCCGGAACTCGGCACGATCTACGATGAACCTCCCGAGCTTCGCCCACTCATCATCATTCACTCCGTGGATATGCTGTAATTTTTTTCTTTGTTGTTTGTTTTTATTTCCCACATGGGGGGTACACTTCGCAATAGACGGCGGCCTCTAGGCTGGCTGACATAGGAGTACAAACAATAGATGAAAGCTGTATTTCACCCGAAACAGGCGAACATACAGAATTACCAAATGCTACAAGGTCATTTTTTCAATATAAATGGACTTGATGCTAGACGTTCGGTATACCATTGCGCAAAGTTGCGGGTTATGAAAAGCAACTATTAGACTAAAGTGCAGCTTAAGTGGCTTCTTTCCATTATGCGACTATTAGACCCTTTTTCATAATCCTCGAGTGCGTTTCCCTGCACAGCATATTCGCCCAACTAATGGCGACCCCTGTCACGTTTCAAGTGGAGCGAGGTCCCAGTTACACGTGTTGGCGTTTGACCATTATCAGTGTTTATGTCGAGAGAGCTGAGATTTTTCGCGTCATAGCACCTGTTTTGCAGCAGTGAATAGCTGCCATTACTTGGGCTAACTGCATTGCACGAAAGCTATCATTACAGTTATCAAGGGGTACATAGGCGTTAAGGCAGACAGTTGGGCTAGTTGGTATCAAGCGTAATGAAATATGATTACTAGCGTCCATGTCCACTTTGCGCAAGCAGTCATGTCTTATTTTGTATATACGGATCACTCATTCTTATCCCCATCATCATGCTTCATTGCTCTTTTCCCCTGTTGCGTTATCCCCAAAGTACAGTAGAAGGCCGGGGCGTACTACATCAGGGAACCTTCTCTACCTTCCAGTAGATTATCTCTCTTTCTTTATTTGGTGACAAATAATCTATAATACGTTAAGAAGTAAAATACAACGGAAATAAGAGCTGAACCGGTCAAGAAATTTAGGCAGCGCATATTACAATGTGGCACTTACACAAGAAGCAAGTAAAATCTGGGGGTTAAATAAAACGGTGTAGGCGACGGAGATCTGGTCGAGTTCATTGCTATCTCTATGGGGTATGGCCGCCTGCGGCTCCGGGCTCCTACTTGCGTAGAAATACGCGCTCGACATCTGCGTCTCGGCGTCGTGCGCCTCGCAATCATGCGCTCCGGCCAAGGGGCGGTGTTTGGGTGCCGTAATCGATTAATCGAAGAGCTTTAAGTGATTAATTCGATTAATTAAAGGGAGAAATTGATGATGAATAATCGATTAACGGTATACATTTAATCGATTAATCGTTCATCGATTTTACCAGCCCTAATCAATTAGTGCGTTCTAGAAGAATACTGCCACCTCTGCCTTGGGCACTCAGCACCCTTGTACACCGTTCTGGCACCCTCTTCAGTGGGTGTTAAAAAAATGAAGGCACCCTTTTTTAGGGTATTTCTGCGATACCCTACAGTTTTTTTTTACATGTGCACCCTCTTCTTAGGGTGCTTGGGAAGGCACCCTTTTTGGAAGATGCTCAGTTAACACCCTTAGGGTGTCGCCCATGGTACAAGCTCATGTACACCCTTTTGGGTATAAAAATTTTTACAGTGTATAGTTGGTATAGAGTTCTCTTTTCTCGCGTCCAGTGTCACCGCCCGAACTCGGCCGAACGCGTCGCTTCCTCGCAATGCCAAGTCGCCCCCTTGAACTACGCTGCTTACACATACTGATGGGTAGTTCGTCCTCTGTGTTCATCAGCCCCCTTTTATAAGACTCAATGGCTGCGCCGAAATGCCGTAAGGTAACGCTTGATGATTATTTCACGAAAGGCGACGCTCTTTCCAGCGCACACTCGTCAACTGGCGAAAAAGCTACAGCCGCCGAAGAAACAGTTCCCAGCTGTAGTTCTGCACAACCTGAATACGACTCGTGTGCCGGAAGAACTTCTGAGAGCCGATCGGAGCATGATGCTTTCAAGGAAACCACGACTCCTGAAAACGACATTTGTCTTTACGTGGTTAACGGGCCAAGACGCGAGGAGTTGCAGGACGACGAGACTATAGACTGCGTTTGCTAATGACGCTATGGAAGCCAGGTGATAACTGCAGCTTTCCTTCAGTTAGTAAGGGCGAACTGAAGTTCCAACCACTATGGCAAAAATGTTTTCCTGGCTGGCGTATTCCAAAATAGAAAAAGTGTGTGTATGTGTGTGTTAACAGAACGTGTGAAGGTTCAATAGAAATGTTAGAATGTGCGGCTCGAGTATATATAACTACACATACAACGTCATGAGTCGTATGCTTGAACGTGGCCTATCAGACCTTGAAAATGTATCTCCGTTGTACAATTAAAATGAACCTCTGACTAGCCAAAAATGCCTTTCTGATCGACTCCGGCGAGATGTATGGGTACAAATACGACCACCACACCAGCGTTATTCCCGTTGCCGAGCCAGCGTCAAACGCCGAGATTCTCGCCGAAAACCTCACAGAGTGCCAAAGCCTCGACAAACACCGCGACACGTTTTTTTTTTTCCTTATGCAGACATGACTCACTGTAAATTACCAACCCAAACAGAAGCGCCCAGGAATGAAATTTTGATAGTAGCACCGGTTTCTTGAATCACGTCAGCGCGAAGCGAAAAGGAAAAAGGGTGAGCAAGTGGGGGCATTTCTACGTCTGGCTACGCTCCTGGTTGACACTTTATCAATGATGTTACCAGTAATATGATGACGCAACCTTACGTTGTGGTGTCATCGCAGGGTCACTTAATTACGTCATGACTTTTGGTAAGGTGCGCTTACGATGACTTAATGGCATGATTTTGGTAAGATGCGCTTACGATGACTACCTACGATGACGTGACATTTTTCTACCATCCGCGGCGACGCCAGGTCATTGAGCCATTGACATGGTCATTGAGTCATTGCTAATACTGGTGCCACACGGACGTTTCGGAGGCCTTCGAACCGATAGTCCATCGACTCAAAGGTCAAGTTTGAGCTGCTACACGGGCGGTTTCGATGGCCGTCGGGTCGATAGTCTATCGAGTCAGCGGAGCAGCCTACAACTCCTTCGAGACTTCGAAGGCCGTTGAGCGACGGAAGCGTAAAGGGTGCGAACTCCGAGACTTGGCGCAGCGGCAGCTCGCGCGCGCGTTAGTTTCGGAGGCCACGGCCATATTGATGTCGTTGTATCAATAAGTAGAATAATACACCGGTGAAAAATATAGGAAACGTGTCGAAGGGCCAACGTTTTCACTTTATTGCGTTGGTTCTAGAAAGAATACGCTGTCACTGTCGTAAAAAACAAATGCCGTGCAGCTGGTGGGAAACACCGCGTCTCGCGCCGTCTGGTGTCTATGAATCAAATCAATTTTTGAGGCTCACGCTACGCACTTAGTCTTAGCAGTGTCAAAATCGGCACGTTTTCTCAATAACGACTGCAAAACGTGGCACATACTTTGTCCCTTTTGGTACATGAGATTAAGCGAAGGCTCAATTTAAAGTTTGTTTCTTGCTGTCGGTGCGAATAGCAAGCGACTAGTGGGAATTAGAATTGAAGCGGTGCTTTGGTTGCCACCATGTTGTTGCGAAATCACTCGGCGACTCAACGGCCGTTCAAAACTGCCGTGTAGCAGCGCGAGAACTCATTTTGAGTCGATGGTGTTGTGAGCTTTTCGAAGGTCATCGACTCGAAGGCATTCCAGTGTGCCCGTGTGACACAGGTATAACGCTCAACGACACCTGCCCGTGAGACGCAAAACCCATCGCCATAAAATTACATCCTTCCAGATGCTCTGTCAATGTGACATTCCGTAAAATAAAAAAAGGCATTTTATGGTTTTGATCATTCAGTCTAACACTTCCAACGGAGTAGCTAAGGGCGGGGAGATCTTATGCGGCTTCTGCCCCCGTCAAAATTTTAATGACAAAGCATTTTTTTGCGAACTTCAGCAACTTTGACTGCATCTTCTACAAGCCTACGTCTCGCGGTGCTTCGTTTAATGATTAATTTCTGAGGTTTTAGGTTCCAAAACAGTGATATGATTATGAGGGACGCCGTAGTAGAGGGCTCCGGAAATTTCGACCACTTGGGGTGCACTGACATCGCTCAGTACACAGACCTCAATATTTGACCTCCATCGAAATTCAGCTGCCGCGGCCAGGATTCCCGCGACCTTCGGATCAGGAGCTGAGTGCCGTAGCCACTATATACAGACCGCCGTAGCGGGGCTCGGTGCTTCGTTTACTTGGTATACACCAAAATTCGCATGGTAGGGCAGGAACGTATGATGAACATGAATGATTGATCTTGACACCACTAATACGATGTACTTGTCAGACATGTCGCGCTTAGCGATGATACCATCACATGTGACTCATACCCGCAGTGCTAGGCTTGGGAATGCGGATGTGCGTGATTGAATGCCTACGTCATTCAAGGACCAACAAAATTAGACATTGATAAGAACATATTTCGCGTTGACTAATTAAGAGAAAAAGGTATCGTTTGCTGTACTTTGCGACAGAAATGTAGGCGTAACAACCATACACAGAAAACCGCGTTGTAACGACTGAAGGTCGGAGGCGAACCTGGGCCAGCGAATGCCAGGCAAACAATGTCCACGGCGGTTCTTCTTAGGCGGTACTTATTTATTTATTTATTTAGGGAAGAACTGCCAGTCTGAGTGCCAGACTTTGGGCAGGGGTTCTCGTACATGTACGAGAACCGATACAATGAAAAAAAAAACATGAAATACGGTCCACAATCCCAAAAATGACGGTGCCATACAAAAACAATACAGAAAAAAGCCACCAAAAAAAAGAAAGAAAGAGAAGAAGAAGCTCACACTAGGTTAAAAAAGTGAAAAGAAGTGGCACCAAATATCAACTGTAGTGGAAATAAAATCAGCAACAATACAAAAGTACAGAAGCGAGACATTGAACTTCAAGCAATCAATGTGATCGAGAAGGGTACTAAAATAAAGCGCACTGTAAATAAATGAATGTGTAGCTATGAGACATATGGAGCAAGTAACGCACGGAGAAACGAGTTGAGATCGATGCTTCCAAGAATCTCTGATGGCAAATTGTTCCACTCGCTGATTGTGCGGGGAAAAAAAGAGTACCTGTATGTGTTAGTATGGCAGAGGTGCTCAACAACTCATTTAGGGTGGGCGGCGCGTGTTCCGCGGCGCAAAATTGGTTCGATGTAATTACTCTTCTGTATTGCTAGCTTATTATTATATATGCGATAGAACAGCTTCATTCTCTCGCGATAACGTCTCCATCCTAGGGTTTCCAGCTTAGCGCTTTCCAGAAGAGCTGACGGAGATGTGTCACGTTGGTAGGCATTCAATATGAATCTTGCAGGTTTTCACTCTACTGATTCGAGTTTATCTATGTTAGCTTGCGTGTACGGGTCACAGACAGCCTATGCATGCTCTAATATTGGTATTACGTACGTAATATTCGTATTACGTAATGTTCTTGCATCAGCAGTGGTGCAGTAAGTGCTTAATTGTCTGACGTTAATTGTTGCGCATAGCCAAGAGAACCCACCAGACAATAAAGCCAAAGGAGGCATAGCAAACAATGAATTGTAGTATTCATTGCAGTGTAGTAATATTGACATCAATGCGAATGAATTAAAGTGGATGAAAACGTCCATTTCAATGCCTGAAATGTCGAGGCCCGTGTGCTGTGCGACGTCACTGCAGGTTAAAGAACCCCAGGTGGTCAAAATTTCCGGAGCCTTCCACTGCGGCGTCTGTCATATTCATAGCTGTTGTTTGGGACGTAGAACCGCAGAAATCAAGCACTTCAATATCTCCAGAAATGTAGCAACGTCAAACCCCCCCCCCTCCTTTCCACCCGGGGAAAAAAATAGTGGCTACGCTACTGAACACTTGGTATGGTTATCTGCCTGGCATTCAAGGGAGGAAACGCTAATTTGCATTCGTCTGCGCTCCTTGTGACGGCGCGCGCACGTTTAGCAGCACAAGAGCATCATAGCTGTCTTGCGCGTGGCTGAAACATGAGTGCCATGCATAAGGACCAAAAGAAGACAGAGCTAGAAAGTGCTCAGTGGTGTGATCAGCTCAGTAGAACACCCTCTGTGGAAACGTAAAAAGCGAGAAATCGCGCTGCGCACACGTATACATCTTATAGGAAACGAAACCGAAACTGGTTTTTAGTCGAGCTTATTAAGTTACTTAGAGCGTTTCAAATCTTTCTAGTATTTTTTTTATCGGAGTTCTGAGATCGGTGACTTCTATTTAATAATAAAAAGTAGAGTCAACAACAAATCTTTTGGTTCTGCACTTGTTGGGCAAGCACCATCGTTATCGTAATAACTAGTATGTACCGTTCCCGCCAAAATTTACGTCGTCTGCCGATAACGTCGCGCTTCGCAGTTTCTACACGAATGACATACTCTTGGCGGTTAGATGAAAGTGCCAATGTGTTGTGCGAAATGGGCTGTCGTCACTCGAAGATCGTGGACGAAACTACGAGTATATCAGCCGGTCCTGTGCAGACAGTGCTACAACCGCGTTGCCAGCGACGAAGACACCAAATAAGGTGGGCGAAACAGGCATCTTCCTGCAGCGAGAGTAGACGTGTTGACCCTCGTGTGTCTGCTAAATATGCTGTGAAGGCTGTAATTGCCAAGGGACGCTTCAGTAGAGTGCTCCGAGCCGAGAATAGGCTATCAAAGCAGCCGTACGCAATTAAGGTAATTGAAACGAGAGACGGTTCGCATGTTGAAACTGAACTGGCTGTCCTAAGACGAGTTCGGCACCCAAATGTTGTTCGGCTCGACGAAGTGTTCTGCATCGGCTGTCGTGTATATATGGTTATGGAACTGGCGACCGGTGGCAGTCTGCTCGATAAAGTGGAAACGTGCGCCCTGTTCGTCGAAGGGGATGCAGCTCGCGTTGTTGGTATGGTCGCATGCGGCTTGGCGCACCTTCACGAATTGGGCATCGCGCACCGGAACCTGCAGCCTGAAAATGTGTTGTACGGGCACTCAGGAGCAGGGTCAAAAGTTATGATAGCCGACTTCGGCGAGGCCAGTGCGCCACAGTTTGGACGGGAGGCGCCCATGGATACCATATGTGGAGGGGACCTTCGCTACATGGCTCCTGAGCTGGTCTCACGTCGGCCATACACCGGCGCTGTGGACATGTGGTCGTTGGGAGTAATCGCCTACCTCCTGCTGACCGGCGTGCTGCCTTTCAATGCGGACAACGATGCAGACGTGACGCACCTCATTCTTAGGGCAGAACTTACTGCGCCGGAGCAGGTGAGCTTGTTTGGTTGTACGTGAGCATAGCGTAAAATGCGCATCGCGTCTTTCGGACATGTGTGCGCTAGCTTGCAAATATGCTCGAAATCTTAGCCCAGGCTATCCTGTGCAGGCTAACCTGAACACGCGAGCGTCGACCACCGATCTGATCAGCGCCAGAGAGCGGAGCGCGGCGTTGAAATGAACGAGAATATGCGCATGCACGCTTTGAGCAGTTCTGGGCAGCTATCGTCTATTTTTCGGGAACCGGACACCACGCCCGCCTTTTTTTTTTTTTTTGAGCGCCGCTATCGTCATTTTTTTTTTCTATTCTGAACGCTGCCATTCAGTTGTAACGGAAAGGTCAGGAGGTCGGGATTCTGATGGATGAAATATGATTACACCCGCTAACTACACTGCATCCGCGTCAGCATTTTTACACCGGAGTGGTTAAGGTTTTAGTTATGTCGTGCGGAGTCGAAAAGAAACTCATCAGCGGCCGGCGCGCGCTCTGGCTCTCTTCGCCTTCTTGTTCATGGTCTTATTTCATGCTTATTCAAGCCTACCCCTTCTAAGACCATGCTAATTAAGGTATTTGATGTCATATACACGCTAACTAAAATCACGGTAATTAGGTCTTCGCTAATGAGGTCATTGCTAATCATGGTCAAGTTAATTACGACCTTACAGATAGATCCTTGCTAATTGGCCCCCTGATAATTAGGACCATGCTAATTAGGGTCTTGCTATCGAGGACCCTGCTATTTCAGAACTTTTCAATGAAGATCACTGTAATGAAAATTATACTAATTAGGATCATGTTGATTAAAAGCTTGCTAATAAGCTAGGTGAGCCACACGCTCCGTGGTTAGTCCCGCCTTGCAGCACTACTGCGAGCTGGCCATTTTTTTTCTGTGGTTCACGCAGCGCTTTTCTGAGGCATAAGCATAAATGATATCTGTCACTGCAAGCCGAGCTGATTAGAAACGACCGTCTTCCAAAGAATAGCACAGACGCTTTGTCACTGTCTTACAAGAAACGAGTTTATTGCTTTTCTTGAGAGCGAATAAAAAGGGAAAACAAAGCCTCAATAAGGATGTCCTAGCTGGAAGTGATGCCACGGCGTATTGGAGATTTTTATCATTTCACCTGCTTGAAAAATTGGGGACTTCTTGTCGCAGCTTGCTTTTCTTTCAGTAGCTTCTAAAGGCTCCACCTGCCTGAAGAACCGCTGTCATGCGTCGCGGAAGAGGTACAGCGCTGGTATGAGGTCGCGGTCCATTTTCAAGAAGTCCCATTCGGCTTGAACATTGCGCCATAGTTCGTCGCAGCCCGCGCTGTGAAGCCTCTTTCTTGAAAGGTTACTTTTCATCATGCCCCACACGTTTTCATTAATATTCATATCCGCTGCCAGTGGCGGCCAGACAGCAACCATGCATGACGCAGAGTTCTTTCAGGGGGTCTTTGGCAGCGCGAGACGTGTGCACGGGGGACAAGTCCTGCTGCAATATGAAACAGCCGTCAGGGAAAGGACCGTCAAGGACATGAGGCCAGAGCTACTGTTATATGATGCTTATGGCGTTTTTCACTGGCGGATCTGGAGCAGTCACCGAAATCCTGGAGGGAGCGCTCGGATTTCACGAATCCGAATCTCCTAGCGGAGTGCGAGAATGCTCCGCGAGCGAGTATACACAGGAAGTCAATGAGCATGTCACACAAACCCAACTTCCGCTCCGTGCGTTTCCGTGGCAACCAAAGACGCCTTCCCCGGGCACATTTTGAGTGCAGCAGTTTCAGAGTTGTTTACGTTAAATTCACGCATTCTGGTGCTCAACCTTTATTACTCAGAGACGGCACTAAGCGCTAAATACACGGTACGATTCCGCGTTCGGTGCCGTAAGCTCCGGCATGAAGCGTACGATGGATGGAGAGAGGAACGATGAGCACGTAGGGACGCAGGCTCGGCCGAATTTTGCACCTTGGCATACGCGCTCGTAAGAGTTCGTGTCTTCATCAACAAGTAGAAAAGAAAGAGTTTTGCACTTCCCTGCTCTATAACACCATTGAAGAACACTCTCGATAAAGCTGTGTGTTCGAGAGCGACAAAGACATCCAAACAGTCCTACGTCAATGACGGCTCCGAGGGAGGCTTAGCTCGAACGACGCCGCTGCTATCCTGTCGTCGATCGCGACGAACCGCGAGCTCGCAGTGAAGCGCTTACTTTTGCCAACACGATAAACGTTTGTACTCACATGTCATGCGTTAACACATCCAATCGGTTTTCTTGAAACATCGCTGTGGAGCACAACGATGGAAACGACGCGAGCCGCATCGGTGAAACGGCCAGTGCCGCTGTTTACCTTTCGTACCGCGACTTCAGATCTCTCGAGTGTTTTGAAAACAGGTGCTCCTTTCCATTTTAAACATGCTTACACTCATTTGTAACCTATTTCATTTCGCAAGCAAATCGCTGTCAATATTGCACGCCATACCGGCAAATACAGCCTACACCAAACCTATTCGAGCGGCGGGGAGTATCAAACGGCGGCCAGCGGCGCGACGTCACACGTACGGTGCACGACGCTACGTATAGCACGTCGTAATCACTTTCTTCTGAGCTGGAAGAGCTACTGCTTGTCCTGCTGTCGTTGCTAAACGCGAGCTCCGCCCCGCCACGGTGGTCTAGTGGCTATGGTACTCGGCTGCTGATCCGAGGGTCGCGGGATCGAATCCCGGCTGCGGCGGCTGCATTTCGATAGAGGCGAAATGTTGAGGCCCGTGTGCTGTGCGATGTCAGTGCACGTTAAACCCCAGGTGGTCGAAATTTCCGGAGCCCTCCACTACGGCGTCTCTCATAATCAGAACTAGTTTTGGGACGTAAAACCCCACAAAACAAAACAAACAACAAACGCGAGCTCCACTTTCTTGTATACACTCCAGCTCCACAGCTGCGGCGAACGCAGCCATTTTTTTGACAGACACGACGGAAGTGACGTGAGGACGCAGCCCGCTTCCGCCCTAATCTCTCTGAATCCGTGCCTCGGTGCTGGAGCAAGTGAGAGCGCTCTGGCGCGGTTTGAGTTGCTCCGAATCTGCCAGTGAAACGCACCAGCCCCCTCCCGCTCGACCAGTAAAACACGGATTCGTCGTGGCGGAGCAAAAAAACATGCTCCGAATCTGCCAGTGAAAAACGCCATTAAGTAGGAGTCTGCACAAAATCGGCCCTCTATTCGGTGTGGTGGTCCAAGACCCTCATTCGTTACCGCCCCCCCCCCCCAAACGTCGACACTTCTGGGTCCACTGGCTCTTACTTGCTGAACGTCAACATCATCATCATCATCAGCCTGTTTAGGTCCACTGCAGGGCGAAGGCCTCTCCCAACGATTTCCAATCCACCCTATCCTGAGCGAGTTGGTTCCACTTTATGCCCGCAAACATTTTAATTTCATCGCTCCATCTAACCATTTTGCCTACCTCTGTTGCGTTTTCCCTCTCGTGGTATCCATTCCGTCGCTCTTACTGTGCATCTATTATCCTTCCTCCTCATGACATGTCCTGCCCAGGTCCACTTCTTTCTTTTAATTGATAAGATAACATCGGCTACTCCTGTCTGTTCTCTGATCCATTCCGCTCGTTTTTTATCTCTTAGCGTTACCCCTGTCATTTTTCTTTCCATTGCACGTTGCGTGCTCCTTAGTTTCATCTCTAGTTTTTTCGTTATTCTCCATGTTTCTGCACCGTACGTTAGTACTGGGAGAATGCAGTGATTGAATACTTTTCGCTTTAGTGAGAGCGGTAAGTTTCCAGTCATGATTTCGTAATGCCTTCCGAATGCGCTCCAGCCCATCCTTATTCTACGGAGAATTTCTTTTTCATGGTTAGGAGTTCCTGTTATTAACTGTCCCAGGTATACGTATTCGCTTACACATTGTAAGGGTTCATTGTTGATTTTAAATTCCTGTTCCTTAGCTAGGCTATTGAGCATAACTTTGGTATTTTGCCTATTCATTTTTAACCAATTTTAATACTTTCCCTGTTTAGTTCATCAATCATGTTTTGTAGTTCGTCTCCGTAATTGCTAAAGAGTACAATGTCGTCTGCAAATCTTAAATTGCTGAGATTTTCTCCGTCTATTCGAATTCCCTTGTCTTCCCAGTCTAGACGATTAAAGATTATTTAGCGTTAGTGCGGCTTGTTTCATTTGAGAGAAATAGCATTCTCACAAGTTTGTCAAGTGTAATGCTCGACACCAAATTTCTTGGCATAAACAAAGTGCGGACACAGAGCGACGACGCTTACCGCAAAGCGCGCACGACGTTAGCTTAGCTCGATGTGTAGAAGTAATCGCGGTCGCCGTGTATTATTGAAGTGCGGAAGCTACACATACGTCATACGAATTTCATTCACTCAAATGAAACAAATATATAAGAGCTTAATTCACGTAGCCGTGAGCGAAAGGCCGATTACAGCGTCGCTTTTGCAAATTGCTTGCGGCTGCGATACACGAGAAGTGTCTTTGGCAATGCTGTAGTGGTTATGATGCGCTTTTTTTTCGATTCTCAGACTGATCGAATGAACTACACGCTTGGAATTTGCCGCGTCGTTACAGGACTTCACGCCTTCACGATCGGAACTGAGCGTATGGGCAGAGCCGCAAGCCGCGGTTATGCGCCTTGCTGGCGGTTATTTGAGAGCCTTGCCCTTGGCACGTTACTGCTTTTTTTTATGTGTGTGCGTTATCAAAGCCGTATTTACATAGGTTATAGCGTCACCAATATCGCATGTTTGAGTACCTATTCCGTTACATTTGTTTTTGCGCAAGGATTTCCTGTAGGTATTAGAGGCATCTTCAAGTCGCATTTAAACAAGTCTCGCTGTTGCAAGTGGTTCATCCTTGCGCTAGTTACCGAATAAAAGCATACGCATGAAGCGATGCCGACATGATAGCTCACGATCATTCGCATCATGTGGCAAGGTGCTCATCCTTTCAATCAATTTCTCACATCTTGTCATAGCTGGGCGTCGGCACATTCTTCATTCATTGAATGCTTCCTACAGAGCTAACGCAACTTCATCTCACGCGGCTGCCACTCGCAAACTGTTGTAAAGACGCCGTCGGCGCTCCGACGCCCCGTGCTCGGAGGCAGCTTTCGCACACGCTTCGCCGGCGGTGGTGGCGCGACCGTGCAGGGCCGCGGCAAGCGGTGGGCGGGGCCTCCGCGCCGCGACGTCGACACAAGCCCTGGTTATATCGCCGGTGCCTGCCACTGTTTACCAACATGGAATAGGTCTATAGGGGGTCATACCTACAAAAGTGGGGAACAATCAGTAAATTTAAAACTGCGATAATTTATATCATGAACGCACTGTGAAAATAGCAATAACAAAAAGGACTTGCACGAATAATACTGTGAAAGCAGAAACGGCCAGACACTAACCATATATTTATAATAGGAAGAAACGAACCTTGTCAGGCCTGGTCAGTATATTCTGCGGTGTTGGTCCCACTGCATGCAGATTGTAGACTCGTCGGTGAAAACGACATTGCGCCATTCATCTACCGTCCAGTGATGATGAGCCTGGGCAAAAGCCAGTCTTTTTGCTCTTGCTGCGCCCGAAAGAAGCGGCTTTCGGGCAGCACATCGACTTTTCAGACTACCTTTCAAGAGCCATTTTCTGACCAACTCTTCTCTGACATCAAGGCCAACCACATCTCTAATCTGTCCAGCAGTCATGAATGGATTAGCCTCGGCTACTTGGACCAAGGCAGCATCCTCTTCTGTTATCGTCTTCCGCACGCAGTTTCTTGCCGCATCACATGTGCGCCCTTCATCTCTGAACGCACAAATTATTCTGCTTACAGTAGCTATATGCAAGTCCAAAACCCTCGCGATATTTCTTTGGGATGTGCCACTCAACGAGATCCGTATTGCAGCTACTCTCTTTTTCTCAGGGACCCGAGCTGGCATCATTAATACTACACAAACCGCATTCTCGAGAAGGCAGGTGAAGGGCGTTATAACCGCGAAGTGCGATATACCAATGACGTCTGATCGGAATATCTTGCTTATCAGCTTACGCCTTTCAGCAAACAAAGCAAAAGAAGGTCGTGTCATGTCGCACTTTTCCATTCTTTTTTCAGCTGTATATAGAAGACACAGCAAAAAGCGATAACGGATGAAAAAATGTAAGCAGCTTGCGCTATGTGCCGCAAGACGGGACTAACTACGGAGCTTGTGGCTCACCTAGCTTATTAGCAAGCTTCTAATCAACATGACCCTAATTAGCATGATTTTAATTACAGTAATCTTAATTGAGAAGGTCTCAAATAGCGAGGTCTTCGTTAGCAATGACCTAATTTGCGATGATCTCATTACCGTGATTTTAATTAGCGTGTATATGACATCAAATACCTTAATTAGCACGACCTTAGAACGGGTATAGCCTTAATTGGCTTGAATAAGCACGAATTAACTAAGGCCACGATGAACAAGGCGAACAGAGCCAGAGCGCGCGCCGGCCGCTGATGAGTTTCTTGTCGACTCCACACTACATAACTAAAAGCTTACCCACTCCAGTGTAAAAGTGCTGACGCGGATGCAGCGTAGTTAGCGGGTGTAATCATATTTCATCCATCGGAAGCACGACCACTTGACCTTTCCATTACAAGTGAATGGCAGCGTTCAGAATAGGAAAAAAAAAAAGAATGACGCTAGCGGGGCTTAAAAAAAGCGGGCGTGGTTCCGGTTCCCGGAAACGCCTAGCAGACGACAGCTGCCCAGGACTGCTCAAAGCGCACATGGGCATATTCTCGTTCATTTCAACGCCATGCTCCGCTCTGTGGCGCTGATCAGCTCGGCGGTCGACGCTTGCGCGTTCAGTTTTAAAAAATGGGCTGCTG